>JAKELL010000018.1:0-610300 GCA_021524915.1 Lactarius akahatsu
GGTCAAGCTTAAGTGATGCCCACAGGCTACCCCACGCAAGGAGGTTACCAAGCTGGTGGCTTCCCACCACAAGGAGGCTTCCAGCAAGGCTATCAGCAGGGCGGCTACCAGTACTAATCCGTGGTAAGTGGAAGGAGTCCTCTTCGTAAACGCATGTACTGAACTTTATTTCGTCTAGCTCACAATGTGCGAATCGGACTCGCTCACTTATGCTTTCCCTTGTCTACTTTTCTTCTTTATTTGTCTATGACACCGTATTCTCTTTCCCTTTTTGCCTGACGCGCTCATCCATACATCTCGTTACCATTCCCTGTCTTTTCCCGCCTTTACCTCTCGCAGCACTCGTCGTGTTCGTCCTTGGCTCGCTCTAAAGTCTCGGTTATATCCACAATCCGGCTTGTACTACTACCGTCGATTTTTCCCCTCCATGGGTGGGTGGGTGTGTCGTCTACAAATCTTCTTGTATTTCAGAACAAAAATAGCTGTTATCGCTCCCGACACAACCTTTTCCGATAAGTTTTGTTGACAGACATTGTGGCTGACTGAACGAGTCGCATTGCGAGCGTAGCGTGAGGTAGTTGTCGACATTACTGTAGTGCGAAGGCCCCCCCGTAAGTAAACTGACACCTGCAAATGCAGAAACCGATGTCAAACCCAACGGAATGATGTTGAATCGTTGTAATAAGGATGATTGTTTTTATTATCATTGAGATCCACGATACATGAGAGCGATGCGATACAGTAAACGTGAGAATGAACCAATACAACATTAACCTAGGGACGGGAGAAAAACAAACCGGACTTCAAGTCAAGTAGGACGAATTTGCAAGGTGGAACTTACTTCCGTTCTCCGGCCACTCCCTTACTATAGCCCGATGCAGCCCCAAACGATGACCGCAAGTAGGGTAGCGCAGAACAGCAGGAGGCGCGCCTCTTCGCCCGCCGGGGAGCGCTCCATTACGAGCGCAAGCAGCGACGTGCGCCGGGAACTTGCGGGGCGCATCACGAGCGTCACGCGATGCACGGCCTCTCCCGGCCAGAGGAGGCGGGGGCGCCGCTCGACGACATGCAGCGCGAGTGGGAGCCCGTGGCGATCCGCAGCCAGCACAAACGATGCGCGCGCGCGGACGACGGACCACGCGAGTGTGTGGGGCCCACTGCGCGCAAGGAAAACGATGTCGAACGCAGAGAGGCGCGGGCTAGCACGTACGAGCCGTGCGCCACATGCGCGGAGAGAATCTTCGCCGGGCGAAGGGACAATGCGCAGGGTCAGAGTGCGGAGTTGGCCGAGCGGCCGGATGGTGCGAGAGAAGGTCTCCTGTAATGAGCGAGATGACCGGGCAGAACGCAGAAGGGGTTATTTTTGTTGTTTGTTTACTCACCACTGTAATGGAAGGCCGACAGGCGATCGTGAAGTCGAGATGGTGCACACGGGGGCACGCGGCGACGATTGCGCGGAGAATGGCGCCGTTGTCGTAGCCTTGTTCCAGCCGGAATGCGATCGTGAGAGACGCGAGTGAAGGCAGGACCAGCAAGCGATGCGCTTACGCTCAGTGGTGTGCCTTCGCGAAGGGGTATAGCATCGGGGACACGAAGGGTCTTGAGCGACGCGCGGGCGGGAAGAACCTGCGCCTGAACTAGCGCTCCACTGAATGTGCTGACCTTTGCTAGGGCGTCAGCGTGGAGATCCGCGAGGACTCCCGGGGCTGAGACGCTCGGCGCGTGGCTCTGGAGGTGCAATGCCTCTAGATTACGATGCGCGTCGAGGAAGGACGTGGAAGGGGCGACCGAGGGTGGTGTTCAGGCCGACATGCCAGTCGAACACGACGTCACCGATTAAGAGCGAGCGCAGCTTTGGCCAGCGTCCACGGACGAGTCCATGAGCATCGACTGGGGCGTGAGGGGAGTGCCCATCAATGGCAAGGTGTTCGAGATTGGGGCAACGTTTGATGAGCATGTTCCAAAGACGGTCATAGCCCGGTACTGGCTCATCTGAAGGAACTGGCGTCAGCTAGCCCGATCAGAGCTGAATGGCTGTTTACCAACCACGAGAAATACCATCATTCTGCCAATAAAAACCAGTTTTGAATGTTAGAGAGAAGCCGTAAAGGTCACTGAAATCAAATAGCTGAGATGAAGGGAGAAGAGGAAAGGGGCGGCGAGCAATTAGGGTCCATACTTCGAGGGGAAGATGGGCCACGTACATGACTGTTTGGTGGGGGTAAGATCGAACCAAGCGAAGTTGAAATGAACTTGAGACGAGGGCAACTGATTAATAAGTGTAAGTCATCGGATCCGAGTCGAAATCATATAGGGAACACACAAGATACGAAGCGCGAACCACATGTCGTCGCATGGGGGTAATTCCTCGCCATCCCATGCAAAGGTGCGCAAGACCTCGAAGTTCCTCGCCGCCTGCCGCACCGCAGAGGACACCAGGTATCCGACTGGAAGCGCACTGCGACCCCACTTGGATGCCCGCCCTGAGGAGTCTGGGCAGAGGCCGAGAGAGCGGACGTGCCGTGCGCGGTCGGGTCGGGCGTTCAGCATGTTGAGCGTGTGGATGCATTGTGCTGAACCACGGAGTATGATGCACGAATACAGAGCTGGGGTGAGCGCATTCGCAATTTTCGACGACTAGGCGAAGGAAATTTGAGCGAGTGAGGACCATGTGATAATGGAATAATTGCACACGGTGAGGTACAAATGAAGAACTTCTGCTGGACGTGCTAGGTGATCGGCTATTTCTAGTAGAATGTCGGCTGGGACAGTGTTTATGGACATATCGTCGCCAACGAACACTGGGACAGGGTGAGGTAGTAAAGTGCGACCAGGGCTGAGAGACTCGGCATTGAAGCTACCAACACGGGCATCTACGTGGATACGGGGGATATGCCAGTGGTCTCGGGACTGCAACCGAGCTAACGGCCATTCCGAGCCATGACTTCATCATCCATCAATCAAATTGATTACAATCACGGACATTGATCTATACATGATGCATGATTGTTCAATACCTGTAGGTGCGAATGATATACATGTGCGACGAGGTATAAAGGCAATACAACGCAATCCGGTAATCACGACCTGCAACTGATCAGCGTAGCCCGCAGCCGGAGCATCAAGGCGCACATTTTATATTCTACCTGCTTTGGTAGCGAGCTTGGTGGAGAGCTCGGCGAGGTGTAGGAGATTGTGATATCCAAATCACGGTTGTTGCGCGCATTGGGTGAGCACGAAAGTTCTCCCACTATTTTTTCGTCCTCCGAGACCCGAATTGTTTCGGGTGTGTAAAATACCGTTTGTCTGATATTGTGAGCGAGCGAAACGACACGAATTGTTCTGTCGCTCACTTCCAGTGGGTATATTTTGCATGGGGTCCCGTCGAGAATGAGACCGGTTTGTGCGTGCAGGCAAATGAGATGTCAAACCACGCAAGGAAGGCATGTATGTCTGTGAACGTCAGGTCATGCCCCTATAAGCCCTAAGCGTGGCGATGCGACAAACAGTCATTGCGGTTCGCACGGAGCTCAAAAGGGGCTGTAAATTTCAGGTCCTCTTTCTTTGCGGTCGTCAGGTCTATGCGCTAAAATAATTGTCAGTACATCGCAAATCAGAAAAATGCGTCGAGGGTGGTGCATTATCTCTACACTGCAGGAATCAGGTGACAAACCTTGAGAACGCATGGATCTGTTACGACTGCCTTCAAATCGACGGTGTCAACCAGTGGCTCACGTAACGCGATGTCTTTGATACACGAGTAATCGAACCCGTATACGTTCTCCCAGACTGAACAAAACCCTTAACACACATAATTTATGAGGAATGACTGCACGACGCACAATTGATTTTCTCATCCTTGTACTCCTGATCCTCGATCGCTGCGATGTACATTGTTGCACGATCGGGGAAAATGAGCCCCCCGGGTTTGAGGTACTTGTCCCGAGCATCGAGCACAGTGTCCAACATCGACTCGTATAGGAGAAAGTAACCCATCCATTCGGAAATAATAATGTCGAATTGGTCAATCGGCAACTCGGTGTCCTCGAGTTTGCCCTTCACAAGGGTGATGGCTATTGCGAGAAAGACATGAACGTCCATCTGAGGGGCGCAGAGGAAGTGACGCATACTGTCTTTGAAACCGTTTGCCTCTATTATCTTCACGGCTTGATCAATGATATTTGACATGTCAATCTATGAGGCACGGAAACGATGTTGGCTGTCAGGCAGAAAAATAAAAGAAAGGCAGGACGTACACCAACAACATGAGCGGCGCCGGCCTTGGCAGCAAACATAGAAAGGATCCCAGTGCCACACCCAACATCCAGTACGGTCTTGCCTTCGAAGATATGTGGATTGCTCATGATGGCAGCGCGATACGAGCCAGTGCGAACCGTGTCCTTCAACATTTCCTCATGGATACCTGTGATCGATTGAAAACTGACACATCGCGTGTTATCAAAGACGAGGGTCATACCAAAGTGTGCGTAAGAGTCCGCATAGCTACGCGGTGGCAAATTGGAATCGTGAGGACCAAGTCATAGGTAGGATGAGTACGGCATGCGAGGGCACGACGACGCACTAATCTCTAGAGGTCATGCCCGCTGGCGAGGCAGTAGATGTTGAGGCGTCTCCCATGCTCAGTTTTTTCTCGAGGCGGTTGAGAGCACAAAGCGTGAGGCGCGCGAACACGAAAAGTAATAAATAATATTTATTTATTTACTTTCGTCACCTAAGGTTAACATGACTCACAACCACCGACTCTGCGACCGACTGATTCAGAGACTGCGGACGGACCATAGCCATCGGCGCAGCCCCCAACTCAGCCTCCTTCCACCACTTGGGCCGTGTATAAACCTCGAACACGTATATAACTCTACAACGACCCGCCATGATTGTCGATCTTCCTACAAGCACGGTATGTCGGGAACTTGATTACTCCTAAAGCGAAGCTGATCAGTCGCCGCTCTCCAGATGCCCAACGACAACCCTGTACATTCAGACAGCCCCCCAGCATATGAATCCGCCATCGTCGGCAACGGTGTAGGTGCGCGCATTTCATCTTCGTCCTCACTAGGGGGGCCTCACCATCTGCTGTACTGACAATCTCGGCTATTGGTTCATAATAGCGCCACCGCAGAAGGACGTAGGGCCGCACAGCACCCAACCCAAGGAGCCTCCACTGATGGTTGCGGGCCCCCAGCAGCCTATGTACGGTGCTATTACGTCCGAGCCAACGGTGTACCATTACCAGGACCCGCGCACTGGTCAACCAGTCGCCTCACTTCTGCCCCCAGATCACCCGCAGATGGTGTGTTTCCAGGCAGGGCAGCATGTTCCCGAATCTCGATACGGATTCCTTGGTGCGTTATATCTGCCTCTTTGAGAAATTTCCTGGACTTAGTAGAATGTGTTTGATAGGTGTGCTTGCCGCGATCATATGGTTCCCGCTCGGTATCGGTCTATGTCTACTTGACCGTCGCGTTCGCTGTGAACGCTGCGGCGAGTCGCTCGAAGACGGACTTTGTAGCTAACGTCCGATGAGCATTCTACCCACCGCAATCGTCTCTCCCCTTCTTGTTCTCGTACCTCGTTTAATATCTTTGTTCGAGTCGCGCTAGTCTGTTGTATAACCTTCATGACTTGATGAATATCACGCGAACACGTGTATGCAAACCCGTCAACGGATTGCAATCATTCTTCGCTCAGAATGATAACTCACTGAGACACACTCCACCTTTCCCCCCTTGATATTGTTCTTGAATTCTACATCACAATTACTGCGACGCGCCAACTGGGTCTGGGCTCATTGCTGTGAAAACAAGACCGATGCTGGAGTGTGTGCCGGCATCACAGCTCACACTTTTCACTTCGCGAACTTTGTGCCCTTGATCGGTGGTGTTAGCAAAATTGACGTACATAATGTTCCGGCACAAAAGGCGTGTCGAGGACAGTAGACTTTGCCTCATTCCTTATCAATCGAAAGAGGGGCAGGCACAGAAGCAACCAGATGGAAGACTTGCTTACCCTGCTTTCTCTCGTGTGTGATAGCTACATCATTTGCAATTCATTAAAAAAATTCGCCTCGTGTATTGAAAGTGGTGGTAGGGCCGTGCCGGCCGTCGGGGTAAACACAAGGGCGGGAAGAATGCGGGAGAACAAGGTACTCATATTTCAAATACAGTGCGAAGAAACGGCCGTGTTACAAATATGTAGCAACACCCAGCATGTGAAGCTGTGAAGCCTGAGAACGCAGTTGCATTGGAGCATCTGTTTTTATACACAGCCAATGTGGTTAGGTGCTTCTCAACCAGAAGGCGTTTTTGGACTGACGTGTTTGGCCAAGATGCAGCGCGTGGCCCCAATAACAAATGGGCACGGGACGCTTAGCCAGAAACCCACCCATCACGTTTTCTAATACGCCGCCCTGAGCAACGTTTAGACTTTGTGAGTTGGGTCACGGTTGCCTCTTGGGACATGGCGCTCATGGAGAAGCGTCAATGATGGCGGCGCCTAAGTTTTAATCTCAGGGGTAGGGCAGACGGATGAATGGACAGTTGAGTACAGTAAATGACGGGGGGCCACGCCGTGTCACACCACGCCTGGAAAGGCCTGTATGCACATCATCGCGATGCTTCGCACGGGTGACGACTAACCGAACAAAATTGGGAAATCATCATCCCACGCCGTGCCCTGAGACAGCCACCTCGTAAGCCCTTCTTCGCACCTGAAAGTCTCAACTTACGTTGTCGCCTTTTTGGCAGGTGAGAAACGCTTAAGGGAAGGCTTGACTGGACTGGTGTGGTAAGAAAAGCACATCCTGTCATTGCATGGCGACGAGCTGCCGATCGATAGGAGTCGCCGCGTGCCCAGGGAGCCCAATCGTGGCCTGGTGTCAGCTCGCCTGCACATTAAGACCCCCATCCGTCCATCTAGAAGAAAGAAGGGCAACCCAACCCTGCAGGAGTTACTGTTATTTTCACTCAAATTAGACGGAGAGCGAAGGAACGAGACGATACCAAGTGGATCTCTGTGCCGGTCTATGGAGCTGGACCCTGCCTGCTTGCACTCGGCTCGCTTATCAGCAATCGATGGGGCTGTACTCATTTTATTTTGGCTCTACCTTCACTGCCAATTCACCCCGGACCCCATGGCCGGGTTCGCACGACCCACTCAGTTGACCACGTGTCAGCCTTGTTCGAGGGTTATTTTTATTTTTACCGCCGTCTGAGGGTCACTCCTCTTGACCGGCACGCGAATGAGCCTAAACTGGGGCCGCACAGACCCTGGGCGACCGAACCCTCAAAAACAGGGTTCTGGTTCGTTTGGCAGTGTTGTGAGACAAGGAAGTTCAGAAACGATACCTTTATTGGGCCGGAACCGTGGGCTTCTATTCTCCTGTTAGGGTGCTGACGATTGCGTTAAAGCCAAGAAAGGCGACGCCGTCTGTCGATGTGGACGGGAAACCTTGCTCATCATACGTCACGTTAAGGCGGAGAATAATAGCCAAGCACATTCACGTGGATCGTAGTCAATGGTGACAAGGGCCATTGACACAAGTCGCGTGAGCCTGAAACACTGGCGCTAGCACCGGTGGGAACTTAACAGCTTGTTAAATTAACACCATCATGCCGTTCCCATCTTCAAGCCGGGGGCTGTACCGCTAGGAGATGAGGTGGTGTTGAGTTGTGGGCACGCCATCCGCACGTGGACCTCCCTCAAGCTTCATTCATGCAACGCGGCTGCGTCTATCTGTGTCCCTCCCGGCCCTTCTTGTTCCTGGAGGAGTCTTAGGAGAGAGAGGCACAGGAGAAGCCCCACCGGTACGGCATTAACATGGGTGCGGCGCACCATGATTCGACTGAGACTAGGTAAGCAGGGCGATGCAAGGGGAAGATGTCTGGACGCCTTGTGACGATTCGATTTCTCACCATCTCAAGGCGAGCCAGCTCCTTTGGGTGGCCGAGAGCCCGATATCGCTAAGGTGCGACATGGGCTCAGTGTTATAGTAAGCAGGTACTCTCCTGAGGAAACACGAGCCATTCCACCCGGAGGATTGTAGACACCGGGACTTAATCCCTCGGCCTTACAGGCGCAGTACTCAAGACCTGCTGACACAACAACAGTAACCCCTTGCCACCATCATCGGCGTGTATGGAATATTGATGGAGACCCACGGAGACGCCAAGCTAGATCAACAGGTACACCCAAAGAGTGTAATCAGCTACCGGTCCCAGTGTAGGTCGCTGATCCTGAGGGGAGGGGGGAGATAAAGACCTGCCCCGTAGTAGACTATGGAAGTGAGCGTCTAACTCTGCTGAGCTGATGCTAGTTGATGAGCAACAATACGAGATGACACGAGGTGAGACGTACAAAAAAAAGTGGTTTGAGTACGTGTATGTACAATTGCCGGTGTGTTTGGAGGTCATGTGGGCCTAAAAAAGGATTGTGAGGGACGGTGAAATGTAGATAAGATTGATCGATTAGGACGCGGAGAAACCGTGGGATGAGCGGAAAATTGGCAGCGAAGCGTGCCGAAGAGGGGGATCGGGGAGATTAGCATATGCGATTGGTGACAGTTACCACGTGGACGAGAACGCGACGTGTGTTTGGAGGTCGGCCGGGGAAAGAGGAGAGGTGTGAAGCGGGTAGCTGAAAATGGGTTGGGATCCGAGTCACGGATATTGGCTACTAGTGAGTTGGGTGAGTTGAGAAACAGAGGCCAAAGAAGGGATGGAACCCGGGGGTTTCGGCTCGGCACGGCAAGCGCCATAGACGGGCAGGGCACCGCCGGGTAGTACTGTAAGTATAATTGATCACGGTCTCAACGGCAACGAAGCAAGAGGGAAAGGAAAAGTCAAGTCAACGTCAGCGTCAACCGACAAGGGACCAGACAAAAGGAAACGAAACCCGACGAGTCGCCCGTCATCGTTAGCGAATCCAGTGACGATATTGTAACCCATAAACCTACTATCCAACTCCCCTAGTCGGTCTCCTTGTACTCTTAGACTCCAGTCCCCTCTCTCCTCCTTCCTTCCCCACCCCATCCCATCACAACCCACCTCGTGCGTGCTCATGCAGTCACTATCTAGACTTTCATATCTCCCCACTTCTCTCACTCGCAACAAAAAGCTGAATACCGCCGCGTCCCTAGCTCGAAGTGACCCATCAGACCCCTCGTTGTCCGTCGATACGACCTTGCATCTTTATCGTGCACCGCTTGCACAAATAGATCAGCAACTTTTCGCCCACTCGGCGGCGGATGTCATATCTCCCGCCATCACACCTCTGTCTCACACATCATCCGAGGCGGTTCCTTCTCCACGCGGAATCGGAAAACCCATCATGGCACGGCGAGCCTCATACACAAACGAGGACAACTTGTATTCGATAGCTATTGGCAACAACAGTTCGCAGAGCTCTCTCCCAGCCTACCGCCGTCTTTCTCAGTGCGTGTTCGATTGATCTTCTATTCCTCCCCATTTCCCCCCTTGCCTCCCCCAACGAGATAAGCACGTTTGTTATTTCCCGTCGGAGTATGAGACCAGACGCTCGCCTCGTGGCCATATCCACCCCTCATCTTGCGTGGATCATGTGAGGTCGCCCACCATGTTTCCGGTCTGGCGAGTTTTTTACTCCCTTATGGGGGTTCCAAATTAGGTCTTTCTTCCCTTATTTGGGTCATCCAGGTGCCATCGCACATCGCTCGCCAGAATGAAAAGTGTACTGTAGCGTCCGTAGTCTGTCCAAATCCTCGGTAGCTTCGCGCTTATTCTTCCTCTCCCTCTCCTACTCTCCCTCCCCCCTTTCCCGGGAGCATCCGTTGGATCATTGTGCTGAAACCCTAATGCGTTTTCCCTTCCCATATACATTTTTTTCGCCTTCATTCATACTTTGTCCTCACCTACCCTTGTTCTGATCGCTGATCACCTTTCTTTGGCCTACGTCAGGTCTCGTGTCAGTCCAGCAGCACCTTATCCACCATCCAAGCCCACGCGGCGTCCTGCACACACATCACAACCCACGGCTACTTTATCTTCTACGCGGCGAGGCTCTCTCCCCGCGCTCCATTTACATACCTCTCCTCAATCCACTCACACAGTATCTATCGCCCCACCTGACATGCAAGAAAATTCAGAAAATCTCAATGACAATCTTTACTCCCACCACAACTTGGCTACTTTCTCCTTTGGCGCTCCGACTGTCCATCACGATACCGACAGTCCCCTTTCCGTGCAGGCCCCCAGCGAGAGCGGGCACTCTTACAGTACAGGTAGCACCGATCGCACCCCCCGCCCCTCCATCTCCCACATGCCTGAATCGGGGGATTCAGGTGGTGAGGATGAACCCCGCCGTATTCGTAAAATGCGTGCTATCGACGATGGCGGGCGCCGACCTTCGCTTCCCACTAACCGGTACACCCTCGACCGTCCTGGCTCTGATAACTCTGCCGGACCCTCGTCTCGCTCCAACCCAGAGACGTCCGGCAGCGACTCTGAGCCTATAGCGTCTGGGAGCACTTCTGACATCGATTTAGACCCCGGGAATGAGTCCGGTGTCGTCGATACAGACGTTGAACTCGAGGGCATCGCTCCTGACGATGCATCACAGCACACATTTGGTCTGGAACAGGTCCGTTCCTCATACGGTTTCGATTTTGTTGCCGAGTTTGACTGTGACCCCCTCGCACGGGTATTACACAACAGTATGATTGGTATGTTGTCGATCCCAACGAGCGTCGCCAGGAGGCTGGCTCCCCTGTCACATTCGCGAATGTCGGCAGTGACGATGATGACGATTCGGATGTGTCGGAAACTGGCACCCGTGCACTCGCCGCTATGCGACGCAGCAGCATCGCCATTCGCATGGCTTCTACGCGCAACCGTTCCTTCCACGCAGGCGATCCGGATCTCGTGTTCGCGCAGTCGAACGCGCGCCAGCGCGAGGACAGTACCACCACAGTGCGCCGGTCAAGCTACAGCGACACCGAAGGGGGCGCATCCATCGCCACCACGAGTTCCAACAGAGATCAGCAGCCTCCTTTGCCACCCGCCAATTGGAACATGTTCACCAACAATGCTGGTATCTCCCCAATAGACGATTCGGGCGAGCGCGTGTATCAGGGCATGGATCTCGGTTATATCATGAATGTCGACCTGGAGGGTCTGAACACGCGTCGTTCGTCACTTTCGTTCATAGCCCCCCAACCTTTACCTCTGCCTCCGGCTAAGGACAAGCGGAAATCAAAGGACAAGGAAAAGCGCAAGAAAGAAAAGGGCAAGGGCGAAGACTTTGATGTTTCCGTGATGCGCGGACTAATCGGCTCACCCAGCAATTCGTCAAACCTGCTGGACGTGGCGCCATGGGCAGAGGCGGAAGATGGTGCTACGGGTCTACGCCGCCCTAGTACTGTGACGCTCGACGATTCGTTTGCTGGTGGCCTCCGCCGCGATGACCCCGACTATGCCTTGCGTCGTAATAAGTGGTCCTTCATCCGCGTGCGCGAGCACATCTCCCTCCCCCCTCGCGAACTCGATGGCAACCCAAGACTTTGGGACGTTTGGCGTTGTTCTCAGATTGGACAGATCCGCATCGAACGAGCCACCCTGCCGCCTTGTACGTGTATCTCGGTACCTTTCTTAGCCACGTGTTGATAGGACTGTATTTCATGTCTCACCCGATTTTTTTCTTAGCCGACCCCAACAAGCCGAATCAACAGCGTCTAAATGCGGAGCACGACGTGGACCCCGACTCTGCAAACACCTTTGGTGGACCAACGACCGTCGTCCACCGGCACTCCAGAGCTCTTGCGTTCTCCATCTATCGTCATTACAGCCTGAGAAACTACCGCTCGGGTAGAACTCGCAACAGTACGGCGACGGTGAGCACACGGACCCCAAGGTCCAGCGAAACTCGTACCCTTGTTATGCCAACACACGACGGCATCCTCCTCGCCACGAAGCGCGTTCAGGAGCAGTTTACGACCACAAAGAGTACCGTGAAGCTAGACACCCACGGGTTATTACCAGAAGAGGGGGATAACCGCCGCGACGCCCGCCGCGAGCCCAACCTCACTCATCCTCGCCGCGCTCCTCAAGCCTGGTCGGCGAGTTCACCCCAGCGGGAGCTACCTGCAACCCGCCACATTGTCGACCTGAGTAGACTCGAGGGGCTGGGCAGCCAAACCTCGAGTATCCGAGGGGCCTCAACATCGCACATTTCTGGGTCCTCGCTCAATCTTTCGGGTGTAACCGCGTTCGCCTCTTCCGCCTCGACTTCGCAAAGCATTTCCTCCACGGCCTCTATTATGACCTCTTCGGAGAGCTCCATTTCGGAGCGACAGCTGACCCCTCACGACGAGGCTGATGAGGACAGCGATAATGAACCCGTCAATCCCCGCAGTTCCCACCCCGAGGCTTTCGCTACTTTGGACAAACGCGCGATTGATCAGCTCAAGAATGAGCAGGTGTCCGCAGCTGCGAGGCGGTCCCCCAGCTGGTTTCATCGTTTTATCGGCCCGACTGGTAGCAACACCCCGCGCGCCGTTCTGTCGAGCCTGGCTCCCATCGAACCCCCCTGGCTGACGTTGGCTCCTCGCTCTATGCAAGAAGAACAGGACCGTGCGATCCAAGGCCTCAGGTTATCATTCAAAGACGTAGGCTTGGTCCCTTCGACTCGCTCCAAAGGCGGTGCGGGCATCGGGCGCAAGGGCAAGGGCAAGAACAAAGAGATGCTCACCCAAGTGCCAGATGACTCGCTGTACATGCTTCTCCCCCTCTGGCCCCACGAGACGGACCCCGCGAGCGCAGCGCGCGAGCAGAGACAACGAACGCCTAGGGTTCTGGACCAGGAGCAGAACCTGTACTTGCTCGTGTATTACGTCCCATTCGAAAAACAGGGCGAAGGCGAAGGCAACCCCGCCAAGAAACGCTCACGGTCTCGTCCGCGAAAAGGCGAGCGAGAGCGGCAGCACCCAACTCCTCTGTTCGACGCCCGCTGCGGCTTCAAGGTCATCGGGCGACTCATCTCTCATTCGGACCTGAACGGCTCGGGAATTCGTCTCCCGGTCCGTGGACTCTCGGTGACGGGTCCGTTAGCGGAGGCAGAGCTCGGCATCCCGCCCGCATCGCTCCGGGACGAGCACACGGACGATTTTGTCATTGGCGTATGCCTCGACCGCCGTGGAACCATCGAGTTCGTTCCTGAGGGTCTTGAGAAGCTCGGGCTGTGCGTGCGGCGCACCGAGTCCGTCCAACTTCACACCCACCCAGGCATGCAGACGGCGGATCCGGTGGATGAGGATATCGTCTTGCAACCTCTCACCGCCGTTGGTCGCGCTGCAGTCGAGGTCGCGTGGCTTGGGTGTATGGCGCTCATGACATTCTACGGCCCGCAGTCTCAAGGTCCAGCTTGAAGAATTGCCCTTCTCCGCGCACGGCGCAAATCCCGACTTCTATCTACCCTGTCCACTTCACTCCTTTTCTTTCTCTTCCCACCGGCCGAACGCAGACAGCAGACGGCTATACCCTCCTGGAATGTACACAATATTTGTATGACCCGCCTACGCCACGTTGTCCCCACCGTCCTTCAGTCAGTTTATATCTATATGTGTGTGTGGCTTGACTTTGCCGGTATTAGTCGACCCCCGACTTCTGTATTTTTGTTCAGACCGTTGACCCACTGTGTTTGTCTTAGCTATGTAGTACTCGGGTCATCGTTATATTATCAACACAATCCGTGATTTCTCTTACCATCGTTTGTCACCTCAGTCTGAAGTGCCCAATCCTGTGAGGGACAAATTCCAATGATTCCAGCCGTGAGGCAGCCTCGAAACTCCGTTGTGAATACGCCATTCCCCTTCTTTTCTTGACCACGGCTTTACTCCCTTGCTTTCATGGGCCAGTCAAATTTTTCTACACTATTGCAGTGATGGGGATAATAGTAAGGGGATAGGTGGGCCCACTGCGGCTGCCTGCCTTAGCACATGTCTATTCACTCAAGCGGAGTGAGCCCCTAAACGACCACTACTCTGTACTCTTAGAGTAATCTTTTTGTTTCCTCGAACTCAAACCACTCTGGCGGGCGGTTGTTTTTTGCGCCCCGCTCCAGAGTAGAGGAACTTGGACGTAAGGGGGCCATTTTTTCTCGAGCTCATGACTCACCTCGTCCCAGTCTGAGCCGATCATCGTTCTGCTACATATAGAAGTTTGCTTTGTGATGGGGTCGCATACAGGAGCCAAAGACAACTGTCCTCAGGCTTTGTGCTGCTACTGTGACTTTCCCCTCTCTCTTTTCCCCGAAACTAATGACAAGCTTTCGAGTCAACACACTCCCACCACGTAGCGTCCTCGCGGCAGCAGGCTCCCTTTCCACCTGACAACACTGCGAAACAACTGGGGTTGTTGTCGTGTGGAGACCTTTAGCACAGAAGGACAGCCTGAGAGCAGAAGCGACTTCTCATCTGACAAGATTTTCACCCGTCCGTGAAGGGTCAAGATCGATGAGGGACAAGCGGGCCAGCCGTTCATCCTCTGCATAATGCCCGGTCGAGCTCACCCACCTTCACTTTTCCGTCTAACGAACATCCCCGCGACCATTGCACGTGGTGGCCCCGATGGATACTATGGTATAGTGACACTTTGCTGCGGCATTGCAGCTAGGGAAGGACCGCTGGCCACGCCGCGCCTATATTTCGATCTTCGTGTCGGTTGAACTCTTGCCAGCTTCTACCTCTCGATTGCTCGCCGATGGGCGTCAGAAAGCTGGTCGTAATTGCGACAAACGGTGTCTTACCACAAGGCTTGTCAATAACTTCGATCGCTGCAGGCACAGGCGTTGGCCATTACAGATCGGAGCTCAGCTATTGGGGTCGCAGTGCGCTGTCACGGTCCGGCTACGCGAGGGCTCCAGCCCATCGATTGGCACAGCTTTCTGTTTTGTTGGAGAACTGGTTCTGGGAAGTGTCAAGCTTGGAGTTGCTTCCGGCGCTGGCTTTGTCCCGGGCTTTTTTCACAGACGCACTGGTTGTTTCTTCTTCTCAGTTTGCGCCCACTGGGGTTTTTGGCCTTCCTGAGGAGCAACATTAAGACACGAGTCCATCTGAGCACACCCCTTGCCTAAGCCCACAAGGCCCTGCGGCCAGTCACTGATGTTGTATATGGACCACGTGTTGTTATATCGGCCTCTGATTATCTCAGGGGGAAAGGTATACATGCGTCAAGGAGGGGCTATGCTGGCTAATTTTCCTCCTTTCGAATTGGCGCGGATTCCGACGGGCAGGGGGACGAGCCCAGGTGGCGGGTCAAAAGGTTATTCTATCCTCTCGTTCACGTTACCCTTTTCGGAGAAGAATACAACAAGATCCGCTTTCACACCGAGTCGAGGTAGGTGCATGTGTGAGAATTATCGAAGTCGGCTTCCATGCGGATTCACTAATTTCTTGATTCTTAGCCTAGTTTGATGGTGGCGTTATCGAGTCCATCGCGCTGATAGGGAAGCATCTGGTGTTCCATGAACCATGGTCGATTGTGACTACAAAGGTTGGCAGGTTCCATTCGGCACCCAACACGAGCATCCTATGGTCCATGACAAATTATTCCAATAAGCGCTTGCTCGTGTACGAAACGGAGAAGCAAGTCCAATTGTAATTTATCAGGGTCGCCGCTTTCCTGTACGTGAGACGCACCTCTCTCATTAAGGGTGAAGTCGGTCAAAAGTTGTTGACTGACCCTGGGTTGGATGTCATGTCATGTCATTTGAATTGGAAAGAACGCGTACATAACGTCTTAATCGCTATTCCGCTTGCATACCGAATTGGATTAAGCTCTCCCTCGCTTACAGCAAGGTGAGACAAAGCGTTGACTCATGACTTTCATTTCAGTCGACGGCGGATCTTGCTCATCGTTCGTCAACTCCTTGGCCACAGACGAGAGTCCACGCGTCGACCCCACGGTAGCTGCGCCTTCCCTTTCGGCTAAGGAGCGTGGATCGGGATCGGTAAATGTTCAGAACAAACGAGTGGATTCAGCCCGCATGGGTACACACGAATTTTGAAATTCGTGAAAACATTTCTAGAGCGTCTTCTTCCAGTCGGGACCAGACCAGAGTCTACTGTACCACTCGATCGTCCCCAATCCCGAAGTTATCTAGCGCGCATTGGCTCCTAGGTACAAACGTGTTCGCCTTGCGGCTACCGTAAGGTTGTCCATGTGCTTTTGCTCGTCCAGACCACAACGGCGCTTCATTTGAGACGGTGACCGACCATCGGTCCTTCTGTTGCACTTACCTTGAATAAAATAAAATAACGGGGAGACCATAAGGAACAATCAGATCAAGAGTAACCACAGGGATACGCAAATACCGGAGGTGACCAAGACCGTATGCGGAGCAGAAATGGCATCGCTGAGCGGACCGCTTGTTGTTTCTGAGCCGCTTCCATGTCTCGGCACGCTGTACATAATTATGCACCTAACAGCGAGGTACCAAAGAGGATCCATGGCTTCTCTTTGAGAGTTCTACTTATGACGCCGCAATATCTAGCCATGTTGAGGACCTCTAACTTACGCATGATAGCCACCGAGTCTCGAGTACGGGAGAATGGATATAATATCGAACGACCGAGAGTATTCAGAACTTCAATCAGAAGTATGATCAGGGTTGCGATGGTCTTCCGCGCCGTCTATCAACAAAGCTAGAAGCGGGTGCGTGCCGTCGGCCAATAGTCGCTTCTTCAGGTTATCTCCCCGGAGGTTGCGCTACGCCACTAGCCTGCGGCGTTGTTGCGTCTGATTGTTCTACAAGCGAACTTCGAGGAGAAATGCCAAAACGATAGCCGAGGCATCTGAACAAGATGTGACGAGACCTAATGACTTAGGGAAGGGTCTATGTTCACGGCGAAAGAAGCACTGCGCTCCGAGGATGTCGGAGGGTTAAGCCAGACTTTAGTTGTGCGCTCTAGTATGAGGACGTTTGAACATGTCCGTTTAGTCGCGAGTCCTTGTGGGAATAAGGCAGCTGGCGAGAGCTTGAGAAGCAGCTCGGACTGTTCAGGAAGAAGTAGTTTCTCCTAACTTCAGAGAGCATAGGTTGTTGCACCATGTCGTTGCACCTTCATCACCAGTGGCGACCAGAAATTGGGAAATAAAACAGGGCGATCAAGTAAAGGGGTTAAGGCACAGTTGCGATGACGCTGACTCTCCGGCTCAGCTCAAAGAATTTTTTTTTTTTTTGCTAAAAGCCGAATCGGAGACATTCAAGGTAGTAAGTTACGCCGCTGGCTGGCCGCGAGTTGAGGCACGTGATGATTACGTGAGGATTAAATGGGTTCGGCATACGTGGCAACTAACTTCTTCACCTACGACCACGTACGTCCTGCATCTCCGCAGTCATCCTCTCCCTACACATTTTACGTCGAAATATCTTCCCCCTCTTCTTACCTACACTACCCCAGAGTCATGGCTATCGTCGACTCAACCTCGGTTAACTCCTCCAACCTCGCTCTCCCATCGTCGCCATCATACCAACACCCAGAATCATCTCCGTCATCCCCTTCTTCATCCACTTCCTCCAAGCCTCCAGCCAAGTCCCGTCCTGCGCCCACATCCAACGAAGATGCAGCACCACGAAAACGGTCCCGCTCTGATATGACTACCGAAGAGCGTAAGGAGGCTCGTGCACACCGCAACCGAATTGCGGCTCAGAACAGTCGTGACAAGCGCAAGGCACAATTTTCTGCCCTCGAGGCCCGCATCGGCGAGCTCGAAGCTGAGAATAGAGCCCTCCGTGCCGGCATAGCTCACTCTCGCCCGGTAGCTATCGACAATACTGAGCAACGTGCGGCAGATGCTGCCCGTGAATCAGAGACTCGCGCATTGCGTGACCGTGTGCGGACACTCGAGACTGCGTGGGAGGCAATTCTTCGCACCCTTCAGACACAGGGTACAATGGCCGGCCTCCCTACTTTACCGCCACCGTTCCCAGTGCGGACCAACACTCCACCACCGTCATCGTCATCGGTTCTATCTTCCCCATCGCCAGTCACCATCACATTCAATGACGACCTTCCCTGTCATGGTACCCCCCAACCCCATCTTTTCACTCGATGACGCAATTTTCCCCATTTCCCCCTCACCGTCTAATGTCAGCCTTCCGTCCAATACCTCGAGCTCGAGTGTCCTCGACCTCACGCATGAGCCCACTTGCCACTCAGCACGGGTGGTGAGCACCTCCTCATCGGTGGTGCCCCTGCAGCGGGTGGACCCATACAAACAGTCGAGGACTTTCAAACACCCCTTGGTACTGGCGAAGACGAGACCGTTGACGAAGCGGCGATGGACGAACTCTTCCGTGAGATATTGGCCGCGCCCCCCACGCCGTCCTCCACGCCGTCGTCTCTGATGTGTGACGAAGAAGTACCGGGACAAGGCCCAAGTTTGGCCGACGCGAATGCCGACCCCGATACGGATGAGGTGCAGAGGGAGGTGCAGAGACTACTGGACCTGGTGTCTGAGCCTGGTGCCACGCTAGGGCTCACCATGGATGGCATCGTGCCACTACCCAATGAAGAGGGCGACATCACACCTCTTGAGCTGGACCTTGGCGCGTGGGAGGCATCAATAGTCCTCCCGCAGCCAGTGTTCTAAAATTGTCAAATCCAGGGTTTCGGAACAAGTTCACTGTATTCGTATCTCACGCCTTTATCCGTTTCATCATCTCACATTCGGTATTATGTCTCAGCCTATCTATGACGTCTCGGATTCTTTCTCTTTTTTATCCCATATCCTCTTAATGATCCGCGCCGTTTCTCTAGTTTATGGTATGATACTCAGACTACGCGATTTTCTTCTCCTTCCTCCTTTATTCCTTTCCTTTCCTTTCCCATCGACTGCGCAGGCGACGTATATGCAGAGGGTGGGCTTGCGCTCGTACTGATTGTGGCTCCTACCTGTCCCGCTGTTCCCATTGTGCCACGCGATTCTCCCCTTTGGGGTTGAGAGACGTGTGTTGTGATGGTGAGCGCGAGTCGGCGTGGTTCGCCTACTGATGTACGTTGCAATGGCGTTCTTTTTCTGTCATGTCCTCGCTCGTTCAAGTCGTCGAGATTGGATTCTTTACAGGTTCCTACTTGGAGTTGGTGGAGGGTCATTCCCGAGATGATTCGTAGGACGGTTTCACATCGTGTAGTCTGAAGTTTTACCGCTATAGCAGAGTAGTTGCGGATATTTCTGTGTGACTTGGAAGGCGGTTCCTTAGCTTGCTGGGCGTAAGCTGACTCCATACTGAGATTGCAAGTTGCCCACATGCGTCAGGGTCGACCTTGGGTCGACTGCGGTGTTGGTTGCATTCGACATCACGATAGGAACAATTGTGCCCACCGTAAATTCCAGACCGCTCTTTATCAGACGTACTCGGAGTCCTCGGGCTATCTCGACTGGACTTCCGTCTAAATGAGCGAATGTCAATGGCACTACAGGATTATATGATTCACGATAATTCGAGACACTGGTTGATAAACTGGCCAATAATTGATACCATGGTGCATACGTATTGGCGTATGTCTGCGCTATCATACTAACCAGGTACTAAATCAAGTATATACGGTAGTAGGTGCTCAGAGTCAGGCATCTGGAGATCCATGACCTACGGCTTGACCTACGATGCCCAGGGTCAGCAAACTACTGAATAGACACAATACTGGCGAGATGCACAGGAACCCATCCGGTGATAACAATGTACCCATCGGCGCTACATTTAGGCCTTGACATGACGTCGTTGGGGTATCTGGGTGCTCGAGAAACGCACGGGCGCTGAGCCGCTTGTGTACTGTTTGCAATCGGAGAAAAGGAACGCCACATATACAGGTGGCGGGGAAGAGAGGGACGAACCGAGTGGTGTTGTCGTATGTCTTGCAGTCCCCTTGGCCGACGCCATTGTCGCCGCTCAACAAAGAGGACACTGACGTCCACGCGCGCCGAGCCGTGCGAACGGTCTGCGCACGTAGGCTGCGTAGTCTATTTCTCGTTGTCACCGTATGACGCACCGATCGTCTTCAGGATGCTCGGCTGGCCGAGGGTGTAGCTGAACCAGGCGAGGTACAGTGCTGTATGAATGTGCCTAGGAGAATTCGACGCCGAGGCGCCGAAGCTAGGCAGTTCCACCACTCCCCGCCGGGGTGCGTGCGCAGGAGGAAAAGTACAATGGTCTGGCCGTCTCGGCATCCCTGTAAAACCCAAGAGTGCGTGGGCGCTGAGCGACCTGCTCCTTGGACAGACGTGCACTATAGCAGCGCTACACGTGAGTACATGCGGGAGAGAAGGGGGTGGTGGAGAAGACGTGCTTTGGATGGCAGGGACCGCAGACCTCGTAGAGCGCGTCAATCAGGGCGTTCTTGCGGTGGAGCTTGAGCGCAATGTGGAGGTCACGGCTGGCAAGCAGCCCAGTTCTCTAGGAGGGCGATTCAAAAGTGGCGAGCACAGAGACCCGCATGATTATAGGCGATACGAGTGATGAGGTTACAGTAAGAAGAACGCGGGTTTATACCGTGATGGTGGATCTCGGCGTGGGAAGAGAACTCGAAGGGCACAACCGCGGAGTCCATACGACGCGACCGTGAAGTCCGACAAAGTTGAAAACCACATGGGGTATACGGTGAACTAGACTCAAAGCGGCACCAGCCAAAAAAAAAAAAGGCATTCCGTTCCATCGGAAACAAAGACGCCTGAGTTATAAAGGAAGTTGACCCACGCCGCAACCGCAGGGGTGCATGGCCAGGTGGCTCCGAACGATGGGCTGCCACCAGGGAGGCGCGGGATGGGATTTTGCCAACCGCGTGCACAATATTCTCGTGATGCTGGGGAACATTGCATTCCCCAATGGCACAACAATCATCCAACCTTGGTGATCGGAAGCCAAGAGAAACGCTGCCCTTCCCGTGAACTTGTTGCGCGTGCACTCCTGTCCGAGGTCATATCGTAGTAACGGGTGCTCTGTGCTACAAGCTGGCGAAGCGCGGTGCCACCAAACGAGGGGATATGTAGAGTTGCAAGTGGTCACAACACGGGGTTTTATTTGTCGTTTAAAAGAACAACAAACAGGGAAGCAGTATGACGGACCCAACACGACGGGCTATAAGAACAACTACTGCTGCATCTCTTCGTCCTCGTCTTGGCTACTCTTCAGCCCGGCTCGCTTGAATGCCTCGGGGGATGAGTAGTCGATCTTCTGTCCACGCGTGCTGCGACGCGCTCCAGGAGGGAGGATTGCACGAGGGTCGATCTGCTGTGAGAACAAGTAAAATCAGCCATTGCGAAAAAAAGAGCAACGCGATAAGAGTGGCCAAAAGTTTACCTCTTTGGTCCTATTTGCCCCCTCCTCCTCCAATACTTCGTCATCTTCATCCATGTCCACATCATCGTCCTCCTCCTCGTCCTCCTCGTCCTCCTCATCGTCCTCGTCCTCGTCTTCCTCTTCGTCCTCGTCTTCATCATCGCCCTCTACTACAATGTTGGGCACATTCTCGGTGGCTGTTTTCTTGCCCTTGTCCTTGCCTGGAGATGCAGGCTTGGCAGGACTCGCAGAGCGTCGTTTCGCCGAAGAGTTGCTACTGTTCAGTGTGACATCCAATGAGTCAATGCGAGGTCTTAGGCGCGCGCCCGAGAAGAAACGGGACGCGACGCGAGGGAGACGAACGTCTAGTACTTACGCAAGTCGAGGTGGGTGCTGTGGTAGACGTGGTCATTTTTTGGGAGAGTTGTTTTGTAGAGCGGGGACGAGCGGTTGGGTTGAAGCTAGTGGAACGAGTTCAAGACTGAAAGAAAAGAACACAGCAGACGCACTCGCGACAAGACTTGTTGATCGGCCATTAGTCCGATTACTCAGACTTTCCCACAGCTTGTCAACGCCATTGTCTAAGCTGCCAAATTCCATTCGTCACCTTGCCGTCCCATACAATCGCTCTGTTTCTCACCTAGCTGATAATTACATTCCGGTCGTACCCCTAGTGTAATTATCCAAGAACTTGCTATCGTTATTAGATAGTAAAAATGCAGTGTGTGCTATTGTTGGAGTTGCAGCCACACACGGCGTGTAAGCGTCGGGGGCGTTCGGGCCGGCTGGACCGGTAACACACAATATTCTCAAGTCGAGCTCAGTTGCTCGACTGCGGTCTCGTTTTTCTACTGTACGAAATTTATTTTCACTCTACATAAATACTTCGTAGCCCTAGAGTACATACCTCAGCCATTTCTCCCAAAACGCTGAGGTTAGTAGCTTACTTTACTTCCCGTATGTTAACTTTACTTACTGTGTATTAGTCGCGCTTCCCGCGCTCCTACAGGTACATACACAATGCTATTAGCCGTTTCTCCCAAAACGCTGAGTTGCGCTTCCCGCGCTCCTACAGATTATGAGACCTGCGTGCTTCTAAAAACCCAGAATATACATTGCCCAAACACCATCTGAAAAATGCCTACTACACCAGCTGCTAATCCAGCCCCGCCGCAAGGTGGTAATCCCCCCTCTGCTGGGGGCACGAATCCTAGCGGATCTTCCAGGAACGCTCCCACTCCAAAGGGACACCCCCGGATGTACGACGTTCCTTTCCTTGATGAAGACGGCGGCAATTTCGCATTCTGGCGTTTCTGCGTGCGAACGATCTTGAAGCTTTGTGGACTGTGGGGAGTTGTCGATGGCTCAGAAAAGAAACCTGATCCTGCCGTTGACGCTACGGCCCACGCCGACTGGATCTCCAAGGACCAAGAAGCCCATGCACAGATCACCCTCACGCTCAAAGACAAGCCCTTAAACACGGTCCTATTTGCAGACACTGCAAAAGACTGCTGGGACAACCTGTCAGCACGCTATGAAGGCAAAGGAGAGCAGAAAATCGTCTACCTTATTGACGAGGTGTTCCACAACACCCTCTCCGAAACTGAGCCTATGGAGCCCCAGATCAACTCCATGATCCGCGCGGCCAATACCATCTCGAACCTCGGCCTCACACTTCAAGACAAACTCCTCGCGTTTGCCATCATCTCATCGCTCCCATCCTCCCTTTCCACCCTAAAAACCATCCTTTCCACCACCAAGTCTTCTGACCTCACGACTGAGTACGTCAAGTCTCAAGTCATCCTCGACGAACAGTGCCGCGTGCGCGAGTCGGGTGGTGGCGCCACTGCGTATTTTGCGAAGGCTGCAAAAGGGGGAAAGAGAAGGGAGGGTAATAAGCCAGATAAGCAGAAGAAGAAATGCACTCACTGCAAGTTCCACGGACACGATGTGAGCGAATGCCGGAAGCTCAAGAAGGAGCAGGAGGAGGCAAAGGCAAAGGGAGGTGGTGACTCCACCAAACCAAAGGCCCCAGACGCATCGGCGAAGATTGCTGTCGCCGAAGAGCCTATGTCAGATTCCGACACTGTCCGCCTGTTCAAGGTATCCCAGGGCCTGTCTGCGCACGAGGATTTGCAACGTCAGTGGATAGTCGACTCTGGTGCATCACGCACCATGTGCTCCAACCGCGCGTGGTTCACGCACTTCACACTCCTCGCGACACCCATCAACATTGTCCTAGGTGACAATAGCACCATCCAGGGCACTGGCGTTGGTTGCATTGCCATGCAAATGAAGGCAGAAGGACGCTGGAATCGCGCCATCTTGCAGGACGTCCTCTATGTCCCTGAACTTCATGGGAACCTCCTGTCTGTCTCCCAGCTTGCCCGCTGCGGCGCCGACGTACGCTTCACTGAGGGGGGCTGTCAAATCTACGACCAACATGGTGCACTCACATGCGAAGGCTCCCTTCGCGGAAACCTCTACATCATGCTAATCCGCGTCGCGATGCCCGAGACAGCTCGTGTTGCAATAGCCCAAGTCGATGAATTCCCCACTGATGGGGAGGACGTCACTCCAAGTGCTGAAATCGCCCTAGTCACCCACAGTGCAACGTCAAAAGCCGACGTGCACACCTGGCACCGCCGCTTTGGCCACCTAAATGTCAATGCTGTCCTCGACATGATGCGCAAAGGGATGGTTAAGGGGATGGAAATTGTGGGGGACTCTTCACGCACCGCCAACCCATGCGACGCTTGCCTCAAAGGCAAACAGACGCGCGCCGAAATCCAGAAGACGATGGAGACACGTGCCAACGAAATTCTCGGCCGAGTCTTCTCCGACGTCTGTGGCAAGCTGCCCATGCGTTCACACTGGGGTTTTGAATACTTCGTCACCTGGACAGACGACAAGTCGCGCAAGGTTTTCGTGGAGGGTTTACGTGAGAAATCCGAAGTCTTCACACACCTTAAGGCCTTCGTTGCGTGCGCGGAGCTCCAGACGGGCAAACGCCTCAAAGTACTCCACACTGATGGAGGGGGCGAGTATGTCACAAACACAGTGCAAGCCTACCTGAAGGAGAAGGGGATTCAGCACGAACTCACCACGCCCGACACGACTCAACACAATGGTGTCGCCGAGCGTATGAACCGCACGCTCCTGGACAAAGTCCGGAGCATGTTGCATGATGCCGAACTTCCCGAACCCTACTGGCACGACGCCCTTGAGCATGCGGCTATGCTCCACAATGTAACGCCTACACGCGCACTTGACGGGGTCACGCCTGAGGAAGCCTGGTCTGGAAACAAACCCGACGTTTCACGTCTTTGCGTTTTCGGCGCTTGGGCTTTCGTACACGTCCCTGAAAAGCAGCGTAACAAGCTCGGTGCGAGGTCACTCACCTGCACTTTCCTGGGCTATGCACGTAATCGGCATGCCTACCGTCTTGTGCACCGCCCGCACAAGCGCTTCTTTGAGTCGCACGACGTTATATTCGACGAGGGGGGGACTGAGAAGCGCTATGAGCGCATAATCCTCGAACCTACCGCCGCCGATGTGAACGGGAGTCCATCCTGTGGCGACCCTCCAAGCGCAGACCCTGCAGCCAAAGCCGACTCGTCAGAGAGTGAAAGCGAGGATGAGATCGAAGGGACACTTACCCCTCCTCCTCCTAACCCAGCTCCTGCGACTGCACGTCCCAAGCGAGCCACGCACACACCGATTCATGACGACGACCCTCGCTTTTCTGTCACCTCTTACAGTGGATGCAAATGCCCTGAGCATGCCAAGTCAGCCCAAACTGGTGACACTGACCCACGCACCTTTGCTGAGGCTATGGCTCGCCCCGACGCCGCAGAGTGGGAAGTCACGTGCCAAGACGAGATGCGTGCCTTTGAGCACATGGGGGTATATGAAGTCGTTCCGCGGCCTCGCGACAAGAACATTGTAGGGTCGAAGTGGGTGTTCCGCATCAAACGCGGACCCGATGGTGCCATCCAAAAGTACAAAGCCCGCATCATCGTGCAGGGCTTCACCCAAATCGAAGGCATCGATTTCGACGAGACGTTTGCGCCAGTCGCCAAGTTCGCGTCCCTCCGCGCCGTCCTTGCACTCGCCGCCGAGTGTGACCTTGAAGTCCATCAGATGGACGTTAAGTCAGCCTATCTCAATGGGGAACTGAAGGAGGAAATTTACATGAAGGCTCCTCCTGGTTTTGATGTCCCCGAGGGAATGGTCTTGAAGCTCGTCAAGGCAGTGTACGGCACGAAGCAAGGCGGCCGCGTTTGGTATGAAAATATCAGGGACACGCTCAAGTCGATGGGCTATGAACGCACCAACACCGACCACGCTGTCTTCGTCCGCAAGAGCGGCACACTCTCCATCATTGCTCTCTATGTCGACGACATCACAATGGCCTGTGAAAGCCTCGCAGTCATTAAACAAGACAAAGAGACACTAAAGAAACATTACCAGATGACTGATCTTGGCGAGATAGCTTGGATACTTGGTATGCACATTACGCGTGATCGCGGCGCCGGCTGGATAGCCTTGTCTCAGGAGAAATACATTCTTGAGGTCCTAGAACGCTTCGGAAAGTCTGACGTTCGCCCCATCAGCACACCGACACTCGCGAACAAGCATCTAACCAAACTTACCTCCCCCGAGATCGACATTCAATCGTACCAGCGCGCCATCGGCGCACTGATGTACCCAATGCTTGGTATGCGCCCCGACCTCGCCTACACCATAGCAGCGCTTGGCTGACACACCGCCTGCCCCGGGAACGAGCACCAGCGGGCACTCAACCGTGCATTCCGGTACCTTCAAGCCACGAGCGACTGGAAACTTGTGTTCCAGCGTGGCACCCCCAACGGCACGGTCTTGAACAGTTTTGTAGACGCAGACTGGGCCAGTGATGTGAACAACCGCAAGTCCACTTCGGGTTTTGTCTTCATGCTGGCTGGGGGCGCTATCAGCTGGAGTTCTAAGAAGCAAAGCGCAGTCGCGCTCTCGAGTACTGAAGCCGAGTACATCGCTGCGGCACACGCAGCGAAGGAACTCGTCTGGCTGCGCCGATTACTGCTTGAAATGGGGCAGAAAATCGACTCACCTATCACCCTCTCCATGGACAACCAGTCCGCTATCGCCATCGCACGAAATCCGGAGTTTCATGATAGATCCAAACACATCGAAATCCGGCACCACTTCCTCAGACAAAAACTAGACGAGAAAGAGCTTGATCTTGCATATGTTCCCACTGGAGATCAGGTTGCTGACATCTTGACGAAGGGCCTGGTGCGAGAAAAGCACGATCGATTTGCGGATGCGATGGGCGTACACCGTGTGGACTGAGGTTGCAGCCACACACGGCGTGTAAGCGTCGGGGGCGTTCGGGCCGGCTGGACCGGTAACACACAATATTCTCAAGTCGAGCTCAGTTGCTCGACCGCGGTCTCGTTTTTCTACTGTACGAAATTTATTTTCACTCTACATAAATACTTCGTAGCCCTAGAGTACATACCTCAGCCATTTCTCCCAAAACGCTGAGGTTAGTAGCTTACTTTACTTCCCGTATGTTAACTTTACTTACTGTGTATTAGTCGCGCTTCCCGCGCTCCTACAGGTACATACACAATGCTATTAGCCGTTTCTCCCAAAACGCTGAGTCGCGCTTCCCGCGCTCCTACAGCTATAACATGGTAAGATGGTGAAGCCAATGAGCGGCTGAGTTCGTCATGACCAGATGGACTGTCTGATTCGCGGTTCTCAGAGGGAGTCGTCGTCGTCATACGCGAACATGTCCAAGACATCGCCCTCGCTTGGCAAAGTAGTGGTGGCCTGAAGCCCTTCCGAGTCGTCCCATGTTTCGTCTTCTCGCTCCGACCAACTCTGGCGGAGGGCACGTGATGACTTATGACGCCCCCGCTCAGTTCTGAGGTCTATACGCATCCTGAGGGCATCCGCGAGGACCGACCTCAACTTAGCCGTCGTCAATGTGTTCCTTGCCACCCTGGCGGAACGGATGTCCCGAGATCCGCACTCCGACACTGTATGTCTTGGTACCACCACCGCAAATGGGGACTGGGAACGGGATGAAGGCGAAGACGGAGTTGAGAATGAGGACGGGCCGGCAGACGATAGAGGCGGCGTACGCTCCGCGGACACGGACGTTGAGCGAGACGTCGCTGAGGACGAAGTCGGCGGCGGGGGCGGACGTGATTGTAGGCGCCGTCGCTTTTCCTCGCTCGGCACCGTCTCGCGGCGCGCGCGCTTCCTCGGTGGCCCTCGCACCGGAGACACCCTGCGCACCCAGCTCCCGACCATGTCTTCCCACTCCCACTCCCCCGCATTTGCCATGTAAAACCTCCGCTCCGCGACACTCAACGCATCTATAAGGGCAGTGTGGCTAGCAGGATCCGTCCTCGGCTCTACGCGGCCCGAGTGCTCGACGGCACATGTCCACAGCGCCACTTCAAGTGCACCGAGATTGTGTGAGCGTAGGTGTCCTACGATAGCACGTAGGTGGGCGACTGGGCGGTGTGCGATGTTCCCGAATGTCGTCGAGTCTGGCGTGGCGTCCCGAAGTAGTGCGAGGAGCGTATGCTGTTTCTGTGCGCTGGTTTGAGAGAAAAGAGGTGTGGAGAGACAGAGCGTCGCTGCGCAGACGAGTGCCGCCTGATGGCTGCGAAGGTCCGTATTGTCGTCACCGTCGTCTGTGGGTAATTGCAAATGTATCCCAGCGTCGATAGCCGAAACGAGTATCTCTGCGATCGAGTTGAATTGCTCTGCGTGAGTACCACTCGGTATATCTGCGCTTTCATCTGCAACAGGGAAGAAGTCGGAGGTGATAACGCCCGTCCATTTCGCGAGGCGCGAAAGAAGTGCGCTGTCTTCATCGTGCTCGTGGACCGCAAGCCACGACTGCTTGGCGATTGCTTCGATCAAACCTCGCAAGAAGCTGAGGAAACACTCGAAATCTTGTGTGCGGAAAAATTGTGCGAGGCGAGTAACCGACTTGCATGTCCATGCCTGTTTGGGACCATGCTCGACGAGTACTTCCAGTGTAATCGCCGCAAAAGTTCGACATGTAAACACGCCGACACAGGCCACCGGAGGCAGAAGAGCCCATTCGTCGCAAAGTTTAACGAGATAGGATGGGCACATGGGATGGGTGATAGCGGATGGAATACCGTTGCGTGATGGACGGATTAGAGCGATGAGGAATAAACGGAGGAAGATCTTGGATTCTGTTAGAAGGCCATGGGACAGGGCAACACCAAGGAGACTAAGCATGAGCAACGGGTGATTGGGGCAGGTGTCGATGACCAGAGATGTCGCATGTGCGACGAGGGTCCATCTGCAGGTATGTTATGTTTGCGTCCATATGGTAACGTAAAATGCGTCGTACCTTCGACAATGCATCGGAACAGACTCGTAAAGTTCGCTGGAGAGGGCCATCTCCACGGCGTCATCAATCTCTTCACCTAGCGCGGCCAGGCCTTGCACAACCTCCGCTTGGAGGTTCCGACCGACCGTTGCGGCGCACATATCAACCAGGGATGAGACCCCGCAATAGCTCCCATCAAGGTCGCTTGTAAGGGCTGCCTGCACCACATTTCGATACGCACCGGTTACAGCATAGATTTGGCGCGCCAATGCATCCAAAGACTTGCTCTCCAGATATGCATGGGAAATGACAAGCTTGGGATCACGCAATATATCCAAAGACGGAGGAGCACGAGATAACTTTGAAGACGTAGAACCATAGGTGATTGTGGCAGGAACGGCTGAACTAGATTGGCCAGATGGTGTACAAGAGGCCAGGATCGTACATTTATTCCGCAGTGGTCGTAAAAGCCGGTTAATTCTGGGGATAGAGAACTCTGCACAAAAACCCCGCCGAGAAGCCATCTGGGGTTGGGTACAGGTTTCGTGTAAGGTGCGTTGCGGGTGGACACCTGTCCTATTAATGAAGCTAGTAAAGTACTGAAGTGTAAATGGTGTCGCGGTTGGTGTTGGTTCACGTGATCGCGTTCACTGCTCATGTGGCGTCCATTATTCATCTTTTATGTCATCTCTATGTGTCAGGAGTCGAGAACAGGTTCGATAAGGCGGCGGTAGCCTGTAGGACAACAGGTGAAGCGCACGCCATCAGATAACGGCGAAACTGACAATGGTTTTTTTGAGATTATCAGAGAACATGGGGCAAGGAGACAGGCAATCGAAGGCGCAGGTCGTGTAGTGAATACCCAATCTAGACCTCCTGACTCCTGAAAATTACTCACCCGAAGACAAAGGCTCATAGCAGCCAGTAAACAGAGGTGGAATGGATCGTGGCATGCAGAAGGAACAAGAAAGGATCAGACAGATCAGATTCAGAAAATACAACGGCTTTTAGTAACGGCATTGGCCGGAAGATGGAACATCATAATGGGTAGCTAGTCAAATCCTGCAGCTGCGGAGATACGACTACGAGACACTTGTGTTTGTCCACAGATTAGTAGCGATCTCCTCTGTAGCCTCCTCCTCCTCCGCCACTTCCGTAGCTCCTTTGCTGGTAGCCTGGATAGCCATAACACGGAGCAGTGAGCACGATTACGACAGATAAGGGGCGTTGAACAGACCACGACCTCCCCCACCACCACCACCACCACCACTACCACGCTCGTTCGCTATATTGACCTTGATCGTGCGGCCCTCGAACTCTTGACCATCCATGTTTGCAATGGCGGCATCGGCTTCCTCTCCAGACTGATATGTTACAAAAGCGAAACCACGGGAACGACCAGTCTCGCGATCATTTATTACGTTTGCCTGGCCAGGGAAGATAGGTGAGAAAAAAAGGGATCACATTATTATTACGCTCTGTTCATGCAGTCGAAATCTCGTACTTCAACGACTTGCCCAAATTCTGAAAAGGCCTAACAGAGAGGGTGAAGAAGCGGAAACGCGAATCAGAGATTTTTAGAAAGGGCGGATGAACCCGTATATCTCGAACGAACTGCGTGAAGGCTTTCATTGGTGGTGTTCCAGCTTAGGCCGCTAAGATAGAGCATATAAGATGAACATCAGTGGCCGCACTCCTCGCCGGTTCACGAAAAGAAGCAACGCGGATTAGGAAGTATCACAAGCACACAAGACGGACCCAACAAAAACTTTTGTGCTCATGATTGCAGGGGGAAACAGACCGAATCGATGTCGATCAAATGGGAGGAGGAGAGTAGAAAGTAAAGCGGTGATGGTGCGATTAAATACTAGTGAATCACTTTTCAATTCCCGCTTCAATTCCCGTTCCCATTTCACGACCCGCAAGCTCTATTGGAAATTACTGACAGTAGTGCGCGCTAATGACGTGTAGCCTATCTAGAATCACGGTCTGTACTATTCCTGGTGCCCCAGAAATGGAGATTGACGTAGACTTGCACTGTACAAATCTGTTGCACGCGACTCTTGACCGCGACTAGACCATCAGTAATTGGACTATTACGTTGCAGTGGTTTCCCGCCGTGTTCGTTGGTCATCATTGGTTTTTGTTGCTTTTGCCGTCTCTGGACACTAGAAAACCTCTGGCAGAAACTTGGGAACCCACCCCACTAAGTGCTTCGTGTTACTGTACTGTTAATTGCCCGCATGTGCCTTGTATTACATATCTTCTAAGCGTGCCCGTTCGAGAGTACGGGCTCCGAGAACACGATACAGTATCCGCCAGAGTGATGGGACACTGACACACAAAGGGCAGCGAAAAAAAAACTGAAGCCAACGCTTGAGCGCACGCATGGAATAGCGGCAATACTAACAACGGCGCTTTTTCAATTTTAATTCAGAGAGCATGGAACAAGGAGGCAGTGGCATGCGACATCGGAAGGCGCAAGTCGTGTTGTGATTACCCAATGACTCGAACACCCGCCTAGACCTCAGGAATCACGAAAGCTACTTGTAACAGAAGACAGAGGTGGAGCGGATCATGATGTGCAGAAGGGACGGTAAGAAAGGATCAGATAGATCAGATTCAGAAAATACGACGGGTTTTGATAGAAGGATTGGAGATGGGAATTCATAAGTGGGTAGCTAGTCTGCGACGTGCAACTACGAGAGAGACTTGCTTATCAACCGAAGTGACAGATTAGTAGCCCTGTCCGTAGCTGTCTCCGGCTCCGTAGTTCCCGTATCCTCCACTGTTTCCGTAGCTCCTTTGTTGTCCGTAGCCTGAGCCTGGATAGCCGTTACAGCCAAAGAGAGCAATGAGGACGATTACGAGAGAAAATGGGCGCTGCACAGACCACGACCACCCCCGCCGCCACCACCACCACCACTGCCACGAGCATTGGCTATATTGACCCTGACCCTGCGGCCATCGAGTTCCTGCTCATTCATATTTGCAACGGCGCTATTGGCTTCGTCTTCAGAAGAAAATGTTACGAAAGCGAAACCACGGGAACGACCGGTGTCACGGTCACGCATTACGTTTGCCTGGAGGGAGAAGATAGGGTAAAAAAGAGATCACATTATTATGCCCTATTCATGCAATCGAAACCGCGTACTTCAAGAACTTGTCCAAATTCTCCAAAGGCCTAACAGGGAATGAAGAAGCAGAAATGCGAATTAGAAGTTTAAGGAAAGGGCTGATGAACTCGTATATCATCGAACGAACTGTGCTGAGGCTCTGATCGGTAGTATTCCAGCTCAGGTTACTGATAGAACATGTAAGATGAACATCAGTGACCGCACTCCTCCCCGGTTCACGAGAAGAAGTAACGCGGAACAGGAAGTGTCACAAGCACACAAGACGGACCCAACATAAATCTTTGCGCTCATGATTGCAATAGCAGGGACAGACCGAATCGATATCGATCAAACGGTAAGAGAAGGGTGTGAACCCTGGTGGCGTGATGATGTGATTAAATACTAGTGTTTCACATTTCAATTCCCGCTTCAAATACCGTTCCTACTCCACGACCGCAAACAGCCTTGCAAGTTACGTGAAATTCGGCACTGAATGCATCCCGAACTGGATAATAGTTCCCTGGTGCCTGCGATTTTCTTGTTCTGCCGTATCTCCTTTTGTTACGCCCAGCGACTCGGAAGAGATGATCCGTTGGAAACTTACAGTGGTGCTTCCTTATGACATGCACTAGCTTTTTGCTCGCCCGCGTAGTGTGTTTTCGAAGACCGTGCCGTTGCTGGTGCCTTCAATTCCCAGAATCAGGGATCAACATGGGCCTGCCCTGTCAAATCTGTTGCACTCCGCGCGCGACTATAAACGCGCCCGTGTGGTCCGCCAGGATCTCGGCGAGAAAAGAAGGCGTATAGATGGATTCAACTCGTAATTTTGGGTTCAAGGGATAGGTCATTTTGTACCTCTGGCGAGCACCCGACGGCGGCGGGACTGGGAACCTATGGAAAATGTGGCCAAGTGGCGCCTTGGTCGTCCCCACAGAACCCAACTGAAACACGCGCGAGAAACATACGCGTCAATTGAAGATGAAAGTTTAAGCAACAAGTAGATTTTGAGCCCAAGAAAGGATTCAGACGACACAGAGACTTGGGCTGAGCGCAGTAAAGATTTAGAGTGACGCTGGAGAGAGGTTGCCGTGCGATCATAGCGCACTTGGGTGTGTTGCCAAGGCTACCGAACCTGTTTCAGTGTGTTTATACCGAATGTCTGTGTATCCAAGGTATGCAACAGCTGACATAGATCTCACAGTCCAGTATTAGTCTTCATCAATAACTTACTCTCTGAATGTGGTGGTCATGGATGCCTCCTGCGAGTCCTCCAGTGAGGACGTTTCCAACGAGGTTTGTAACGTGTTGAGTCTTGATGATGGCATGAACTGCATCATCCACGACTTGAAGCGGGCGGAAGAAGTTGTCGCTGGTGGCAATGAGCCTATTGAGCCAGAAATGCCAGACGAGAGGAACCAGAACAATGCCCAATCCAGAAATTAGGGCCAGGCAGGAGGACGAGAACAACACCAGGCTGTCGAAGCCTCGAAGGCAAAACCAAATCGGAAAAGATGTCCTTGGAGCAGAGAAAAGATGCCGATTTACGGCTGCTCCGATCTCTGGTCCTCCTAATTCGTGGAGAGATTAGTGTGGTTGGCGACGGGGAGGAGATTGCTGAAGTAATTGAGAACCTGGTCATTTTTGTTTTTGTTTTTGTTTCCAGTGCTTTTAGAACTGGCAGGGCTACTTGCTACCCATTCTACTGCGAGGGTAGCGAGTGTCAAGAGGGACGCCGGAAGATGCATGGTAGGATACGATGGTAGTCCGAGTCGGACCTGAGCACGCCTGCCCATTCCTTTGTACATTCGGTCCCATACCAGAAGTGCAGATTGGCCCTGTAGAGTTCTTCTGCCAGTTCTATCTAGAAGGTATTGTAGTCAGAGGCCCCGATTGGAGGCATGGATGTCGTACAGTATTCATCGAGACGAAATGATCACAAAAACGTTGTGATAGCCATCTAGTACGCGCAACACTGGCACCCACTGCGGCCAAAAGCATCATACAAACTCGCCCGATCCGACTCAAAGTCCTCTTTATCGGCTCCCGGGGACATGCTCTAGCTCTTCCATGTTTTGGACCATTTCAGTCTACTGCGCTGATTAAAGCAGCCCCTCGAGGGTTGCTCAGGCTTAGGTTCCCCTGCGGTGCGCACATCCAGTACATCCAGCCGGTAGCACACAAGACTCGTCTACAGGTAGCGTCCATATGTTTTCATTAACATCACGCTCACTCAGAACCGACATCCCAGCGACTGCGACCAAATATCGCGTACCACTAAACGCGCGGAGTGTCGCGCGGAGCCCCGAAGAAGCCATCATGATACTGGTGGGCAAGCAATCGTAACTCCACAAGTCCGTTTTCAAATATTGAATGGTGCGTGAAGCGCACTACGTGGGAGCGACGATGCGAATGACAGTGCGCCATCTCTGATTGCTGTGTCGCATGGCCAATCAAATCGATCAAATATGGTATCGAAGCTTGATGCATGCCAGTGAAGGCAAGCAGCTTCTCAGCCCAGTCCCAGTCCGAGAACAGTATTATGAATAACTTACAGGCATCCACCTGAGTCGTGATCTACATGCCCTTTCGTGATGATATCACCGAGTGCAGCTCTTCTACAACCACGGTACCCAAGGCGGGACCACTACGGAACTTCTAAGACTCGAACCGGCCTGTGTGGTACACTGGAACTTACGTTGAAGGGCCCCTAAATCAATCATCAGATTCCAGACCGTCCCGTGCCTCAGTGTAGCTCAATTCTCTAGGGAAAATAAACAAACAAACGTTCTGATTGCTATACAGAAAGATGCGGGTACAGGCGTGTCACGGGATCGATGGCTTATTGTAGCCTTCGCACCTGGCCCTAATTTGAAGCACCGCCAACCGCACCTGTGTCTTCTCCGCAGACCTCCTGCAGTATCTTTTCGAGAGACTCGTTGTCCAACAAACCAGTCTGACCCGCCCCCACACGTGCGCCTACCTGTCTCGCGGCGAGTCGAAAAGCGGAGTACGCATCCTCGACGCGGCCCCGCGCGTGATTTACGAGCACACCGGCGGTGCGCACGTCAGGCACGTATAGCCGAATCCGCGAAAGACTGGCGCGCAAGTCGCGTGCACACGCACTGCGAAACGCTTCGTCTAGCACCGCAGCCTCAGCGGCCGAGGCCGGGCGCCCCGTGAAGGCGCGCAACGGGGCGCAGAGCGGCTCGGATGCGGTGGAAATGACGGTCTCACAAGCGCGTTTCAGGTCCTGGTCGATGCACTATGACGGAGTGTAAGGATGGGCATAAGGTCAACGAAAGGGAAGAGACACGAGGAGACACGTACACGCTTTGCGTCAGAGAGTTGTTCTGCACGAATGCCCGGGAGGGATGTGAACAGCGCGCCCGGTAGGAGCGTCGACGTGCGCGACAGCACGGAAGATAGGGTGTCTATGGTGATGGCCCATTCAGTTAATCTCCCAGCTCCTGGGTGACCCGCATAGGCCAAAGAGTGTGCACACCTGTCATACTGTACGAATCGGCTCCTCCTGCTCGGGGCTCGTCCTTCTGCGCGAGGTCGACGTTGCGCGCGATGTCCCTCAGGATAAGCAAATGACGGACAAGGAATAGCTGCCCGTCAAAAGCGCTCTTCGTTCCAAGCGAGTCTGCGGCATTTAGCAAAGAAGCACGACACAGGCTTACAGCCTCCTGGGCGAGGTCGTTGAAAATGGCTGGCTGAGTAGTTTCACAACACGGGCTCAGGACTGACTGACAGTAGAAGAGCTCTGTGAAACTTACTTGAACAAAGTCGTGTAGCTGTGAGAGCACCCAGACAGTCTTGGAAACTGTCGGAAACCAGGTTTCTCGCTGATTGAGCCCTGCGCCTTCGAATAGACGGCTGGTGCTCTGCTTCTCACGAATTTCGTATCCTGTCGGCGTTCCCTGTGTGGCTACACTAATTATCAGAGAAGGCTCAGCAGACAAAAACGACGATACTCGCCAACGAGCTTATCTGGATATGCGAGGTCTTGTGCAGTCGGCGTATAGTATCGTATCTCTGACTGTATCACTGACTGAGCCTTGAAGAATAGTCTCGTTTGTGCGTCTTGCAGAACCATCTGCAGTAGTTGTTGAATATGTAACCGACCAAGCTCGTCGCTCTTCTCGCCGTCCTCCTCGATCTCATCGTCGATCGGCTGATCGAGCACCATCAATGCTTGAAGCACTGTGCAGACCTCGCAAAGGACGGTGAGCCGGGGCTCGTGTAGGATTCGAGGACGCAGATCGTCGTAAAGATAGTCACAAAGCGTTTCCAGGTACTGGCTGTGGGCGAGCAGTCAGATTGATTCATCACCGGAGAGGATTTACTTACTAAAGTCGCTCCTTCCCTGAGCTGAAGAACGTACGGTACAGGTCAAACTCCTCAGTACAGATCTGTTTTAGGTAGCTGCACCCGGCACGTGTCTACATATGGTTCGTAACTTCAGGGAGACCGCACAAGAAGAAACACGCACGAGTTCGACGAGCTCTGTCCTTGTAGGATCAAGTCCGCGGATCTGCTCAGTAAGACGCGAAACAAGTAGATTCTTGCGTGCGCTAAAGTACGCGGCATGGCATTCGGCTAATAGTGCTCCCAGCTCGTCGGGGTGGACACGGGCGCGACGTTCGAGCTCTCCGAGGAGAGGGGAAACTTGCCCAGATACCGTTGTGAAACGCGTGTAAAGGAGATGCATTTGGGCCGTGTCGGAGACATCCTATGTAGAGTTAGGCACACAAAGGAAAGATATACGTCGCTTCAACTCACCTGCTCAAACAGTCGTCGGGAGACATCCTGTGTGAGCGCACGAAGCGAGCCAACAAAGTACATTTTGATGAGTGTCATCGCGCGGGTCATGCATTGCTGGAAACGCAAGAGGTAGATTTCCGCTTCCTTATAATTGCGCTATCACAAGTGAGTGAGCGAGATCTGCCGGTGTCAAACGCAGAAAACGATCGTACGTGGGATTTGAGGAACTCGATGCAGATGTCTACCCGTTCGACCATGTAGAGAAAGTCCGTTTGGAGGACGAGCGACTCCCCGGGGTGATTGAGTAGACGCGTCGCGTGTTCTAGCTCGAGGAAATATTCCAAGGTTGTCCCAATGGCCCCCTGTAACTCCACCAATCTGTCCTGAAGGACGGAGTACTATCAATCTCTCGGGCAGCCCGCTCCCGTGTCCACAAACTCACCCGTTCATCAAGCAACTTTCGGCTCGCGTCCTGGAGACTCTTTCCGCCCTCCTCCACACTTTTCCACGCATCCATCATTCCTGCAACTTCAGCGTCGACTTGGTCGATGCGACTAACGAGTCTGTCGCACATGTCCAGGTGCTCCGAGACACGCAACAGATGCTGCCGAAAGTGCGCCTCTTGGCTATGGGCGACAGAGCGATCTATCAACGCGAACCAGTCGTAGAATTGCTGCGGAGTTTGTACTGGTTGCCCCGGGTGAAGCGCATGCGCATGCGCGCTGGCTGGCGTCCGCGCGAGCGGTGTGGAAGGGCGCGAGCCAGGACCGAGTTTGACACGTTGTAGTGGAGTAGCTGGGCGTGACGCGGGACCAGTCTCTTCTGGAAAAGCCTAGAGTAGTTCTTTGTTAGCTTGACATCTTAAGAAGAGCGAAATGGCGATGGGCCAACTCTGACAACAGATGGTTGTAAAACGGGTCTCAGCTCGCAGGCGGCCTTCATTGCCGCCACGCTTTTGATTTCAACATCGCCCAGTGGTGCCTTGGCTTCCCATTCCTCGATTGTGAGGGTTGATCTTGGAATTGGAGAGCGAATGTTCAGAGCAGGCGTGTTCGAACGACCGGCCGCCATCAACCAGCTTCAGTCAGCTGGCGGTCCGTTGGCGGTCGAGCGTAATCTTATCTTATCTGGCTCAAACCCAACTCCCACCAGCACTTGAAATGTCTTGGTTTTCTATCAATGGGCTTGTAACATCGAGTAGTCCTGTTGTGATCACTGATCAGCTAGCCTCCCCTGCAGATTTTCTTTTGCACCAATTGCTATCAGAATACGTGAAGAGCTCGCCCGACGCGAAGTGTATCATTATCTCAACCGCTCAGGACCTCGTAAAGTGGAAGGCAATCTCCTCACGCTCAGTAAGTCGGCGCTGCAGTTGTCTGTGATTAAATTCTGTTTACATTAACAATCAACTCAGGGCCTCAATCTGGCTCAAAAGTTAGAACAGGGCTCGATCATCTTCATCGACGTCCCGAATCAACTTCCTGACCTCTCTCTATCCGATGGAGCCTCCCTTTTACCATTGCTCGACCTCATACGAAGCTGTGTAGAAAGGCAAAATGACGCCCAAAATACCCTTGTCATTTTTGACGAACTCGCCACGTTCGAATGGATCGGTCACTCCGCGTTGGATATCTCGCGCTTTGCTCGTGCGCTCGTGGCTTATTGCGCGAAGGCAAGTGGAGAACCACATCCCTCTCTTGCTGTACTTCAAGATGCTTTGCTTTTTCAGGGCGCCATTTCGCTAGTGGTACGATACCACATCGCCGCGTCGGGGGACCTCGATAGCGTCCTGCGGATATTGCTTCAACTCTCAGCATACCACATCGAAGTACTCCCACTTTCCAGCGGGAAGAGTGGTTCCGTTAGCGGTGAGGTACGTTGAGGCTCATATACGTTCTTTACGTTATCCAACAGGCGCACCTCTACAGATTGCGTTGCACGCAGGCGTGGCCCTCTCCGGCAAGCCGCTGCGTGTCATACCGCGCAGCCAAGCGCTACAGTACCGCCTAGGGGACTATCACGCCACATACTTCGAGCGTGGAACGGGGCATGCGGTCTTATGAGGTAGGGGATTCTCGTCATCGTGTGAAGACGAGTTCGTACCATTGTTCTAAGAATCTGAGCCCTGCCGCTTCGTACGCAGCCGGTGGTACAATTCCCCACATGAGATAGGCCTGGGGAGCTGTCACTTCTCCTTTCAGACACGTTATAGAACAAAGTCAATCACAGAAACGAAGAACTATAACGCGAGGAGGGCTGGAACCAGCCCTCCATGTAGGTTTCTACTTTCATGGTCGTCGGGGGGCTTGTCAAGATCGTATTTGTTACAAATGTGGGATATTTACATACAACATACACAGCGCTTGTCCCTTTTTCTAAGTTTACGATTACATATAAACAATCATCAGTCTCTTGACCTCGGCCACCTAGAGCCCGACATTGAACTGGCCCTCGATACCGGACCAGACGTCCCACCAACCCCACCAACCGGCCCCGCCACGCGATTCCTGGTGGAAACGACCACCGTGGTCCCACCACACGTCAAGCGCGTCAAGCGCGGCAACGAGGCTGGGAAGTGTGCATCGTGGGCCCACAGGCTCCGCAATCTCCTTATCCCTGGCCAGGGGGAGGACATGATCGTCAGGCGTGCGATCAGCAAGGAGGAGCGCCTTCTCTGCCCAGTTTGTGATCGCGTCCGTCAGGTTCTCGTACACGTCGGAACCTTTGCGATATGTTCCGACCTTGACATTCTGGTCGAGCTGCCGGAAATCTTTGAGGGAGACGTTGGTGACTTGTAGTCTAGCAATTAGGTCCCACATTATAAGTGCATCCAAAAGATGCTTTACGGCATATAAAGTCCCAAAATATCGTGCCTAGAGTGATGTAATTCAGCTGATGGATCCCATAAATCAGATGGCGTCATTGTCTCACATGACCCCCAAACATCTGCTCTTCGGGGTAAAAACCGAAAAACACTCTGGGTCTATCAGGAGGGAGATTCTGAACAAAGGTGAATATTTTCGCGAAGGCATCCCCGCCTGATCAGAACAGGGTCGAAGTTGAAAACGGAAACCGTAATGGGTACTGATCCCTTGCCCGAACGCCCCCATCTCATCACGTCTGTAACCGTAGTGTCGGTCATGAATCCTTCCTCTTCGTTCCAGAATGTCTGTGGGTTACGTTAAGATGAGATGTCAGTAATCGAGGAGCATCGCGACTTTCCTGAAGATAGTCGAGAATCAGCGACGCACGACTCTCATACTCAGAAGAACTATCCCCCTGCCTATGCTTCGACCCAGGCGAGCTCCAGCCCGCAGCACCCTGCGCTGCAAGGAAGCTGTGCGGAATGATCCTCCCCCAATGGGCGGCCACCAAAGATCCCATCTATCATACGATCGATGCCAAGTTACCAACAATGGAAGCATATGTCAAACAACATGCGCCTTACGAGCTCTGATTCCAATGTAAAGATATCTATTGGAGATCGAGATTGATTGCGGGCCAGAGGACATCGGCAACTAGGTGCCGTTGTTTTGTTCGGGCTCAATGAGCCACTCTGCGTACTTGATCAGGACGATAGCGCGAAAAGGTGGCCCATCTAAACCACTCGGCGAACAGACGGACACAGAGAGGCACCTATACAAGAACGTAACGCACCAGCTGCTGGGGACCCAGGACGACCAGAATCTTGCCAATGTGAATGTCAAAGACGGCCTCCTCGAGCCCGCCTGCCAGTGTGAAGACATTTCCAGCGAGACTGACAACCTGCTGGCTCCTAATAAGTGCATATCCTGAGTCATCTACTTGTGCTCGTAAAAGTTTGGTGTCGTCAAGGGTGTCCTCGTCCAGAGTAGGTACGGTGAGCTCATTGAGCCAGGTGTGATAGACACGACAGGCATCTCTGAGCCAGTACACTGTGAATCCTGGATGCTCAATAGCGCTCAATTCCGTAATAATGGGAACAATGATATCAGGCTAACACCCAAAAAAAAAAAAAGCGTTACGCGCGTGTCTGTGAGCAGAGAGGAACTCTGGCTCACATCGGCTCCAACTTTCGACCCCAACAACTCATGGAGGAGCACGTCTTTGGAGGTAGGAATAAACTTTTCGAAATAAGCGCGAACGGCGACAGTATTGTTTGTGTATTTGGGAGTGGCCAGCCTCAACACCATGCGCCACGGCGAGGGCCAAGATGAATAACAGAGGATGCATGCCAGTGACCACAGGTGCGTACATGAGAACCGTTTATGTCGCTTTATATTCTTCGTTCCTGTGATGTGTGATGTGTCGTAATATGGAGGGGTAAACAGAGGATGGTTAGTATTGAAACCGTCACAATCATCTGCAGTCGGGTCAGGGACACCACTCGAGCTCCACGCCTTCAGTGCTAGTAGAATACCAAGCGCGCAAGTCGGATCGGGCGATGGCGGGTCACTGGACTCATTCGCAGAAGACTCCAATGACCACAGAACAAATGAAGACACAAAAGGTTTTGCAGGTTTCCAGTGCCGCACCGGCAGAGCACTGGCGACCTAGACAAATTGAACGTGATATGATTGTATTCAAGTTCGACTTAACTTGAACTTGAAGAGCTTGCCTTCCACAATGACTGTCACGCGTCACAGTTAGTCACACCAGAAGTGAGCCTCGGGCAACTCGGACATCCTTTCTGGGCAAAAGGCGGCTGCCAGTGGTTGTCAGGGCTTGAAGTACACTCGCTCTAACTGAATGTCGTCAACGACCTCTACTGATTTTCAATTATCTACCATCATACTATTGAAGGTGGATTGCTATATGAGAGTGTCGGGGATTGATCTGCGGATTATAGTGCGTAATTTTTGTTCTTGATCTTATTACTTTCTGACCATGAGAAGTCACGCAGTCATGAAGCACACCTTTGGCACACTTTTCGAGCTGCAGAACAAGTACTTGAAGATATACTGATTCAATTACAGTGTATTCAATGATATACGCGAATTCCTGATCTCGACATTCTGGGGCCTCATTTCGTAGTCACTGTGATGCCAGATGAGGCAAATCAGTTGGCGTTGCGTCTCTGGGGTTGGTTTTGTTTGGCTGTTGTATCACTGGATTCACAATAGTAGTAGCGGAAGGAAGTTCGCAGTGGTTCTGAGGCTACTGTACTGGCACCAACAGTGGCTAATACAACCGATCCAAGATGCTGTACGGGCCAGGAGGTAAGCCAGTTCGGTCAAATAGGATTTGAAAGACTGTCGGTATGTGCCCACTAATTCCTGGTCACATTGTAATCTCATTGTAATGAATTGATAACACCAGTGACCCAGAGGTTCCAAGATGCGGGGACAATGAAATCGCTGACCGGATTTATCTCCACAGCTTTCTATCGTAGGCGAGCCCCAGGACAATGGGAGAAGGAAAGTCATGCGCATCGCAGAAATGACCGCGTGTTCTACGGGCTGGCTGTCCTCGCTGGCACGCACTGGCACGAGACGACCTCGCGCTCGGAAGGAGCTCGAACACGAACATTAATGACCCCACTTGGGCACCCACTGGCGCCGCCATGCGACGAGGTGACGCAATGCGCCGTACATGCATTGATCGTGGGTGTGATCGAATACGGGCATTCAGGCGCCCTTACAGTGCTCATGTCGTGCCGGACACTTGGCCAGACAGGACGGCTCCCGGTGCCCGGTGCCCGTGTGTGTATTCGAATTCTCTGTCACATCGCAGCGCGCGGATCATCCCAATTTTGGTTCGCGTCGCTGGCGCCGGCCCTCCTTGCGGCTTTACCTCTACCTATTTCACGTTTCTCGCCTCCCTTTGACAAGAAGTGGCTGGTTCATTTCAGAGTGACCGCCCAGTACACGTGTGGACGTTAGGGGTATCAAATACGATAGGTATTGGAACGGTGTTAGAAGCCGAAGCTACAAATACAGGCAACCGAAACGGGCACGTCAGGCGAGGCCCTTGCAAGGCGCTTCAGTCGAGAGATCACTAACATATAACATAATTCCTCCGACGAATCGGACGTGAGAGGCATACAGCACCGCTGCATGCCCATTGCATATTGCATAGTCTGGATAAGTAAACAACATAAGTTCTGCAAGGAAACGTCCGCCGCAAGCTGCTTTCAACAATGTTTATTGCAGCATACGATACGTAAAAAAAGAAGGAATAGATGGAAACGGATGAAAGAAATGACAACGATCACAGCGGACAAGTACAAATCATATACAACAAGAAAGAACACAAACTCGAGGTCACGATAAAGCACTGTATGAATTAAATTCGGGTTCCATGGGGCGCTTGGAGATAGTTAGGGACATAAGCACGCACATACGAATTTGAGAATCGATGGGTCCGTCTACGCCTCTGCCATAGTCACGTCCACTGATGTTGTCCCATCTGCCGCTGAAACATCCGCCGCTGAGGTAGCGGCAGCTCCATTCGGCACATCCTCTTCTGCTTTGTCTGCTTTGGAGGGCGCAGTAGGGCTCGATCCAGCTGGCGTACCGTTTGCGCCTGGTCCCGCCTCCTTATTCGCGCTGAGGATAACGTGCCACTTATCGACAAGCGCCTTGGCGCGCGTACGGAAGTGAAATTCGTCGTCGCGCGGGATCTTATCCGATGGCTGCAGATGTATATGGCGCATTACCTTTCCTATTTTCGAGTACTGCGGGACTGTGAACACGAGCTGATACTCGGGAAGAGTAGGAGACGAACGGAGAGATAATGGATGTTCATCTTGTCATATTGTTCGATGGCAGTGAACAACTCGTTGCATGCGGGCATTTCCTAATAATCCCGTCATTCGAGAAAACAAACAAGCACAGGAGATACGGACCTCCGGCTTGGGACCAGTGCCCTTATCATTCAGGAACGTCTTCTGGAGTTTGTGTCGCCAGTCTCTGACCCGGACTGCTTCTGGATCGCTTGCTAAAGCTATAGAAGGGGCATAAGCAAAGGTGAAGGAATCGAAGGCGCATGAGTACGAACGATCGTCGTCCTTTTTTGGTTTTTTAGCGGCAGGCGGAGAAGCCGCGCGTTTGCTCGGGCCTGCATCATCGTCATCATCCCCATCAGCCTCTGCGGCTCCATCGTCCTCAGACTCGACGAGTGCCTTGCTCCTGGCGCCGTTGCGCTTACCAGCTGCCTTGCGTTTCGTAGAATCCGAGTCCTTGTCTTTCTTAGCAGAGCTCTTGGTGCGCGCCTTGGCTTTCGTCTCCGACTCGCGCTTGCGCTTCTTGGATTTAGATGGAGCCTCGTCAGCGTCGGCGTCGCCATCAGCGTCTAACCCGTCCACCTCGCCATCAAGTTGATCGACTTCGGCATTTGCCTCTTCTTCCTCTGCATGGGCACGCTTGAGTTCTTGCTCTTCCTCCCATTTGGTGGGGCTCAGGGCGACTTTGTATCCATCGAGCAATTCGCCACTGCGCTTGCTGGGCTCATTTATGAACGCTTCAATTTCGTGCGTCTTCAACCGTGAAATGTCCTTCGAGACAAGCCACGCGCTTGGCTGATTTTAAGAAACGGCAAGAATGGGTACAATATGGAACTTACTGGTCTCCTTTGGGGAAGAACCTTACGCAGTAGAAGGATGATTTTTTGTTCTGAGGGCGTTCTCTAAGCACCTCTTTTGAGACGGCCTGGGGGTCCACAACCTGAGGATATAAGAAAGAAAAGGGTGATGGGTAAGCGAGCAGTTTAGAAAGATGACCAAAGAAGAGCGTACCATGCCCGGCCAGGGGGGATATCCGCGTACCTTCGCGAGGACTATGTCGCGAGACTCATATGTAGTTTCCTTATCCGACTTTGACCCCTTAACCATGATGCTTTGAACGCGTAAGCCAAGCAGTAAAGTCGCGTCGCGAAGTGTGGAAGAAACCGACGGGAGTTGAAGAACAAAGATGGAGTCGAAGAAAGGGAGACAAAGCGCGGGCGAAGGTAAATGGTGGTCAGGTCGTTGACAGGAACTCGAGCAAACCCGCTCTCGGCTTTTTCCAGGCTGATCATCCGGAAGTTGCCGTTCACATGCTCAAGGGCCCGTGCGTCCGTGGGAGTTCCCATCGAGCTGTTCAAAACCACCCTGGGGGCGTCACAAAAAATCAAATAAAAATTATAGACAGGCAGGATAACGCAAGGCAGCAAGTCCCAGCGTGATTTCTCAACAGGACATTGGGGCGAAATGCCCATTACGAAATAATTTAAATAACAATTGTGGGGCGGAGTTCGAAACGCATATAGTTGCTGGCGCTGGTCAGGGCCAACCTCAACAACGCCAACGACAATCATGTTTGAGCCTATCCGCGGCGGCACTCGCGGTGGTCAGGCCGAATTTAAATGGTCAGACGTCTCCGCTGACAAGGATCGCGAGGTGTGCATTCATCATAATCGGTTCATACTGAGGGTTGACCCGTTCAGAATTATCTTGGCCACAGTACCAACGCCCCTACTGGTCGGTGGCAGAAAAACAAGGATATCCATTGGTATAGCCGTGACCTTAAAACGGAGGAGGAGGAGCGCGCCGAGGAAATACGTAAAATCAAGGAAGCCGAGGCGGAGGCCCTCTCAGTCGCTCTGTGGGTCACTCACATTTCCTATTTCTCTTTCCCGAATATTCAATTTCCCCTTCATACAGCGGCTTTGGTCCATCCAAAAAGGAAGGATCGTCGAGTACGCCGGGTACGGGCACGAACGCCATACCTGTCCCTGCCCGGACGGTGGCGGATGCGGACGTTAATCCGGATGCAGCTGTCGAGGCTGCCGAGAAAGCAGAACGGAAACGACGGAGAGCAGAGCGCAGGGAGGAGAAGGCGGCCAGGAAAGCCGGAAAGTTGGCACGCAAGGAGCAACACTACTCGCGCGAGGGCGAACGCCGTGACGATTCCTCGTTGCGTTCGCGTTCGCATTCACGCTCGTTAACGCCCGTGCGCCGGCGGCGCTACAGCCGCTCCCCTTCTCCCAAACGACGTCGCTCCCGTTCCCGCGACAGAGCAGATCGCGATGACTCTCGTGGTCGTAAATACCAATTTCCGCGTGACCGCCATAGCCCCCGCAGCGACCGCCACCGAGACACCGACCGCGACCGCTCGCGTTCACCACATCGGCGGGAATTTAATAGACGTTCGGAGTTGCCACCACGCCGACTTTCCCCTAATGATAGATACGGTGGCCCTGGGCCTGAGCGTTCCAGAGACCGGGAACGACAGAACCACAATGCCAGGCGATAGATGCCTGCTGAAGGTGGGGGCAATGGGGGCTCGGGTGAGTGGACGAATAGTTTAGGAGGTGTGTCTACCGCCTGTCCTCTCCCCATGCATAGTTTATCGTTTCAGTTGTGGCCCATGAGGCGATCATGTATGTATTCTACTCCGCAGCGTATCATAGGAGGGAATGGTAGAGGCGCCTGTTTGTCAAACCCCCTGGTGTCGCAGGATAGACCAGGACGATCTTTTACTACTTCACATTGGGTTAGTTGTCAGGTTGTTCGGTGCTAGGGCACATCTTACGCCTCGTCATCGCTCACTTCTTTTTCCACTGCGGATCAGGGGAGTTCGATTCCAGCGCCGCTTCTAAGCACGCATTTATTGTCATATCGCATCCTATGGGCCCCACTCGCTCTTACTTGAACCCAGGTATGGTCCGTGCCGGGTTGGAGTGACCGGGGCCGCATATTTCACCGCCTACGCTACATGATCTACTGGGGGTTGAGCTTGACGGCGATGACGTTGCACGTGCTAAATTCAGCCGCATAGAACTTGTCATAGGGTCGGGCACAAGGAGCAAGAGGCTTACTTTAGCATCTCTTCTCGGGGGGAACAACATTTTTGAGCCCGGGTTCTGCATGATTGTTCCAAGAAGCAACTGACTAGAGATAGTGCCTTCGTTCGCTAGTACGAGAGCAGGGAGAAGCGAAATCGGCGCGCAATCACCGCTACAGGGCTACGGTCTCCCTTGACTGGCGCTCAATACAGCTTCACATTTAGGCCCAAGTGACACCAGCTCCCCGACATCACGGACTAGCGGTGTCATGCGACGAGAGGGCGGCTGAGCAATTTTATTGGTTCCCAAGACCCGGTCGAGGTCGCGGCGACCCGTGATGCGATCCGAGAAGTACATTTGTTCTTCTGGCCGAGGTACATCGATGTTACATGCCCTCTACTGCATGCACTTAGTGGCACCTACTAGGTTTGCTTGCGGGTCCCACGGTAATATCTGACCACCATTTCAAATGTTGCTTCGTGGTGTTACGGTGGTCCGACAGCTACCGTAGATGCCCTTTCTGCTCGCCAAAAAAAACCCGACGATCACACAAACCCACGCCCACGCTTTACCACTGCTTTTCGCGACTATTCATCACCGGGAAAAATAATTGATGCATGCCCAAGATCGCTTATCTCTGGAAATATATCCTATCTGAGTCCAGCCAACGCACTGGAGCAATCCCCGGGATTGCGTATGTCTTGGGAGAAATAGGGAGGTTTGCGTATACTCCTACTTGGAGATAACAAACTAGGTTGTAGAAGCTCTAGTTGTGGGGCAAGCAAGAAGGCAGTCATACAGCTACACCAATTGCGCCTTCTGTGATAGGTTTCCTTTTATCGCGAACATGAACATCTCGCCGGCTCCAAGCCAGAATCCATCCTCGCGAGCAGCGCTCTCTCCATGCCTATTTGATCGATAGCCATGAGGTATAACTTAGCATTGCGGATGTTAATGCTATTGGTGCGTAAAAGCAGCACAAATTACTGTCTATACAGCGTGGGTCCATTCTTCCCCATTGAGACGGGTCTTTAGCCTCCCAAACATCGCAGAATCCCCCCCCGCGCACGCTAATTTCTCACCCTCGTCTGATTTGAACAGTCTCCAAATATCGGCCAACGCCGCAAAACCCTCTAATTCGTACATTGTCCCTCGCCCTGCAGGCCTTTTATCATCAGTTCTGGTTTGCAACGTCGTGTCGTGTCTCCCCCTGTTTCGAACACGCAGCTTATTCTCCCCTTGTTTCGCAAAAGTAGAGCCGCCTCGTGCCATTTATTTCCATGGATGGTCTCCTGCTACCTTGACGATCAGAACTCCCCACCCGCGAGACAGAGGACGGAGGTGCCAAGAACAAGAGGAGACATCTCAGTGTTCCCGCCGGCATTCTGAGTGACGTTCATGTTGTATTCTTTTGTCATCAGCAGGGGAAGGACAAGGTCGCACGCCAATCTTCTCCGGAAGACGTGGTTGCGTAGCCATGCGCAGGCGGTCACAACTAGTGAGTCGTAGCCTGGGGAAATTTAGACAACCACTCTGAAACATGACGTCCCTGGTCAGTCGGTCACTAACCCATGACGATCGTCGCAGTTGCGTTGAATGGTTATGGTGCATTTCGGCAAGCCTAAAGGCAGACTAAGCCATTTCCGACTCATTCGCGACAGCTGGGGCACTCACCGATCCCTCTTTGTGCATAATTTCCGCATCAGGGACTATTGACGATATCATCAGCCTTGTAAAAATCGCTTTGGCCTCACCTGATGTGCGTGCCTGTGACCGACAAACCTCCGGTCATCACGCTCGTCCTTCTTTCCTGACGGAGTAGCATTCGCGGCGGTTCACCTGTCGACTATCTCATTTCCCTACCTTCGCTTTGGCGACACGCATCACGTTCCCAGCCGACCGACTGCCATGACCCGCATTTGGGCACCGCTGATCAGCCGCCCGGTAGTTTTACCTGCCTCGCGCAACTGATAGGCCGGCTTCCCGTTCCATCTCTTTCATCGATAGCGCTGGGCCACTCCGGCACGTGCATGCGCCCGTCTTCTCTCCTCAGCGGTCACCAACGCACCCCACTGCGGAGTTCCTCACAGGACACGCAGGCGACCTCATATTATTCATGGAATTAATGTGGGACAGAACTAACATATCGGATTTCATTCCGTACCAATCCGCACTGTCTGTACGGATGGATACGGACACCAACACAGACCTCTTCTAGCGTACGTGCGTCACATACGCGCGTACGCTCGCTTTCTGCTCTTCACGGCTACAAAAGGAGGCTACAAAAGGCCTCCGAAACTCGTTCTTCATCCCTCCTCTCAAGCCTTGTGCCCTCAGCCTTCTCTTACACACCTGCACGCACCGTACATCCCTCTACATTTTAGCTTGTGCAACTCCACCGCGCACACAATCACGCCATGGAGACGAGTCGGATGTTCCTCCCGCTCATGTTCCCGGACAGGACAGGGTCCGTTTTCGGTTCAGAATTTCCTGAGCTATACGATCGCATGTACTTGTGCGTGTGCCGAACGCGCCGCGATTCCGACGGCGCGGCCCAGTACGGGATATACGACGCCCCCGTGACGCCATTCAACTCACCTGTCGCAACCCTCGATTATGGCGCAGGCGGCGCTCTCGGTACCGTCATGTTCGTCGGCCCTGGCGGTTCACCACGGACACACGAGATGAGCTCGTTTCTCACGGTGGTTGGAGGGTAAGTCGTAGTCGTCGTCGCCGCTGTCTTTCTTGTGTCCCCTCCCCCCTCCCTCCTGCCAATTGTGCGCTTTGCTGACGCTTCGTTTCCCCGAAAAATCACGCGCTGTTATAGTCCCCGCCATCGCAAATTCACCGCTTCTGACGAGAAAGAGTACATCTGGGGCTGGCGAACGAACACTCAAGATAGCCTCGAGGAGTGGACCGTGAGTAGTTTACTCGCGCGTAGCGCTTGCTTCTGCCGCGCGAGCGGATTCTAAACATATGACGGGTCAGTGTGTCAACTCGAACGGGGACACTGTTGCGTGGTATGCGTTGGGGGTGCCCGGTGAGGTGTACGAGACCTCGTCTGGTTGCGCGTTTGGCGTCGAGGAGCAATATCCGCATCTCGCTGTAGGTAAGCACCATGGTCCAATCCCTCTAAGCCCGGTTTGTTCACTACTAATCACCGTCTTTGTGTCAGAGTTCCTCGCTTCGCTGCTCATCATGCGATATCTCGCGACCCTGAATACGTGAGGAAAGCTTCTCAGCTTGCACCAGGTCTATTTTGTTTTGTCATACGGTCATAATTTTCTCGTTTAATGTATAATGGCCTGCTTGATGGCCTGCCAATTAATTCAAATTGTCTATGTCGTTGTGTGTGGGAGTCTTGTTCTCCTTTGAGAATTAGGCCCCGTCGGTCCCGCATGACTCCGACTCGGGTTCGGTCGGGGCACCCGCCAAGGGCACAGTCGAATAAGCGGACAGCTTTGTCATCCACTTGGCATGGTTATACCCCATCTTCACATATACAGTGATAGTCTGACTATGCATAACGTCACAGCATTCTGGCACGGCGATGAGGGGTTGACCAATGACCGCAGCATGGTGCTGGGGCAACTGACTCGTGCTATGCGGGTCGAGTCTGTCAACACTCACCGGAGATACCGTAGTTGCTTGCCTGGCACCATGCGTACAGTGGGTCGAGTCAGTTTGCGCAGCACTGTCGCCGACAGCCCCGAGCACGATATGACTGCGCTACGAGTCGACTAGCTAGAGTTGCATAGCCGTGGGGCCGTGCAGGCACAATTCCCCCTGCATTTAATGTCGCTCGCGAATGGTGTGGCACCAACGAGTCAATCCGCCTATCCACGTTCCCCCACCACGAGCCAGCCTTCTTCCTCTATCGAATAACGAATGGGTCCTCCTACCGCACCATCTTCAGGCGTGCCGCAACGCGGTAACGGGGGATACTACGTGTCTCCGCAACTGGCGCGTACCCCACCAAGCGCTCCCCCACCCATGAACCCTTATCAGCACTACCCACCACACTACCCACCACAACACGCTACATCGCGAGGGGGACCAACCAGGCCAGTCGGTGGCCGGCATTCCCGGCCCGGCCACTGACCCGCCGTTGCTCCCGGATTCCCTTTTTTGCTCAACCCATATCCTTGTTCAAGTCTCACTCAACCACCTCTCTACTTACACAAACACATATATTATATACCCCGGGCTCTGTATACTAAAAGCCCATCTGTGTACGTCTGCGCACAGCCCGCCCGTGTACAGCCCTGACTCACTCCGCGTCACGAAACTAAAGCGATACCCCGCCGCTGCCGATTCTGCTGCCGCTGCCTACCCTCCGACCCCGTCGTTCTTACCCGGCACTGTTGTTCTCCTGCCCCTTTGTGCCCCGGTGAGACATTTCATCTGCATTTGATGGTCTTGCGTCGTTTCCCGGCTGGCAAATGGGGAGAGCATGGTAAGTGGCCGGTTGATCCAGATCGGTAGCCTCATACTGCGCAGCTTGTTCTCTCGCTCGCGTCGTCCCCCCTCGATGCAGGAGAGAACAAGCTTGCCCACGGCCAATTCGAGAGGGATGGCGGTAGGCTCATCGGCATCGGCATCGTTTTCCTTTGTTTTTTCTTGTTTGGGTACCGGGTCCGGACCCCGGATTACCCGTCCCCAGAGACAGTCATCATGGACCTTCTGCGAACAGTGACATTACATATTTACCGCCTCATACTGTAATCTTCGTCCCGAGTTGCACAATGACATGAACACTGACATGTACTGACACGTTGATGACGGCATGATGCCAGTGGGAAGGCGCATCAGCGTAAGTCAACTGTTCTCGAAATCCAAATGTGGTCTCAGTTGTCTGGTGATCGGTGACCGGGGGCCGACTAATCGGGGTTCTTCCCGAGGTAGCCGAGGCTAAATTACTTACCCAAGATACCCGTATTTTCCCCTCATGCGACCTCGATCACGGGCTACTGAAGTACAAGTAGAGTGCGACAAGGACCTGCACGGACTTCAAGACGAACTTGCACGAGCCATGCACGGGCGTTGCGCCGGAGAAAATAATCTGATACACTTATGCTTGAGAAATTAGCTTGACTGTAACAGTAAAAATTTAAAAACAAAAACTGCTGTTAAGCACCTATAATTGCGCAACATATAATTTAAGACAAGGCATGATGAAGTACGAGTTCAAGCTCACGCTCAAGCTTCAAGGTTCAAAAACATTCGAGTGGCGTAGTTCTATCAGGATGGATGGATGGGTGCCAGTGATCCAACAGAACACGATACCGTGTACGCTCGCACAATGCTCGCACAGAAATACACATATATAGTACATATCATGCGGTCTTCTCAGGCGCGTCCTACCGCTTTTGAATACGAAGCAAAATTGGTAGAAACCATTCAAACCAAGAGGAGAGGGCCGAGAACAAGAGAAGCATTAATACCTTCACCAAACATAATTATTGATCATGAACAGTGCTCAGAAAAGAAACAAGGGTTACAGTACAATAGCTACACTTACATAGAAGCGAAGCCATGGCGCCTTCGTGAGATATTTACGGATATATATATATGAATGATTACTACTGCTAAAACGTGATGCGGCGCACTGCCGTAAAGGGCGCTTGGAGTACGACTATTGCAGAGATAAAGCGAGAATAGAAGTGCAGGAGAAAGAGATACTCAAAGCAAAAAAGAAAATATATGCGATACATGACAAATGCGAGAGCAAGAGCAGGAGCAACAAGGTATCAAGAGAGGAGAGAAAAAAAAGGGAACTTCGTGCCGCTAGACTCGTCAAGATCGTGAAGAACCCATCATGTGGTTCGAACTCGAGGTTGAACTTGAGGTAGAAGACGGCGGAAGCGGTGCAAGCGAGGGCAGCAGAGGCAACGCTCTCGAGGGGGGCGGCGGAGGTATCCCGGAGTTCGCGCAGGCCTGGGAGAGCTGGATACGGAGCGCCTTTCCGCGGGCATGGAAGGCCGCGCAGGGCCACATGGCGTTAAGCACCTCTGTAGGCGCGAGGAATGTCTTTGCGAGCTCTAGCGCATGCAGGAGGTCTCTGTCACCCTCCCACAGCGCGAGGCACCTAAAAAATCCAAACAGACGGAAATAAATACGTGCCAGGGACAGCGAGTGAGAGGGAGGGGATTACGCACGTTTCAACTTGATTGGTGAACCAGCCGATTTCGAATGGACGCCGGATAAAGACGTGCGCAGCGGTGGGAGATGTAGTATTGACGGGAGCGGTGGACACCCTATCTCCTGCGCCATGACGTGTAAGGAGTAGTGAGTTCTTGACACGCTTCGCTACATGTTCCTGATAGAACACTTTTTTTTTGTTGTGCAGGAACCAAAAAAAAAAAAACATTCCAGTTAATTAAAACAGATAAAGCGCTAACGATCAGAAACGAAAAGAAAACGACATCCATAAATGGTGAGAGGACCGAGATGAGCGCGAGACAAAGATAGAGAAAGGAAGGAGTCAAGAAGGGATTAGTCACTTACGCCACTCCTCGGCCAGTCGGCGGTTCCAGACGGGCTTCGCTCTCACGTCGAGATCAAGGAGTAACCTTTATCGGAGAAAAATAAATCAAACCTTTTCCTCGTGATCAAAGACTGGCGGTGTCGTTTACCTTTGCGTGAGATATGTCACCTCGAGGCGGGTGCTACACAAACAAAAAACCATAGTCAGCCCAAAGGAAAACGGCGTCGTGTGCCCCCTCCCCACTACCGGGTAGTGGTGGCGGCGGCGATGATGGCTCACTTGGAAATGAACTCGCGACACATGTAGATGAGCGCCGTATCAATGTTGCAGACGTGCGCATCCAATGCTTCCTCGACAACTCGTGTCTCCACGAATGCGGCACACGCGATTCGGGTGCGGTCCTCCGTGGAGAGTCGCTCATCCCAGAAGCGCACGGTGCAGTTCCATAGAAGCATGCTGCGGCAATACAACGCCCACACCGAGTCCTTCCCCGACTGCGCAGCTGCAGGGCCGTATTCTCCGCGCTGGTGATACTCCCCCGGAAAGAGCAGCTGGAACTAGAATTGGTTTTTTTTGTTAGGTGGGGTTTTTGACCATCATTGCGGATCATGTGCGCACATTGGAAGACTCAATCAGAAAGAGGCAGAGTGGCTCGCGCTGCTCGGCTGCCCGCGCGACAGTATGGTTCGCGACAAGCACGAGCGCACTCCAGCACAAGCGGCGCGTCTCCTCCGCCATGACCTCATCCGCGGACCACAGCGGGTCCCACGCGGGCTGGAACGACCATGAGGACGTGTTGTCCGCGGGCGCGGCGGTACACTCGCAGCGCTTGAGCGTGTGTCCGTGTGCGACGGTCGGCACGCCGGTCGAATGATCGAGAGTGTCATGATCGCGCGCGTCGAGTACCGTTAGCTGCAGCGTCTGGATAATCTTGTCGAGCAGGAGCAACGCAGCGTCCGCACTCGCGTCGTTGTGCTGCGGGTGCGCGGACGTCTCAAAGAGCGCGAGCACCATTGCCGCCTCGGCGAGCCCCAGGTCGATCCACTGTTTGTTCCAGGACTCCTGCAGGTGCGTCTTGGCCACGTCGCGCAGTTTCAGCGCCTGCAAGCGCCCGCAGACGCCGAGCTCGATCTCGCTCGACCGCACGAACTTGGCCATCGCTAGGTAGGCGTACACGAGTGCTGGCTGCATGTGCGCACGTATGTGTGTGTCAATGAGGTTAGGGAGGAACCAATCGACATTGAAGAAGGTCAGCCAGTGTCCGGAAGACGTGGAACTGTAAGTCGGAGATAAGGATATCAGTGATTACAATTGGAGGCTACTGGAGTACGACGGATGTGGTGATCATCGAGGGAAAGTAGTGCCTATACACTTACAGGACTTTCAAGTCGTTGGAGATATCTTTGAACCTAAGGGGCGCAAAAGGTCAGGCAGGAGGTTGGTAGGAAACACGTGCATCACCTACGCTTGCTCACGTGTGGGAGCATAGGCATCAAGGAGCTCATCCCACCACGAATTACGGGCATAATTGACGACTGGATCGTCGGCGGGGGGTGGCGAAGGATCGTCATATGACGGCGTTTCTGGGGAGCGAAGATCCGACTCAAAAGGGTGAGAGAGCGGTAGCTCTGGCGAGACTTCACTCTTCAGGGTATGTTGTGATGTTGATGCTAGTTTCGCAGGCAAAGGTGATGGTTGCCTCTTTAACGGGGGCATCTCGTGAGTGGTGGAACACATAGAAATGGAGAGAAGGGGAAATAGGAGGACCAGGAGGAGGTATTCGGGGAGAACTTACCCTTACATAGTAGCCGTCAGGGAACGACGGAGTACCAACTACAAATGAGGAAGCTGGGGCGGGGGGATAGGTCTCAGGCTTGTTGACCTTGTGATGTGCCGGGACGAATACCGGGAGGGTCATGGGAGAGATCTCATCCTGTTTACAATCGGCACGCGCAGGAGTGTCCTCATCGAATGGGTCCCCGCGCCGTTGTTTCTTTGGCTGATTGGACTCAGATCCTTCCGATTGACGTTTCTTGCAGGAGCGTTTGCGCGTGCCAGGACGTTTATCTGGCCCCCGTCGCTTAGGGACTTTGTCGTAAGCGCAATCGTTACCCCGCTTGAGACAATTTTGGCACTTTGGGCGAGTAGAGTCGCACCTTATCTTGCGTGACCGACTATAGACACCGGCGAGAATGGAATGGTACGGTGGAAGCGGGACGTTTTAAGTGGAAAGCCAAAAACAAAGCAAAACGGCCGAGATTACGCACCATTGGCGGCAAGCAATAACGCCCGAAGGGACGTTGCGCGTGGGACCAGGTCTTGGAGATGATGGCGCTCCAGATGCATCTGGGAGCCCATGAGGGGCAACGGGCTTGGGGGGGTCCACGGTGTCCAGTACCAAGGGAGAGGCCAGAGGCGGTTCAGGTATAGGGGCACTTGCAGTAGAGGATGACGGGTGGGACAAGTTAAAGTGTGAAGTTGATGGGGTGATCTGAGCAGATGGAGGGGCGTCAACTGAATTGGAGTACCTATTGAAAGCCGGATTCATGAGCGAGGGAAAATGTGGCATGGCAAGTTCGTAGGCAGAAGAAGTAAATGACTGGGTGCGTAATTGGACGGAAGTATTATAAGTCATGGCTGTGTTCGGTGGTTCTTTGGGGTACTCATCAAGGTGTGCCCCAAAACCCTGAGATTGTGCGTAGTGCTGAGAGTTGTGAGGAGGAGCGATAAGGCTATCGGGAGGCAATATGGACGCGGGGGCTATTGACTGATATCGGGCTTTATGAGTGAATGAGATGAGCGGGATTGTGAAGACTAGGAAGAAGATCGACTAATGAACGCACGTTCCGTGGGTAGAAAAGCAGCGAGCGGCTGGTCAAAGAAAGGAGAATGGAGCTCTGATTCTTCTTCACTGGACTGGCAACCCTCGAGCTCGAATGGGATGCTGCCCCTCGGAAAGGGAGAATACTGTTCATAATTTGAACTCGCGACCATGCTAGGGAGAGAGGGGAGGAAAGGGCAGGGGGCAGGAGCCGCAAGGAGAACTGCTAATGAAGGAACAGAGAGGGTAAGCACAAGTCGGGATGGGTGGAGCAGGAGTGCAGGACTGGAAAAGGGCACGCGTTTAAGGGATGGAGCTCAGGAGTCTCTCATGCCCATGGGGTTTAGTGGCCACAAAACCAAGATATATATGATACATATAGAAAGAGTGGGAATCAAAGAGAAAGAGAGAAAGATCGACCTCTTCGTGCATACACCTCCAGTGGCCGTCAGAGCTGTTGGCGGCTAGAGAGAGATCGGCAGAAGCCTCAATGAACGATAGCCTTTTGAGGATGAATTTCTGCTCAATCGCTTTTATATTTGCGAAATAATGAAGGAAACCCAAGAGAGAGAGAGGGCAAGCAACTTTGAAAGTCGGAGACGGACGGACAAGAAGTAGGAACAAGGGCAGGTTGCTTTCTACTTGAAGTTGGGGGCCGTGCGTGCCCAATCGACTCGGCGCTGGCTCTTCTTCCACGTGACCGATATTTTTCCGGGCAACGTTCCACACGTTCCAGGGTAAAAGTCAGTTACAACGTCGACTCGAATTTGACAGTGTCGGTCATTCACCGGAAAAACCTTGGGCAGAATCGCCTTTGCAGTGGAGGAGAAAGGGCTACACTTCTGCTTTCAGTTTATGGTTGTTCCAATTCCACCTGCCCATCTAGATAACTTGCCTTTTACAGTTTCCAGAACGTAAAAGCAAAAAAAGCAGGCGCGCCAATCTGGTGGCCCTGACTTGATGTGGGGCCACGCTCCGGCCATGCGGGTGACATTCGTAATCTCCGCGAGCTCGCACCCTGTTGTTGCCTTATCCGAAACCGTCCCATCTTTCCGCGGGGATGTGTGCCCCCTAGCGATACGAAGAATGCCTCCCCTGTCCCCAGGGACCCCATAAACGCGCAAAAATTTCCCAGGCAGCTCCGGAACTCTTGTTGTCCCGGTCACTCGGTCACTTAAACAACAGCCAACCTAACTCGTTAACTTCCCGTCCGCACCTGGCTGCATTTTGCTACCAAAACGCCACCACATACATAAGGGCAAGACCCCGGGGCGTACCACAGAGACAGCAACTTGCACTGACAGGTGGCTGAGCCAAGGTGGGTGAGGCTCCGGGTCCAGATCAAAGTGGAATGAGATGGGTAAACCCGGAAACCCACAGGCACACCGGTACCGCCTACATATAGTGCCGTACCTGTGATACACCACCACCCACATCGGGTCACAGCAGGTGCTGAGCGTCTCATCGAGTAAGTTATCCCGTCATGACCCCCGATTTCACTCGGCCTAGCGACATTAAGGGGGGCGAGGAGAACCGAACACACCTGCAAGATACGGACGAAGCAGCATTCAAACAAGTTGTACTATAATTATGCCAGCAAGATCCGAGCGAGTTTCGACAGGCAGACATACAGAGAAGCGTGGGGAATTAGGGACAACGACTGGTTGGAAGCAGCCAATGGCCAGTTATCCATTCATTCATCGATTAGCCAATGGGTGTTGATCTACCACAGCTCCATTGGCGTGTACCAGCGGACAGGTACTGAGATGTCCGTAAAATTCCCAAAGGGCAAAGGACCTGCACGTAAGCAACCTGTCCGTCCTTTTCGGGTGCTGACAAGTTGGGATAGCCCTTGTCGTGCAGGACACGGTTTCTACAACAGAATACGGTGGGATGCGTTGCCTTGTATTACCAGCGTTGCGACCTTTCCCTTTTCCCCTTTTGTCCTAGCAAGCATCCAGTGGCGCGCGTTGAAAAACAGAGAGCATTGTACGAGAGGATAGCCAGATAATGCCAAAGCCGTCTGCCGCGGATGTAAGGGTAAACCACTAACTTAACGTTGGGTGTGCGAGGGAACGAGCGCGGGAGCGCGCCCATGTTACACTTTTTTTTTCTAATTGTTTGAATTATCGGGTACCTTGCAAAATGGAGTCAAGTCACGGCGTCGGGATTCTCGGCGTTTAACATAGGAGGTAGGGACAGATATACGGTCAATGTGAGGAGTGGGGAAAGTGAGCTTATCGTAGTTTATCGTGGAGTGCGGCGCACCCACGCACCTGGGCAAGTTGATAGGTTGATACGCTGGGGGAACACGCATACACGGCGTGTTGGAAGCATGTATGGGGGATGACGTCACCGAACTCGGGAGTGTCCGTGTCGTTCAAATGTAGTCTCTGTCCTGGCTTGCTTGGTCGACCCGTCCATGTCTCTTCTCTCCTTCCTCTTCTGCTGCTTACGGCCTCGATCGTCCTCTTCTGTTTGTATTTCTTTCTCTTCCATATACAAAATATCTAATCTCTTCTTCCAGGACGACCCGAATGAAAATTCTCGACTCATCCCTGCATCTGAGGATGTCCCGTCTGTCACTTGTGTTTTCTCGTCTTTTCCCTCGGACATTGACCACCTTTCCATTAGACCGGCTGCGCGGCATGTTATCATTGACCAGCAGCGCATGAAAGAGCGCCTCGGCGTGATCGTCCGTGCCAAGGAGGGGTGAGCTTCCCTTCCCTCCCACACGTCCATCAATTATTTCTACTTCCTATTCCGAAGGAAAATGGTCAATGTCAATGCGCCCGTACCTTTCAACCTGAATAATAATACGGCACACCGACCGCACCACCACCATGCGCAGCCGCCGCAGCAGACAAGGCTCGACCGCGTTCGCGCACGTGCAAGTTCGCCGCAGCCCTCCTTCGATATGGAGCGCCAGTCCGTCCTCAGCTCGGCGTCGGCATCGGCATCGCCGTCGCAAGAAATAGATGAGGAGATGACGCGCCGGCCGACGTTGAACGTGCGCATCGTTCGCCCCGGTAGTGCGCTCGCCCGCGGACGGCCCGTCACACGGGATGCCGCACCTTCATCGGAGCTCCAACAACAGCAACAGCAGGAGGGACGCTATTCTAGGGCTGAGGTCGAGGGAGCTGTGTCTGATGGCCCCGTGGGGGGCAGCGAGGGAGAACAGGATGGCACGGTATGCTTGTGTTTTATTTCCTCTGGTCGCTTTTCGTTGAGCTTGGTTGTTTATGCCATAGGGTGCAATCGCCAGTGCGCAGGGGGCGGCGCATATACCTGGTATGGCGTTCACGATCCAGAACGTTGGGTCGCTCTCGCGGAGCTGGGGCGATTGACCGTGAGCATTCGAGGAGCTTGTGCAAGTGCATAGTCTGTTGTCTTTCAGTATCTGATGTTATCATCCACCCTATCCACCCATCCGTTATCGCGCATACACGCATACATGATACTTTTCTTTTCTCTTTCTTATCATTCACCATTTCCACTTCATATCCCTTTGCCTACAATCTCCCCCAATTCTGTTATGTACTCAACTACTCACGCAGCCACTCATGTCGCTTGTCTGTTCTGCTCAAGTCAAAACTGATCCTAATATTAATTAATGTTACACATTCGTCTACATGCGCGCGCATGTACCTACAGACCAAATGAGGTTGGGACTGTCGTGCAACAGCGCCAAAAAAGGCTCGGTGAGAATGTGATCCTCCATTTCCCACTTTGTGAGCGTTTAACGTCCCACCCGAAACAAACTTAAGAACAGATCCGCGGACGAACTGAGGCGCCCCCACTAGGCCAGTTCGCTGTTCCGTTGCCCGGGTTCCAGCCATTGTAATAGTGATACGTATCTGAGGAGAGCGTCAGGGGAACTTCCATCCCTTTTCGCACCTTGGCCTTCTCTCTCAACACGGGTGCCTGGTAAATTCACAATTTTTTTTGGCCACATTCACACAGCGAGGCGCCGATCGCCGCGGTGAGGTGAGTGAACCCAGTTTGTGCCAGCCCGTGGTCGTTGATGGAATCGCGGAGTGCCTCGACTCGTCTGGAAACGGCTTTATTCTTTTCCTTGGCCGCATACAGTGGGTGCCCCTCTGAACGCGCCACCTATACAGTACAGTGCATGCAGGACCATGTGCACTGTGCGCGCGTGATACCCCGCGATAGCGAAGAGAAGTCTCAGTCTGCCCCTTCTATTCTTCGGGGACTCCCGCATCTTTCTCTGCGCCCGCCGCCGCCACCACCACCGCCGCAGGGGCAGCTCCAGGACGAGACGTCTTGGAAGGACGTTGTTTGGGGGGCTGATTCCAATCCTCGACCTGTACCATGTAATACTTGACACCATCTCCGAGGCCGTAAGGGTTGTTCTCGGGGTCCTAGAAGAGGAGCCATGATTTTAGATGGGTGCATGGGCGGCGATAATGATGTGTGAGAAGCAGCCAAGCCACGCACGTTTGGTTCGGCCACCCGCTCGAGGATGGACGTAATTCGCGCGACGATCCATTCACGCGTTTTCAGCTGCTCCGCGAGGCGACCTGTTGCTTGGAGGAAAAAATGTGGGAATGAGACTGCCGCAAGAAGGGGGGGGGGTCAGTAACGACGTTTGGACCTCAGGAGTACAGTACTCTCACGTACCGTTAAATGCAGCCCACGGTCTCGTCGAGTTACGGGTAGGTAAGAAAAGCGCCAGGTCGCCCTCGGCAAAGTTCCGAAACGATATCTTCGCCTTTGAGCGCTCGCGGTACCCTTTACAATGCTTCTGCCACTTGCGGATCGTCTTGCCAGTCTTCGCAATTGCCTCCAGGAAGCCGTCGTGATCGAACGAGCGTAATACCTCAATCGCGCCCACCGGATCGGTCAGGTCAAGGTCGACCGGAGGGGACTGCCGTACGGACGGACCCTCGACCTCCTCGACCTCTGAGTTATCCGGCGCAGAGGGGACAGTGACGACAGCCTGGGCCTGGGCCAGGGCCAGCGCCTTGGTACTTGTCCTGCGGTACGCGGCGGTGACCTCCAAGAGCTGCACGATAAGCGGGTCTGCGTTATCCGCCCTGTGCGCTTGCCTGCAAGTGGGCCTCGCGGAGCGCGCTCGCTTCTTGCAGTTCGCGCTCGGCGTGCCGGGGGTCCGTCGCATCTGCCCGTCGGTCGCCAACGTCTGCCCCCGGGGCCGTAGTGGTTTCCGCGAGCTGTTGCTCCACGGCTTCTATCATCGCTCGCAGCTCAGCCAGTTCCAGCAAATCTTGGTCCTGTCCTTCAACGACGGCACTACGCGGCTGTCGATCATCACCGCCGGCCTCACCGTTGTCTGCGCCCATTCCCGCATTGCTGCCGCTCGTCTGCTGGGAGAATTCCGTGATTCTCGTTTGCCTCTCCGCTGTGGCCAACACGCCCCGCCTTTGCCTGTACTGCTCGAGGATCGAACGGAGGCCACTGAGCCGCTCTTCTAGAGCACGGCGCGCTGTAGTCTCGCTCTCTAACTTGGCGCGAGCGAGGGAGAGCTCGCGCTCGAGCCCCTCTACGCGTTCGTGGTCAGCGTGACGATATTCGGATCGTCAAGAGCCTACCCACGGGGAATCCTCGATACAGCCTGTTTAGATGGCGATAACACTGCGAGGAACCGGTCAACTCGGATGGGAAGGGACGGAGTAGTGACGACGTACGCGATCGTTCCACATGGTCAGTGAAACCGGATTCAAGGACGTCTATTTTGTCAACCAGTCCTTCAAGATTCTTGCACACCTCTCGGGCTCTCACGGGTACCGCTTCGTCATCGTTCGGCGCCCGCCGTGAGTCCTCCAAGACGCGTAGCAGATCTGCGTTTCAGTGTTATCAAGGACAATTCGGCTATCAAGGAAGAGATCGGGTACACACTATTAATATCGTGCCTCTCGAGGGTACGGTGATTGTTCGTATCCTCCCCCCCAGAAGCAGAAATTTCGACGGAGGGTAGTGCCTCATTCATTCCAATGAGATCAAACGGAAGTTGGCCAAGTATCTCGTCACGAAACGCCTGACGACGCTCGGTTTCGGCAGCACTTGACAGAGCCTAAGTTCAACTAGCGTACGATGGAATTTATACACGTACGAAAGGTTCGACATCACTTCCGAGAAGCCTTGGCACTTTCTGTGGAAAAGGCTTGCTAAGGAGACGAAATCAGGTCGCCCTCAAAGTAGACGTCGTTATGACACACAGAATTCTTTCCGACGAACGACTTCGACCATCGTAGCGCCATAGGCATAAACCATGTTGTGTAACCGCTCAATATCAGAGAACGTGCCCTTGGTCTCGAGGCTAGCCTGTAGGCTAGTAAAATCATCAGGAAGTGCGACAAGACCCGCGTTGAGTGCGTGGATCTGGCGAAAAACACGCAGGCACTGGCTTGTGTATGCGTTCTATGGCGATGTTAGAGAAAGAGAAAGCCTGAGAATAGCTAAAGTACCTTCGACTCTACGACAGACGATAGGTTGTCCCTGATTGATACATCCAACGAACGAAGCTCTAGGGAAAGAGTCAGACGGCGTCCAATCAAATTGAGGGACGAATCTTACCTTGTAGGATCGGCTCTGCATTCACAACGGGGACTGGATGGAGGTGTAAGTGATCGAAAATGGCGCAACTGCCGCGGACAGAAATTACCATCAAGAGATGTGACTTCCGTAATCCTGCTATGCAAACCTTGCGAAGACAACTCAAGCGCTACGGCTGTGTTTAGGGATCTAGTTCAGGCCGTGAATGAGAAGTAAACGTGTGTGCCAAGTTCGAACGCTCTAGCCACTGACGTACCTAGCATCGGCACATATCGATCTCACGTCAGTCGCGCCGTCGACAAGCTGCTTCACGGTCGCTTCTATGTGACGGAGGCGTTCTTGTAGGTCACCTTTTGTACGAAATGAGCACCCGCACACGCGGTAAACAGGGAAAGCACGCGGCTTACGGCACTCTTCTACTGCGCGGCGTATCCTCTCACCAGAGACGTAATGATCGAGCGTACGCGCAGGGCCGCCGGCGTCCATGGCCCTCTGCACTGCAGGGGGCAAGAACTCGCGATGAATCTGGACACGCGAGGCCAGTTCCGTGTCCGCGTCGACGCCGGCGACGAGGGAGGCACGTTTGTCGAGATCTTGGCGTGCGTCTGTGACAACGTCTGAGACGTTGAGCACGTGAAAGTCGACGACGCTCGACGCCAGTCGCAGGGCGGAGCGCTGATGCTGCATGGAACCCACGACGCGGCTGATTGATTGCATGTGCGTCTGCGCTGCTCGGTGGAACGCAGCACCCAATTCAGAGGGCCTGAGCGATGGTTCTGCGGAGAGGTCACGTCACGAGCACCCTGATAGGTGAGGAGAAAGCATACCTTCTATTGGTGGCTGCAGTGGAGGTTGCATATGGAGGAGCTTTGCCACTTCGTCGAGGTCTCCATCCAGGTAATACTTGTTGAACACAAATATGGTCTATGGGATGATTAAGAATCCGAAACAATGAGTAGCAGAGACGAGACCATACCTGCTCATGCACCTCGGCCAGATTCGACACGTTGTCCGTTCCGAGCCTCCGCCCATCTGAGAGATATGCAAGGGCTGCATCCTCCTCGATTCCTATCTCTTTACGAAGGAATGCCTCGAGACTTGTCGATCTACTCGCGAGATTCAGCCCAGTCGTCACAGATGACACGCGTGATAACTGTACCCTTCTATGTCATGAATGGTCGCGTTTGTCTGCTCTGTCTGTCAGCGGAGGTACCCCGGGTTCCAGGTGTAGACGAACGTGGAACACTTCGCCGTCTTCGGCCCTACAAATACGAATCATTTTCGGAGCCGTGGTCTCAACTGAGATGATCGGATCGGCAGGCCGTCCGCGTGAGGATAAACCGGCACTCTCCATCTCCCACGCTGGGCATAAGGGAAGACACTAACCTCAAACCTAACACGTACTAGTAGGACACCAGCGCAGCCCACCCATCTAACCTTGCAGTCTAACAGTCCCATGATAATGGAAGCATAAGTCAAACATAAGTTGCAACACTATCTCTTTCAAGATCTCCGAGTCCTCATGATTCAATACTATACGATAGCTGTACTAGTATGTTGTGCCTGTCTACTCCGTTTGTCGACCAAGGTATTTTGAGCAAATGGGTGCTATTGTGCACCAAGTTAACTTAACTTACCTGCATAGCACCCAAGATAGCACCTCGCCATCTTTTCGGCCCATTTTCGGCGGGTCCACGTGCCATTCATCGAGATTAAGATTAAAACCGTCCTACGCTGGCTCGGATTTCACAGAGGCAAGAAACGCCCACGTCGCTTTAAAAAAGCAGATCGGTAAACACATTGGTTCTCATGCGAATGGCAGATCTCACTAGTCGACAGGGATGCTCCTTCTCCCAGGTTCCTCAGCCCTATCGGCGGCCAAACGCAGCGCCCTGCTCGTGCAAATCCGCCGGCAGGTCTCAGCAATTATCTCCATAGACGCTATCTACATCCACCTCGTGCATTCCATCTCTGGAGATGCCGAAAGCGAACTTCTGCAGCTCGATTCGCCCCCGCGTCGCACGCTCGACCGCCTCCTGTCCTATGGGGACGACGTCTCATTCCCCGACACACGGCGCTCCTTCGATGAAGGTGGCCCTGGCGTGATCTACGTTCTCCCCAGACCCGGTTCCGTCTCACCATGGTCGAGCAAGGCTACAGATATCTGTACGCTATGCAAGCTAGGCAGCCATGTCAAGCGCCTCGAGCGCGGAATCGCCTTCGTCGTACGAACGGAGGCGAGCACAGGGGCTACCCTCTCTCAAAATGACCTCGATCTGTTCTCCCACTACATACACGATCGCATGACGCAGACCGCATCGCTCGCGCGCCCCTCTCAGGACACCATCTTCCTCGAGTCCCAGCCAGCCCCTCTCCGTACCATCGACATCTCTCCGTCTGACACCTCGCCAAGGGAGAAACTGGGGCGCGCGAATAAGGAGCTTGGCCTGGCTCTCGCCCCTGACGAGATCGACTACCTCATCGACGCGTTTGTATCGAGCAGCACTCCCGTCGCGCGCAATCCGACCGACGCAGAGCTTTTCATGTTCGCGCAGGTAAACTCGGAGCATTGCCGGCACAAGATTTTCAACGCCTCCTGGACGATCGACGGTACACCCCAGTCGTCCTCTCTATTCCAAATGATCCGCAACACGGAGAAGCTGAACCCTACGGGCACCATCTCCGCCTATTCCGACAACGCCGCCGTCTTCGAAGGGGCCACCACCTCGCACTTCGGCGTCTCTCCCGCACTGCCGTCGTTCCCGAATCCCAACATCCAGCGTTTGTACAGGGAAAGCAAGGAAGAGACACCGGTACCTGTGCTGATCAAAGTCGAGACGCACAACCACCCTACGGCCGTGTCTCCTTACCCGGGTGCGGCGACGGGCTCAGGAGGCGAGATCCGCGACGAGGGCGCCGTCGGGCGAGGCTCGCGGCCCAAGGCGGGCCTCGCGGGCTTCTCAGTGTCCAACCTGCTCATCCCGGGCTACGTGCAACCCTGGGAGGAGGACTTTGGCCGCCCAGCGCACATCGCCACCGCGCTCGACATCATGCTCGACGGGCCCCTCGGCGCCGCGGCATTCAACAACGAGTTCGGGCGGCCTGCACTCGCGGGGTATTTCCGCGCTTTCGCAGAGCGCGTGCCCAGCCCCGTCGGGATTGGTGCAGTCCGCGGCTATCACAAACCCATCATGCTCGCCGGGGGCATGGGCACCGTGCGCCCGCAGTTTGCGCGCAAGTCCAAGATCGCGCCTGGCGCGCGGCTCGTCGTCCTCGGTGGACCAGGGATGCTGATCGGGCTCGGAGGCGGCGCGGCGTCGAGCCAGGCTCTGGGCACGGGGGACGCGGTGCTGGACTTTGCGTCGGTGCAGAGGGAAAATGCGGAGATGCAGCGGCGGTGCCAGCAGGTTATCGACGCGTGTGTAGAGCGCGGCGCGGAGAACCCGATACAGAGCATCCACGACGTCGGCGCGGGCGGGCTGTCCAATGCGCTGCCGGAGCTCGTGCATGACTCGGGCCTCGGCGCGACGTTCGAGATCCGCGACGTGCCCCTCGCAGACGCGTCGCTCTCCCCGATGGAGATATGGTGCAACGAGTCGCAGGAGCGCTACGTCCTCGCGGTGGACCCTATACACGAAGATGCGTTTCGCAATATCGCTGCGCGCGAGCGATGCCCGTTTGCCGTTGTCGGCGCCGCCACAGAAACTGACGAGCTCGTCGTTACCGACCGACTCTTTGGTACCGACGTCATCCGGATGAAGATGTCCACGTTATTCGGCAAGGCCCCGCGCATGGCGCGCAGCGATGCCGCCCGCGTGCCAGAGCATCTCCCGTTCGACGCGACGCTCGCCACGTACCTTCCCACAGAACCGCGCCTGCCCGTGCGGCTCGTCGAGGCGGTTGCGCGCGTACTGCGTCTGCCGAGTGTCGGGTCCAAAGCGTTCCTGATCACCATTGGGGACCGGAGCATCACAGGCCTTGTCACGCGCGACCAGATGGTCGGCCCGTGGCAGGTGCCCGTCGCGGACGTCGCCGTCACGCGCGCGTCGTACGGATTCGACCTCCGCGCAGGCGAGGCGATGGCCCTCGGCGAGCGCACGCCCCTCGCGCTCCTCTCTGCACCTGCCTCCGCGCGCATGGCGGTCGCCGAAGCACTCACGAACCTCGCCGCGGCAAACGTGCGTGCGCTCAGGCGCGTCAAGCTCAGTGCGAACTGGATGAGTGCGGCGAGCGTACCCGGAGAGGGCGCTGCGCTTTACGAGGCGGTGCGCTGCGGTAGGCATGGAACTCTGTCCAGCGCTCGGCGTGGGCATTCCCGTCGGGAAGGACTCGATGTCCATGGCGATGCGGTGGCGCGACGGGCAGAGCGGCGAAGAGCGCTCTGTGACCGCGCCACTGTCCCTTATTGTTACGGCGTTTGCTGGTGTGGAGGATGTCGGCGCGACGTGGACACCGCAGCTGCGCACAGACGTAGATGGCCCGACAGCACTCGTGTTCTTCGACCTCGCCTGTCGGAAGCAGCGCCTGGGCGGATCGGCGCTCGCGCAGGTTTTCAGGCAAATTGGCGAGGAGGTGCCGGACGTCGAGGACCCTCAGCTGCTCAAGGCGTTCTTCAATGCGTGTCAGGCAGTCCGGCAGAGCGACCCCGAGCTCGTGTTGGCGTACCACGATCGTTCAGACGGCGGCCTTTTCGCAACGGTGGCGGAAATGGCGTTTGCAGGTCGTGTGGGAGTGGAACTCAACCTGGATGCGCTGCACGGCTTAGATGGCCCGGTTGAGGTGCTTTTTAACGAAGAACTTGGTGCGGTCGTACAAGTGCAGCAATCGCGCGTTGCGCGCCTCGTGGAGGTGTTCGTCGCGCACGGTTTCGAGTCCACGTCGATTCACGCCATCGGCAAGGTTCTGCAGGACCCCAAAGATCAGTCATTCACCGTCGTACACCAAGGCAACGTCGTGTTCTCGAGCACCCGCGCCGGTCCTCCAGCAACTCTGGGCAGAAACAGTCGTTCCAGATGCAGTCGCTGCGCGACGACCCAGACTGCGCCGCCGAAGAATTTGCGCTGATCGCGGACGAGACTGCACGCAGCGGAGCTCAGGTACGATCTCACATTCACGCCAACCGTGAGCCACCCGCTCTTCCGCCGGCCCAAAGTGGCGATCCTGCGCGAGCAGGGCGTGAACGGGCATGTCGAGATGGCGTGGGCGTTCACAGCGGCCGGGTTCGACGCGGTGGACGTGCACATGTCCGACGTCGTCGGGGGCACGGTTGACCTCGGTGAGTTCCGCGGGCTTGCCGCGTGTGGGGGCTTCTCGTACGGCGACGTGCTCGGCTGCAGGGGCGGGGTGGGCGCACGCGGCGCTGCTGCACGGCGGGGCGCGGGCGGCGTTCGCAGCGTTCTTTGCGCGCGACGACACATTCGCGCTGGGCGTGTGCAACGGGTGCCAATTCCTGAGCCACATGCGCGAGGTGATCCCCGGCGCGGAGTGGTGGCCGTATTTCAAGGAGAACCACAGCGGGCGGTTCGAGGCGCGCGTGGCGCGCGTGGAGGTGGTGGACAGCGCCGCGACGCAGGATTCGGTGTTCCTCCGCGGCATGGGTGGCTCGCGGCTTCCGGTGGCGGTTGCCCATGGTGAGGGTCGCGCAGCGTTCGTCCCGGGTGCAAGGGAAGCCTTCTATTCTCAGGGCCTTGAAGCAGTGCGCTACGTGGATGGGGCGGGTAAGGCAACGGAAGTATATCCTCTTAACCCAAACGGGAGCCCGGGCGGGCTCACGGGTGTGCAGACGGCGAGCGGACGTGTTCTCGCGCTGATGCCTCATCCTGAACGGGTCGTCACGTTGGAGAGCAATAGTTGGTATCCTCCCGATTTGAAGGCCGACGTGGGGCGGTGTGGGGCCTTGGTTCCGGCTATTCCAGAATGCCCGGCAGTGGTGTGGTTGAAACATGAATTCCATCTGTTGTAGTTAGACAAATTGACAAATGACATCACACAGCTCCATCAATGGTGACAAGCTCGTGAAATATCTGTTTGGTTTTTGGGAGATGCGTCATTGAGTGCGTCACGCGCCGCCACCAATAGCTCTCTGTCTTTACCGTATAAAAGGTGGGGGGTTTGCGTGCATTGGTTCTCACTCAACACCTCTCTTTCACCTTCTTTCAATCTCTTACAATAAACACTCTCGAAATATGTCCGCGAACAACAACAACGAACCTTCGTACGCGTCTCCTCTGTGCTAACACGCGCTTCTCTGACGTCGTCACATGATATAGTAAAGCTTCTGGCCAGCTCCACTCGGCTAAGGGTACTCTCGTCGAGAAGATTGGCGAATTGACCGGTAGCAAGCCATGGACGGAGTCTGGCAAGCAAGAGCACGCCAGCGGCGAAACTGAGTACAAAGCTGCGCAGGCCAAAGGTTACACCGAAGGCGCACTCGACCGCGTTGGCGGGAAGAAGGACGCCGTTGTCGGCGCTGTCACTGGTGACAGTTCACAGGAGGCGTCTGGTTAGTTCACTATTTGCCTTGTCGATTCGTGCGCGTGTTAACATAGAGATGTAGGGAACGCCAAGCAAGAGAAGGGGCAGGCTCAGCAGGAAATTAACCGCCCTGTTTAAATTTGGACATTGTAACCAATAATTGTGTAAATAATTATGTGTTGGCGTAAATGGATGTGGCGAACGGAAATTACCGAAGCTATGAGACTTGTTCTGTTCTGACGCGGCTGGCTCTGCCCGCGCTGCGATCATCTTCGCTGTGTCTACGCTTTGTCCTCCACCACCACTATGACTACCGTCTCCCCTTTTGCCCGTAGTAGCGCTTTCGATGAGCCTCGTCTCCAAGGTCGTGAGCAAACCGTACGTATCAAGATCCGGACCACGTCCCGCCTATCCAGCTCACAGTTTCCGTTAGATTGAGGAAATGTACAGCGTTCCTGAGAGTTTCTTAGAGATAGAAGTGCGCAATCCCCAGACGCATGGTGCCTATCGGTCTACTGTCGCGTTTATCCCACCCACTTTTACAAAACAAAACATCCAGGTTTCGGTCGTAAGATGTACACAGACTATGAGATTATATGCAAGGTGCGTTTCGTCATCCTAGATCCCTCCAATGTTTCCTTACGAGTCTTCCCTACACCAAAACTTATATTTCAGACGAACATCCCTGCCTTCAAGCTACGCCACTCGCTCGTGCGCCGGCGCTATTCGGACTTTGAGGCCTTCCGCGATATCCTCGAGCACGAGTCGACCCGCGTGAACATCCCGCCGCTTCCGGGCAAGGTCTTCACGAACCGCTTCTCAGATGAGGTCATCGAGACCCGACGGGAGGGCCTCGAACGCTTTCTCAGTATCGTGGCAGGCCACCCGCTGCTCCAGGTGCGTTCGCTCGTCCACTCTCCCACGTATGTCAAAGACTGATTCCTTCAACGGAATAGACGGGCAGCAAGGTCCTGTGCGCATTCTTGCAGGACCCGGATTGGGACAAGGCGCAATGGGCGTGAGGAGCTGCTGTCAGTGATGACGAGAGGTGGCGGGTGTATGGCCTTGTCGGCATGCTTGTACACTCCCTGTCCCGCGTGCTGTCTTTTTTCCCTCCCTTTTCTTTATCTTTTCTCGCTCTTGGAGTATAAGTGTACTTGACTAAGCCAACATGTTCTCATGTTCTCTCCTTTGTCGTTATATCCATGCTATGCCTTCAACTCGCATTATCTCTTTTCGTACAACAATGCTTACTAAGGGAACGGATCATACCTCCCGGCTCTCGGACCAGAGAGTACTGTAAAAGACTCCACCAAAACTTACACGTGAAAGCGACACCACCAAGAACACCGCAGACAACCAACCATGCTACAACCCACGTCAGCGAAAGGTTCACTTCATAGCCTTTCAAAAAAAAAACAAGGGACAGCAGAAAAGAGCCGCTTGAAAGATATGAATACTGTAGCCGAAAAAAGCTCGAAACGCGCGGACTCTGGGCTGCGGATTGGTCCTGGTTCTACAGTAACAACCGTTTTGTCTGCGCCGCAGCGGCTGGTGCGTCGGATTATGTATGACCCGCGTAATCTGAATCTCTCTCTCTTGGCACTACCGCGATCGACTCAACTACAGTGCCATTGCACCAACACCACTACCGTTCTGAACGGCCAACCAACTCATTAGAACGACCATCTATGATTCCTAATCGAATAAACACGGTTAAAAAAAAAAAAAGAAAAAGAAACTGATTCATAGAGCATCGCATCGGGTTGTTGCGTTTTTGTTGCTTGCCCTTCCCGTGTGTGAAATAAATGTGATAGATTATCTGGCAGCAGGCGTCCGAGGAGGCGGAAGGTTGAACGAGAAGAGACAGTGATAAAGTTGCGGAAGTCTCGTTTTTTTGTCTTATTCCCGAAAGTCAAAGTAGAAGAAGCCTAACTGGAACAGTCCCAGCTCGACCCCCGAAAAACTAGTCATTCCAAGTGTCCAAAAGCGGCCTCCTCGGGGAAGGGCTTTCCCGCGCTGAGCGCTGAAAGCTTGGAGGTCTTGTTGGGGGTTTGCGGCGGATGGACAGCACACTAAATCCAGTCAGCCTTGGAAAACACAGGAAGGGGACTCACCATGATACAAGATAGGTAGCGTGGCTTGCGATGTGCGCATCACATTGTTGATGGCAACCACGACTGCCCTCATTGATACTTGGGACCGGGTGCCGGTAGGTAGCAGTGTGAGAATAAGTGTGGGGATTCAATGGTGCGGCACAAAGGCAGTTGGATGTACGCATCATGTTCATTGTCCGTTGCTTCCTTTATAGGGAACACATCCTGATGTGACATTGATGAGGCCAATTCCTTGATGTCATGAAAGTACTGGCAGACCATTATTGAGGGTTTTCGTTGAGGGACAACAACAGAAGGGGAGTGAGGGCAACGCTGAGAAGGCAAGCCGAGCATGACAACGCAGATAACTATTCTATAACCCAAATTCTGTATGATAGCCCGATTTCTCAAGGATTTCCCTGTCACTTAACTATGAACCCCGCTCTTGTGTTTTGGATGTCCGCTGGGCTGGGTGCCAAAGCCGCGCAATATTTCGTGAGTTCGAAAAATGCATAAGAATGATAATGATGAGGTCTGGACCAATAGACAAAAGTCGTCACGCAGACTTATCGCAAGCAAGAGTGCAACCCTCCTTTCCAGTCCCCTTCGTTTGATTGAAATTATTCTGATGGATAACACCCTTGACAGCTGTGGGAGCATCGGAATTCCACAGCAAGTCGCGTTATCGGCAGCTCATGATCATCTAGATGCTCGAACCGCACGCTCACTCTATCCCCTCACACTAACCTCCAAAACGCTCTTCTATTCAGTATGGCTGCCGCACAAGATTTGGAGCACGGGCAAATGTTTTCGAATTCGTGCGTAGATGGTCATTAACCCGTGCTCACTTGATACTAACCCACTACTCCAGCCAGAGTCCCCCACCATTGCGAAATCCAGGAAGAGGGTACTTCGATCCCACTTTTCGTCTTCCGATACTCGGTCAGGAACCGTCCTTGGACAGCCCTCGAGATGCCGAGCTGCAGGGAGGCCCATCCCAGCTCCGTGTTGACGTGACGGGTATGCACTCGAATCCGACCCGTTGATTCCCCGATAGTATTTTAATCCCTTCTCTAGTCCTCCGAGCACACAATATTCCTCGCCTCAAGAATGTTTTTGGCCTAAAGTTCTTTGTTACTGTCGCCGGTCAGGCGATAGAAATGAGGACACCAAGTGTTCCGGCCAAGAGGCGGACCGCGAGGTGGGGTGAGAGTCTTGGTACATTGTGAGCCATCCAATTTTTAGCCCTCGTCTTCGGCTGAGTCTGTTCAGCATTCTACAACCATCTATACCTCTTATACTGCGTCTTTATGCGGAACGATTCGCAGGTCGAGATATCCTTATCGGAGAGCACGAGATGATACCTGTCGAATCCCAAACCGGTTCGTTTCTTACTGAAAACCTCGCTTGTTCGACTACCAACATATCGGGTGATAGACACACCTTGTGTCCTCACCAATGGCGATGTACAGGCTGGAGAGTCGGTCACGCTTTACTTGGCAGTCATTGTGTCACCGAACACAACTCCCGGTCCGACCTTCAACACCTTCAATCATCCGATCCACCAGAATCAACGGCTCGCCTTCTGGAGAAGCCGAGAAACCCTCTGTGGCCCAGGAGTTCACGAATCCCACACGATCCACCATCATCCCTGAAACACTCTCACCCCCTACCGATAACTTTCCCAGAAGCGAGATAAGTACCCTTATCCCGCCAGCGGCCGATCGACGGGGGGTGTCACCTGCCGTGAGTGCCCTCCATGGCGCCGGCGAAGCTATGGCGACAATCAATCTCTCGAATAAATGGGAAGGTGCTCTTGGGAGGATCAAGTGGGTGATGGATACTGTGAACCCGGTTGCAGAAGTGCGTTATATCGTCCGTCCTCTGCCGATCCTTGACCAAGCCGATTTTTGTCCTTAGCTTCACCCGTATGCAAAGATGGCATATAATATACTTTTTGCGTTCCCCAAGGTGATCTGTTTGCGCTATTGTTGGACCGAAATATTTATGCAATGTTTATTTGGGTGCTAGACCCTCCTAGAGCAGTCTCAACGCGACGACAACATCGGAACCTTACTTGTGGCCATGCACGATGCGTTTGATTTCGCAAACCAGGAAGACCGTTTCAAAGCGATCGGTCGTGATTCGAGGCAAGCACAAATCCTCATGCTCATGTTGCAGCATGTCTGTAATTGCTGTGACTTTATCCGATCATACGCAAAAGATTCCCAATTATGTACGTAATCTTTACCATTTCAGTGGCCGACGTAAACATGCGGTTTTTCAGGGAAGCGGATATTGCAGAATACAGGCAGCCAAGTCGACAAAAAGATCGAGGACTTCCGCGCCGTTCTTCTCGAACACCGAAAGGCATTCTTGGACGAGGCTAGCATCACGACAGAGATAACCGTACTCCAAATTCTGGACGATATGGGAATAATTTCGGGTCGGCTTGACGGGATGACTACCCAGCTAAAGTCAAGGCTAAAGTGGGTGTCTATCCAAGTCTCAGATGCCGGTACGTAGTCCTGATACCTTGAGCGTTATCGATCTGACAATCGCTATAGAACTGGATAGAAAAATCGGAGAAATCCCATATGGGACAGGTTCACGATTCACGCCTAGCAAGGGCTGTCTTACGGGAACACGCACGGCATTCCTGGACTTCATCGTCAATTGGGTGAACGACCCTGCTTCGGAGCGTTGTCTCGTTCTTTTCGGGCAAGCTGGCACAGGAAAGTCATCGATTGCGCACGAGATCGCACGTCGCTTTGACAAGATCCATCGTCTTACGTCATCGTTTATCTTTTTACGGACGGAGCAATCCAAACGGGAAGCTTATCACCTCTTCACGACTCTTGCTCGCGATCTCTCCGACCGCTATCCTTCGTTTAAAGCTGCGCTGGGAAGGGTCGTAAAGGACAACTCGTCTCTTCGAGCTGGAACCCGTGACTACGCTACCCTCTTCGAATCCCTTATCTTGGAACCGCTTAAGGATCTGCACATCGTTGGTCCTATTCTTGTCGTAATCGATGCCTTGGACGAGAGTGGGGATGTAACTAGTAAGAACGGTTTACACAAATTTCTTGCCGAAGCCATTTCTAAACTGCAATCAAATTTCCGTGTACTCATCACCTCGCGACCCGAGCACGCCATCGAGTCTGCGTTCGCCGAAGGCGTCAAAATCAAATACATGAATGATACCGAGCTAGCTGCTACGACGTATAACGATATTCTCGCGTTTCTCCAGAAGGAGCTTCCTCCAGACGTCAAAACATATGGCGACGAGCTAACAAAAAGGGCGGAGGGTTCGTTTCAGTGGGCAGCGGTCGCGTGTGGTTACATCTTAAACCCTCCCGATGTCTTTGGCTTGAGCAAGATAAATTGTATAAATCACCTTTTGAAACTCAATGCGGATCACCGTGGACAAGACCCATTGGATGAATTGTACAAAGAAGTCCTTGAAGGATACTTCACTCACGAGAACTCACGGCTACTTTTTCGCTCAGTTATGGGACACCTTATTGCCTCATTTGAACCCCTCAGTATCCGCTCCTTGACCACTCTGCGACACACCTCTGAAGGTGATGCCGTCGTTACATTGCTCCGTCGCCTAGGCTCGTTGTTGAGTAATGTCAATTCGTCCGATGAAAACCTTCCCATCATTCCCCTCCATACCTCATTCCGCGATTTCCTCACAACCAAAGAGAAGAGCGGCGATTTTTGCGTCAGCCTTCGTGATGCTCACCATCAATTGGCGCATTCCTGTCTCAATCTACTGCTCAAAGACCTCAAATTCAACATCTGCAATCTCGAAACGTCCTATCTTGCCAACAAAGACGTCACAGACCTCAGCTCCCGCGTTGATAAACACATCTCACCTGCTCTGTTGTACGCGTGTCGTTTCTGGGATGCCCATATGGAACATAATGGTTTCGAAAGCGATCTGTTTGGAAGACTTCGAACTTTCTTCGAGGACAAACTTCTGTTTTGGCTGGAGGCCCTCAGCTTGACAAGCGATCTGGGTCTTGCTTCGGCAACATGCTCGACTGTGAGCACGTGGCTAATCTCTGGTAAAGCCGATACACAAGGTGTGAGTACAATTGTTGATTCAATGAGGAGGGCGAACAACTAATAGCTACGAGGGTAACAGGTTTCTCAGAATGAACTAGGGAAATTGAGGTCGTTCGTCAATGATGCATCTGTATTTATACGGCATTTCGGGATGGCCATGGCAAAGAGTGCTCCACATGTCTATGTTTCTGCTCTGCCATTTGCGCCGTCTGGTTCTCCTGTCTCTGCACGTTATTCCAGCTCATTTCCCCGGATATTACGCGTGGAACGTGGGCGATTTTCTCACTGGCCATCATCGGAGATGGTGATTCCAAATCCTGGGGGCATGGTATTTTCCATTTCGGTCTCACCGGATGGCCAGCGAATCGTCTCAGGCTCTTCCGATAGAACGATTCGTGTGTGGAACACCACCACTGGAGAGATGGAGGTGGGCCCATTTACTGGTCACACGGATTTGGTCAATTCTGTGGCATTCTCGTCAGATGGCCAGCGGATCGTCTCAGGCTCTTCCGATCGAACAATTTGTGTGTGGAACTCCAGCACGGGAGAGACGGAGGCCGGGCCCATTTATCGGTCACACGCATTGGGTCAATTCTGTGGCATTTTCGCCAGACGGCCAGCGGATCGTCTCAGGCTCGGAGGATCGAACAATTCGTGTGTGGAACGCCAGCACGGGAGAGACAGAGGCGGGCCCATTTACCGGTCACACACATTCGGTTAATTCTGTCGCATTCATGCCAGATGGCCAGTGCATCGTTTCAGGTTCTTCCGATCGAACAATCCGTGTGTGGAATGCCAGCACGGGAGAGACGGAGGCGGGCCCATTTACTGGTCACACGCATTCAGTCAATTCTGTGGCATTCTCGCCAGACGGCCAGCGGATCGTCTCAGGCTCGGATGATCTAACAATCCGTGTGTGGAACGCTACCACGGGAGAAACGGACGCGGGCCCATTTACTGGCCACACGCATTCAGTCAATTCTGTGGTATTCTCGTCAGACGGCCGGCGGATCGTCTCAGGCTCTTCCGATCGAACAATCCGTATGTGGAACGCCAGCACGGGAGAGACGGAGGCGGGCCCATTTACTGGTCACACGAATTGGGTCCGTTCTGTGGCATTCTCACCAGATGGCCAGCGGATCGTCTCGGGCTCGCACGATCAAACAATTCATGTGTGGAACGCCACCACAGGAGAGACGGAGGCGGGCTCATTTACCGGTCACACGCATTCGATCAATTCTGTGGCATTCTCGCCAGATGGCCAGCGGATCGTCTCAGGCTCGGATGATCGAACAACCCGTGTGTGGAATGCCACCACTGGAGAGACAGAGGCAGGCCCATTTACTGGTCACACGAATTGGGTCCGTTCTGTGGCATTCTCACCAGATGGCCAGCGAATCGTTTCAGGCTCTTCCGATCGAACAATCCGTGTGTGGAACGCCAGCACGGGAGAGACGGAGGCAGGCCCATTTACCGGTCACACGCATCTCGTCTTTTCTGTGGCATTCTCGCCAGACGGCCAGTGGATCGTCTCAGGCTCTTCCGATCAAACAATTCGTGTGTGGAACGCCACCACTGGAGAGACAGAGGCGGGCACATTTACCGGTCACACAGATTGGGTCCGTTCTGTGGCATTCTCGCCAGATGGCCAGCGCGTCATCTCAGGCTCTTCCGATGGAACAATTCGTGTGTGGAACGCCACCACTGGAGAGACAGAGGCAGGCCCATTTACCGGTCACACGAATTGGGTCCGTTCCGTGGCATTCTCACCAGATGGCCAGCGGATCGTCTCGGGCTCTTCCGATAGAACAATCCGTGTGTGGAACGCCAGCACGGGAGAGACGGAGGCGGGCCCATTTACTGGTCACACACATTGGGTCAATTCTGTGGCATTCTCACCAGATGGCCAGCGGATCGTCTCAGGCTCTTTCGATCGAACAATTCGTGTGTGGAATGCCACCACTGGAGAGACAGAGGCGGGCCCATTTACCGGCCACACACATTGGGTCAATTCTGTGGCATTCTCGCCAGACGGCCATCGGATCGTCTCAGGTTCGGAGGATCGAACAATTCGTGTGTGGAATGCCACCACGGAGGCGGGCGCATCTACCAGTCACACGAATTGGGTCCGTTCTGTGGCATTCTCGCCAGATGGCCAGCAGATCGTCTCGGGCTCGGACGATCGAGAAATTCGCGTGCTGCCAGTGAACGCTACGATAGGAAGTACCGAAACTAAAAGCTACGTCGACTTCACTAACCACTCCGTGATCAATGAGGAGGGATGGATATGCGGTAGTAAAGGTGAACTCCTATTGTGGATCCCGCAAACACGTAGAGCAAATCTTCATCGCCCAAGTAATATCTGGGTTGCTGGCGAATACGAAACCCGCCTCGATCTGTCGACTTTCGTACATGGGCAAAGTTGGACTACTTGTATTAACACCTAGAGAAACCGCTACGGCACCATATAATTTCTTTAGGCGATCTGAACTGTAATGTGACATGCTTCAGTTGATAATAGTTCATTGAGGCAGTACACGCTGATAACTCAGTCACAGGCAAGGTGTCGATGCTTGGTCCATCAAGTAACGTGAGTTCGTCGAGAGATAAAATTGCCGACACACATTCAATAACTAGAAATGTAACTGATTCATCACCATGACTCACGATGCCAACGGTCGTCTCCCACTGCCCCTCATGTGAACCGAATGACAAAGAACATGATCAAAAACGCAAATGCGGCGACGACGACGCTCGATATTGTTCAGACACGTCGTTTCGAGTGTCTTCCCGCGGTGACCGTGTACCCACACCCGCACCTGCTTCGCCACCTTCCAGTTCGCGCCCACCATCTCCTCCGCGGCGCGCAGCACCCCCTGGTCCGCCCACAGCGCTAAAAAGATGCTCCGCGTTCCGCCGCAGCTGTCCGTCAGCTCCTTCTGCAGCGCAGACGCAGACTGGCTCCGCGTCGTCCCCCGTGTTGCGCGCGCTGGTTGGATGCCGTCCGGTCCGGCGGAAGCAAAGCGCGGGACTCGTCAGCCGAGCTGAGGGGCAGGTCCACGTCCGCCGCAGCTGCGGCTGCGAAGGCCTCCGCATCCTCAGTGGTGAGGAGATCTGACGTGATGGGTGAACGTAGTGCAGGGCGTTGGACCCGTAGCGGATCGGGATTTTCGGGTGACAGATAGGGACGGGTGCAGTAGTACGGCAGGAAGGAATAGCTCTAGACGCGAAGGCTCAGGACCGACCTGCTGTCATAGACAAGGGAATTTGACGAAGGTATTCCAGCAGACAATGGCGACGTACGTAATCACATATGCGCCTGAATTAACCGTGACTTATCAGGGTTTCGGACAATCATGCACTTTCTTTTATCAGTAGACACGACATAGATAAATGGCTTTGGATTAGTAAATTTTAAACCGCACGTACATACGGCACCATGTTCTGTTCTGTCAACGGCTTCGTGACTTCGTACTGACCTTGTGACAACTTGGAATGGGTCATGCATGGCAGTGCTCTCCATACTGTCGACATTAAGACCCGCCAAGTCAATCGCAGACATCACAGTTATACAGCAGAGACAAGAAACGGCCAGGCCAATACATAATATAATGCTATAATTTCTCATCGCCGTCCTCGAGCTCCTCGAGTTCTCGTTTGAAGGACGCGTGTCCAACGCCACGTACTCTCCCTTCGCGTTCTCCTTCACAGATCCAAACCGCCTCTGCACCGTCATCACGCCGACAACGTACAGGGCAGGGATGGTCTAAGCAATTCGAACGTGGCCATCAATCAGCTCTCTGTCTTTCTCGAAGCAGAGCAAAAGAAATAAAAAGACTCACGAGTAGCAGTGCAGACCACACGAGTGTGGACTGGCCGGCCGCGATGAGGCCGAGCCACGTCTCGAAAAATGCGAGCAGGACGATTGCGCCGCCCAGGCCAGCCAGTAACGCACCGTGCGCGCCGGTGCGACTCTCCCCTGGGATGCGGTGGACCCAGCTCCCAATCGCGCATTGCACGACGTACAGCAACACGAGACCGGCACCTCCCACCTTCCCGGAGAGGAAAATGGACCGGTCCGTCAGTAATGGGGGAGAGCCAGGTGCATCACGACATCACCTTGTGTGCCATACTGGAGCCATGATTATCCATGAACAGATACGCGAGCGAGCCTCCCGTGATGGACGCACCGGCTGAATGACACGTAGTTGAGTGAAGCACGACTGGGGGAGAGGGGAAGAGGTACGAACCGACGCCAAATTGTAGCAGGCGGTGCAGCAGGAACGCCCTGGGACTTCCCGCGAGCAAGGACCCCACGGTACAGAGCGCGCCATGCACGAAGCTCGCAGAACCGCCACCAACGGCATCGTCATCGTCATCGTGGCTTTCACCCTCGTCTTCTGCCTTCTCGTCGTCGTCGGTCTCCTTCTTCTTCGGGATGGGGGCGGGGATGGTCGATATGCACTGGGGGAGGAGGGGGGAGTGGGGCTGGTGGCTCAGCGGGGATGTCAGGGATGCGCGTCAGGTTGAGCATGCCGCGACCGATCTTGTGGTGTATCGAGACGGGAGCATCCGGGTCATCCGATCCCGGGGGTGTGCGACTGAATGCCTATATGATGTTCTGCATCCCATACGGCAGGGCCTGCGCGAAAACGTCAAGTACAAAAAGCCGCGTATACAATATGTACAGTACTTACATTCCGAGTGAACGCTCTTTGAGGGTTCTCCACGGTGACCCTGCAACAGAACGCAATGAAGAAACAAAAAAAATGGCATAGGGGAGCACGCACGTAGGTATCGGTGATTGAGAGCTTGGCGGTGAACGGCGGGTGCGGATCCGGCGTCGGCATGACCTCGTACGGCGCCTTGCGCTGCAAGAGCGCCACAGAGTTGTACTCGCCGTCTGGGCCGCGTGAGGGCCACACGACCACCATGGGGCTGTCGCCCATGTTACGCCCGAAGCCGCTAACGTGCGTGGGCTGGACGTCAGCGCGACGGAGAGAGGAGGTTGGGTGTAAACCCCCCATGGGCGCGTAAGAATGGACCACGTACATCGCGCTGTGCCGCTATCCAAGCTACATTCGATACACATCACCTATCAAAGCCATACGGTCTCACCTCCTGTTCGAGGAAATAAAAACCCCACGCACATCGCCTGCATACTTGTGTCGTGGGCAGAGCCAGTCGACTGCCTTATTTCCTGCACTGACTGGAGCTTTTGAGAAATTGTGCAGCCATGCGGGTTCATAAAAGGCGCACTGAGTCGGACTTGGAGGAGCCGCTCTTGACGGTGGCGGGGAAAGGAAGAGGGCTACAGACTGCCAGCAAGAATTTTGTCATTGAATCGTAACGGAGTATTCATTTCGAAGAGCGCAGAGGGTGGATACTGTACTATACATCTGCGCTCTCACGGACAGATAAGGCGCTTAAAATTGGAACACAGCGCTGGTCATATAATGTCAGTGAATAATTCGGTCGGCGGTCATTCGACTAGTAAAACTAACTTTGCCCTGCTATCAAGTTCCCCGTATCCTCTCGAGTAGAGAATGTGGATGCGACCGCGAGCACGCGGCGCCCTTGATGCTAAGCCCAACCAAAACGTCCGGAATCTCTGCAAGCGCCGGCAGATCCGAGCGCTGCTGCTGCTGCCGCGCAGGTGGGGACTCCGATTTCAACCCTTGTTGGCCACCCTTCCCACCAGGTGGACGGCGTTGATGTCCCATCCGCAGTAACAACGATGGTTTGTCTTCGTCCGCCACGTTCAGACACTTCGTTGTCGTTGTCGTCGATAACCGCTGCTGTCGGTCGCCGTCGTCTGCTGCTTCCACCGGAGTTGACGCGCCCGAGCACATGGACCGCTGAGGGGATGAAGACGAGGTGATATCCTTGGGGTGACGTCGTTGATACACATGTTGCCCCCGGATGGACAAGCTTCTGAGTTCCGTTTTGCTCTTGAGGTACGTCCTGGTTCTTGACCCCCTGCTTTCCGCTTACTAGGAGGAGGTGCGTCGACAAACTCTCTGGCTGTTGGGGGGTGGTGATGGTGGTGGTTTTGCAAGAAGTGGGTGGCGGGTCAGCGCCTAATTTAGTGTGCCGAAAAAAAGGTAATAATCAGAGAGGGTAAGGACAGAAGAAGAGCTTGCAAACCCTACTGAGATCCGCTACCCGTTTCGACTTGGGGATCTCTTGTTCATTAGCTAGATGAGAAATCTCGCTCAAAACCGAGACGAGAGGCGCTGGAATGGTCCAGCTGGTTGCTGTTCCTTCCTCTAGGCGCGGGAAAGAACGAAAAAAAATAAAGGTCAATCTTCCCGCAAGGTCACGGTCCACCAACCTGCTGGCATGTATGTAATAGAATTTCGCACGACTCCTACGCTTGCGCGTCCGATGGGGCTACTTGGATGAAAAACTGCTCGAGGGTGAGCAGGGTGAGTCGCAGTAGTCGCGACAGACGCACGGGAAGGATTATGGTCAGCGCGTCCACGACCTGCCGTCGCATCGACGCGAGCGAGCTCGACTCTGGGCTCTTCTGGTGACTGCACGCTGGGGGGCCAGCCAGACGGCGGACGAAGAACGCGCGCGAGTCCTGGGGCAGCTTTCCGAGCGTCATTGTTCCCATGAGAGAGGACGTGCAGTAGAAGCACAGGAGCTGCGCCAGATCCGCGGCGCCTTTTGCATGGCACAGAAGGTCCGACAGCTCGAGGTACCCGTGGGACTGCGCCAGGCTCGCCAGGTTCCACCAGGGCGGGAGGTCCTCCCTGGGCGCCAAGGCGGCACACGTGAGCAGTAGGAGGACCAGCTCGTTCCCGCACCGCGTTGCCGTCCACCGTTGAACAAGGGCAGGAAGACGAGAATGTCCTCGATGATCTTCGCCGCGTCCGCAGCGGAGGATGTGGATACTGCCTACGAGAGCGTCAGTGCGCAGAAGCATGGAAGGTGAGATCACGCCAAGTACCTTGATGAAGGTATCTATCAGCGCATCTTCTTGCTCGGCAGCACCGCACCTTTAGTCCTGCCGCTGCGCGAGGGGCTTCCGGAGGTCCTGTGCGAGGAACGCGACGACAAGCGCCTCCGGGCGCTCGCGGACGGTCTTGTCTTCATCTTCCATGGGGTCGTCCGGGGGCACGATATGGTCGCAGAGGACGCCGAGGTTGACCTTGTAGTCGAGCTCGAGGTGCTGTATAAGCACCATCTTGATCACCGCGACCTCCTCCGGTTCCTCTGCAATGGTGATAAAACCGTCGACAACAACATTCAAAACGTACAGCAGGGACAAAAGAAGACTAGGCAGGAACACACCGCTCTGCAGCAATTGCACCAAGACGTTCACATTCCGCTCCAACCATCTAGGCTGCTCCTCGGACGTGCGAACGATAGCCTTATACCCCTCGATTCGTATCTGTAAAATATAATAAAAGAGTCGGCTGATGGATGCGTTATGTTGCCCCCACGACGCACATCGGGGTCCTGGTCAAAGATTAGTGGCGTCTTCCTTGAGATCTGGGAACGCCTTGAAAAACATGGTGATATTGCTGACGACCATGTATCTGAGCGACGAACGGTGGGAATGGGCCAGCTTAAGTTTCCTCTGCACGGCGAGTGGGTGTATGCGTGAGCGAAAGAGAAAGTGAGAAGGAACGCACGACGGTGTTTGTTTCGCCAAATAATGGCATCACGCTCGCAAGTTTCCGAGCTCCCTTACAACCCACCATAGGCCCAGTCCGCTGACTTCGTCACTCACTATCACCGATTGCCCAACCGCACTCATCCCACTCGTTCTTAGTCAGCGACCTATCTTCCGTTCATTTCGTAGAATCAGCTACCTCTGCCATCCAAGTTGCCAACAGTCCATTCCAATCGGCGATGCGTCCGCACCATCCCCCTCCATCCCCTCGCCTGCGAGAACGTCCTCGTCGTCACCGCCTTCACCACACCAGATGCGACAGCAGCACCAACTGACTACGACCCAGAACTAGCGCAGCCTAAGCAGCAAGTCTTGTGGGCACCCCCCTTTACTTGCGTCTCCCTTCCTTCACGCCGACCATGTCTCTGCATCTACCTGTAGGCCCCAGCCCGGGCCCAGGCAGCGCGTGTCAGACTCGCAGGACCCCGCAGTCATACTCGCTTGCGTTCACCAATTTCCTCGCGTCGTCACCGTCTACGTCTTCCATGCCTGACCACATTCGGCACGTCGCCTCTTCCTCCCTCGCTTTCTCCCTGACATTGCCGCCACCTATTTTCCCAAAGACCAATCCCCCATGCCCTTAAGATTCGTTGCTGTGAGCACGACAATCAGCTGCACCGCCGCTCGCCTCTGTCTCGAAGGGCCGCGCGTAACCGGCGACGTCAGCCACTTCTTGCGATGGGACCTGATAACGACTCGATAGGGTCCGTTTATCGCAGCTAACTAGTGCTAGTAGAAAATACAGAAGCAGGTGAATAGATTCCAAGTCTACCTACTCGAGTATCGGCCTCCGAACCCGGCCGCATCACCAACCCCTCGCCTGTCGCCTCCGAGTCTAACCGCCTCTCCCCTTCTCGCACGGTGTGTTGAAGACGAACGACCCGGCAACCCGCTCACTGGCACGAGCCTCGATCCTGAAGGTCTGAAGAGTCAGCTGAGGGTGCGTCGTCGTTGCCCTCGGCCCGCGTGACTGCTCTTTCGGCTTGCTCCCCACCTCTCTCCCACCCTCTCCCTCGCTATCGGGGACGATGGGGAAGGGCCTGACAGTGCTCAAGGTTGGGACGATTTCCTGATAGAATATGAGATGGACCGTCGACCGCAGGTATGGACACCAAATTTGATTCAGACTAGATGACTCTACCCTTGTACCGATATGTGCATACACAGTACTGTCCGTAAAAGAGCTACGACTTGTACCTAAGCCATAGATTGTCATATAGCTAGTAAAACTAATGATGTGTTGAGTACGATGAGGTCTGGACCGATAGACAAAAGTGGTCACGTAGATGTATCGTAACCAAGAGTGCAGCCCTCCTTTTCCAGCCTTCTGTTTGATTGACCTGCCAGACCCTTGACAGCTGTGGGAGCATTCGGAATTCCACAGCGTGAGTTCCAAGTCGCGCCCTATCGCCTCATCACCTAGACGCTCGAACCGCACCCTCACTCTATCCCCCCTCACACTAAACTCCAGAACACTCTTCTATCCAGTATGGCTGCCGCACGAGATTTGGAGCACGGCCAAATGTCTTCGAATTCGTGCGTAGATGGCCATTATCCCCGTACTTACTTGATACTAACCTACTACTCCAGCCGGCGTCCCTCACCATCGCGAAATCCAGGAAGAGGGTGCGTCAATCCCCTTTCTTGTCTTCCGATACTCCGTCAGGAACTGCCCTTGGACAGCCCTCGAGACGCCGAGCCGCAGGAAGGCCCATCCCAGTTCCGTGTTGACGTGACGGGTATGCACTCGAATCCTGATCCGTTGATTTCTCGATAGTGTTTTAATTTCTTCTTTAGTTCTCCGGGCAGAAAACGTTCCTCGTCTCAAGAATGTTTTTCGCCCAAAGTTCTTTGTTACTGTCGCCAGTCAGGCGACAGAAAAGAAGACGGCGAGTGTTCCGGCCAAGAGGCGTACCGCGAGGTGGGGCGAGAGTCTTGGTGCATTGTGAGCCATCCAAGTCCCTCTTTGAACGTCTTCTTCGACTGAGAGTTCTGTTCAGCATTCTACAACCGTCTACACCTCTTATACTGCGCCTTTATGCGGAGCGGTTCGCACGTCGAAACATCCTTATCGGGGCAGGTGAGATGACACCTGTCGAATCCCAAATCGGTTCGTTTCTCATTAAAACCTCGCTTGTTCGACCACTTAACATCTCGCGTGATAGACACTTCTTTTGCCCTCACCAATGGCGATGGACAGGGTGGAGAGTCGGTGACGCTTTATTTGACAGTCAGGGTGTCACCGAACACAACTTCCGGTACGATCTTGCCCATCAACTCCCCCATCATCCAATCAAACACAATCAACAACTCGCCTTCTGGAGAAGCTGGTGCCTCTGTGACCCAGGAGTCCATGACTCCTACTCAATCCGTCATCACCACTGGCTCTGAAACACTCTCACCTACCGATCGCCTTCCCAGCGAGATGAACACCCCTATCCCGCCAGCGTCCGATCGACGGGGATTGTCACCTGTCGAGAATGCTCTCGATGGCGCCGGCGAAGTTATGGCGACGATGAATCTATGGAATAAATGGGAAGGCGCCCTTGGGAGGATCAAGTGGGTGATGGATACCGTGAGCCCGGTTGCAGAAGTGCGTTATGTCGTCCGTCCTTTTTGCCAATTCTTGACCAAGCCAAATTTTATCTTCAGCTTCACCCGTACGCAAAGATGGCATATGGTCTACTTTTTGCGATTCCCAAGGTGATCTGTTTGCGCAATTGTTGAACTGAGATACTCATGCTATGTTTATTCGGGTGCTAGACCCTCCTAGAACAGTTTCAACGCGACGACAACATCGGAACCTTACTTGACGCCATGCACGATGCGTTTGATTTCGCAAACCAGGAAGACCGTTTCAAAGCGATCGGACGTGATTCGAGGCAGGCACAAATCCTTACGCTCATGTTGCAGCATATCTGTAACTGCTGTGACTTTATTCGGTCATACGCAAAGGATTCGCAGCTATGTACGTAACCTCTACCCATCTCAGTGGCCGACGTGAACATGAGGTTTTCAGGGAAGCGAATATTGAAGAATACAGGCGGCCAAGTCGACAAAAAGATCGAGGACTTCCGTGCGACCCTTCTCGAACACCGAAAGGCTTTCTTGGACGAGGCTGGTATCACGACAGAGATAACCGCACTCCAAATTCTGGACGATGTGGGAATAATTTCGGCCGATGTCGGCAGGATTTCGAGTCAGCTCGACGGGATGTCTACCCAGCTGAAGTGGGTGTCTAGCCAAGTGTCAGATACCGGTACGTAGTTCTGATAGCTTGAACGTTATCGATCTGACAATCGTTACAGAGCTGGACAGGAAAGTCGGAGAAATCCCATATGGGACAGGTTCACGATTCACGCCCGGCAAGGGTTGTCTTACGGGAACACGCACGGCATTCCTGGACTTCATCGTCAATTGGGTGAACGACCCCGCTTCGGAGCGTTGTCTCGTTCTTTTTGGGCAAGCTGGCACGGGAAAGTCATCGATTGCGCACGAGATCGCACGTCGCTTCGACAAAATCCATCGTCTTACGTCATCGTTTATTTTTTTACGGAAGGAGCAATCGAAACGGGAGGCTTATCACCTCTTCACGACTCTTGCTCGCGATCTCTCCGACCGGTATCCTTCGTTTAAAGCTGCGCTGGGAAGGGTCGTAAAGGACAACTCCTCTCTTCGAACCGGAACCCGTGACTACGCTACCCTCTTCGAATCCCTTATCCTGGAACCACTGAAGGATCTGCACATCGTTGGTCCTATTCTTGTCGTAATCGATGCCTTGGACGAGAGTGGGGATGTAGCTGGTAAAAACGGCTTACACAAATTTCTTGCCGAAGCCATTTCTAAACTGCCGTCAAAATTTCGTGTACTCATCACGTCACGACCTGAGCACGCCATCGAGTCTGCGTTCGTCGAAGGCGTCAAAATCAAGTACATGAATGATACCGAGCTGGCGGCTACGACGCATGACGATATTCTCGCGTTTCTCCAGAACGAGCTTCCTTCAGGCGTCAAAGCCTACGGTGACGAGCTGACAAAAAGGGCAGAGAGTTCGTTTCAGTGGGCAGCGGTCGCATGTGGATACATCTTAGACCCTCCCGAAATCTTTGGCTTCAGCAGGACAGATTGTATAAATCACCTTCTGAAGCGCACTGCGGATCGCCCTGAACCAAGCCTTGGACAAGACCCATTGGACAAATTGTACAAAGAAGTCCTGGAAGGATACTTCACTCACGAGATCTCACAGCGACGTTTTCGCTCAGTCGTGGGACAGCTGATTGTCTCATTTGAACCTCTCAGTATCCGCTCCTTGACCACTTTGCGACACGCCTCCAACAATGCCTCCGACAGTGACGCCGTCGTTATATTACTCCGTCGCCTAGGCTCGTTGTTGAGTAATGTCAATTCACCCGACGAAAATCTTCCCATCATTCCCCTCCATACATCATTCCGCGATTTCCTCACAACTAAAGAGAAGAGCGGCAATTTTTGCGTCGACCTTCGTGACGCTCACCATCAATTGGCGCATTCCTGTTTCAATCTACTACTCAAAGAGCTCAAATTCAACATCTGCAATCTGGAAACGTCATATCTCGCCAACAAAGATGTCACAGACCTCAGCTCGCGCGTTGATAAACACATCCCACCTGCTCTTTCGTACGCGTGTCGTTTCTGGGACGATCATATGGAACATATTGGTTTCGAAATCGATCTGTTTGGAAAACTTGGAAGTTTCTTCTCGGAGAAACTTCTATTTTGGTTGGAGGCCCTCAGTTTGACAAGCGATATGCGTCTCGCCTCCACAGCGTGCTTGGCTGCGAAGGTGTGGTTAGCCTCTGATGAAGTCGGTAAAGAAGGTGTACGTACAATTGTTGATTCGACGGGGAAGGCGGACAACTAATTGCTACGATAAATAGGTCTCTCAGGCGGAATTAGAGAAATTGAGGTGGTTGGTCAATGATGCGTCTGTATTTATACGGCATTTCGGGATGGCCATGGCGAAGAGTGCTCCACATGTCTATGTTTCTGCTCTACCATTTGCGCCGTCTGGTTCTCCTGTCTCCGCGTGTTATTCCAGCTCGTTTCCTCGATTATTACGCGTGGATCGTGGGCGAATTTCTCACTGGCCATCATCGGAGATGGTGATTCCAAATTCTGGCGGCAGGGTTACTTCCATTTCGATCTCATCGGACGGCCAGCGGATCGTCTCAAGCTCTTCCGATGGAACAATTCGTGTGTGGAACGCCAGCACGGGAGAGACAGAGGCGGGCCCATTTACTGGTCACACGGATTTGGTCAATTCTGTGGCATTCTCGCCAGATGGCCAGCGGATCGTCTCAGGCTCGCACGATGGAACAATTCGTGTGTGGAACGCCAGCACGGGAAAAACGGAGACGGGCCCATTTACCGGTCACACGGATTGGGTCAATTCTGTGGCATTCTCGCCAGATGGCCAGCGGATCGTCTCAGGCTCTGCCAATGGAACAATTAGTGTGTGGAACGCCAGCACGGGAGAGACGGAGGCGGGCCCATTTACCGGTCACACGAATTGGGTCAAATCTGTGGCATTCTCACCAGATGGCCAGCGGATCGTCTCAGGCTCTTCCGATGGAACAATTCGTGTGTGGAACGCCAGCACGGGAGAGACGGAGGCGGGCCCATTCACCAATCACACGGGTTCTGTCAATTCTGTGGCATTCTCGCCAGATGGCCAGCGGATCGTCTCAGGCTCGCAAGATCGAACAATTCGTGTGTGGAACGCCAGCACGGGAGAGACGGAAGCTGGCCCATTCACAGGTCACACGGATTCGGTCAATTCTGTGACATTCTCGCCAGATGGCCAGTGCGTCGTCTCGGGCTCGATCGATGACACAATTCGTGTGTGGAACGCCAGCACGGGAGAGACGGAGGCGGGCCCATTTACCGGTCACACGGATTCGGTCAATTCTGTGGCCTTCTCGCCAGATGGCCAGCACATCGTCTCGTCAGACGATTTCACAATTCGTGTGTGGAATGCAACCATGGGAGAGATGGAGGCGGGTTCATTTACTGGTCACACGGATTCGGTCACTTCTGTGGCATTCTCGCGAGATGGCCAGTGGATCGTCTCAGGCTCGGACGATGGAAGAATTCGTGTGTGGAACGCCAGCACGGGAGAGACGGAGGCGGGCCCATTTACCGATCACATGGGTTCAATCAAATCTGTGGCATTCTCGCCAGATGGCCAGCGGATCATCTCAGGCTCGATCTATGGAACAATTCGTGTGTGGAACGTCAGCATGGGAGCGACGGAGGCGAGCCCATTTACTTACTATCATACGCTTTCGGTCAATTCTTTGGCATTCTCGCCAGATGGTCAGCGGATCGTCTCAGGCTCGGGCGATGGAAGAATTTGTGTGTGGAACGCCAGCACGGGAGAGACGGAGGCGGGCCCATTTACCGATCACACGGGTTCGGTCTTTTCTGTGGCATTCTCACCAGATGGCCAGCGGATCGTCTCAGGCTCGATCTATGGAACAATTCATGTGTGGGACGCCAGCACAGGAAAGACGGAGGCGGGCCCACTTACCGGTCATACGGGTTCGGTCTTTTCTGTGGCATTCTCGCCAGATGGCCAGCGGATCGTCTCAGGCTCGATCGATGGAACAATTCGTGTGTGGAACGCCAGCACGGGAGAGACAGAGGCTAGCCCATTTACTGGTCACACGGGTTGGGTCAGTTCTGTGGCATTCTCGCCAGATGGCCAACAGATTGTCTCAGGCTCGGACGACCAAACAATTCGTGTGTGGAACGCCAGCACGGGAGAGACAGATGTAGCCCCATTTACCGGTCACACGGCTTCGGTCAATTCTGTGGCATTCTCACCAGATGGCCAGCGCATCGTCTCGGGCTCGGCTGATCGAACAATTCGTATGCTGAACGCTACAACAGGAAGTACAAAAACTAATAGCCACGTCGACTTCACTAACCACTCCGTCATCAATGAGGAGGGATGGATATGCGGTAGTAAAGGCGAACTCCTAATGTGGATCCCTCAAATACACAGAGCAAATCTTCATCGCCCGGGTAATATCTGGGTTGCCGGCGAATACGAAACCCGCCTCGATCTGTCGACTTTCGTACATGGGCAGAGTTGGACTACTTGTATTGACACCTAGATAATCCGCTACGGTAACTCGTTTGTTTTCTTTAGGCGATCTGAACTGTAATGTGACATCCTTCAGCTGATAATAGTTCATTGAGGCAATACACGCTGATAACTCAATCACAGGCAAGGTGTCGATGCTTTGTCCACCAAGTTACGCGATAAAATTGCCGACACACATTCAATAACTGGAAAAGTAACTGATTCATCACGACGCCAGCAGCCGTTTCCCACTGCCCCTCATGTGAACCGAATGAAGAACATGATCGAAAATGCAATCGCGACGACGACGACGCTCGATATTGTTCAGACACGTCGTTGCGAGTGTCTTCCCGCAGCGATCGTGCACCCGCACCCGCATCTGCTTCGCTACCTTTCAGTTCGCGCCAACCATCTCCTCCGCGGCGCGCAGCACCCCCTGGTCCGCCCCCAGCGCGCCAGAGAAGTGCTCCGCGTTCCGCCGCATCTGGCCGCCAGCTCCTTCTGCAGCGCCATGTTATGTTGCAGCAGCGCAGACGCAGACTCCGCGTCGTTCCCCGTGTCGCGCGCGCCGGTCGTGGACGCCGTCCGGTCTGGCGGAAGAAAAGCGCTCGTCGGCCGAGCTGAGGAGCAGGTCCACATCCTCAGTGGTGAGGAGACCTGACGTGATGGGTGAAGGTAGTGCAGGGCGTTGGACCGTTAGCGGATCGGGTTTTCGGGTGACAGATGGGGACGGGTGCAGTACGGCAGGAAGGAATAGCTCTTTACGCGTAAACTCAAGAGCGATCTGCTATCATAGACAAGGGAAATTGGTATTCCAGTAAACAATGGCGACGTACCTCGTTGGCGGATAGCATATAGGCGCCCAGCCTGTCCAGCAGGCCACGAATGCCCGCAAGGCGTTTCCTGACCTTTCTGCGCATTCAACTGGTCGGTGCCAAAGTCCCTTTGTGTGTTTGGGTTTCGAGAATGTGTTTAAGAGCACTCACGCTGAAGGTCGAACGTCATTGTCGAGCTCCACATTTGTGACGTTTCCCAGCAATTTTCAGTCGTGCTTCAATTGCTAGAAGAAATACGTTGAGTCTCCTTGCGAGATAAGGGCCTCACTTAAGAAGGGAAGCGCCTGTAGCACTCTCTCCGATTTGAGCCACTGCGTCCTGCTCCGCCCCGTACCTCAGTCGGCCTTGTCGACGGATGTGTCGAGACGCTGCCATTTTGGAGATAAATTATGGGACGTAGAAAGACAGAAGAGGATATTTCGGGTGGGAGTAGCTGCGAGTAGGTAACCGTGCCCTTGACCGTGCAGTATTGTACAAGTACAAGTCAGGCTGACCCCGGGTCACGAGGGTCGTCAGCCAGGTCATGCAAACCTGACTGGTCAGTCAATAAATCGTGGGAATAGATACGATAAATGATGAGGCCTGTGAGGTTATGGTACGGAAACGCTTTTCGGATACCGAGAACGAGAACATTTAATTCACCAATAAAATCGTTCAATCTGCGGTGTGGGTGATTGCGACGACATGGCGACGGGAGAATGGAGCGTGTGAAGTCTGCAATTAGGACGTCTCCCTTTGTATAATTTCCTACGGCTTGACTAGGTCTGACTAAATGACCAAAATTTAGTCAGCTGGCGCGGGTCGGAAAATGACTGTCGTGCCAGTGACAACGCTGTATTTTACAAAGCGAAAACCTGTTTCTTTCTCTCCCGAGGTTCTCTCCGCTCTCTGCAGTGTTTTTTTCTTCTTGTCCGCGTTCTCGGCTATATAGTCTCTCCGTCTTGTGCTGCCTTCGTCTTGCCTAGTCTCAGCTCTGCCCTTGTCCAAGCCCTTGTCCGTCTACGTCTTCCGTTCGGGTCGGATGCCAGTGCGGTAGTATGGAATCTGGATGTTCCAGTCGGGTTCCAGTGGCACGTCAGGCGCATCAGGGTGTCCGAGTGGCAGACAGTTTCCAAGTACATTGCTATAAGTACACTGCATGGGGAAGCGCATGTGAGGATTTCCTCAACCTGCGCGTCTCTCGACTAGCATTACTCTACGAACCGGCTATGGAGACAAGGTAACTTGACCCCATACCGCTTGCTTTGGAACGACTCTCTAAGGGTCATTGATTAGAGCGGTACTCCTGCAGCGGAAAATTATACATTTCGTCTTCTACGCCCCGGCCGTTTTCACTACAGATGGATATTAGGTGTATCAATCGTACAAATAGTCCATACTCGTATAATAAATAAGCTGGATGACCATCACTCTTACATACACCATTAAATCGAACCATAGATTAGATGCCATAGCCCGTCTCACCCGTCTTGGGACAATAATCGTAGAATCCCCTGCTGTTCCGAGTCCCAGTCGCTGGCTAATGCAGTCTTCCCGCAGTTGTCGCGCGCCTGTGCATCCGCATACCGGTCCAACAGCGCGCACACGACGCCAAAGTCTCCTTCCTCCGATGTAAGGTGTGATGACGTAGATTTGGATCCGGAGTCGCTTTGGGTATCGACCTCCACGTCATAGTCGAGCAGTATCCGGGTAACCCCGCGGTGCCCATTGGCAGATGCGATATCCAATGGAATGTTTCCGCTATTGTCGTGCGCGCGTACATCTGCACCGTGGTCCAACAACAACGACACAGCGTCGAGCTCTCCTTCCTCCGAAGCGAGATGTAATGGGGTAGATCCGCAGTCGTTCTGGGCATTGACCTCCGCATTGTACTCGAGTAGTATTCGAGCAACCTCGACGAGCGTGTTGATCGCTGCCTGGTGCAGTGGGGTGTTACCGCCGTTGTCGCGTGCATCCGCATCCGCACCACGGTCCAACAATAAGCGCACGAGGTGAAGCTCTGCTTCCTCCGATGCGCAACGTAATGGGGTATATCCTTCGTCGTCCTTGGCGTTGCACTCCGCATTGCGGTCGAGCAATAGCTGAGCAACCCCGAGGTGGCCGTAGGCGGCTGCGTAATGGAGTGGGGTTTTCCCGCGGTTGTCGCGCGTGTCCACGTCCGCGTTGTTGTCCAGTAGTAACCGTACGACCTCAAGCCCTCCGTCCAGTCCTTCCAACGCAAGCGATAACGAAGTACATCCCTCCACGTCCCGAGCGCTGACGTCCGCGCTGTGCTGGAGTAGCGTCCGAACAACGTCGAGGTGCCCCTTGAGAGCCGCAGAATGCAGTGCGGTCTGGCCATCTACCCTCTGGGCGTTCACGTCCGCGCCGTGGTCGAGCAGCCATTTCGTGGCATCGAGACGCCCATGCCGCGACGCGACGTGAAGCGGCCTCGCAGAATATGTGCCGGGAGCATTCACGTCAGCGCCATGCGCAAGTAACAACTCGGCGATCCCGATGTGTCCCCCGTGTATCGACGAATGTAATGGAGTGCCGTATTCCCCGCTACAAGCGTTCACGTGCCGAGGATGCTTGGCTACCATGCGTTCTACCAGACCGCGGAATCCGCAATAGGCGGCGAAGTATAAGGGAGCTGCCGAAGGAACCACGGGCGTCGCAGAGTCGTCGGGTACTTCCAATAGATCGTGTAGGTGTTGTATTCGGACCCATGCTGAAAAATGTGGCTTGTTCGCGTCGAAGAAAGAATCAATTGCGTCCTTGACGTCGGCGTGTGATTCCACATTTTCGAACTGCGCGTGACTGAGCCAACATCCAGCAGCGTATGGAAGAAGCGGATCGGTTTTGAAACTGCCTCCGTCCGTGTGTTCGTCCAGGCGGAGCAAGACGCTGAGACAAGCGTGGGCAAGAATCGCGTGGGCAGACTCGAGGGAAATGTGGAACTGGGACAGCCCTTTGGTAGTAGAATCCGCGAGGCGACCCGATATCAGGAATTCTTTAACGGAAAAGTGCGAGAATTGGACGACTTGGTCTCCGCCGTCGGTGATCACGGACACCAAACTGGAACAGGCTATCAGCACCGCGTCCTTCTGGTCTTCCCAGCGCCAACCAGTGTCCGACCCTCCGGCCTCGAATTCGATCGCAAGCACCTCCGCGAGCTCCTCGACCCGAAGTGGCCGAGCAGCCACCGTGAGGCATTGAAAAAGTCGATGGGCGGGCCTTCGGTTCGCCTCGCTGATCCCCTTCAGGATGCGCTCGTATGTTTCGTCCAGCGATTCAGGCAGTTCCTCGAGGGCACGACGCAGGTTGGTTGGGAAACATTTCCGCAGGACCTCTAGTTGACAGAAAACCCATTGAAACCTATGTAAGAAAGGGCGTAAGAATACAGTCATGATCGATTGGAGATACCCGTACATTCCATCGGCTCTCTCTGCGAGTTTCTCAATGACCATGTCTTGGTCTTCAATTGGCCATTTCTTCATTCTTTTGTTGGAGCGAACGAAAAAGCAAACGTAATCGATAATGTCCTGTTTTTGTCCGCGTTCATCGTGGAGGATTACTTTTTGGGTTGCCAAAGGTTCAAGTACGGTACTGATGTCATATTCTTGACGACTCGTGATACATAGATGTAGATTTGGATGGCGAAGCTCGACGAGTTCTTCGACAAGGTCCAGCACCTTTTCACGTGGCGGCGGCATACCGGAATCCGCGGGACACTCGTCAAGAGCATCCAAAATAAGATAAACTGGCACTTGTCCAGCGATAGAGAGCATGTCCTTGAGACACTGCGCAAGTGATTTGATAGTCGGTCGTTCTGTTCCATTTTGACGTTTCAAGTATAAGTCGTGAAGAATACCATAGAATTGGTCGGATTGACCAGAGAGTTGGACAAGGAGGGATGATAATAAAGCACGGGAGTCCTGTTTTCCTGTGTCCTGGACTCGGAAATCGAAGTAGAAATAGGCCATGTGAGCCGAACCAGCGTCGGACATGGCTTTGATATCCCGGATAATCACAGAGCTTGTCGTCGGTATAAGTTCAACACGAACGCAACTAGTCAGGGAGCCACACACCATACAACGCTCTTCCCAGAGCCAGCTATGAAACCAGGAGGCCGGGAGGTTGTTAGCGGTAATTAAAATCTAGTGAGCAATGGGACGCGTACGTTTTCCGTGAATCCACAACAAGGAACCAGACGCTTTCCAATCAGCGAAGGTGTTGCTTTGGGTACACCAGGCTGCAGTACCCTCGTGATGGGCTTCGCACGCGGCGTTGTAATTGATGGATGGATCGGCGGGGGGAGACTCGGGAGACATCCAACTGCGAAGGTTTATGCGAACATCATTCCCTGTGATAATGCCTAAGCATTCGTGGTCGGCAGGTGTGAGGTTAGGAGGTCACGAACGGTTTAGATCGCTGACTTGATTCGTGATATGTTGAATCGCCATTCTTGTCTCCTTTCCGTCTAGCCGAGTAAAAGGGTCAAAATGATGGGCTAGCTGAGCAGGTAAACCTCACCTTCAATGATTGAACTGAGATCTGAGTCGACGTCATGTAGTGTGTCCCCAAAGCTTTGCAGCTTGTCATTGGTACCCTGTAATTTCAGATCAACGGTTTGTATCCCCTGAGGGACCCCCTCCCAGTTCTCCTGCATAGCCTTCACTCTGTTGTCAATTCCGCGAGTGATCTTCAGGTTTTCTGCTGCCGCCATCAGAGCTTCCTCTTGCGTCAATCTGTCCAGGCGCTGCAGGGCGTCCTCCACTGGCGTCCCTCTCAATCCTAGCCTCTTGATATACTTCTCTGGACGAAGGTCAGAAATGTCTGAGGGATTATCAACGGGAAAAGACATACTCCAAAGCCTCTCCCCGATCTCCTTCGTTACTGTCCCAAGGATCGAGAGTACCTCAGCCATGACCTCGACAAGGATGTCTGTCAAGGCCTGGGTCGGTTGAATGTTTACGTATATCTCGAACCGTCTGAAAAAGCACTCGATGCGGCCAAAGAGGTCAACGAGAGCACGTTGGCTAGCACGGACATCCTTGATGGCCTAAGAGGTTTATGTGTTACGAAGGTCCACATACTGGGCCAAGGAGGACGCTCACCTGGAGGAGGACACCAATTCCGGCAAATATCAAGGTCGCAGGTGGGAATGCCTATGTCAAACACGTCGTCAGAGGGCAAGATCTCGAGCGGGCTTAATTTTCGCGTAATTACCAGCCCAACTGCGTTGCCGATGGTCTCAGAGAATGCATGCAAGACGTTGACGGTTGGATCCAGCCACTTTGTCAACTTTTCATCTGCGCTTTGGGATCGTTGGACTTGAGCTCGGAGCACGGCGAGAATGGCGCCTGGATTGTCACAGGATTTCAGCTCGGCAGCCAAAGGATGCGTGGCGATGTCTTTCTTTGTCCGCTTTTCGTACGCCTTCACAGCAGCTCGGAAGATTGTCGTAGAGGGGGAGGAAGGGAGAACTTGAACTCGGGACATGGTGCTTGTAGAAGGGGTCTGCTACGAGGCTGAGGGTTATATTAGGGAGATCGCACATGAAGAGAAGGGCACCCTATTGTGTGGTGTGCCAGTCAAAGTCATACACGGCACCTTGCAAACACAACACAGACGGTCACCATCGAAAGTTCGCACAGCACAGAGACGGACGACTGTGCTGTCTTGTACATGTGCTAGTGTAAGTTACATTCCGTGACAGATAGCCGCCGAGGTATCGTCATGGTGCCGGAGACCATGTCAAATTTGCAAGACGCGAGATAAAATTCTGCACAAAGTGAAATAGACAGCAAGAGCAAGAAATACGTGACACCCAGATACATTGGTTAGGACAGACGCAAGCGTTCTCGGAAGTGCTGAAGGATCGACGCGCGCTGTGGGTACGACTGGCAGTGATTAGCCCACTACCCTATATGGAAACGAATCAACTGTTACCGTAACGACAGATTCAGGTTACGAGTGAGGCGTGGAGGTACGTACGGGTTTGGCACGCATTGTTTGATGCATTGGCCTCACCAATACAACAACTAGAACTCGTCCTTATTATCAACCAGGATATGGGTATAGGTCCTTGTTGGGGTCCGTTTTTCTTTCGGATCTACACTTGGCACAGCCCACCACCTTGTTTTTTGTGTTTAATTCCTTGTCAGGAACATCCTCACGTTTATCACTGGCACCAGCAAGCTGTTCGAATCGGGACTCACAAGGTCCATCAAGCGTTGTCATGACCGTCATGACCCGGGTCTGACCCAGTCATTTTCCGACCCGCGGCAGCTAGTCAAGGGACCGTGGGAAATTATACAAAAGGGAGACGTTCTAATTGCAAACTTCACACGCTCCGGTCCGTTCTCCCGCCCTCATCCTCGCAATCACACCCACACCGCAGATTGGATGATTTTATCTTATCTATTCCCACGATTTATTGACTGACCCGTCAAAAGGTCAGTCAGGTTTGCATGACCCGGCTGACTTGACCCTCATGACCCGGGGTCAGCCTGACTTGTACAACACTGGCATCAAGAACGAACATGCAGCCAAGGCACACTGGCAGCGATGCGGAGCAGCGCGCGACCGAGCCTGAGGACGCGTGGAGGAGCTACTGTAGGCCCTGCCCTGACCCTGGGAGCACACAACTGGACAAGCACCGCGTGGGTGAACCCTGCGTTCAATGGGGCATGTTTTTTTTTGGTAGGCCCGTCGCGTCGCGCACGACGTCATCACGCCCCCTTCCTCCAGAAGCCAGAAGCTTCAAGTTCTACACTGTAGTTCTGAGTCTTCCCTTGCGCAATTGGTGTTATAATGTACTTCACGTGGTCTTCGATGAACTTTCAGAGAGCTTGTCAAAACAGGAATCTCCCACGGACCGCTGCGCCCGTGGATTGACCGTCTTTGACCCCTCTGAGTCCCCTCTGACCTCGAAACAGGTTCTCTGGGTCCAACAGTGGTCCGGCGTCGTTGATGCTCCACCCATAAATTTACAATCACATGGATTTACTCAGTACTCACTCACTCACAACCCATCATGACTACCGGCCAGGACGCACCTCAGCAGCAATGGCTAAGTATTCACGACCCAGCTACCTGCACCCGCAAGGGTCTCTGTCCTGTGACGAAATTGAGAGGCCAGGACACGCCTCTGGAAAGTCACTCTCTGTACTTCGAACAGCATGGCATGGGGCCTGTCAAAGTAGTCTTCGTCACAGGGCGAGCATCATATCTACATGATTTCTTTTTATCATAATTAATACGACAGCCCTACAGACTATATGCTAGCTTAAACGCATGGGCTGCACAAGTGAAGCACTTTAGTCAGCTCTCACAATACACCATCCTCGTCTTCGACAATAGAGGCGCAGGGAACAGCGGCACCCCAATGGGGCCATACTCGTCTGTACCTTCATCAGTTGCCCCCATTCGACCGAGCGCTGATAACTTACTGCCTCGTTCCATGATATACTAAAACTTCAGGACGAGTGGCATGGCTGAAGACGTCATCGTACTTCTCGATTTCGTCGGCTGGATTGAGAGCCGTAGTGTCCATGTTGTTGGGCTATCGATGGGCGGTATGATTGCACAGGGTGCGTTAGTCAGATCTGTCTAAGTTCCGACATCATCGGATCGTTCACAGAACTAGCCTATCGTATTCCTGAGAGATTTATTTCTCTGAGCCTGGCGGTCACGACAGCCGGGGGTCCACCTAGTATGTTCAACATTCCTCCGGTGCGTCAAATTAAGGTTTCTTTTAAGTGTGACAGAACTGAAATTGTGAGTAGTGGTTCGGATTAAAGAATATCCTAAGGTATAATGCAACGAGGTGGCGTACATGACGGACATCTGAAAATGAAACCAGGACACCATTCGATGACATGAAGAGGCGTACTCTCAACGCTGCAGAGGTTGCTTTCAACTCTTCGTGGTTAGATGCGAAAGCCGAAAACGATCCTGAGGGCAGGACAAACCGTGGGGTTCAAATTATGGTGCGTGCTCAGTTAAGTAAGGCCGACCGACCATCGTGTTGATGCTTTGCAAGCTATATGATGAACGCGCGGCCGTAACACCCAGCCAAGGATCCCTCGGAGCTGTCTCGCAGATGTGGGCGGGGTTCACGCACCATGTGGGAGCCGGACGTCTCGCACAAATATCCAAGACCATCCCCAAGGTATTGATCCTGAGCGGAGATCAGGATCATCTTGTGAGGTCATCAAATTCTGCGTATCTAAGTAAGTGCATGCCCGAGGCAGAGTACGTGGTGTGGAAGGAAACGGGACATAGTGTGAACGAGCAGCACGTAGAGAGGTTCAATGCGCTCTTGGAACGAGTTTTCCTCGAGGGCCAGGAAAGGCTAGGTGGATTCTAATATACGCCTGTTATTACGTCTGTTGGAAAGCGAACTCGGCTAGGTGCAAAATCTATGCCAATGCCCCCGTCTCAGAATCGGAACACTGGCGATGGCGGCAGCTACGAGTCATCCAACCAACGACACCAATGCGGCCCTAATGAGGATCCGCAAGAGGTTCTTTTCACATGCCAGAGAAGCATCGATAGAAATCACAATGATTGATTAGACCAGTGTGGAAGGAACTACGGTACAGAGAGCGAGATGTAAAAGTGTCACATCGGGCCATGTACCCCAAGGCGCACTCAAATGGATTCCAATAAAAAAAGGATTAGACCAGTCCGTCCAGTGCACCACTCAGGCACAAACTTTGCAAGGCAGAGGCAGAGCCCACATGGCTCTAATGGACAAGACAGCGCGACTTCCGGATGTGCGCATGCTGCTGACTACTAGATGTATTCAGTCGGACGTCGAACACTACACAGAGATATCGTAATGAAACGGAGTACCAGTGGGCCGCTATCTGCATGCCAGAGGCTGTGAGAGTGCAAAACACCATACAGCACGCTTCCTCGTGCAGCCTTTCCTTACGTGACACCCATCCCCAATCTCGTTTATCGGGTGGGGACGGAGGTGAGAATAACAGTGCGTCAGGTACCGTACACGATGAAAGGGAAAGAAATGGCGAAAAAAGGAAGGCAACGCCGAGTAGAACACGTGGTACGCAAAGCAGTACGACGACGACAGGGTGAACCCTGCGTTCGATGGGGCATGCTTTTTTGGTAGGCCCGTCGCGTCGCGCGCGCGCAACGTCATCACGTCCCCTTCTGTAGTTCTGAGTCGCTTTCATCCTTGCGCAATTGGCGTGAGAATATGCTTCAGAGATGAAATTTAGAGAGCTTATTTTTTTTTTTTTTTTTTTTTTTTTTTTTTGGAAAAGCGATGTGTTAGATAGCAAGAGATAGTAACTAGGTTACCTAACAGTCCTATCTAACGCGCTAAAGCGATCCTTGGAGGCTCGAAAACAGGGGGAAAAATGCCTTTATGCACACCCATCGGGTAGTGTGGGACTCAAACGCTAGAGTTCTGAGGGTAAGGTCAGAATCAGAGTCTACTACCCACTAAAAAACCACGTTTCGATTTATCCAGTTGGCTGGTAGGTCGCGGTGCCTCTTCCTGAGGGCTGGCCCCCAGGTGTCCTTGACTTTGTTTATGTAATATTTTTTCCGTATTATTCTGGTGGCTGTTGTTTTATCTTTGGATAGTCTCCGGTTTATCGATGTGAGCCATTGTGCTTCCGTTTCTCTTGTTGTGTGCTCCTTTCCTTGTATGGTTCATTCGCATCTCATTGTCCATGTGAGGTATGCCGTCTCAGATATTATGATTTTTATTAGTCGGGTTGCTCCTGGGTTATCGGTTTTCGTGGTCTGTTCTTGTCGGTGTCCTCTTCGGTTTCTGGTAGGTCTCTCGGGGGTTGTTTTTATGCTGAGTAGGTTACATCCTATTATGGATCCGAGGGATATTTCTGGCCAAGTTTCGTCTCCGTGTGGCCACAGTTCTCGTGCTTTCTTCCATAGGGTGAGTCTTGTTGCGTGGTTGCAGTTCGTTAGTATGTGGTCCATTGATTCGTCGTCCCCGCATGTTTGGCAGATGCTTCTTTCTTCGTAGTTTGGTATGTGGTGCCAGTATCTGCCGATTTTTTGTGTTCCATGTAGGGTTTTGTAGAAGAATTCTCGGATTTTGAGGCGTATGGGGGCTTTCCGTATGTTTCTCCAGATTGACTCATTTGTTTCTGAGGTTCCTATCTGGTCTCGGAGGTCACTCTTTATTTTTTCTAGGTTGATGTTTGTTGTTCTTCTCTGGTTCTTGGTTGTGTTTTCTTGGATGCCTTTGTATGTGACCGCTTGGGTTATTGTCACCAGTTTTGCGCCTTGGAGATCGAAATGGTTCGGGATCTCTAGGGAGATATCGTCTGTTTCTTCTTTTTCTGCTCCTTGTTTTGCTAATTGGTCGCTTCTTTCGTTTCCTATGATGCCGCTGTGGCCTTTGACCCAGTGGAAGATGGTGGGGGCGGTTCTTCTTCTTAGGAGATATGCCGCTTTCTGGAACCATTTCCTGTTTCGGATCCCTATCCAACCTCGGTTTTCCCAGTTTCTGAGGTGTGTTGTCAGTCCGTCTATGACATATTTCGAGTCGGTTTTTATTCTGAGCTTGATGAAGTTTGGCAGCTTTTCTAGGGCTACTACTATTGCCGCTAATTCGCCCACTTGGTTGGACTGGTCGGGGCCTGGTATTCGTAGTGCACGGTTTTGGTCGTTTCCTTCTTCTATCCATATCCCGCTCCCACATCTGGCATTTTCTTTGCCGTTGTTGAAGCATGATCCGTCAGTGTAGACGGTGATTTCCTCTTCGGGTATGGTGATTCCTCTCGGGTGTTGTCTTGTCGCTGGGATGTTCATGATTTTGGAGGGGTCTGTGAAGATGCGGAAACAGTCCGTTAGGTTAGTGTTCACCGTTACTGAGGGGTTGAAGGTGATCCCTTGTTCTTCTTCGTCGTCGTCTTCTGAGGTTTGCTCGTTGTTCTCGAGTCTTCTTTTGGTGAGTGTTAGGTTATCCTGGTTATGTGGTCTCATGGGGTTCAGTTTCAGCGTTATCTTGTTGATTCTTTTTTGCGCTTCTATTGCGCAGTGTTGGGGGTTTTTGCAGCCTCTTCCTCTGTCGGTCGTGCAGTCTTCACATCTACATGAGTATACTGGTGCGTGTGTGCCTCTACTGTATTGTCCCTGTAGGCGTTCTGTGATTTTTAGCATGTCTCTTATTCTCGTTGATTTGTGGTTTTTCGTTAGGCATCTGGACTGGGGGTTTTGTGGAGCTGTTTTTTCTATACCTAGGTGTTGCCACGCTGGAAGGGCTTCTCTGAGGTCCTTTGAGATGTTTATAGGTGCGAACGTCGCGTTGTGTTTTTTTGCTGTTTTTACCATTCTTATCGTATCTTCGCCTAGTTTGTCCGTGCGTTTACCTTTGACTGGGATTTTCCAGTTTTGTAGGTATGCGTTTACTCTCGTGTTCTCGTTTAGGTTTTTTGGGGTTGTCTCGTTGATCAGAATGTCGGATACATAGGCCCATGTCGGGCGCGATTCCGTGAGGTTTAGGTATCCTTTTAGCCAGGCTATTTCTATGGCTTCGTTTCTATTTTTTAGGTTTAGGAGTTTTATTCCCCCGTCGTCTTTGGTGTTCTCGAGGTGATTCAGTCCCAGTCTTGGTACGTTTACGTCTTCTCCCCAGAGGAAGTTTCTGATTTCTTTTGTTAGCGCTTCGCGTATTCCGTCCGGCATTCCTTGTGCTTTGGCAAGGAATTGGGTGCGTCCTCCGACTACTATTTGTACTATTAATCTTTTTCCGTCGAGGGTTGGGTGTATTTGATCCCATCTTTTTAGGTCGTGGTGTACTAGGTCTACTATGTTTTCCCATGGGATTGTTTCGACTGTGTTGTTCCCTATCCAGGCGCCAAGGGAGCGTATTGCTTCTCCTTCTCAGGCGATGCGTACTTCTTCTTTTATGGGGTGGTCTGTTGGTTTTAGCTGGCGTGTTCGTAGGACTCGTTCTCTGTGTCTTTTGGTTCCTATGGGTATGATTTCGGTCTTTTCTTTGTTAAATTTCGCGCCCGATGCTTCACACCATTTATCTAGGAGGGTCTGGACTTCATCGTAACTGTCTTCGGAGCTCAGGTAGAGTACTGTGTCATCTGCGAAGAGGTTGATTACTAATTTTTCTTTTAGTCCTGGGATTTCGTATCCTTTTATTGATTGGGCATTGCGTATCAGGCAGGCTAAAGGTTCGATACCGATGTCGAATAGGAAGCATGATAGAGGGTCGCCTTGTCTGACGCCTCTTCTTACTCGGAAAGGTGTGCTAAATTCCCCGTTTATCGCTACCGCTGTATAGGTGTTTGAGTATAGGGACATGATCGTTTTGATGAAGAGGATTGGCATGTTGAAGGCTGCTAGCGTTTTCCATAGGTAGCGGTGTGTTATTTTGTCATAGGCCTTTTCCTGGTCTAGGGCTATTATCGCTCCGTCTTTTTCCAAGGCTTCCGCGTAGTGGGTCATTATTCTGGTGAGTCTGATGTGATCGAAGATTGAGCGGCCTGGTATGAAACCGGCTTGGTCGCGGTGTACTATGTGCTTAACAGATTCGACGAGTTGGAGTGTGAGGGCTCTGGTGAGTAGTTTGTAGTCCATATTTAGGAGGGTGATGGGGCGGTAGTTTTCGATGCAGGTGGGGTCTTTTTTCTTGTAGATCGGGCACATCCAGCCGTCTGCGAAGAAGGTTCCTGTGGCTATTCTGTGTTCTTGGATGTCTTGGTATACGGTTGTGAGTACCTTTATTATGTCAAAGCCTTTCTTTCCCTCTTCTTCTGCTTGGTCGTTTCGTTTTTTGAGGATTTTCCAGAGCTCGTATGGTAGGCCGTCTAGGCCTGTGGCGGATCCATTTTTTGCTATGAGCAGGGCCTTTTCTACGAATTTTTCAGTGATTACATTGTTAAGTGGTGAGTCTTCTGGGTCTGGGAATTTTTGTGCCTCTGGGATTTCTTTTAGGATTTCTTCTATTTTCTTATCGAGGGCGTCGATGGGGGTGTTTTCTGTGTCTGCATCTTGTAGGTTGTCGTGGTGTTGTTTCGCGATTTCGGTCATTCTGTCTGATCTTCTTTCGTAGGTTGGGGGGGTTGTGTTAGGGATTTTTAGGTGCGTTATGGTGTCTCTTTGTTTCCGGGATTTGCTTAGGTTTGACCAGGTTCCTCCTAGTTTTTCACCGTGGTGGTTTATCTTTGCTTTCAGGCGTTCTCTTTCGTTGTGGCTTGTTTTTCTTTTTAGGTGGTTTATTTCGTTCGCGAGCATTGCTTCGTGCCATTGTAGGTCTGTGTTATCTTCGAAGTCGGGTTTTTCCAGTGTTTCTTTTCTGTCATTTTCTAGGTTTAGTAACTTCGCTCGGTATTTGTAGTTTGCTTTTTTGGCTTCGTAGTCTAATCGCGTGATGGTGTTTAGTTTGAATTTATGCCATAGTATCTGTGCGTTGTTTTGGTCTGTTCTGGTGCTGATCTGTTTGATGTCTTCCTGTAGTTTTAGGCCTCTTTCTTCGACGTGGTTCATCGTCGTTTTGTCATTCAGAATTTGGAGCAGGGTTGTCCATCTGCCTTTTCCAATGTAGGGGGAGTTCTTCGGTGTGTATCTTACTGTTACTAGCCAGTGGTCCGTGGGTACTGAACTCGGCGATATCGACCAGTCGAAGGTAAATTTTGCTCTTTCTTTTGTGACGTAGATCCTATCCAGTCGAGATTTTATCGGCTTGTTATCGATCATGGCGCGGTATGTGAACTCCCTTGCTTTGGGGTATGCGTGTCTCCATTGGTCTAGTATTTCTGTGATGATTCTGAAGTCTCTTAGCGCGTTTTTTGCTCCAGCGTTGTCGTGTTTGGGGGGTGATTGGTCTATGGGTTCTTCTGTGAGATTGAAGTCGCCGAGTACGAAGTCTGGTTTTCTTAGGTGGTGGCTTAGTCTTTCCCGGTTTACCGTTTCCCAGAATCTTTGGTTCTCGCGTTTATTGTTCGGGGCGTATACATTCACGAGGAGCGTCTCTTCGTGTTTCCAGGTGAGTTTGATTGCTATCGCTCTCCCTTTAATGAGTTCATATTTGTCTATTTGGTTTGCGTCCATTAGATCTTTGTTGATGATGAAAGCTACTCCCGCTGATGTTCTCAGGTTTTCTTCTAGTTGTCATGGACGCGTATATTATTTTCCCTATTTTTCTGTATTTTTACGGAATTATCTGAGGAAGATATAAAGGGCCGAAGTACGAGATATTGTTAGTCACATGCTGCCATCATGTGCACCTTTGAGCACGTGACCCTGGAATAGTTGCACCCTTAACGGGACAACCTAACCCGGTCACATTCCATTTACGTACGGACTCACACGATTGGTAGATAAGGAAGGAACCTTCTAGATAGTTCTAGACTTCGCTTAGTAGTTTACGCTTACTCGCTGTATTAGGTTTTACTCAGCAAGATAAGACATCGCGTCAGCGCCATGACTAGTGCATCAGTCAGCACAATAGATAGCGCTATTATTAGACACGACGCGTCAGCTCCTGAGTCATGGAGTCTTACTGTACGCTTAGTAATAGTGTTTAGACTCAGTTCAAGCTCAGCCACAGTAGCGTATATAAACCCTCCTGTAGCGTCCTGAGTGGAACCAACTTGTCCTCTTGGTTCTCCACTCAGGTGCGTATCTCCTTGTACTCCTTACTCCTTACCAATCTAACTTGTCCTCTTGGTTCTCCACTCAGCGTGCCACAGCGTGATCACTGACGTCTTGAGTTCTTGCATAAAGACTCTGAGATATTCGTCCACTCCGCTGTGACTGTGCGTTAGCGCGTGATTTATCTCCGCGCCAGGCTTGGGTGTGCTCACCAGACAGTTCACTTATAGTTCGCACTTGAGCTTGACGTAGCGAGGTTGTCATACCGCTACACTAGTTGTGAGTTTACGATTGTGAGTCGTTTTCCTAGGGCTCTGTGTATTTCTTGCGTGGTTTGTTCATCCAGATGTGTTTCTTGGACTGCTAGGACCGCTATCTTATCTCTTTTCATGGTGGCATTTATTTCGGCCCATTTGGTGAGGTTTAGTTGGTTTTCTGTACTCACGCGCAGACCGTTGACGTTCAGGGTTCCTATTTTTATGTTCGCTCTTTTTCTCAGGCCTTTTTTACTGTGGGTTCTCGGGGGTTCTGTGGGGTTTCTGTTTTGGCGCTGTTCTGCGCTGTCTGGTTCGTTGGTATTACGTCCCAGGGTAGTATTGTGGTGTTCACTTCGAGGGTCGGTATGGTATGTACCGATGGCCTCGGGTTCCTCTATTTGTGGTTGGGCACGGGGGCTGCTCATTATTGTGGGTGTAAACGTGGCGGGAAGTGAGTCGCGTTGGCTTCGTTTGTGCTCTTATCTTTCTTTCTTTCTTTTTTTTTTTTTTTTTTTAATTTTTACTGTCCGTTCTAGTTACTGGCGGTTTTTATTTTATTTTATTTACATGTGCATGTTCGTTCATGTTAGGAAAATTAGGTAGGTGGGTAGGTATGTTTTTTTTTTTTTTTTTTTTTTTTGGGGGGGGGGGGTATCGGGAGGTGCTTTAGCGATTTCTAGTTACAGTTACTGTGGTTCGTGGAGTTGTAGTGATGGTTGTTGTGATGGTTCTCTCTGGATGGCTGTCCGTTGTGAGTGCGGATTTCCCGGTGGGGGATGTTGTTAGACGGTTTTTTCTGGTTGCGTCTGCCTCCGTTCCAGCCCGGGATGACCGGGAAGGGGCATAGTCCCCTGGGGTGGTCATGCGCATGGCAGAGTCCGCATATGTAGTCATCTCTGATCGCTCTCCCTTCGCCGAGCATGGCGGAGTTGTACAGTAGGCTACGGAGGTGCCTTCTGAGTTCTACCCAGGTTTTGTCGTCTTCAATGATGTCGCCGTCTGCATAGATGTTGAAGTGGGGGTCGTCTTTCCCTCCTTCAGTTTTAATGTCTAGGCGCGTTATCGTCGTGGACTTTAGGAATTTTACCAGGATACTCATCGCGTTGTTTTGTTCTGGTTCTGGTGCTCTGTTGGCGAGTTTTTGGAGGAACGTGCAGGTGACTGGGTCATTCCAGGTTGCGGCGAGGATGGGTGCGATATGGGTTTCCTCTTGCGTGGCTAGGCCATTCAGAGTGAAGAGGAACTTAGGGCGGTTGATGTTGATCGGGGCGACTTGGAAGGTGATCTCTTTCGATGACCATACTTTCCTTTCGAGCAGGGTTTCAACATCTTTTTTCGATATGCCGTGGATCAGGAAGGTGATCGGGTGGCGCTTGCCTCGTTGTCTCGAGTTTGGTCTTTCCTTTTCCTTGTTCGGGGGGGCTACTGCGGCGCTCGCTGCTCCTGTGATCTCCTTCGCTGCGGCCATCAGGACCTTCGCGATATTCTTGTGGTGTGGCTGGTAGTTCGCGACGTTGTCAAAGGGTCTCGCTAGGACCTTTCCTGTGGTGGCCGCTAGCCATGATCCGATTTGGGTTTTGTTGATGCCCGCGAGGAGCGTCGTCGGGTCTTCATCGTGGATGTCTGGCATCGGGCCTTTTGTGTATCTGTCGAGGGGGTTAAGGAAGGGCGTTCCGTTGTCGAGGTCAGGTGAGTTGTCCGAGGCTGCCATGATGTGGGCAAGCGTCTTAGCGTTCTCTTGCTCATCTATTTCGACAGTGTTTTCCTCGGGCTGCGGGTCAGCGTTGTCGAGGTCATTCTCTTGGGGCTCTCCTCTCATTCTCGCTGGGGTCTGGTCAAACCAGTTCCTGTTCGCGCCTGGGGTCGGGGTGTTGTTGCCTTGGTCTGTGGCTCGTGTTCCCTCGACGTCTACCTCCATCTTGCGTTCTTCGGTCTGGTTTTGTTCTCCGCTGTTCTGGGTCTGCGTCCTCCTTCTCTTCTGGGCTTCGCTTGTCGGTGATGGGGGTTGGGGGGGGGAGTGTTCATTGTTGAATTGCGGGAGGTTGAAGACCGGGAGGGGCCTTGCTGGGGACGGGGATGGGGCGTGGGGGTGGGATATTGGTCTGGGTTGGGTCAGTGGGGTGTTGGTGTTGTTGGCATCGTTCTGCCTGGGGCCCTGGGTGTTGCATTCTGGGGTGTCTCGGGTGTCTCTGGGGTTTCTCTTCCTCTTTTGGCCTGAGGTGTTTCCGCGCTCTGTGTTTGGGTCTGGTTGGATGGGCGTGGTGTATGAGGCGAGTGCGTCCAGAGGTGTGGTGGCCATGGCGTTGTTGGTTGTGAGGTGTTGGGCGGATGGTCTACGTGTAGTATTATTCGTGGCTTTCTCTCTCTCCTGCTCCCCTTTTTTTTTTTGGTTTAACTTAATTTTTTTTTTGTTTTTAATTAATTTTTTGTTTTTTTGTTTTTTTTTGTTTTTTTGTTTTTTTTTTTTTTTGGAGTGTCGTTCTGTCTTGTCGTGTGTTCGCTCATTGATGGGGGGGTTTGTTTCTCTCTGTAGTTTCTGTGTGAAAAAAAAAGGGGGGGTTTCTATTGTTCTAGGGTACATGGGGTTGGGTGTGTCTAAGATGTATGTACGGTGTTCTGTTCGGGTTGGTGTCAGTTGGTCTGGTTCTTGGCGATTGTGCTGGGGTGTTCGGCGTGTGGGGTGTTCTGTGTTGTTTTTCGCTGGGCGGCTTTCTGTCTGGGGGGGGTCTTTTCCTTCGGGGGGGGTCGGTGGTGTTCCGTGGGTGCAGGTTATGTGTCTGTGTTCTGTTTTTGCACCCAGCCTTGCCCGCGCGGATGCGTGGGAAAACCTTCGCCACATGGTGGTTTCGGTTCAAGGCCCCCCCAATTTAGAGAGCTTAGTAAACACAGTTTCCTGAATCTCCCACGGACCGAATCCCGCGGACTGACCATGAATGACCCCTCTAAGCCCCCTCTGCGGCGACCTCGAAACAGGCTCGAAACAGACTGACGCGTACAGCACTGGCTCCAACAGTCGTCCGGCGTCTTGATGCTCCACTCATAAATAAATTTGCAATCACATGGATGGATTTACTCAGTGCTCGCTCACTCACAAACTGTCATGACTTCCAACAAGGACGCACCTCAGCAGCAATGGCTAAGTATTCACGACCCAGCTACATGCACTCGCAAGGGTCTTTGTCCTGTGGCAAAATCGAGAGGCCAGGGCCCGTCTCTGGAAAGTCACTCTCTGTACTTCGAACAGCACGGCACGGGGCCTGTCAAAGTAGTCTTCGTCACAGGGCGAGCATCACATCTACATGATTTCTTCTTATCATAATTAACACGATGGCTCTACAGATTATATGCTAGCTTAAACGCATGGGCTGCACAAGTGAAGCACTTTAGTCGGCTCTCACAATACACCATCCTCGTCTTGGATAATAGAGGCACAGGGAACAGCAGCACTCCCAAGGGGCTATACTCGTCTGTACCTTCATCGGCTGTCTCCATCTAACTGAGGCTGATAACCTACTTCCTCGTTCCGTAATATGCTCCAGGACGAGTGCCATGGCGGAAGATGTCATTGTGCTGCTCGATTTCATCGGTTGGACCGAGAGTCGAAGTGTCCATGTTGTTGGGCTATCGATGGGCGGTATGATTGCGCTTGGTGCGTCAGTGGCCCAAATTTGTCTTTTACTGTAGTTCCGACATCGTTGGATCGTCAGAACTAGCCTATCGTGTCCCTGAGAGGTTTATTTCTCTGAGCCTGGTGGTGACGACAGCTGGAGGTCTCCCTATATTCAACATTCCTCCGGTGCGTCAAATTATGGCTTATTTTGAGAGAGACCCAACTGAAATTGCGAGTAGTGGTTCGGATTGAAGAATATCCTAAGGTATGACGCAATGAGGTGGCGTACGTGACGGACATCTGAAAATGAAACCAGGATGCCATTCATTGAGGACCTAAAGAGGCGTACTTCCATCGGCATGGAGCTTTGTTTCAACTCCTCATGGTTGGATGCGAAAGCCGACAATGATCCCGAGGGCAGGACAAACCGTGAGGTTCAAATTATGGTGCGTGCTCGGTTATAAGGTCGACCATCGTGTTGACGCCTATCAAGCTACTTGACGAACGCGCGGCCGTGACACGCAACCAACAACGCCTCGGGGCTGTCTCGCAGATATGGGCGGGGTTCACGCACCATGTGGAAGCCGGACGTCTCGCACAGATATCCAAGACCATCCCCAAGGTATTGGTTCTGACCGGGGATCATGATCATTTAGTGAGGTCATCAAATTCGGCGTATTTAAGTAAGTGCATGCCCGAGGCAGAGTACGTGGTATGGAAGGAAACGGGACATACTGTGAATGAGCAGCACGTAGAGAGGTTCAATACTCTCTTGGAACGAGTTTTCCTCGAGGGCCAGGCAAGGCTATCATAGGTGGATCCTAATAATATACTTACGTTTGTTGCGAGCGAACCCCGTCTGTTCCTATTTTCGTCTCAGGGCCACCTTTCTAGGACTAACGTGGTAGTGTTCACATAGCTACGACTGGTCTGTGTCTCGGACATGTACTCCAGTAATAAAAATGGATCAAAAAAAAAAAAAGCGAATTCGGTCACAGGAGGTCCAAAAATCTATGCTAATGGCACCCCCGGTTCGGAATCGGAACACTGGCGATGGCAGCTACGGGTCACCCAGCCGACGACACCAATGGGGATCCACAAGATGACTTTCACATGCCAGAGAAGCATCAATGTGACAGATTAGGCACATACTTTGCAGAGCCCGCATGGCCCAAGCGGACGGGCTTGTGTAAGACAGCGCACTGCGGAGGGGATGTATCAGTTGGACGGTGGGTGTGCACACCACACAGAGATATCGTGAATCTCCTTCTGAAAACAATGTGGGCCGCTATCCCTGACCTTTACGTGGCTCTGGGAGTGCAAAGCTCCATGTGGCACGCTTCCTTATGCAACCTTTCCTTACGTGATGTGCATCCCTGATCTTGCTTCACCGGGTGGGGGCGCGATGGGTTATCTAAGAGCGGGAGAGAGAGAGTAAAAGTACGTCAGGTACTGTACGTGATGAAATGACGAATACACTGTACTTACTGGCACCGCGGAGGTAGCTCAGAGAGGAATAAGTGAGACACGTGGGTACGGTATTAATTAGGTTCACGAATTGGAATTTACTGGCAGACGACTGCGATCGAGTGTTGGCAGCTCTCACCGTGACCTTCTGCCGGCGGTCTACGGGACAGGAACGTAAGTAACGGTACCACGCACTATTTAACTGTACCCGATGGGTACACCGTGCCTCAACAGAAGAAGGAACTCACCTTGCCTTTCCCGAGAAAAAGGTGCGTTGCATGGCTACTGAATAAGTTAGACGTTGGCATCGGGGTTATTGAATACTGTGCTATATGGGAGGTGGGAAGCACGAAATCCCCCCCTACGTTTCGTGTCACTCTCGTTTATATAACTATTTACTCATTGCCCAAGCTCAAGTTCAAGACCGTACAGTCTCCATATCCCTCGTCAATCGTTTTCAGGCCATCCAACACACACAATAAAGCCCGAGACTGGCGTGTTTTTTGTCCCTACTAAAATTAAACCCAAATCATTTACAATATCCGTATGTGTAATATACGAAGAAAAGAAAGAAGTCCGTATGTGGAAATATGAACAGAAAACTTCGATCCCCTAGGAGGAACTATCTGTGCCTGCTATACCACCCGCCGACGAAATGCAATTGACATGAGTGCCCCCCCCCCCTTCTTCGATTCGCAAAAAGTGGTACCTTGGTAAGAGTCCGAAACGGACCGTAACGCTAAGGAATACGTACATACGTACACACAGTACGGAACCATGGGAAACGCGTCGGGCTGTGGCGAACGTGAATTTGCACCTTGTCAACCGGCAAGCACAAGCGGGGGCGCGGGAGACGCCAGGGAATTAAAGACGTGCGCCGACGTATGGCCCCTCCCATTGCAACCGAGTCGGATGGAAGGGAATGAGGTAATTTCCGTAGAATAGAAGGAAAGGAGAGGGATAAGTAACTCGTAATAGAATGTAGCGCGACATGCAGGAAGGGAATAGATGGCGTCGTCGGCGGAAAGAGCTGGGTAACTATCCACGCCTGGCGCGAACATAAAAGAAAGCAGCGAATTGCGCAAAGAAACTAGAGGGGGAAAGGAGAATAGGGGCCGTCAAAAAGGTGAGGCGAATGTAGATGGTGCATACAGATGACCGGGAAAAGAAACGGAGATAGACCAGGGAGAGAGCGTTACTGGCACAGATCAGGGCCAATGGTGTACAGAAGGAGAATATGTAGGGGACATCGCGGGCGTTTCGGTAGTTCGTGTCTCTGGGGGAGCCCTTCGTCTGGAAAACGACACTTGCATGGGCACCGCGCGGCTCCGTTGGCGCTGCCCCATGTCCCTCGCTTACAAAAGACCGCACTCCCGCAGATGAATTTGCAGGAGGATGTCCGAGATGGCGTTCAGTACGACTAACGACTGACATTCAGCATGCGATGGATGAGGAGTGACGAAAAGAGAAACATACATCGAATCTGATTTGTATCTGTGGCACATGTGTAATGCGCATAGATCTGCTTCGTCGCTGCACTCTGGTTGAGGCTGACAAAGCGTTGGAGAAGGTACTCGCACGCGGAATTGTAGTCAGTACCACCAGCGTAGTCAGGGAAATAGTCGCCAAGAGGAGATCGGGGAAGCTTCTCGGCGAACAAATCAATCTTATTCAGGAACAAGATCTGGCGATGGTGTGTGAGACTTATGACCCAGACAACGGGTAGAGTAATGCTTACGATAGACGTCTTGACGAACCACCGGGAATTACATATCGAATCGAACAGGGTGAGAGCCTCTTGCATGCGGTTCTGAGAAGAGATTGAATGTCATCAGGGGAAAACGCGCGGTAGGTAGAAGTTGACGTACCACACTCTCATCTTCGTACAGCATCTGGTCGTATTCGCTGAGAGAGACCAAAAAGACAAGGGCAGTGACGTTCTCGAAACAATGAATCCACTTTTTCCGCTCGCTTCGCTGACCTCCGACGTCGAATAGCTTGTACGTAAGCTCACCAATCTTGAAGGCGGTCTCGGTGATACCGGTCGTCTTTACACGACTGCGAAGGATATCCTGGTCTGTGGGCATGTAGCGGTGATCGGCCATGCGATCGACAGCGCCAAAGTAGTATACGGCCGAGTCGTTCAGTTGAAACTCGCGGGAACGATTGACAGCTTCACGGACGCCCGGGTCACGCCACAGACCTCTGACGGCATCGGCGACGTCTCCTGGAAGGACGTCCGTTTCTATTTGAGGGGGCAAGGAAAGAACCACCGCGCGGCGGGCATCGTTCTGTGGGGTGAGAGAGATGTCTAGCTGAGGCATCGCCTCGAGGACGGCACGCATAGACTGGATGGTGTTGGAGAAGATAATCTCTTTGTAGGATTCCCGCTCTTGCTCGGTGTATCCGCCATGATGTATAAGCTTCATTTGCTTGAGTACAGTGGACTAGAGTGGCGTGGGCGGGAGAATTTTGTTGTCAGAAAGGGTGTAGGGAAAACGGGTGAAAGGGTCACACCTTGCCCGACTCGCCGGCGCCGAGCAACAACATCTTGATTTCGTTCTTCGCCATGACCTTGTCCCGCCTGAGCTGGTTCTCAATTTCTTCATTGCCTGAAATAAGGGTAGAGGAGGGGAAGAGGCGTGAGCGGCATTGGGGTAAGAAGGAAGGATAAGGAGGGGACACGTACGGGCCTTGGCCACTTCGTCAACAGCAGAGGATTGAACGCAACCCATTTTAGTAAAAGTAGAAAGTGAAGGGGTGAGAAAAGGAAAAGGGAGAGGGAATGATGTAGAGAGGGAAGGAGAAAGAAGAGGATGAGATGAGGATGAAGATGAGGACAAGAGAAGGAAACCACCTTGCGACCCGACCGCCGATTACGATTGGCTCCTCTTTCGGGACAAACACCTCAAAATACTTCCCCTGGGCACAACGCAGCGCCAATCTGGCCAACCACAAAATTATTTTTTCTTACAATGGCCCGGTTTGTGGCTTTGAAAATTTGTGCCAGTGCACTGCGTACATCCTCTATACATGAGCAAGCCCTCAATGGTGTCGGCGGTGGGCACTGCCGTGACACGAGAGCATTTATGCATCATGGTGCACGTATGGAATTATGGCGTATGGCGTCTCAGCTTACATGTGCTTCCATGGGTCACGTCCACCAAATCCAAGTTTCCCCGCCCAACCACCGCGTCCAAACGTATCATTGCCATCAACAACAAATCGAAATCTGGCGCGAGCTGACAGCGCTGACACGCTGACACGCGCGACGGCATGTTGTACGTCCTCCACAAATTGATGCGCGCGCCCTGAGCCCGGGGAGAGGGGGAGAACGTCTCCCCGTTTTGGGAATATGCTAGTGCGATCATGTGGGCGTACTTGTATCTTAACCTTTAACTTTGGCTACCACGTCCCGGACAGGACTTGCGGTGGGACACGAACAACCAAAAAGAGGTGTTACCTGAGAAGAAGCGATTAGAAGCGACGCGTGGGGCGTGAGCGGCGTGAGAGGGACGGCGTGGACATGGCAACCAGCAGCGAGTGCGCGTCGTACCTTTCATGTACCTGCTGGACATGATGAACCAATTTTGAGGGCTTGAGAGTCTCGATCCAATCAATCGATCCGCACTGATGCACTGACGGCGCAGATGCTAGTAGCCACTTTAATTGGTAACTTAGTACTGTGATCCTGTAAATGACTTCAGGGCACGGTACTGGGCCCACCGGAGAAGGTGCGCAAGACGCTGGAGATTTGGTTTGTATGTGGCCTCCCTTGCCCCACCGCCCTCGTTCGCCACTGCCGTCTCCCCACCCCGCAATGTCGCCTTGTTAACGCTCTCTTCACACCCTACTCTCCCTCCCGTGCGAGGCACGGCCCTCCGTCCTTACTGTCGCTGCCCCTTGCCCTAAATGCAGCCTCCCAAGTCCTCTCTGCACGGTCTTCGCCGTTCTCACCGTCTCCCCCCGTTTACCCTCTTGCTTTCACCACTGTCCTCCTTCCCCTATCTTCACCTAGCTGTAAGGTACAGCCCTCGCCGCGCACCTCTCCTTCTCGCCTTCCCTTGGCCTCACTTCCCCTTCCTTGCCTTCACGTTCTAGGCGTCGCCCTCCGCTACCCTCTCGTCCTCCTCCTATGACCGTTCTCCTTGCCACATCTCCGTGCCCACTTCTGCCAGACTTCCCTGCTGCCTTCTCCCCGCCACTCCCCGCCACCCTGCCACTGCCCTCACCGCCTTTACCACGCCCTTACCACTCGCTGCTGCCCTCGGCCTCCTTCTAGCCTTCCTTCCTCCTCGCGTAGCGCCACCGTCTTCCCCTTCCCCTCCCTCCCGCTCTGCGCGTTCTCCTCTTCTCGCCGCCGCCCTCGCCGCCCTCTCTTCGCTTACCCTCGCCCTCGCCCTCGCCCTCGCCCTCACCACCATCTCCCTAGTTTCTTCTCTTCTCTTCGCCGCCACCACCACCCCTACTCTTCCTTAACTTTCCTCCCCTCCCGTGCGAAGCGCCGTCATTTCCCCCAACCTCTTCCCCGCCCTCGCCTGCCCCCTCATCACACCACACCCTTTCTCCTGCCTCGCCGCTCCACCTGGCCATCCCTCCTATATGCAGCCGATCTCATACGATACAGCCCGTTTCGTACAATGCGGTATATCTCCCGTGCTTGCATGAGGGAAGATAACGGAAAGCAGGACAACCTTCACTGGCAAGCAGTAGGAATCCAGTCACGTGTAAATACGCCTGGGCTACATTGTGAAACCCTGTCTCAGCCATCTACTGTGAGTTATTGTTCTGTGTGATGCGGCTAAACCAGCTGTTGAATGACCCAAGAGACTCCGAGTTTATGACTGAGCATCAGAATAATCTAGAAATTGTAAGCACAAGTGTTATACAACTACCTTAATATAATAATTTTTTTCTTTTGTTCGTCTCCTCTCACTCATCATGTCTCTCTTGTGTTCAGATTCTGCCGAGTCGACTTACACTGTCCTGACATGCACTTCCCAAGAGTTCCAGAGCCTTTATGACAACGAGAGCCTCCTGACTGATGATCTTTCTGATGATGCACTGCGTAACATCATTGGCCCAAACAGTGCAAGACTACGCGAAGCCGAGACGCGATATCGTCTCGACGACCTCTTATCTGCCATGTTAGAGCACGCGCCACACCCCTTGGGACGACGATACGTTGCGGTTTCCCTCCACGTTGCTCGTCAAATGGGCGAAGATGGGGTAGTCAAAGCTGCGAAAGCGTGGCTGGACGATCTACTCCTCCCCAGTCTGTTCGTTTATCTTTCCTCTTTACGTCTACTAACTCATGATGGTCCAGTGCTGGCAATCTCCAAAGCTATGAAATCATGGCCCGCCTCCAGCCAAACTCCCCCAGCGAAGCAGCACATCGAGTCCGCCTCCCGAATTGACCTGCGCCTTCTCAAAGCTAAAGTGAGTTATCACATGCCTTCTTACTTTGGTCTACTCAATTGATTCTAGGTCGCTCTCCGAGAACAGTATCGTTGTGCGATCACAAAAACATTCGACAAGGCTCGCGTAGAGAAACTACAAAGGGAAGGACGCTTTGACGAAATCCCTCGTGTGGGACAACTTCGAATGGAACCCGCGCATATCATGCCCTTCTTGCTCAACAAGGTCGACAACAGAGCCATTGGTAGCCCCAGAGATCGTGCGTGATGTCCTTTCAGTTCTCACGTTTCACACAGACAGACGGCGCTCGCACTTTTGGGATATGCTTCGGTCCTGGACGCAAATCGACTTTGAGACACTCGTGGTGCCGAATCTCAACTCGCCCATGAATGCTATCTACATGACAAGGGACGAGCATGACATCTTCGGACATTTCACGTCTTATCTCGACAAGGAGGCGGTCAGTCGCTTTCGTTCACGTCGAGCTTGGGGCTAATGCCACTTAGTATCCGGGTGTTCCCAACAAGTACAAAGTGCGAATAGCTCGATCATACAGCTGTTTGTCTAATGGGTTGCACGAAGTGGATGTCGAGTTTCCAACTCGGGAGGAGTCGTCAGTTGAGCCCCCCAACCCCGATTACCTCAAGGTTCACGCCGCCTTCGCCAAAGTCCTGCATCTCTGTGGGGTCGCTCAGTACATGGACGGTGTCGATTTGGAAGCTGAAATGGAGGGGACCTTGCGCCTGAACGGGGAAACGGATTTCGGGTCGTACCTTCAGTCCAAATTAGCGACTTGGTAGAGTCGGCGTGAATGTTTTCACTTTGACAGTTGGTAAAATAAAAAAAGACATTGCTGGTCGCCCGTGGTCAGGGGTACACCATGCCGATCATCGAACATGTGCTTTTTTTCCTTCATAGCTCCGATCACACCGACCGTCGAATTGAACACTGCTCTGTGTCACTTGAAGACCGGCGAGCACACATTTAGGGACGACCTGCATTTCCTTGGTCGTCCACTAGTGTCGCCTGTCCACCTCATTTGAGTGCCAGTGGTAGGTACCAGGAAGTTCCCTCCTTCGTGATCATCACTATTCACCGACCTTGCCCTTCCTCCACTAATCTCTCATGTATGCGAAGCTCTGCCTTCTTAACCCTTCCGTAGCACCCCTCTCCCTATCACATGCTTCGCGCCCATCATGTCTCTTCCGCATTCAGATTCTACCGAGTCGACTTGCGCCGTCCTGGCATGCCCTTCCCAAGAATTCCAGCACTTATATGACAACGAGAGGCTCCTGACTGGCGATCTTTCTGATGAAGCACTGCGCAGCATCATTGGCCCGAACAGAACGAGACTACGCGAAGCCGAGACGCGATGTCGCCTCGACGACCTCTTATCTGCCATGTTGGAGCACGCGCCACATCCCTTGGGGCGACGATACGTCGCAGTTTCCCTCCACGTTGCACGTGAAGATGGGGTGGTCGATGCTGCGAAGGCATGGCTGGATAACCTACTTCTCCCTAGTCCGTTCGTTTCTCTTTCCTCTTTACGTCTACCAACTCGAGACGGTCCAGTGCTGGCAATTTCCAAAGCCATAAAAACAGAGCCTGCCTCTAGCCAAACTCCCACTAACGATACAACAGTGCAGCACGTCGAGTCCGCCTCTCCCACCCTCAGAGCTAAAGTGACCATCACGCGTTCATCTTCTTACCTTGGTACTAAATTGATTTCAGGTCGCTCTCCGAGAACGGTATCATTGTGCGATCACAAAGGCATTCGACATAGCTCGCGCAAGGAAGCTCTCAAAGGAAGGACGCGTTGGAGAAGTCCCTAATAAGGTGGGACAACTTCCGATGGAAGCCGCGCATATCATCCCCTTCTTGCTCAACGAGTTTGACGATCAACTCGTCAGTAGCTTAGAGATCGTGCGTGATGTTCTTTCGTTCTCGTGTCCCACACATCTTTGTAGACAGACAAACGCTGCCCAGACATGGGATATGCTCCGGTCCTGGACGCAGATCGACTTGAGGACACTTATCGGGCCGAATATCGACTCTCCCGCGAACGCCATCTACATGACGACGGTGGAGCATTCCACCTTTGGACATTTTGAGTTTTATCTAGACAAAGAGGCGGTCAGTCGCCTCGTTCTGTTGAGCTCAAGGCTAATATACTTATTAGTTCCCGGATATTCCCAACAAGTACAAAGTACGTATGTCCCAAGACGGCCGCCTCTTGACCAATGGATCGAGAGAGGAGGATGTCGAATTTCCAACTCTGGAAGAATCGTCTGTTGAACCCCCGAACCCTGATTACCTCAGGGTTCACGCTGCCTTCGCTAAAGTTCTGCATCTCTGCGGGGCTGCTCAGTACATGGACAGTGTCGAATTGGATGCTGAAATGGAGGGCACCTTGCGCCCGAACGGGGAAACGGATTTCGGGTCGTACCTTCAGTCCAAATTATTGGACACCAAACGAGGAGTAGGCCGCAATCGGGACAACCATCGAAGCCCGACCGCATAGTCAACTACAACTCACGCCAGGCCCACTCACCCCCCCGCAGAGCTACCGGATGTTCACGACAGGTGCACACATACTCGAGCGCTGTGCACCGATCCAACGCGCAGGGAAGGACGTGGTCGACCTCGTCGCGCGGTGCAGCGTCAAAGTCGAAGATCTCATCCGACGCGAGATCGGGCGCACGTACCCTGGGGGGGGGGAATGCCCGCGTTCTGCCCGAAAATAGACACCATACATACACGCGTTTTTTTTCCCCTACCTATAATCACTTTCAATCGCACTCCCCTCATGCCAGTGACGCCGCTAACCGGACCCCAACCCCGACGGGACAGCCCACCACCCACGCGCCGCGCTCGTCGGACAGGATGCGCTGGACGTGCATTGGTTCGTGGTTGCCCAGTTTGATAGGAGTTCCCCATATAAAATGGGGGGGGCGGCGCTTCGTTTCCTGTTTTTGTCTCTCTTCAAGCAGCGTTTCTGAAGTTTATCCTCTGATGCTTTTTGTAAATGCACTCGGACACGTCAAACAGTAAAGAAGTTCATTGTTCGGTGTGTCCAGGTAGTTCCTTCTGCGAAATATATCTCCTTTCAACTTTTATCGACGTCTGCAACTTTTGCGTGAAACGTCTAGACGTCCATCGAACGCAATTTAGCAGAAAGAACTGACCAAGCACTACCCAAGCGGATACAACACATCAGAAATTGTTACGAACCCTTTCCAGACGTCGACGCTGAGGAGTTGATGTATACACATCTACCAATATGATGACTTCATCGACAGATAAAGAGGTCGACGCAGACGAAAGAGCATGAGCGCTAGATTGATAGAGACCAGTCGCAATCATCCAACGTTTGATGGACGCACGCCAAGCTGTTTCTCGTACTCGCGTCGTGCTCTTTGAGAAATCTGGTGGTGAGAAGGTGGTGGGGCCAGGCAAGAAGGCGTGAGCAGAGGAAACGGTGAGAGTGAAGAGGGGAGAGTGAGATCCACGCATAATTGACGAAGGCGTCAACTACTCGTTCCCACACGGCAAGGATGAGTCATTCAAAACATCATTCTAATAGAGTACCACCGCAAGGGCCATAGAGGATAAAGCAAAGCAGTACCAACTCCTACAAAGATAGAGAAAGACGTAGCAAAATTCGATTTGATCACCGTGCATAAGTGAAACCTTTCGAGAATTCGTGGCAAACGCCCAATCACCGGTTCGCAACAGCAGCTGGCAAATCGACGACGCGGCCGACGATGCCATACCGTTTCCTAAACCACGTCATTTGTATTGGCGAAAGGGAGGAGAGAGAGGAGGAGGAGCACGCACGTAAAGAAGGAGTGCCAGTCCTCGAGCGTCTTGCGGTCCTTCTCCTCGAGCGTGCTCCAGTCCGCCACTGCGTCCTCCGGCTTCAGGCTCGACATCCCCAGCGCGCGCGACGCGTCCTTTCCCGCGAACAGCGCGTACGACCCGCCTGGCCCGTACGTCTCGCGCTTCCGCGATACGTCGAACACCGTGCCTGCATGCGCATGTCAGAAGTGAAGGGGCATGCGCGGGACTACTAGGGGGGCACCTTTGATAGCGACGTAGACGGGCTTGGTGGGGTCGCTCCCGTCGAACTCCTTGAGGGCCTCCTGCGTGAACGGGTCGTCCTTGGGCGGGGGTATGTCCGTGCGTTCGGGCTGCATGATCGTGGCCGTGGTCGTAGTCTTCTCTTGCTGGCTGCTTCCGCTCTGGCTTTCTGACGCGGGCTCTGTGTCTGTGTCTGTGAGGTGCTGAAGTAGGACGGCGAGAGGCAAGACGAGGGGGAGGGCGTAGAGTACGACGTCAGAACTGGAGACCATCAGCAGATCGTGATCCGAGTAAGCTGCCGGTGCGCTACGCCTTGCCGTTTATGGGGCTCTCAGGCTGGCACGCCATTCAGTTCACGACCCCCGGACACTCGGTCTCGTATCGCCACCCGAGTCGGGCTGTCGACACTACTGTATAGGTGGGTTGGCGGGACGTCATAACGACGGCGCCAATGACCCTGCGATGACGATTGATTAATTGTGGCTTTCATTATCCATTTGCACGCGGCACCTATTCGCTTCGCTCGCTTGACGAGGTCCCCGGGTCTACACTCGGACTCGGAAAGCGTGCGAGTAAGAATCGTTACGATGCCAGCGAAAACCGGGCCAAAGACATGGGTATGGATCGTATCAATGTATGTATATTGTGTGGGTGTATGTGAGTGAGTGTGTCGGTATGTAGCAGTGCGATCAGGCGGTCAGAATCGGTTGTTGTACTGTACAATGTTCATGCCTGCATGTAGCCGCGGAAGCGAAAAAAAAAAGCCCACCTAGAATTCTTTGCCCCCCCCCCAAGGGGAGAAACAAATTCACCATTTGCTCCACGGGACGGGCATCTCGCCCTCAGACGGCGACGCAAACGTGACGATCCGCGGCACCGAAAGGCCCAGCTCCGTCGCCATGCCCTCATCCTCGTCCTCATCCTCATACCTCCGACCGAACAGCCCCTCACGCGCCCACGGCGTGTTGGGGTACCCGTCCGCGGCGGACGGCGGGGGCGGCGCAGGGGGCGCGGTGGCCGGGCGCTGGATCGACAGCCGGTCGCGGTGCGGGTGCGGCAGGGGCATGGGGGAGTCCGTGCGCGATGCGGGCGCCTCTTCCTCGAGATGTGGCGGCGGGACGTACAGCGGCGCCGGCGACGCAGGCGCGTCCTGTGCGTCTCCGTCTGCTTCGGGTAACGCGCCGGACGCCTCTGCTATCGGGATCCCGCCCGGGGACTGCGAGCGCGACTGCGCCGTCGGTGGGGGCGGCGAGGGCGGACGAGGGGAGTCGCGCCCGCGTGGAGAGACGACCGCCTCGCATGAGGAGGTGCGCGAGCGCGTGGGAGGGGAAACGCCCGTGCCGTTGGCGTGCGGCGCGTGCGAGTGTGAGTTTTCTACGCGCACGCGGTCCTCCTCGATGAGGCGGAGCGCAGCCTTGAGCGCCGCTTTCTCGGCGTGCACTTCCTGGAGTTCGTCCTCGGCCTCTGCGCGCTTGATGCGCTCCACCGCCACCATCTTGTTCGCCTATGATAGCGCATGGGCCGCGGGTTAGTCGAAGGGACGAGAAGGGGATAGAGAGAGACGGGGACGGACTTCCTCGAACAGCGCTTGGCTCAGGCTCTCCAACTCGCTCTCCAGCTCTTTCTTCTCGTGCGTGATCTTCTCCGAGTTGCGTTTCTCCGCCAGGAGCTGTCCCCGTAGATCCTCGAGCTCGCTGGCGAGCGTCGGCGAGGGCCCGACGAGCGACGGCAAGGACGCGGACGTCAAATGGCCGACTGTGTTGCTCAACGGACGCACTGGCCTTGGCGTGCTTGGCGGAGAATGCGGCGGCTGGGTCGGCGTCGATCGCCCACTGCCCGTGAAGCGAAAACGGAAGAAGCGCGAGTCGTTCTGCGTGGCCGTAGGTGCGGGCGAGGGTGCACGACTATCGTGGTCAGAGTTGGGCGATTCGAGGGCGCCGCCCTGCTGCGTCTGGCTCTCGTCGACGCTCGTACGAGATTGTGATTGAGATGCCGGGATCGTCGCCGAAACGGGTGGTGATGGCGTTGGCCCAGCATGTAGCGAACCGACCTCGCGTGACGACCGGCGCCATCCAACGTCCTTTGAAAGAGAGCTGCTTTTTAAAGCATCCTCGAGCATCTCGGTGTTCGCCTGTTCGAGCTTGAGGTTCGATTGGGCGACCTTGAGCTGCGTCTCGAGATCCGCATTCGTTTGATAGGACGATTTGAGCGTCGCGCACTGGCAGATGGTCAGTACATCCAGGAGTGCGATGGCAGGAGGATCCGACTGGGATCTCACCATCTCCTCTACCCGAGCTATCATGCGACCCAATGCCTCACGTAGGTCTTCTTCTTGGCCTTGGCGCTGCACTCGCTTGCAGTCACGCAATTCCTCGTCAACGGAGCTGAAATAGTTTGCATGCTTGACAGCATTGACGCTGTGCGTACGCTGAGGGATTGGTCTCGAGTTTGACGAAAACATTGTCGTAGGGAATCGCAAGGTGCGACTCTAGCGTGCACGCGTTTGCCCTGCCCCAGCCACGTGCCCTTGTTCCAACCCAGGTAATCAATCAATCATATCATTGACCGTAACTAGTTAACCTTCGCCTCATATTGTCTGCCTCCCATTTCTGGCTTGCACTGGTGACCCCCTCGTCCGCACATCCTCCATCCAACTCAATCGGCGGTGGCGCCGTCTTTACTGCACGAGGAGGGCGCTTCACACGGGCGAAGATGCCTACGTTCCTGTCCCTGATAAAATTGATGACGACCATTGGCCACGAAGGATGCGAGGGGAGGACGTCATAGAACTCTGGTGCGAGAGCACGTAGCGCTGGCAGCCGTGTCCACGGTACGGAAGGAAAGTCGTGGTGCTCGTTATGGTAGCCGACCTAAAGTATCCCCGGTTCAGCATCATGAACTACCGAGACGGACAGTACTCGCGTTGTAAGCCAAGATGTTCAGCCAGCCGTAATACGAGTACGTTTCTTGTTGCAGGTTGTCCCACACGTAGTGCTCGGCGATGAAATGACCCGCCAGCGGGTGTAAGCTGCCGGCCCAAAAGCTGGACATGATGAAATAAAGCAGCATACGCTTCCCACCCGGAACAAAGGTGGCAATCGCAAAATCGAAGGACAACTGGACAGCTATACCAAGGAAGTGCCAGTAGGTGGGCCTTTGCGAGCGTACGAATCCCGGGCGGAGAGCGTAAAATAGGATTTGAAATGTGCTGTTGGTAAAGAGGATCAGTCAATAAATGCGGGTGACAAGAGTGACGGCTCGTACCAGAAAAACACCTTCCCGAGAACGTTGTTCAGACAGATTAGTTCCAGTCGCGTGGGGAGATCGACATCGATTCCATCTTCCCCGAGGTATTTGTGATGTTCCAAGTGATATCCCTGTTATCGTCGAACGCGTGAGATGGCCGACCAGGAATAATACATTGCTCATTCACCTTGAATGATATGGCATATGGGACTCCAATGGGTAGGTTAGCAATAATCGCAAGCACTTTGTTGGGCTTTACGCCTTTGAATGCCAAGTTGTGGGTGATCTCATGAATTGCGAGAAATAAATTATGGTTGATAGTGCCACCAATGGTATACGCCACAACAACAAATGTCCAAGAGAGTGGATGGGTATGTCGGAGTAAGAATGCGACGGTAAATTGGAAAAGAACAACTGCAAGCACGACATATTTCGTGAGCGGTTCATGGCCCATGAGTTTGGTGACCTGGAAAGGCGGTCAGAAAACAACATCTCGAGAAGGCAAGACCGGGACTCTGTAGCCGGAGTACGATGCGTCACACTGAAACTGATTGAGGAAAGCATATCGTTCCAGCAGATCAGGAAACGCTCTGGAGAGAACCCGACCCCGGATGTTCCAATACCCGTTCCGCTATTTCACCAACTCGGAACATGACGAAACAAACCCAAGACGAGAAATAGAATCGGCCGACTCACTTCTGGGTGCGCCTTCAAGATGGTCATGCGTCTAGAGCGATGGGGTTCTTCGGTCATTAACCAAAGAAAGTCAGAAGGGTCCTGAGGCTTTGAACCATAAACATCCTGGGAGTTCTGTGTGAGAGGTAGCTGTGTGCGTCGAGAAAACGACGTGGGAGTCTGCTTGCCCTCCGGAAGGCATTCTGCACCACCAAACAAGCTGAAATCTGTGGATATACTATAGCATCAGAAGAAAGCCAGGCTTGAGACAAACTCACCAACTTCCTCTGGGATGTTCGGAGATGGTGCCATCACCGTCGCGTCCTTCGCAACAACGACTCCGCAGCGTCCGACTCGGAGTCCCAAGCAAGCGCGGCCCGGGACTGGCCCGGAAGCTGATTACGTTAGAATCGCGTCGCGTTGATTGTCACGATCAAGTCCGAGTCTTTGCCGGCTTTGCCTCTCTATCCCGACATGTCCACTCCTGTTAGACAACACGACGAGCTCCAGTATCTCAACCTTATCAAATCTGTCCTCGACACAGGAGAGACGCGTCCTGACCGCACGGGAACTGGCACGATCTCGTTGTTTGCGCCCCCATCACTCCGATTCTCTCTTGCAGACTCGACTCTCCCCTTGATCACAACCAAAAAGACTTTTCTCCGCGGAATAATCGAGGAGCTTCTCTGGTTCGTTAAAGGGCAGACGGACTCCACTTTGCTCTCCAAGAAAGGCGTGAAGATCTGGGATGGGAACGGATCGAAAGAGTTCCTCGAGAAGCGCGGGCTAGGTCACCGTCGCGCTGGAGACCTGGGACCTGTGTACGGGTTCCAATGGAGGCACTTCGGGGCGGAATATGTCGACGCCGACGCCGATTACTCCGGAAAGGGCGTCGACCAGCTGCGCGAAGTAATTCGCAAAATTATTGAGGACCCGACCGACCGTCGAATCATCCTGAGTGCCTGGAACCCCGCAGGTCTGTCATTTTATTCGTTTATCAAAAGAAAAATAATCCCGGTCATCCGTCGCGTATTCACCGTCTCCATAGATATACCACTTATGGCCCTGCCTCCCTGTCACATGATGTGCCAGTTCTACGTCCACCTTCCTCCTTCGGACGAGCCCACCGCGCCGCGACGGTTGTCTTGCCTCATGTACCAACGTTCCGCGGACCTGGGGCTCGGGATACCATTCAATATTGCGTCCTACGCGTTGCTCACCCACATGATCGCGCGGGTAACCGACACGCAGCCCCACGAGCTAATTATTCAGCTCGGAGATGCTCATATTTATCGGGATCATGTCGACGCGCTCAATATACAGCTGACCCGCCAGCCGCGCCCGTTTCCGACTCTTCGCTGGACGCGCGACATCACGGACATCGAAGATTTCACATACGAAGACTTTGTCGTAGAAGGATATGATGCCCACCCATCTATCCCCATGAAGATGAGCGTGTAGATGACGAATGAGTAGTGCTCTCGCGTGCTTTTAGACGAATTTTTGACTCGAGAGCTTCCAGGTTGTTCTATAGAGTATCTTTGTGAGTTGGATGTACAGCATGTATCAGTCAGCCAGATCCATTTGTATCACGTGACCTTGCTGTGCACTTCAATTCGTCGAGCATGAATGACTGGTAGCTGACAGAATCAATCAGGTTATCGCAACTCTGGAGCCTTTTGGTTTCCTAACTCTTTGAGATCCGTTTGTTCGTCAGACTTTTTGAAGAAACCGCATGTCGGTCAGCATCGGTGACACAAGGCCAGAGCTGCCGAGACTCTAGAGCAGAATTCGTGGAAATTTCCTCCGACCGTCCTGATCGTATGCATCTCTGTCTTCACTACTGATCAGGCGTCTATCGCGGACAGTTGTTCGCTCTTTTGTAAAGCTAGTCCATGGAAGGTTAAATTTAATTCGGCTGCAACCCTCTTCAGGTTATGACAGCAGCAGCGTGCAGTACGCTTGCATCAATGCCGTTCAAGACCGATCATACTCTATGCATGGCTGACCTACTAGGGTCCCCCTTAGTTGGAACCGCCAGTTCCTTGGGTGCTCCCTGAATACACTCGACCCGACTTGCGGGTGGTGCCCCCTTCTTTGCAATGGAATTGCTCATCTATTTGCATTTGAACATCCGCCAGAAGCATGTTACTATTGACGTCCGCGTGTTTAGGGTGATAACTTCCCTCGTTTCCCGTGCAGGCCTTCTGTTCTACGGCGCCCATATTCATGTTGCCGCACGTTTGCAATTGGGCTCCGTCTGGTTTTTGTTTGGACGCCTATCTCCTGAGAAAAGGCCCCCCACACACGAGGCAAAACCGCAAAGTATTACCCGATACACGCAGGTCTCATTCACTTCCTCCGAAAATTCCTTTTGGGCTCGCCAAAGCCATTGTTCCCGGTGTAGCATCCCCGTGCGTGGCCGATCAGACTACTGATCCTGCCCCTCTACCAGACATCCAATTCGCGGCTTGTTCCTTTACCATCATCACCTCACAAATGCTCACAAGAGATCGGCTGGCCTTGACCCCCCTCCAAATTTTTTTCGAGCGGCTCTCTACACGAGAGTTTTATGAAGTGCAATTTTCCTGAACTTCGGGATCAGCTGCCGTACTTCCCCTCAGAGTTTGAACGCGGAAGCTTTCAACACTGCGCAACGCGGACTCTGCACGTCGCGGTGCTGAGTATCACCTTCATTTCCGCTTCTCCAAAGACTTTTTCTCTTGTCAAGTCAACCGGTGGTAGAATTTCCGTATCACCTCCCTATAGCGTGTTGGGCACTAGACCCTAAAATGCATCGGAAGCCGTTTGACCATGCCGCAAAACGCGTACCCTTTCGTAACTTCTCACCTCGCCAGATAGCTGCCACCGACCCACGTCAGTCCCCCCCCCCCCCCCACCTCTCTCCGTCGGAACAGTTGAAGTATCTTGCCGGTACTGGAAATCTTCACGCACGCAACGCAGTCAATTCACTATCGCGCGGTTGCAACGAGCATACGCCTACGAGTCACCCACTGCGCAGCCCGGTGCCAACCTCGCCGGTCCAATGACTGTACGTGTCTCATTGTTCAGGTGAAACACTACAAGGAGATCGACCCCCCATACCCACCGCTGAAAGCAGCCCACCGGTCCACTGAGATCTTTGCCGTCGAGACGCGTTGGTCCTGACAAATCCCTGACAAAGCCTCGGGCTTCGGACTCTGCTGTGCGCGCGCGGTCCGCAGATACTCTATCTGAAGGTCGTTCCATCCCAGCGGGGGTAATGCCCCGCCTCCAGGGCGCATGGAACAGTGTTAGGCCAAATCTATCCGAGTCGGCGCCGCAGCACAACAAAGCACTCCTTATGCGTTGTGTTCGGTCCTCTCTTCTGCTTCCTATTGCTAACTCTCCTTGGAACGCGTGGACATCCGGTGAAGTGAGTCCCGTTCTACCGCTGCCACCATCTGGGCATCGCCCTTGGGCAGAGTGGGTCCATGGTGGGCCCGACTGAATTCAGCCACATAACTACTCACATTCACGATGACTAAGCCGCGGCGTCAAGTCACGCCGAGCGTCAACACGTTCCCTCCCCAAACTGCGTTTGAGCGGCCCAGTAGTATGCGGCGTAGAGAACGCCTCTGTATGATATGGCGCCCGACTTGATGCCAGCAGCTCTCGTCACTTTGGCTTTGTATCGGCGCCCTAGTTCATGCGACGCACAGAAGCTGGCAAACCAGACAAACTTGAGTTCGGGTATACAGGTTGTTGTAGACCGGGCTTGTGTGGATCAAGTCTGGCAGAAGCCAGCACAGTTGCAGATTCCTGTGTCTTTTACTGTAATCAATAGAACAACCCGATAGGTTGGCCCATTGCCCAGGTCATGATTTGGGGCCGGCCCGGGTGCGAAACCCTTGGCCCGGGATTCGAGCCTTTGATTCGAGCTTCTGATTCGAGCTTCAATAGTTTCAATAAGTGACTCTTTTCTGGTTGGTTACTCTAATGAACAATCGTGTGCTGTCGATTCGGATGAGCGCTTAGGAAAGACGTATCACTACCTATCACGAATCACTCCTATATTCTAATAATCGAATAATTTCTAAGGACACTGGCCATGCCATTTCCTCAGCTAGGGCCCGGAAATTTACTAGAAGGTACTAAACGAGGGGCATGACCCTACAGTAAGCCTACTTGGACAACCATAATGTTTACTAACTCGTTTAGTGAAGTTCGGTCATCCTCGGGCTGGGTGAGAGAACACCCAGATTCTTAGCGGACCCCCAAACACCCCATCATTACGACCGCTCGACTAACATACCCGGCGAACTCGGTAGACGATGTAAGGATCGTCTCCGATGCAACGTGCCTTCTTTCCACCTCGTTCTCCACGCCTCTGCTATCTCCTTCGTGATATTTTTTAGCCGTGAAAGGAGGAAATAGCCGGTTCGAGCGCGTTCCTGTTTGTACGAAAGCAAAATTTTGTCAGCTTCTATGTCGCCGAGGAAGCCAGGCCCAGAGTCCAAGTCATCATGACGCTTATAGCGGCTTATTCCCCCATCTCATCTCGAGGTCGGCACGTAAAGACGTGACCTGGTGTAGCTCTCATGCACCGCGTTCATGGGCACTTGCGCGTCATGAGCCGTGTCTGTTTCAAGCACTCTGAGCCTTGCAATATATAAGTATAGATGCCTACCCGGTGCATTATTCCCCCTCACTACAATTTCCACCAGCAGTACATGGACCCTTCTACATCTCCACAGGCTGGCTCCTCCAGCTCCAGTACCCTTCAACGCGGCAAGGCATGCTTGAATTGCAGGTGCGGTCGCCCATCAGTTGATTGATAGCTTCCGAGTCTGACTCCCGATCTCTCTGTAGGCGTCGCAAAATGGTGATTCTCCCCATATCACTTTATCCCGGTCACTTTGATCCTGCTGACACCTTCCTATGTCCCCTCATAGAAATGTGACGGCGTACGCCCAGTGTGCGGCCCATGCAGTCGGGCCAATCGCCCAGATGACTGCGAGTACACTGATGGCCAAGGTCGTACACGCACCCAAATGCTGGAAGATACCATCGCCCAACTCGAGGCTCGTATAGAGGAGCTCGAGAACCCGAGCAGCAACCCCGGGTCTGTGATGCTCCATGACCCTCGTTCCGCCTTCTTCCAGACCAAACAGTCACCTCTCCTTGGACCATCACAACCTTCCACTTCAGTATTGCTTTCTCGGGCGGAACTGTCGCCTTCTTCTCCATCGTCGAGCCCCCCTCGCAGAGGTAAGTCCTTTGTCCTGGTTGCTGCATTGATATCCATATTCGATAGGCGCTACTGGATTGACTACCCAGTCATCCACCTCAACGGCGTGGTTACTCTCTGAGGAACCGCCGACCCACATTGTACAAGAAATGTAAGTGGGGCAGTGACGTGACTCATGTCATCGCCGTTCTGATCCATTGCTGCCTGCGACAGCCTCGATGTATTCCTTCAATATGCACCCTCACCGAATTTCTTTCTTCACCCCACCCGGTTCCGACATTCCATAACTCTTCCCCCAGGAAACCCAGGTCGTCCCATCCCGGCCCTCGTCAATGCCGTGTGTTTGTGGGGAATCCTTTTCAGTCAGAACAAGGAACTTCTTCCGCATGAAACTGTTCTGGCTCCCCGCATCGCCGCTCAGCTGGGGCATGCGATTCCCACCACACCGTCCCATCGAACCCTGCAAGTCATCCAGACTAAACTTCTTCTCGTCGATTACTTCTTTCGCGTCGGTAACTTTCTCGCCGGGCGCCACGAAGCATATTCCGCCATGTCCCTCGCCACGGCATGCGGTTTACACAAGATCCGGACAGCACAGCCCACGCCCGCTTTCACGAGTTTCATCGATCAGATTGACCTCTCCTTGCAGGAACCACGAGACCAGATAGAAGAAGGGGAGCGAATCAACGCGTTCTGGGCTGTGTTTTTCGTGGATCGCTGCTCGGCGGTCGCCTTCGGTCCGCCTTTGGTTGTTTCTGAGATGGACGTATCCGGAATGCAGATCGACACGCCTTGGCCGCTGGAGATGGAGACGTATGAACGCGTGCGTACTCGCTGGTGTTCTCGTGGGCGTCGGATCGCTGATACTCTGCTTCCCCACAAATTTAGGGACAAATATACCCAAATCTCCGCACCACTGGGACAGTACGCAGTTTCTTCAGTGGCATGAATAACGGTTGGCCTTGGGACAACCACAACCCCCTTACCCAGCTCAGCAAAGCCGTTGCACTGTTTGAACGCGCGTCCCGTCTGGCAGCGGCGTGGAGACCAGGTGCGCTCCCCTTACTCATCAATGTACAGTCGACCAATGGCCTGGAAGAAATCCCAAACGTCGACTCATACTACTCGGACTTTGTCGCGGTCGACCAGCGCATTGACGAGTTCAAGTCACGGCTTACGCCCATCGAACGCGTCGCCCTTTGTCTGTCGAACGGCGCTACCATCCAGCTGCACGCTACGTTCTGTTTGCAGAACACGGCCTCCCGAGCGAAGTGCCTGTCTGCTGCGCTGGCCATCGTGCGTGCGAGCCAGGCTGCGCCCGCTCACGAACGCGTCTATACAAGTCCAATACTTGGGGTGAGCGTTCCAGCGTCCCTTATTTGATGTTTGCTAATGTGCACGCCAGCCGCTGTGGGCTGCTTGTGGACGCGTCATCATCAACGAGATTGTCGCGCGGCGATCTTTCCACGCTGAACTGACCCTTTCCCCGCAACAGCACGACGGTGATCTCCGCAATGCGCTAGAGCAGATACAGTCTATAATGGCAGCAGCCGCATCGCATTGCGCCCTTATGAGTGCGTTTTTACTCATGTCTCCTTTGGTGTCGATTATAATCCCCGTCGTTCTCGACAGACTATCATCTCAGTCGTCTTCAACAGGAGAGCGCGGGGATTTGATACCCGCTTTTCCCTTTTATTTCACGTTATCTCCGTAGAGTGTATCTCACGCCTGTGCTCAGGCTTCGTAGTGTACCCCCTCCTACTTCCAACTGCAGGAAGTCCCATGTAGAACGCCATTAAAGTTTAGGCATTGTCCCGTCATACTAAATCCCGTATTGATAGTGTACATTTTAGCTCCTACAGCAAGATCCAATTCGATAGGCCCTTCACGTCCCGATTACAGCATAGGGCTGAGATTGAATGGGTTTTCCGGGAAACATGCCGGGTTTTTTTCTCGCACAAATTATTTGTAGTAATAATTAAAAAAGTAAATTGAATTTCGTGCGAAGTCGAACTTGCAGGTGTGACGCTGCTACTTTTCCACAAGACGGCGCTATGTAGTAAAGCCCAATATACTGTGGATATGGGATACACAACTGTATCCAAACTGCATTGGTGCCCTTCACACTCACAACGCGCGCACTGCCGTTCGACCCGCCCCCCGCGGACGCGGATGTGGAGCGTGCGTGCAGATGCTGAGCCCTGCGCGTCGTACGGGGAGAGTGGGCTTGACCTGCTGCTGCTCCCGTGGACGAAGAGGGGGAGGCGCGCGGCGAGTGCCCATGTGGGACGTCGTGGCGCGGTTGCTGGTTTGTGATCCGTGCCGGCGGGCGCGCGTTGGTGCGCTTTGGGATGAACCATGGATGAAAAGAGGGTTAATCAAGTAGAATGCCACGTACCGTCTGCGTGATACGGCCCGTACGGAGCCGAGTCCGTGTGAGTTCGTAGGCAGAGGGGATCCCGCAGGGTTTACAGAGGTACAGAGGGGAAAGCCGAGTCCGGAACGTTCGCGACGGCGAGAGCCGATGCGAAAGCGAACAGATGAGACCGAGAACGGGAGCGGGGACGCGAGCGTGGACGAGCGAGACGAGAGCGAAGCCGTCCGAAGCGGCGAGACGAGGCAAGGCGTTGACGAGTTCCAGTGCCCGCGGTAGGGCCTAACTTCGAACCGAGTCGCGCGGCACGCAGGAGAGAAGAGGGGAAAACACAACTAGACTCAACTAGTCAAGGGCGCAGGCTTAAATTGGAACTGTGGCTATTCCAGACGAGTAGGTAAGAAGTGGGGAGGTAAGGGAGAGGACCGAGACGGAACGGAACGCGAGGCTGAGTACGAAGGGCGAACGAGACGAGACAAAGGCATATGGGTGCGAACAGGATAAAAGGAAACCTAAGCATCTAAGTCAAGGGAAGCGAGGATACGAAATTCTCAATCAAAGAGGGCCGAGACATTGTGACGTACGACAATAGCTCTCCGACGACAGCGCGATGACCAGCGCGATCTCCAACGGCGTCTTGCAGGTGGTTCAGAACGGATGAGCTGTGATCTTGACATTTTGAAAGGGAAAAAGCGAGATTGGGGCGATGCGACGGAGACGAGGTGTTGAGGACAAAGACGGCACGAGGCGCGGGAACGCGCGGCCTGTCTACGAGGGGCTGGAGAGCGTCTTGTGATAGCGAGTACGGGCGACGGCGGTCCATGGTGACGAGTAGGAGGGCGAGCGAGGGGAAGGAGATAGCGAGAGAGGAGAGCGTGGAGGAGATCGGTGACGAGGAGTGAGCTAGTGCGGGACGTATGACCGATATGGCAAGCCAGCCATATGACGTCGGACCGAGACCGAAAAGACCGAAAACGTGCGATTTCGGGCCCAGAGCCCGTGCTGTCCTTACACCGCCTTTTGGAGAGTGCGCGAGATCGTCTGCAACGAGGTCTCGGCGTCGAAGGCTTCACAGAGCTCCGTCTGCAGCTGTGAGGGCAATGTCGGGTTGGCACTCGACGTAGTCACAGAGGAACTGGTTAGCAGAAGGTGAGACGACCACCTGGCCTAAAAGGTGTTTGGACGTACCTTTGAGCGGACGAGGCCGACCAGGTGATTCGCGTGAAACTCCATGGTGTCCCGACACGTGCTTCGCAAAGCTTGAGGGACTGTTTGCCGTTCCCAATAAAATCACGAACCTCCGGGTCAATGAGACCCTGGAGAGCGCCATTTATTTCAGCTCGTCGGATATGTACCGGCGAACCATGGGGAGAAGGATAGTGGGCGGGGGAGGTGGTTGAGATGGCACTCGGTAAAGGGATAAGTATGAGAGAACCTTATTTTTGTAACAGGAGAAGCTGAGGTAGCACGCAAAGAACGGGATAACTAGTTTATAACCCCAAATAATACGAGTTAACTACCATCTCAAGAATTTCAAAATATACTTAACTATGAACTCCATTCATGAATCTTAGAAGTCCGCCTAGTCTGTTCGAGGGCATGGGGCCTATCGAATTGGATCTAGCTGTAATTTCACATGACATTGTGGTTCCTTGGTCTCGTTCAAAAGCGCAAGTTGATCCGATACCCGCAATCTCCGGCAGGTGTCAGTGGATCTGACCCGAATGACGGCCTATGCGAGTTGCAGACGTCACCGACCGAAGAGCCGCACTGCCAGAGATGACCGAGTCCTGCAACCAATCTCATTTGGAGTTGGTCCGTCCGTAGTTCTCGGATCCATTGGCAGCCGTTGATAGCGCCCATTGAGACACGCGTACACAAGGGCTATGATACAACGTCTGGGGCGGCATTTCGTCCAGGCACCTGGGCTCGGTGACAGGCAGTCACACTCACGTGCCTTCAGATCGTTATGTGTAATACATATTTGCTAATGCATCTGCAGAATTGTCAGAGAGAGTGCATCAGCGTTTTGTTCTATAGAGGAGGGTTGTGCGTGCGAGGGGGGGAGTGGGCGGCATCATCGGCATAGAAAAACTTTATTCCCCCCAGCCAATAATATTCATTCCCCGGCTTCCCCTGTCCCTCCTTGCACTCCTCGACCGGACTCTCAAACAGGGTTTGGCGTATGAAGCGGCGGGTACGAGACTCGCTCCGATCGTGTTTGTGAGTCTTCTTCGTCCATGTCGATCTCGGTGTGCCATGATAGCCCGACGTGGGGAACGTACCGTAAATGTGGGCTGCTCTTTTGTCGCAACACAAAGGAGGCGGCTCATATCACCACCCGCACTTGATCTCCTTACCTGATTTGTTTCACGGATACCACGAGATCGCTTGTATAATCGAGTGCCTCATGTGTACGTTTTGCTTTTGGCTATTGTGTTGGCGTTGCCAACAACCAGCCGGCTCGAGAATCCCAGTATGTAGGAAGCGGCTGAGTCCGAGATCCGGACAATTCCGATAACGTGACCTCACGTGAAGTAGCTTACACAACTATGATGTGGAGGGCTTCCTCTCCTCTCACAGAGGACGCTCACCTCCTCCGAGTCGCATGTCAGTATGGGTGTGGCACCAGAAGTCTGCTCAACTGGGAAGAAACATACTGCTACCCTCACTTTTTACTAATCGGCTCTTCGCTTGACGATTTTCACGAAAAAGTTCCGGACTACGCCACTATGCTGTCGTGGAATGAACTTGAATCCGCGGACATCACAAGCCAGCTCATCGTTTCCGGCTCGCCAAAAGTTGCTAGACGGGATGCGACGATTCCTTATGATTCTCTGGACCAAGTATTGTTTTAGGTCAAATGTCTTAGATCAAGTATTGTTTTGGATCCGTGCTCGAGCGTTCCTCTCAGCATTTCTTTGTTTTCGGACGTGACGACTCTTCCATTTACCTCGCCCAGAGACGTCCTTCCATATCTTAGCTCCTAACTTAGTCTAGATATCTTGTCTCTGTCCAAGTAGGGGATTCCTCACACTCGAATGGCGGTCTCAATTCTCCTTGTCATCTCAGGCGGGGTTGATGTAAGCATCCATGTATGCGAAGCGAGACGCCTCCCAACTTCTCATCACTCTCGTCTTCGACTCGACATAGACCATTAACGTGCATTAACCCCTACCTCGTAAAGGGCTAGTAAACACATGCCAGGGGTCCATCAGTACCTTTCTTGCATACAGGCGCTCTGGAGTCCTATAACTACCTCGATCTACCGCACAATTCCTTTACCAACCTTCTCTCCCTTCAACTTCCACTGATATAATTCACAAAGACATGACGGGCATTAAAGTCAGTGCTTGTCATTACTCTCCATCCCTTGATACTTCCCACTCGGCCAGGATACTTTGAAGTCAGCGATAGACGAAGTCGTTGAGTCCGTGAGTAGTGTCGAAGACAAGGTGGAGAACTCCGGTTCTTCGTTGTTGGATGTTTGTATTCCCGCCCTTTCGCGCATTCACGTTGTAACGTGGATTTCAAAACAGCGGCTCGGTGACAAGGTCCTTGGCAAGACAGCCGAAGAGGAGACCAAGAACGCACCAATTATCGCGCCGGACACGACCACCATACCCGTTACTCACGGTCGTCGCTCCCACCGCCCGGATGGCCAAGTGAGAAGTTACTGGCATTAATCTGTGCGCGCTGCTAATGGTCCTGTGCCCTATGATAGGACCCATTCCACGGTGATGCGCCTGCTCCTGCTAAGAAGTCCTAAGTTAGTTCGTCGTGCCCTGCGTCTACTGGGGCGTGTCTATCGATCTAGATTTGCGGATGGCAATCCGGTAGTAATTATCAAGGGGTGGCAGATGGGCGTAATCGTTCGCGTGGTTTTGCAAGTGGTTTTGAGTTAAATATTGATGTTCTACCAATCATGGAAACCGTTAATCAAAGTGATGACCACCGTTCTTTTTGTGCCCGGGCCAATGCCACAACCAGCTTCCCGTCGTCAGAGTCGGTAAGGAGGCAATGCGTGTAATCCGCTTTATTCGCATTACTTGGCTTGTCACTTGGTGTTAGATTCTGCAGCCATTTGCTACGCAAGGCCACCGTATTGTCACTAAATTTACTAGTATCATTGACTAGTATGGTAATAGCGCACTTGTGACATAGAACGCTTGGAGACATCTGATTTAGCGCTAGGGATCGCAACGGGCCCGTTCACGGCGTAAGGCCAGCCTTCGAGCTGAACCCAAAATCACTCACTTTCGGGACACTCGATCACTCGGCTACGTGGCCCTTTGTCTTCGCTTCGTTCCTCTTTTATGTTACCCTCTATCTCCCTTTTACCTTAGCTTTAGCTACAGGTATGAGAGCGGTGGATATGAGACTAGCAACCAATGTCTGGGGCGTTTCATCCAGGCACCTGGGCTTGGTGACAGGTAGTCACACTCATGTTGTCAGAGTGCATCAGCGTTTTGTTCTAGAGGAGGATCGTGCGTGCAAGGGGGAGTGGGCGGCATCATCGGCATAAGAAACTTTATTCCCCCTAGCCAATAATATGTCCCTCCTTGCACTCCTCGACCGGACCCTCAAATAGGGTTTGGCGGTGTATAGAGCGGCGGATACGAGATTAGCCCATCCGTCACTCCGATCGTGTTTGTGGGTCTTCTTCGTCTGTGTCGATCTCGGTGTGCCATGATACGACGTGGGGAACGTACCATAAATGTGGGCTGCTCTTTTTGCCGCAACAAAAAGGCGGCTCGTAACGTCACCCGCACTTGATCTTCTTACCTGATTCGCTCCACGGTATCCACGAGATCGCTTGTATAATCGAGTGCCTCATGTACACGCTTTGCTCTGGCTAATATCGTGTTGGTTGCCAACAACCAACCGGCCCGAGAATCCGCAATAGGTGTGCCGAGACACCACGCAACGTACCAAATTCGCGACCGATTTACTCCGAGTCCACGAAGACCACGAAATATTTTCTTGTCCCGATCAGTCGTCCTTGGCGAGGTTCAGATGCAAGTGAAGTGTCTGGGCCGCGCGTCTCAGTGCCAGTGAGTGGCCGCCAAGCTGCGAAGATATGAGGGCACTCGCCAATACACATCTCAACTACCCGTTGCGATCGCCCAGCGGCAAACCTTACTCGATGAGCCCCAAGACACTGGCGAAGGGCTGCGCAAGGCAGTCCAGCCGCAGTTTGGACCAAGGTGACCCAAGCGCCGAACATCCGATCACGGACGGAACATTAGCACAATAGATCTAGAGTGTAAAGCGGGTGGAGATGATGATGAAAGACTTGAAGATTGTACTGATGATTAATTGGATCTGTATCTCGGCAATGGTGTTGAAACCAAATCCATTCGGACTGAACGAAATGTTGGCGTCTTATCAATGCAATTAACTTACACATTGGCTGAGTCGCTATCTCATCTCATGGTGACATGACCGCAGCTGACACATTTGTCCACGTGCAAGTCGAACACGATCACGTGATTAAAGAGACTAGCAGGCCAAGTGGCAGACTCGACTCGAAATCCAGAACGTGTGCCGACACCGCGTAGACCGTCAGCCGATCCAACCCAGTAGACTCTAGGGACTCGTACAATGTCTCAAGTGCCCGCGATGTCTAACGCATCTCCATTCTCAGACCAATACGAGCTCATCGACGTTATTGGCAACGGGTCCTTTGGAATTATTCGGAAGGTCAGGCGGAAGCAGGATGGCGTCGTGAGTTGTCTCTCCTGAGATCTTAGGATTTTAACAGGCCTTTGAAGCGCATTATAGATCTTAGCTCAGAAGGAAATCGATTTTGAACGCATGAACGAGCGCGATCGCAAGCAAGTCGTCGCAGAAGTGTTCGTCTGCACCCTCTATATGTCGACGGCATCGTGTCCCCTAATCCTTTTGTTAGCAACATCCTAAAGGATCTAGACCACGACCACATCGTGCGATACTATGACCGCCACGTCGACCGCGACGCAGGGACGCTGTACATCTTCATGGAGTATTGCGGAGGCGGTGACCTGTCCTCCGTGATCAAGCAGGCCCAAAAAAACAACCGCCTTATTCCGGAAGAGACGGTCTGGCACTATTTCATGCAGATTTTGCTAGCGCTGCATTATTGCCACCACCCAAACGCTGGCAGCTCACGGTCAGGCGGCTCCGCTGCCGACGGGGAACGAAAGGCGCCCATTCTCCACAGGGACATAAAACCGGACAACGGTGCGTTCTATGTCAGACTCCTCGCCATTTGTCACCGAGCGTGTGGTGTGGCATAGTTTTTCTCGATGAGAACAACTCGGTGAAACTGGGTGACTTTGGCCTCTCCAAAGTACTCACCCAAGCGAGTCTTGCAAATACCTATGTTGGCGTATGTAGATCCCCAGTCCGATGACGACCGATGTACTGACAGGGCATCCAGACACCATACTACATGTCTCCAGAACTAATACAAGAAAAGGCGTACGACTCAAAATCGGATATTTGGTCGTTGGGATGCCTGATTTATGAGCTGTGTGCACATAAGCCACCGTTCTACGAAGCCAAGACACATTCCGAGCTGAGCATCGCCGTACGGTACGTCACTTTCCCTGCTCTAGTCGCGAGGAACTGTGCTCAATGACTAGGAAGCAATGGCCGCATTCCCCCATTACCTCGAGGATACAGTCAAGCGCTTACAGGTGTGATCAAGGCAATGCTGAACTTGAATGTAAGCAAGCCCGACGCGTACAGGTGGTGCGACCGGTAGACTGAACATGAACAGCCGTCAATGCGACCATCTGCGGCTCAATTACTACAGCACGAACGGGTAGAGTTCGCCTACAAGATCTTTGAGACCCAAAAACAGTGAGTTACTTGCGGGGTTGTATTTTCACGAGGTTCAAGACAATGTCGGTCTGCAGGCTAGATAACGTGAAGGTTCACAAAGTAGCCCTAATCGAGCGGGAGCGGGAGCTTGTCGCGCGGGAGTCTGTGCTAGCATCACTCGAGGCTGCACAAAACGCCGCTATCTCAACGAAGGACAATGAGATCGCATCTCTCCAGGCACAACTCGCCGAACTAGCCGCCTCCATTCCTGCACAAATGGAGCAAGCGGTCGCATATCGTGAACAGGAACTACGTAGCGCGGTGCTCGACTATGAGAAGGTGGTCGAGCTGCGCGTCCAGCGGCGGGAACAAGAGATCATGGAAGCTGTACGGATGCGCGAGGCAGAAATGTGCGATGCGTGGCAGAGCCACGAGACCATGCTGCGCGCGGCGTTCCAGGCTGAGCTGGAAGAGCGCTGGCGCGCCGAGCAGGAGCGGCTCGAACACATGAGGGAGGAGATAGAGGAAAAGACGCGCGCCCTCGAGGAGAGCCAGCGAAAAGGTGCGCTTCACCAGTTGGAGTGGTCGGGGGGACTCACGTCCGTGTACAGGGCAGAAGAAGGACAAGACGCCGCTGGAGGAGGTGAAGAACATCCTCGCGCCCCTCGCGCAGCTAGCCAAGGACCCACAAAGCACCCCCCGCCCCAACATGTCCTCCCCAATACGGTCAACCCGGCGCCTGTTTGAAACGCCAGCAGCAGATCGCGCGACACCCCGGGCGTTCCCCCTCGCGTCCGCGATGAAAGGCGTCATACTCACGACGACCGGCGAGCCCCTCGCAACGCCAATGCCATCTGCCAGGCTCGTCGAGCTCCTCACCGACTCTCCGAGGGTCGGCGCAGGCGGCAGCCTTGGCTTCTCGAAGATATTCGATTTCGATAGGCTGGACGAAGAGGACGACGACGAGGGAGAGGAGCGCAGCGCGGGCGGGACGTCGCCCTCGAAGCGCAAGGCGGATGCTATCGCCGCGCAGGCGCAGGCACAAGCGCCTGTGCCTGCTCCCGCACCATCAATCAATAGGTCCCCGTCGAAGCGCAAATCCGTTGGCGCAGCGGCGGGGTCTCTTGCTGCTGCTCTGCCCGTGCCCACCCGCTCTGCACCAGCACCGCCCTCCCAGCCAGCCAGACGTCTGCGCCGCCCCTCTGTGTCCTCGCGAACGCGAGCCAAAGCCTCTACGGACACAACGGCACCATCTTCCTCCTCGGCCAACCCCGCACGACCACCACTACCACCATCTTCTTCCGCTTCGTCATCATCATCGTCATCTTCGTCATCGTCATCGTCGAGCAGCACACGAACCGTGACATCCGCCGACGCTGTGAGTCCGCAGCCCACAGCGCCGACATACGACTTGCAGGACGAGGAGAACCTCCCAAGTCCGTTCCTCCGGCGCGTAGAGCGGGAGCCCCCACGTGCCGGTGCCGGCGGGACGACCATCACGCGGGTGAAGCGACCGAGCGGTGCGAACCTGCTGCGCGCGGCGGCGGCGGCGAACAATGCAAAGGCCGCGGGGGGTCCTGCTGGCGGCATCAAGGGTGCAGGTGCACTGGCCGTGGGGGGCGCTGGACGGTCGTCAGTCGTGCGCAGGGCCGGAGAGGAGGCGCGAAGGACATTATTGCGGATGTGATGTGTGTGCTTTTATTTCTTTGCTGACTCACTGGGGGTTTTACTTTCGTTTGTGCCGCATCATGTATATTCAGTAGAATAATCAGGGAAGGAAGAACACACTCCACGGACCGGACATGAGGAGGACTGGTCTTGGAATCGCGATTCTTCGGACTGCGTGAGTGATATGGACGAGCGCCTATGGCACACGAGGCGTTGCGCGCTTTAAGCCAAAAAGCACGAACAATGCAGCGGCAATTGCCTCCGTCGCGACGAGGTGGTGAGAAAGTGAGATGACATGCGATCAGACTAACTTAACTGGAAGAGGACAAAAGAGGATGTGTGTATTTCAAACTGTAATACAGAAGTGGCCTAGCTACTCGATAGGGATACACCCCGCGGGGATATGGCGGTGAGGGAGAGAATGTTTATGACCATGGATCCATGTAGGTGCCAGCTTGGGCATTGTCAGGTACAGCGCGGAGGAATGACTCAATTCGACCGAAGTGGTACTGTACATACTTAAGTGCTCCACGTACAGTCATAAGTGAAAAATGCGTCGAGTAAAGCGATAGGCGTGTGAGAACGAAGGCAATAAAGGACACAAATTGATTCAAGAGGATGACTAGCCGTAACGAAGCTTTATTGTCCCTGGCTGTGGCGTAAACACTGAATGACCCTCCACCTTTTTTTTCTTTCACTTTGTTTTTTCCCTTTCTACCCACACCTTCTCGCCCAAGTGCCCGTCCAGTCTGGCCGCACTCACTTGTGGCAAGTCCTCGTTTGTGGTTGCGGTAGCGAACAAGCGCGTCGGCGGTCCTACTTGAGCCGCAGAGCGCCCTACAAAATGGGTTCTTCCCTAACAATTCCTCCTCACCCGACGTCATCCATCCCTTTCACATCCTCGCCGTCTCTCGTACCACCAAACCCGTCATCCTTCCTCTTTCCCCTCCACGCCGTCTCTCAAAACATCATCATGTCAGGTGCCGTGCGGAACAAAGGAGGCGCAGGCGCCCAACACCCTCCAAGGCCACCCAACGCCTGGATCCTCTACCGCTCTGACAAGCTCCAACAGCTCCCTCCACCCGCCCTAGGACAGCCAAAGCCGACGCAAGCAGAGGTCTCCAAGATCATCTCTGCCCAGTGGAAGGCGGAACCGGACGAGGTCCGCGCGATTTACGATGAGCGCGCCCAGATCGCCAAGGTCGAGCATGCCCGTCTCTATCCCAACTACCGCTTCACACCGATGAAGAGGGCGGACAAGGATCGCATGCGCGAGGAGAAACGACAAGCAAAGGAGCAGGAACGCGCCGGACGCCGGACGCGCGGACGCGCCTCGCCATACGCTCTCCCGCCTACCGCGTCAAGCTCGACGCCCCCGATCCCCCTCATTGCCCAAACCGTACCCCCCAACTCCAAACCTGCCTCTCCACTCGTTTCCTCCGCGTCATCGCCGTTACCTGGCACGCCGTCGTCGCAATCCAGCGCCGATATCGCGCTGCGCTACGGGTCGACTCATGCGCCGTCACATGACTCGTTTGCGGATCCGCGCCGGCCAAACTCGTCCGACTCACAGAGCGCATCGTCGCGTGCATCATCCTATTCTAGGGCCGATATACCTGTCGCGACCCCGTTGCCCGCCGTCCCCGCGCACCTGCAGCTCTCCACGCCCCAGACGCTCACCCACAAGGGCTGGCAGCCCCCGCAATCTGAATCATCATCAACGACCTTCCTCAGCCCTCTCCAGGAATTCCCGCTCACAGACTGGCCGCAGTCCGCCCCTCAGTCAAACGAAGCACCACCACTCGAGGCACGTGGCGATCTTCTTCGATCAACGTTTTTCCTTATCGTCTTTGTTTTTAGCAGAATGATAACATTTTCTTCTCCATGCCGGGCTTTGAGAACGAGCCCTTGCAGCCCAGCTCACTCCTCGCAGAGCTGTTTGGCACAGACCTACCTGGGGTCTTCCAGCTTCAAGGCATCGAGAGTCCACGCCTGACCGCACGTCCCCCTGGCAGCATCGACCTCGGAGTAGGCAACTACCCTCCCGGCATGTGCGGCTCTTCCGCGTTCGACGACGCGCTGCGCAGTCTGGGCGAAGATCCAGCCACGTTCATGGCTAACCCTACTGCGGACGAGCTATTAGCCGCCATCAGCATGCTTTCGCCGCAGGAGAACGATGACCCGCTATCGTCCGGCTCAGCAGCGACCGATCCGCTGCAGGGATTCAACTTTGACGAGTACCTGCAGGACTTTGGCGGCTCTGCACCGCCACCACCACCTGCCGCGGGCGGCTCCGCGCCGCCGGGCATGCACAGTGTGACCGTGACTCTGACTGTCCCACACAACAGCCCCGTGGAGACCCCGTCCTCGGAGAGCCTCGCGAGCCCAAGCCCAATGCCGTCGTTCTACGCCACGACTCCGTCGCCTGTCTCGGCGGTAGAGCCATCTCCGCCGCCGCCGGCTCAGTATCAGCCGTGGGTGCCTCCCAGTGGCGCGGCGAACGCGGCCGGGCGCCGGGTCGGAGGTAGCTGGAAAGTCCCGCTGGCGGTCTCGCGGCTCGCGTCCGAGTCGCCGATCCCCAGCTGCGCCTCCTCGCCCAAGCAGGCAGCCGTGTGACAGCCCTTTCCCATCATTATTGTCATCAATCTTCTATTGAGCCCCGTCCGCCGTCATCTCTCGCATTGTGTACATGTATACCGTCGCATCAACCTCGTCTTTTTTCTGCCAATGCCAATCTGCTTTCGTCGTTATCTCCTCGCTCTCATATGCTTTGTCTCGGCCTCATTTTTTCCCTTACTGTCCCCTTCCCCCTACGCGCATCTACTGGTTTACTTAGATCTGGACTGTTGTTGGTCCTCGCTGGTGGCGCGGCGATGCCCATTGGCCTGTCTTTCTTGGCTGCTTGCTCACACGGAACCCTCGCTCCCCACTTGTACATTCATAGTACCCTCCCCCCCAAACTGACCTACCTTACGCCTACTTTTCCTGTGTTTACACACCCCTCCACAGCTCATCATGTCTCGCGTTTTCCCGCCTCGTCCTTGCGGCGAACATTTACAGCGTCGCCGTCGTTCCAACAACAACCCTTCCCCACGAACCGCCTAATCTCTTTTCTCGTATTGCCCAATCTAACGTCCTTCCTGTATCATTCTTCATTTTTCTTGAACTGTGTCCGAACCTCTGCTGTCTTTTTTTCAATTTTTTTTGGCACACGCAACCAAAATCTCCCCTCTCCCTCACGTTATACCTATATTAGTGTCCGCTCGCTTGCTCGCATCTCTCATTTGTGTTCTGCCCGTTTATCGAACCGATCTAGGTAAAAACAACAGAATGAAAAAATCACCAAAAAATGTGTTTATTTTTATCTTTCACATTTGTTTTTTCACAACGTTTTATTGTGGGCGCACACGCAATGAAGGGGGGAAACGCGAAACAAACCGGAACTTGAATTTGCGAGAAAATATTTATGTTTACTAGCATAACTAGCATTGAAAGGACGGTCCTTTGTAATAGATGTGTTCGCATGTGTACGAAACGAAGCTTGAAACGATGCGTCTGTTCCTGCTGTATGAATCCCCCACCAGACCTTTCTCATACCCTTCCCTATTTGACCAAGGCCGAGATAGAGGGCGCACTTCCGAAAGACATGTCTCAAGATCCTGCGCCACGCTGAGCCATGCTCTATACGCTTTCTAAGCACCATATTCCCACACGCTTCACCTTTCCCATGCTTGGTGTGCGTAGTGTGTGCGTTCCTACTCATCCCAGACCCTTCACTCCGCATTTTACCGTTCGTCTGTTCATCTAATCCACCCCATCCCTTAGCCTTTATGTATATATAAGTCATGTCATCATGACTTCACACCTAACACCCGTAATTGCACACTGAGATCTTGGACTTTTGAGCTCAGTGCAGCTCTCCCCTGACGTGCCGCACCCACGCGCGGCCTTAGAGAGTCGAACCGGAAGCGTTCCCAACCCCGGCGGCCGTCTCTTCGAAGTTTCGCACCACGTCGAAGCGTGCGCGACTGTTTCCAACCACTTGCAGCCACCTGCCTTCAGGCTCTATGTAGCCTCTCCTGACTTCACGTGCGCCCTTGACACCGATGTGTCCGCAATCGCCATGAAACCGCCTACGACATGTCAGCATTTGCAATGTGCTCCTGCGCAGGTACTTCCAGAGTGACTGTGATGTCCTATGGCGTGATAGGCAGCAATGTGGGCAACATCCGGTTGCGTTGCTGGCCACGACCGATATCAGTGGCCATGAGGGTAAGCGAAATTCAGAGGAAAACGGAGAAATACATACCATCTTCTCTGAGTGATCACCGTCTCTTTTCTTCATCTCACACTCATGCAATTGACGCAAACGAAACGTTGGCATTCCCTTGGAACACAAACATCTACATCACCTGTAGAACACGCGCCGCTGATCATCAGTAAATAGAGAGTAAGCGTGAATACACGTCAGCATCACCAAAAGGGTCGCACGGTTGCCAATTCGATCACTGCTTGCCATAAAGAGGAAAAAATATGACTCATTCTATGTGTCAGCAAAAAAGTTCGTCGAGCATTTATTACACAGACGTCGCTGTCATCATGGTCTTCATTACCGCTTAAACCGACCTTGGCCCGGGCTCTATGCAATGCCTACCACGGCTAGTGCGAGTGCGACGAGATTATGTAACGCGTCGCACGTGAGTGCGCGCGCCGAGACGATGGGAGATGAGGAGTCGGGTTGGAATAAGAGTGCAAGTTTGGAACTTAGGATTTCGGACGGGTTTCGAGAACAACTCGTTATTACATTGAGTGCAAACACTGTACATTTTATACTAAAGCCAGTAGAATAATTTGTATAGTAATTGTCCAGCGAGAATCATAGGATATCCGAGAATATATGAGCGCGTCGCCAAGACGCGAAGTCGTGGGGTACAGATCGAGAGGCAAAAACATAGAAACGAGTCACGGGTATAGTAGGGTGAAAAGACCGAAGCCGAAAACGAACGCGATAGGAGGGAATCAAGGCGGCGAGGTGGGGTACATGCGGTGCGTCGCCTTCGTGACAAGAGGCTCGGCGAGCTCGCGCTTGATCTGCGAATGGGTCCTGGATATAGTGGTTATAAGATCGTATAGTAATCGAGCCGAAGGGGAGGTCGAGAATGGACCGCGAGGGCCCTAGTCCAAAGATTTGAGCAATGGGCCGCCCGCGCTGAGGCGAGCCTGGGCCACCGGCCCGATCCGGTCCTGCCGGGGTCCCGGTGCTGGCGGCTCTCCTGCAAGTCGGGCTCACGGCGCGGTTTAGCACGGGCGTCCCCGACCTAAAATAAGTTTGAAATTTCGCAAGTGGGTCTGGTAGGGGCTCGAAATATTACGATCCTGCAGCGCGACGGTAAGCGAGGTAGCCTTAGAGGCAGCCGACGTTCTCTCACTTGTGGCCTGCCAGCAAGCCTGCCAGTGAGCCTTGACACAGGTAGCGAGATTACTACTGTACATGCCATACTGAAATTGCACACCCTCACTGACGTGGCTCGTCAACTTTACTACCGTACTGGAGTAACAAAGATGCTAGTGCGATATCCGTCTTCCTGTGGTATGATGCCAAATCTAATGGGGTTGCGTCGATTTCGTCTCGCGCATTCAAGTCCGCGCCATGCTCCAGTAATAGCCGTGCGACGTGAACCATACTGGGGGATTTACGTTCGAGTTGTGACACTAAGTGCAATGGGGTCTGGTCCTGGGCGTCCTTTGCGTTGGCATTTGCACCGGCATTGAGCAGTACCAGGACCATTTTGACCGACCCAAAGGAGGATGCTACTGCCAAATGCAATGGGGTTTGGTCGTCATCATCCGGAACGTTGACATCCGCGCCACGCTCAAGTAATAGTTGTGCAACAAGGACATCATTGTCGTTAGAATAGCATTTAACCACTACATGCAATGGGGTCCGGCCCTGGTTGTCCTTCGAGTCAGCGGTTGCACCACCGTCAAGCAGGGCTCGCGCGATGTCGACCTTCCCAAAGGACGATGCCAAATGTAATGGGGTGCTGTTATCCTCGTTTAGCGCATCGACATCCGCGCCACGTTCCAGCAATAGTCGTGCAATGTTGATACCATCATCCTTGGAGTAGAGATATCTGCCCTCAACCACCGAGTGCAACGGGGTCCGGCCCCAGGTGTCCTTTGAGTTGGCGGCTGCACCACAGTCGAGCAGCACCCGTGCAATTGCAACCTTCCCATTGTAGGATGCCGAGTGTAGTGGAGTTGCGTCGTCATCGTCTTGTGCGTTGATATCCACGCCACGCTCCAGTAATAGTTGTGCAATGCGGATGCGGTCCTGCTCAAAGTTATATTTTCCTTCGGCCAGTAGGTGCAATGGGGTCCGGCCAAACTCGTCCTTCGAATTGGCAGCTGCACCATGGTCGAGCAGCACCCGTGCGACGTCGAACCTCCCATACAACGACGCCAAATGCAACGGAGTCGGGTGGTTCTTATTTTGAATGTAGTATATGCCTATACCACACTTTAGGTCAATACCAAAACTGTTGCATTGGATATGATATTCACCTTCTAACTGTTGGTCTGGCGACTCGCCTTCATCTATTCCTGCGTTGACGTTTGCACCATGGTCGAGCAGTGCCTGTGCAATCTGAACCGGCCCAAACTTGGGCTGCGGAAGTGATGGCGGTGTCAGACTGTAGTTCTTGACTTGTGCACTGATGCCCGCGCTGTTATCGAGTAATAGTTGTGCGACACCGACATCATGTTCCAGGGAGACGTAGTGGCCTCGAGAAACTTGGTGCACTGAGGTCTCGCCTGTTTTTGCGTCAATTACATATAAACTTGTACATCCCTAATTCCCCATACCTATCTTCGGAAGTAACGAGGCCTTGAACGAGACCTCATTGTCCTTGTATCGTCTGTTTACCTCCGCGCCATGCTCCAACCATAACCTCTTGTGATTGATAACATCGCCAACATTGCTTTCGTCGTAAAATTCGCGTTCCGACAATATGTGCAACGGTGTCTTGTCGTTTTTGTTCACAGCGTTGACATCTGCACCATACTCAAGAAGAATACGTGCAAGCTTGAACCAATCCCGCCCCATTGCCAGATGTAACGGTGTCTGGTTGCTCTCGTCTCGTCTATTCACCGACGCGCCATGCTCCAACAAAAGCTGTATAAGGTCACGAGCCTCGCTTTCGTCGTGAATTTGGCTTTCTGACAGTAGGTGCAACGGGGTCTTGCCGTTGTTGCTCTCCACACTGGCATCTGCACCATGCTCAAGAAGAATCCGCGCGAGCTTGAACCAATCCCGCCCCATTGCCAGATATAATGGCGTCTGATTGCTCCTGTCTTGTCCGTTCACCGCAGCGCCATGCTCCAGTAAAAGCTGTATAAGACCAAGAGCACCACCTTCGTCGTGAGTTCGGCTTTCCGACAGCAGGTGCAATGGGGTCTTGCCGTTATCGTTCTCTACATTGGCAGTTGCACCACGCTCAAGAAGGATCCGCGCGAACTTAAACCAACCCCGCCCCATTGCCAGATGTAACGGTGTCTGGTTGCTCTCGTCTCGTCTATTCACCGACGCGCCATGCTCCAACAAAAGCTGTATAAGGTCACGAGCCTCGCTTTCGTCGTGAATTCGGCTTTCTGACAGTAGGTGCAATGGGGTCTTGCCGTTGTTGCTCTCCACACTGGCATCTGCACCATGCTCAAGAAGAATTCGCGCGAGCTTGAACCAACCCCGCCCCATTGCCAGATGTAATGGCGTCTGATTGCTCTTGTCTTGTCCGTTCACCGCAGCGCCATGCTCCAGTAAAAGCTGTATAAGACCAAGAGCATAGCCTTCGTCGTAAATTCGGCTTTCCGACAGCAGGTGCAACGGGGTCTTGCCGTTATAATTCTTCACATTGGCATCTGCACCACGCTCAAGAAGGATCCGCGCGAACTTGAACCAATCCCGCCCCATTGCCAGAAGTAACGGCGTCTGACTGTTCTTGTCTCGTTTGTTGTTCACCGACGCGCCATGCTCCAGTAAAAGCTTTATAAGATCAAGAACATCGCCTTCGTTGTGAATTCGGCTTTCGAACAGTAGGTGCAATGTGGTCTTGCCGTTGTTGCTCTCCACACTAGCATCCGCACCACGCTCAAGAAGGAACCGCGCGAGCTTGAACCAATCCTGCCCCATTGCTAGAAGTAATGGCGTCTGATTGCTCTTGTCTCGTTTGTTCACCGACGCACCATGTTCCAGTAAAAGCGTTGTGAGATCAAGGGCATTGCCTTCGTTGTGAATTCGGCTTTCTAACAGTAGGTGCAACGGGGTCTTGCCATTGTTGCTCTCCACACTGGCATCTGCACCATGCTCAAGAAGAATCTGCGCGAGCTTGAACCAATTCCGCCCCATTGCCAGATATAATGGCGTCTGATTGTTCTTGTCTTGTCCGTTCACCGACGCGCTATGCTCCAGTAAAAGCTTTATGAGATCAAGGGCATCGCCTTCGCTGTGAATTCGGCTTTCTGACAGTAGGTGCAACGGGGTCTTGCCATTGTTGCTCGCCACATTGGCATCTGCACCATGCTCAAGAAGAACCCGTGCAAGCTTGAACCGACCCCGTCCCATTGCCCTAAGTAACGGTGTCTGGCTGCTCTTGTCTCGTTTGTTCACCGACGCGCCATGCTCCAGCAAAAGCTGTACAAGATCGCGAACATCGCCTTCGTTGTGAATTCGGCTTTTCGACAATTGGTGCAATGGGGTCTTGCCATTGTTGTTCTCCACACTGGCATCTGCGCCATGCTCAAGAAGAATCCGCGCAAGCTTGAACCGATCCCACTCCATTGCCAGAAGTAACGGCGTTTTGTTGTTCTTGTCTCGTTTGTTCGCCTCCGCACCATGCTCTAATAATAACCGTGCATGATTAACATGGTCTTCGTTGTATACCCGGTGTTCCAACAGTATGTGCAACGGGGTCTTGCCATTGTTGTTATGAGAATTGACGTCCGCCTTGTGCTCGACGAGTAACTGAGCCACCTCGAGGTTGCCTACATCTTCTGCCAGATGTAGCGAAGTCGTGAGGGTATCGTCTCGAGTATTCACATCCGCACCGTGTTTGAGTAGAAACTTCACTTTGCTGACAAGGTCACGTAGAGGTTGTGAAAACACTTTGAGCAGCATGGTCTCTCCCGTCGTTTCTCGAACATTGATGTTCGCACCGTGCTCAAGGAGAAGCTCCGCAACCTCGACGTGGCCTTCGCCTAAGGCTGCAAGCAGCGGAAACCTGTATTGGCCAAAAGTAGTATTGACGTGCTGCGGGTGTTTGATGGCGAGGTGCTTGACTAAGTCGTAGAACCCACAAAGCACAGAATAGTACAAGGGGTTCGGTATCCCTCCGGAATACGTCCCAAAGAGCTTGTTATCCATGTTGTATATCCCAATCCATGCCGAAAAATAAGGTTTTTCCGAGTCAAAGAGTGTTGTCATCCCGTCCTTCACGTGTAACGCAACATCCTCGAATTGTGCGTGCTCGACCCAATGTTGTGCTGCGTATTTGGCCAAGGGGAAACCCTTCGCGATCTCTTTGTCGATGTGTTCATCCAAATGGAGAAGAAATCCAAGACAAGCCTGCGTGAGGATAGTATGCGCCGGTCCGGGAAGAATCTGATATCGAGAAAAGTCTCCGAGGGGGGATGTGAGGCGATCTGACATCAAGAACTCCTTGACGGAGAAATGTGAAAACTGGACAACCTGACGGTCGAACCATGGGTCGTCGACAATGGTGACCAGGCTCGAGCATGTGGACAGAACAGCCTGTGTCTGGTCATCCAATCGCCAAGCTGCACGGTATTTCGGGATCCCTCGCTGGATTGCATCAAACTCGAACGCAAGCAATTCTGCAAGTTCTTCGACACGAAGCGGACGGACAGCCACCATAAGACACTGTAGCATGCGATGGGCGTGTCCTTGGTTTGTCTTGTTGATCTCCCTGAGTACGCGCGCATATGTTTTGTCCAAAGTTTCGGGTAACTCGCGAAGGGTCTGCCGAATATTTGCTGGGAAACAGTGTCGCAGCACGTCCAACTGACAGAATACCCATCGGAACCTGTACCGAAAATGATAAGGATATATCGCCGAGAATGGTGGCGGATGCTCTCACATTCCGTCTGCTCTGTTAGATAGCTCATTAACGACCAGCATCTTATCTTCGTCACGCCAGCTCCGCATATTACGGTCCGCATAAACGACGCCGGTCACATAGTTGGAGATATCCTTCTTTTGTCCATCTTCGTCGTGGAGTGAAACAGCATCATGAGGCAGCAGCTCAAGGACCCTTTTGATGTCGAACTCGGGGCGACTGGTAATGCATATGTGCAGCTCGGGAAGGCCCATGCGGACAAGGTCCTCCAGAAGGTCAAGGACTGCTTCTCGTGGGGTCGGTATCCCAGAGGCATTGGGACACTCGTCGAGTGCATCGACGATGATATAAATTGACTGCTGCACGGCGACTAAGAGCATTTTCCGAAGACAATCCGTCAAGGTGTCATCGCTGGGTTGTCGCGTACCCTTCCCATGTGTAGAATAAATACGAGAAATTATCTTGCAGCACGGAGTTGAGTAGGCGGAAAGTTGAACGAGAAGAGAGGCTACAAAGTTGCGCAGGTCTTGTTTTTTCTCTTTGTCTAGAAAGTCAAAGTAGAAGAACGCTAAAGATGCCTTTCCAGCATCGCATAATGACATGGCATGTTTTAGGACAGCAGAACTTCAGTCGTTATCAGTTTCTGTTGTTGACCACGATGGTCATGAAAAGACGAACCAGAGGACGCTCTTCCCCGACCCCGCTATTTGAATCGGAGATGCATCAGGTTTTGAGCAGCAAAGATAATGGAGGCTTACGTTTCCCATGGATCCAATGTAGAGATCCGGTTGATGACCAGTACTGGAACTTTTCGCTTTGAAAAAACCACGCGGCCGTTCCGTCATAGTGGGACTTGCACGCGACGTTGTAATTCGTGGACGGGTCTGGCGGAGAAAGCCATTCATGAATGGCCTGTTCTATCTGTGTCCCTGGACAGAGGATTCAGTCTCTATGGCAGACGTGAGATGGGTAGGCGATGACAAACATTTTACTTCTTCCACATTGGACTTTACTTCCACTACATCGCGCCTCGCTTCTAGTACATCGCGCTTTACTTCCTCCATATCCTGCTGCATAACGGTGTTGGCTTTGCCGGCATCTAAGTGGATGATCGTTAGTATGTCATGGGTGAATAGTTGATAAGGCCGCGTACCATCTTTGGCCTCGGTGGTGACCTTCAGAATCTGAGCCGTCACCATTTGAAATTCCTCTTGTATCAAGCTATCGAGCTTCTTTAACGCGTCCTCGATATCTGTCCTCCCAAGTAGTTTTCTAAAATATATTTCTGGGGAAACCTGAGATCAGTGACGTGCGAGGCATATCTTGCTGAGACAACTCACTTGCTCGTCGCCGTTTCACTTCCTTGGTCGCGATGGAGAGGATAGAGAGTAACTCAATCACGATCTTCACGAGCACCTCCGCCATTTCCGTAGTCAGCGAGATTTGAGTATAGACCCCAAGACGCTTGAAAAAGCTCTCGACCCGCTCAAAAAGGTCGATGATGGCACCATGACTTGCTCTGGCATCCTTCGCCGCCTATAAAATTCCAGCGTTAGCGGGTGTAGGCCCACGAGAAGGAGTTTCGGAATCGAGAAAATACCGACAGCGAGGAGGACACCAATCCCGGTGAAGATCACCTTCGCAGGAGGGAACGCCTTCGAAAGTAATGTTAGAACTCACTGCGTGAAATAGATTCACGATAAATACCAGGCTAACGCCGTCACCAAGAGCCCCGGAGAAGGTGTAGAGTACATGGACCAATGGATCGATCCACTTCATCAACTTCTGATCGCCAGATCGCTCGAAGGTCTTGGCTTGATCCCGAAGTGTGTCTAGGACAGCATCGACGGACTCGCAGGTTTGCAGCTTAGCAGCAAGCCAGTGGGCTAGAAGTTCATCTCCGGTCGTCTTCTGGTACTCGGCCAAAGCGGTATCGAGCATCGATTTGAAGATTGAGGATGGGACAACTGTTTGGCAAGGCGAAGACATGGCAGTAGAGGATTTCTGTGGAGGATAGCAGACTGGCAGTAGCTTGAGCTTGAGCTTGAGTGCGCAAGTCGGAGACACGAGGTCGCCTCGTGCCTTTTTCTTAGATGGGAACTTGAAATTTTCACCGCCTCATCATCATGCCACAGCCTCAGCCTCAGGCCCTCATGTGCCTCGCACGCGCCTCAAAAGAGTAACAAAGAAAAGGATCCGTTTTTACAATTACTTCCGATTCTACAGTCTGACGAACCAACCCATTGGAAAAGGAGAGTGGATATGAAATCAAAGGATATAACAACGGGACGAAGCAATTGGAAAGCATACGAAGCGGACCCGACGACCAGCAAGCGGACGTGTATCGTATCGGCAAGAAGCAGCATATGGTAGCGAACCTGACCTACTATATTTCGAATCCGTCCTCTCTACTACCACGCGCTGAACTAGGATAAGTAATAAACACCGTATACAACACAAAGCAAAAAAAGCAATGTCGGAGAGGACGAAGGAGAGAACGGTTTGACGTCAATGGGATCGGTATGAGGTAACATAATGGCGTCCGTGCCTCGCGCACACAACTGTAAGATGAGGCAAGTAATAACGAATGATTTGATCAAAAAGCCCAGGTTTCGGTCTTATCACCCGCCACCGATGCCAGGGTCCCCGTTCGCCCGTAGCGGAGAGCGCGACATGTCAATCGCGGTGTACGCGGGCGGCAAATCGAACGGGTCCCCATCGGCAGAAGCCAAGCCCAACTTCGACGGGCGACTCTGATGCTCGCGCTCCTGGCGCGAACCACACCAAACCCGTGCGAGATATTCGTGGTCCGGATGCTCAGCGCTCAGCGCTTAGAGATCGGCCCACACCTGCGCGTTCAGTCGGATCCCGGGCCGGAGCTGGTAAAGGGAATGGATCATGTGTGCTCGTGGGGTAATTTGGTGAGTTTGACGGGTGAGCTGTTGCGACTCATGGGAAGGAGGAGATACTTCAGAGATGAGGACGTGGAAGACTTTACAGTAACCGGTGAGCAAAGGAGGGTGTAGAGTTTTATGGAGGCAGGCAGCCGGTTAGGTGAACGATGCGTGAGAGTGGGAGTCCTGAGTATATGCTCCTCTCCCCGAGATATTATTCTTAGATAATCGTTTAGCTACGGTAATATTACGATTATATAATATGTCGGTCTAGCCTCGGTTTGCCGGACTATGTCCGTTTCCGGGCTGAATCCCAACAGAGGGTGTGAAACTGGTGAGACTGGCCAACCGCGCGTCCTATTCGGGCTTACTATCGTTCCCACACCTCTGCAAAAAACGCTCTTTTTTTGTAGCTTCAACAACATATCGTAGCTCCTTCATGGGGTTAATTACCTCAGGCTGTCGACCCATTTGGAAGCCAAAGAAATTTCAATCATTGATTCCATTTCCCGCTGTGCCCGTGCGCGTCTCCAAGCCTCAGGCCAGTACTGACCCACCGCGATCTGAAATATTGATAACTTTCCTCAGCACTCTTCAGGAATTCACGCCCTGGCTACTGTACTCTCCTCCTCGGTCGGACGAAGCACCATCACTTGAGGCACGTGGCAATTTATCCAATCGACCTTTCTTTCTTTCCTTTGCAATAGTGATAATTGTCCTTGCTCAGCGGAATGACAGGCACTTCCTTCTCCCCGCCAGGCATCGAGAGCAAGCCCCTGTAGGACATTCGACCCTGCTCTCTCCTTGCAGCCCTGTATGGAACCGACCTACCAGGTGTTTTTTTTCGGCTCCGAGGCCTCGCAAGTCCGGACCTGACCGCACGGCCACTTGGCAGTATCGACCTCGAGTAGGCAATTACCCTCCCTATATATATGGCTCTTCCGCATTCGACGACGCGTGCGCAGCATCGATGAAGATCCAGGCCACTTCGTAGCCAGCCCTACGGCGGACGAGCTGTTGGCTGCCGTCAGCATGCTTGCGCCGCCCCAGCTGCAGGAGGACGACGACCTGCTATCGTCCGGCTCAGCGGTGACAGATGCGCTTCAAGCGTTCATCTCTGGCGAGTACCTGTAGGACTTTGGTGGTTCCGTACCTTGACCTGCTGCGGGCGATCCTGCGCAGCCCGGTACGCACTGTGTGATCGCGACTACCCATCCCGTATCACAGCCCGATGGAGATTCCCGATCCGCCCTTTGAGTGCGTCGCGAGCCCGAGCCCGATTTCATCGTTCTACACCGTGACTTCGTCGCTTGTCTCGACGATAGAGCCATCCCCGCTGCCTTAGACAAAGCATCAGGCGTACGTACCCACCCACCGCGGCGCAGCGAACGCGGCTGTAAAGGGTCTCAGTCGAACTCGCGTGACCCACCCTCCCCGAACTTCGCGTGTTCTTTCTACTACATCTCATAAATTTGACAAGCCGCTTAAACAATAGAAAATACACTCGTTTGAACAATGGAGTGCGGTCGGCTGCCCACCCTTGCTCTTTTTTCTATAGCCTGCGCCGTGACTCGAAGTGTGATTAACCGCCAGGGTTGCGGGCTGTCGATTGGTCCTCATTTTTATTTTTGCTGGAGCTGGCCTCCAAATCTGAAACTCGAAGGACAGGCTCTCAGGGTTTCCTGGCAAGTCTTGCTTGTTGGGAAAAATTACTTCGTATAGGGGCGTACTAGTAACATAGCGGGGTTTCTAACCAGGTTTATGATTCATTCGCTCGCATTCTCATACTGTACTCATGGATATGCGGCACCACAGTTCCATGCGTCGCTGACGCCATGGGCACTGGGCCCCCCTCACCCATCTAATTTGATCATTGATACGAACTTTGACTCGCAACTCGGCTCTGTGACCTAGCAGCAAAGCCGCGGGCGTCCCCCCAATGTCAGTTTGCGTAGCTTCTAGATTCCGAAAGTGGGTCTTGGTTGGTTGACCAGTCCGGACGCTGCTATGCAACGGTAAGCGAGATAGCCTTGGAGGTACTAATAGTTCTCTTACCCCTAATACGGTAGCACCGAGACTATATGTGCTCGGGGGACAATGTTCGTTGTGACTTTTACCGCCGTAGTGAAGTAATAAAAGTGCGATCTCCGTCCTCCCGTGGTAGTAGTATGATGCCAAATCTAATGGGGTTGCTTGGTTTTTGTCCTGCGCATTCACATCCGCGCCATGCTCCAGTAATAGCTGTGCGACACCAATACCATCACCTTGGGAACCTTGTGACACTAAGTGTAATGGGGTCTGGCCGTTGGCGTCCGTTGCGCTGGCATCTGCACCGGCGTTGAGCAGCACCAGTACCACCTCGACCTTCCCGACGTAGGATGCCAAGTGTAATGGGGATCGGTCGTCTTCATCTGGCATGTTGACATCTGCACCACGCTCCAGTAATAGTTGCGCAACAAGTACATCATTGTTCCTAGAATAGTAGTCTTCGCCTTCGGCCACTGCATGCAATGGGGTCCGGCCCTGGCTGTCCGTCGAGTGGATGATTGCGCCTCCGTCAAGCAGAATTCGACCGATTTCGACCGCCCCATGATAGGATGCTAAATTTAATGGAGTTTTGTTGTCATCGTCTGGCGCGTTGACATCCGCGCCGTACTCCAGTAATAGTTGTGCAACACGGATGCCGTCGTCCTCGGAGTAGAGACATTTGCCCTCAGCTACTGAGTGCAACGGGGTCCTGCCCTGGTTACCCTTTGAGTTGGCCGCTGCACCACGGTCAAGCAGTAACCGTGCAATCGCGACCCGCCCACCGTAGGACGCCAAGTGTAGTGGAGTCGCATTGCACCCATTTTGCGCGCCCGGGCTGTCGGCATCTGCGCCGTGCTCCAGTAATAGTCGTGCGATGCGGACGCGATCTTGCTCAAAGTTATGTTTGCCGTCGGCCACTAGGTGCAATGGCGTCCGGCCAAACTTGTCCTCCAAGTTGGCAGTTGCACCGTAGTCGAGCAGCACCCGTGTGATATCGAGCCTCCCATACAACGACGCCAAGTGCAACGGAGTCAGGTGGTTCTTGTTTTGTACGTGTACGCCTACGCCATGCTCTAGTTTAACGCCGTGTAATGTTGAGACCGTCACATTGAATACGATATTCACCTTCTAACTCGCCCCCGTTGTTCCCTGCGTTGACTTTTGCGCCATGTTTGAGCAATGCCTGCGCAATCCGGACCGGCCCGAAATTGGACCACGAATATGATGACGTCATCTGGCTCTCGTCTTGCGCATTCTCCACCTCACTCTCGGGTAATTGTGCAACGCCAACACCACATCCCCACGAGCCGTATTGGCCTCGTAAAACATGGTGCACAGTCTCGCCTTCTTGGTTCTCCCCGAAAGTATCTGCATTAAGCTCAATGACTTCCAAGTGAAAGTGAACTCGCGCCCTCATACCTATATCCAGAAGTAACGGGGTTTCGTCGTCCTTGCATCGTCTGTTTACCTCCGCGCCATGCTCTAACCATAACCTCGTGTGATTGAGAACGTCGCCAGCATCACGTTTATCATAAATCTGGCGTTCTGATAGTATGTGCAATGGTGTATCGCCGTTGCTGTTCCCCGCATTGGCATCTGCACCGCGCTCAAGAAGAATCTGCGCGAACGTGAACCAACCTCGCCCTATTGCCATATGTAACGGGGTTTGCTTGTTCTTGTCTTGTTTTTTTACCCCAACCGCCGCGCCATTCTCTAGTAAAAGCTGTATAAGATCAAGAGCATCGCCTTCGTCGTTAATCCGGCTTTCTGACAGCAGATGCAACGGGGTCTTGCCATCGGCGTTGTCCGCATTGGCATCTGCCCCATGCTCAAGAAGAATCCGCGCGAGCTTGAACCAATCCCTCCCTATTGCTAGATGTAACGGCGTCTGATTGTTCTTGTCTCGTTTGCTCACCGACGCGCCATTCTCCAGTAAAAGCTCTATAAGATCAAGAGCATCGCCTTCGTCGTGAATTCGGCTTTCTGACAATAGGTGCAATGGGGTCTTGCCATTGTTGTTCTCTACACCGGCATCTGCACCATGCTCAAGAAGAATCCGCGCGAGCTTGAACCAGTCCCGCCCCATTGTCCGAAGTAACGGTGTCTGATTGCTCTTGTCTCGTTTGTTCACCGACGCGCCATGCTGACTTTCCAGTAAAAGCTTCATAAGATCAAGAACATCGCCTTCATTGTGAAATCGGGTTTTTAACAATAGGTGCAATGGAGTCTTGCCATTGTTGCTCTCCACACTGGCATCTGCGCCATGCTCTAATAATAACCGCGCATGATTAACATGGTCTTCGTTGTATACCCAGCGTTCCAATAGTATGTGCAACGGGGTCTTGCCATTGTTGTTATGAGAATTGACGTCCGCCTTGTGTTCGACGAGTAGCTGAGCCACCTCGAGGTTGCCTATATTTTCTGCCAGATGTAGCGAAGTCGTGAGGGTATCGTCTCGGGCATTCACATCCGCACCGTGTTTGAGTAGAAACTTCACTTTTCTGACAAGGTCACGCAGGGGTTGTGACAACACTTTGAGCAGTATGGTCTCTCCCGTCGTGTCTCGAACATTGACGTTCGCGCCGTGCTCAAGGAGAAGCTCCGCAACCTCGATGTGGCCTTCGCCTAGTGCTGCAAGCAGCGGAAACTTGTATTGACCACAAAGAGTATTGACGTGCTGCGGGTGTTTGATTGCGAGGTGCTTGACCAAGTCGTAGAACCCACAAAGCACAGAATAGTACAAGGGGTTTGGTATCCCCCCGGAATATGTCCCAAGGGGCTTGTATTCCACGTCGTATATCTCAATCCATGCCAAAAAATACGGTTTTTCCGGGTCAAATAGTGTTCTCATCCCGTCCATCACGTGTAACGCAACATCCTCAAATTGTGCGTGCTCGACCCAATGTTGTGCTGCGTATTCGGCCAAGGGAAAACCTTTCGCAATCTCTATGTTGATGTGTTCGTCCAGATGGAGAAGAAATCCAAGACAGGCCTGCGTGAGGATGGTGTGCGCCGCTCCGGGAAGAATCTGATATCGAGAGAAGTCTCCGAGCGGGGATGTGAGGCGATCTGACGTCAAGAACTCTTTGACAGAGAAATGTGAAAACTGGACGACCTGGCTGCCGAACCAGGGTTCATCGATGATGGTGACCAGACTTGAACATGTAGACAGTACAGCCTGTGTCTGATCATCCAACCGCCAAGCTGCACGGTATTTCGGAATTATTCCTTGGGTCGCATCAAATTCGAACGCAAGCAATTCTGCAAGCTCTTCGACACGAAGCGGACGGACAGCCACCATAAGACACTGCAGCATGCGGTGAGCGTGTCCTTGGTTTGTCTTGTTGATGTCCCTGAGTACGCGCGCATACGTTTCGTCCAAAGTTTCGGGTAACTCGCGAAGGGTCTGCCGAATATTTGCTGGGAAACAGTGCCGCAGCACTTCTAACTGACAGAATACCCATCGAAACCTGTACAGAAAATGATAAGGACCTATCACCGAGAATGGTTGCGGATGCTCTCACATTCCGTCTGCTCTGTTAGACAGTTCATTAACGACCAGCATCTTTTCTTCCTCACGCCAGCTCCGCATATTGCGGTCCGCGTGAACAACGCTTCTCACGTAGTTGGAGATATCCTCCTTTTGTCCATCTTCGTCGTGAAGTGAAACAACACTATGAGGAAGCGGCTCAAGGACCCTTTTGATGTCGAACTCGGGGCGACTGGTAATGCAAATATGCAACTCGGGGAGGTCCAGGCGGACAAGGTCCTCCAGAAGGCCAAGGACCGCTTCTCGTGGGGTCGGCATCCCTGAGACGTTGGGACACTCGTCGAGTCCGTCGACGATGATATAAATTGGCTGCCGTGCGGCGACTGAGAGCATTTCCCAAAGGCAATCCTTCAAGGCACCATTGCTAGGCTGTTGCGTACCCTTCCCGTGTGTAGAATGAAAGTGGGAAATTATCTTGCAGCAGAGTTTCGAGTACGTAGAAAGTTGAATGAGGAGAGAGTTAACAAAGTTGCGGAAGTCTTGTTTTTTGTCTTTGTCCCGAAAGTCAAAGAAGAAATATGCCAAGGAGGCGAGCCCCGCATCGCGCAATGAAATAACGTGTTTTATGATCACCGAGCTTTAGTGATTGTGAGTTCCTGTCATTGACCGCGATAGTGAAAAAACGACGAACCATAGGATGCTCTTCCCAGACCCCGCTATGCAAATCGGAGGCCATCAGGTTTTGAGCAGTAAACGTTAAGAGATACTCACGTTTTCCGTGGATCCACAGGAGGGACTCGGATCCAGTCGACATCCAGCTTTCGAATATCGTGCCTTTAAAGAACCACGCGGCGGTGCCCTCATGACGGGCCTCGGACGCAATATTGTAATTTGTGGACGGGTCCGGTGGAGAAAACCATTTGTGAATGTCCTGTTGTATCTGTGTCCCTGGGTCGAAGATTCAGTCTCTATAATGGACGCGAGATGGGTGGGAGATGACTGACACTTCACTTCTTCCACATCGGACTTTACTTCCAGTACATCGCGCTTTACTTCCTCCATATTCTGCTGCATAACCGTGTTGGCTTTGCCGGCATCTAAATGGGTGATCGTTTAGTATGTTGTTGGTGAATAGTCGATAAGGTCGCGTACCATCTTTGGCCTCGGTGGCGACCTTCAGAATCTGAGCCGTAACCATTTGAAATTCCTCTTGTATCAAGCTATCAAGCCTCTTTAACGCGTCATCAATATCTGTCCTCCCCAATAGTTTTCTGGCGAATATTTCTGGCGAAACACGAGATTAGTAAAGTGTAAAGCGTATCTTCTTGAGACAACTTACTTGCTCGTCGCCGTTTCACTTCCTTGGTCGCAATGGAGAGGATAGAGAGTAGCTCAATCACGATCTTCACGAGCACCTCCGCCATCTTCATGGTCAGCGAAATCTGAGTATAAACTTCAAGGCGCTTGAAAAAGCTCTCGACCCGCTCAAAAAGGTCGATGATGGCACCATGACTTGCTCTGGCATCCTTCGCCGCCTATAAAATTCCAGCGTTAGCAGAAGTGAGCCCACGAAAAGGAATAGAGCAAATACGGACAGCGAGGAGGACACCAATCCCAGTGAAGATCACCTTCGCAGGAGGGAACGCCTTCGAAGGTAACATTAGAATTTACTTCGAGAGTTAGATTCATGATAAGCACCAGGCTAACGCCGCCACTAAGAGCCTCCGAAAAGGTGTAGAGTACATGGACCAATGGATCGATGCACACCATCAACTTCTGATCGCCAGATTGCTCGAAGGTCTTGGCTTGGTCCCGAAGTATGTTCAGGACACCATCGACGGACTCGCAGGCTTGGAGCTCAGAAGCGAGCCAGTGGGCTAGAAGATCATCTCCGGTCTTCTTCTGGTACTCGGCCAAAGCGGTATCGAGCATCGATTTGAAGATCGAGGACGGGGCAGCTGTTTGGGAAGGCGAAGACATGTCAGTAGAGGATTGTTGTGGAGGATAGCAGAGTGGTAGTAGCTTGATTGCGTGGCAAGTCGAGGAAACACGAAGTCGCCTCGTACCTTTTTCTTAGATGGTAATATTCACACCGCCTCATACGCCTCCTTGGATGCGCCTCAAAAGAGTAACAAAGAAAAGAATCCGTCTTTACAATTACTTCCGATTCTACAGTGCGACGAACCAACCCATTGGAAAAGGAGAGCGGATATGAAATCAAAGGATAAAACAACGGGACGAAGCAATCAGAAAGCATACGAAGAGGACCCGACGACCAGCAAGCGAACGCGTATCGTATCGTGATAGCGAACCTGACCTACTATATTTCGAATCTGTCTTCTCTACTACCACGCCCCGAACTAGGATAAGCAATAAACACCGTTTACAACACAAGGCAAAAGAAGCAATTTCGGAGAGGACGGAGGAGAGAATGATTTGACGTCAATGCGATCAGTACGAGGTAACATAATTGCGTCCGTGCCCCGCGCACACAACTGTAAAATGAGGCGAGTAATAGCGAATGATTTGATCAACAATACCCAGCTTTCGGCCTTGCCATTCGCCGCCGATGCCAGGGTCGTTCACCCGCAGCGGAGAACGCGACATGTCAATCGCGGTGTACGCGGGCGACAGACTGAACGGGTCCCCATCAGCAGAAGCCAAGCCCGACCTCAACGGGGCGACTCTGATGCTCGCGCTCCCGGCGCGATACACACCAGACTCGTGCGAGATATTCGTGGTCCGGATGCTCAGAGATCGGCCCACACCTGCGCGTTCGGTGGTCCCGGGCCGGCGCCGGTAAAGGGAATGGATCGTGCGTGCTCGCGGAGTAATTTGGTGGCAGTTTGATGGGTGAGTTGTAGTCGCGTTGCGACTCGGAGAAGGAGGAAACACTCCGAAGATGGGTGTAGGGTCGTTATCGTGGTGGAGGTGGGTGAGGTGGTGTCGAAGAGCCAGGCCGGGGTCGGGGAGACGGGAAGCGAATGTGAGTGTATATTCGAAGTTGGTGAGGCAGGAGTACGACGTGGAGGGACAGAGACGGGCTTATAGGCGAGGGTCGGTTCTGTAGGGAAGTGTGCGCTGAGGTAGGGAGCGGTGGGAGCGGTGGTGGTTCGTCCTGTGAGACTCGTCTGTGTGACGACGTCGAAGGCGGCCCACGGGTATAGCAGTATCCTTGAGAAGGCGGTAATCGTGGCAACTCGCGAGTTCTTCGATTCGGTTGCCGGGAAGAAGGCGGGGCATGAGACGCAAGCGACAACGACGAACCCGAATGCGTCGCGTATACCCCTTGTCCGGACGTATATGCTGAGTGTTGCACTGCCACGTGATTATCGGTGTAGGATGAAAAACGGCTTGTCGCTCGGGACGATGCCTCACTTGCTGGGCCGCCATCAATGCTCTCCGCATAACATGAATGGTTGTCATCTTCAGCGCGGGCTGGGATGCTCGAACGCCATCGATCGATCTCCAGAGTAGACTCTGAAGTGTGTTGGAGGGCTGCCACGTCGGGGGTTCCAGATGAGAGGGAACTGGAAGAAGGGAGGCCGTTTGAAGATAATACCCCCAAGGACAAGTCGGAAGGACACCATCGTCAAGGAAAGAATCTGATGGGCTAGTGCACATGAGATTCATTTGCTCCTCACTAGGTATTACCAGTGGCACGGCTGTCATCAGTGAAAAATCTAATAAATTGAAAGGAAGGCTGTTGTGCATGCTCTGGGGCTTGCTGGAGCCCATGCGAAGAAGAGGATCGAAGAATTTTAATTGTGGAGGTGCTCGTTGCATGGCCGGTTCTAAGACGGCAACCGGGCCTTTGACGATTTCTGTCGTGCCTGTACTACAGAGAGAACGATATGAGGATAGATGCAGGTGTATCCTCCGATCACGTACGGCGTAATGCACCCCAGAGCGCTCCCATCTCAGGCTATGTCGATGGTGGGGGATGTAAATTTTGCGATAGCTAGAATGGTGCGAGGTAATCGAATAGGTTGTATCGTGGAAGAACAGGGAAGAACTCGCCTTGAGAGAGAGCCATAGGAGTGGCGGAAATTTTCGTCCGCGGGCTCCCCTTGCCAAATACAACCTTGACGCTAGTGAGATCTTTGATATTACGGAACGGTGATTTCTGAAAGTTTGTTGGCCAGCGACGCGAGAGACGTCAAAGAAGCCTTTCAGATCAGACCTGCGAGCTTTGGTGATATTGTCGTCGGTATCGATAAGATAGAGCGGGTCTTCAGATGAACCATCGTGAATGACGACGGAATCGATAAACGAGGGGTCATAGAAGTGATAGAAGGATTAATTGAGGACTATGAGGAAGTGGTAAGTTGTGGTGATTTGAAGCGACGAAGTATAGATGGCAACGAGGACGCGGAAGACTTTACAGCAGCCGGCGAGCAAAGGAGGGTGTGAAGGTCTTTATCCAGCCGCGCGATTGGCAATCGCACGTTGTCCTATTCGGGGTCATTTGGGCCGATACTGTTATAATTGTACCAACCCAAGACTGTACCTGTCGAATGACTTTTTCGTTGTTTCCTGTTCCCGCACGCCTCTCACGCTTCATCTGCTCACCCACAAGGGCCAGCAGCCCCTGCAATTTGAATCATCAACAACCTTCCTCACCTTCCCAGTAATTCTTCCCACAGACTGGCCTCTAGAACGAAGTTCCGCTGGCACTCGAGGCACGTGGCGATTTCTTCGCTCGACGTTTTCCTAATCGTCTTTGTTTTAGCAGAATGACAACATTTTCTTCTCCATGCCGGGCTTCCAGAACGAGCCCTCGCGACCCAGCTCACTCCTCGCAGAGCTGTTTGACATTGACCTCTCTGGTGTTTTCCAGCTTCAAGGCCTCACGAGTCCGCGCCTGACCGCGCGGCGACCTGGCAGCATCGACCTTGGAGTAGGCTACTACCCTCCCGTTATCTGCTACTCTTCCTCGTTCGACGACGCGCTGCGCAGTCTGGACGAAGGTCCAGCCACGTTCATGGCCAACCCTACGGCGGACGAGCTGTTGGCCGCCATCAGCATGCTTTCGCCGTAGTAGAACGATGACCCTTTCGTGGTTCCGTACCGCCACCCGCACGGGGGAGTCCTCGCCGCCGGGCACGCACAGTGTGGAGACCCCGTCCTTGGAGAGCCTCGCGAGCCCGAGCCCAATGCCATGTTTTACGCCACGACCCCATCGCCTGTCTCTACCGTAGAGCCGTCCCCAACGCCACCGGCTCAGCATCAGCCGTACGTGGCCCCCGCGGCGGGGCGAACGCGACCGGGCGCTGGGTCGGAGGCAGCTGGAAGGTCCCGCTGGGGGTCTCGCGGCTCGCATCACTGATCCCCAGCTGCGCCTTTCCGCCCAAACAAGCAATCGTGCGACAGTTCCCTCCCCTAGCCTCCCGTCGTTATTGTCTTCTAATGATCCCGTCCGCGTTGCCAACCGTCATCTCTCTCGTATCATGTACATGTATACCGGCGCATCAACCCCGTCTTTTCTGCCAACGCCAATCTGCTTTCGCCGGCGTCTCCTCGCTCTCATATACTTTGCCTCGGCCCTTTCTCTTACGTCCTTTCGATCCCCTCCCCTACGCGCATCTACTGGTTCTTCCTCCCTGGATCTGGACTGTCGTTGGTCCTCGCTGGTGGCGCAACGTCCATTGGCCCGTCTTTCTTGACTGCTCGCTCCCACGGAACCCTCGCTCTCCACTTGTATATTCATAGCCGCGTATGTAATAGAACAAAGACTCCTATGAGAAATTTGTATGAATATATCCGACGTTCTCTCACCCAAGCTCCAAGTAGCACCGAGACTATATGTCCTTGGGGGGACAATTCCCGTCGTGAATTTGCATACCTTCTAACCCTAGTTGACTTGGGGTCGGGCCCTGGTCGATCTTCACATTGGCTTTATCACTGTCGTGATGGTGGAGAAACAAAGACGCGACCTCCGTCCTCCCGTAGTATGATGCCAAATCTAATGGGGTCGCGTGGGTTTGGTCTTGCGCATTCACGTCCACGCCGTGCTCCAGTAATAGCCGTACGACGCCAACAACATCACATCGAGAGGATGGGCATTGTGACGCTAGGTGTAATGGGGTCCGACCCCGGGCATCCTTTGCGTTGGCGTTTGCACCACTGTTGAGCAGTATCAGTACTATTTCAACCTTCCCAAAGTAGGATGCCGAATGCAACGGGGTCTGGTTGTCGTCGTCTCGCATGTTGACATCCGCCCCGCTCTCCAGTAATAATCGAGCGACAAGGATATCATTGTCCGTTGAAGTGTAATCTCCGCCTTCTGCCACTGCGTGCAATGGGGTCCGGCCCCGGCTGTCCTTAGGGTTGGCAGTTGCACCACCGTCAAGGAGAACTCGAGTGATTTCGACCCTCCCATTGTAAGATGCCAAATGTAATGGAGTTCTGTTGTCCTCGTCTGGCAGGTTAGCATCGGCACCGCGCTCGAGCAATAGTTGCGCAACATGGATACCATCGTCCTCAGAGTAGAGATGTCTGCCCTCCGCCACTAGGTGTAATGGGGTCCGGCCTTGGTTGCCCTTTGAGTCGGCGCCTGCACCATGGTCGAGCAGAACCCGTGCGATTGCAACCCTCCCATCGTGGGACGCCAAGTGTAGTGGGGTCGCATTGTCGTTGTCTTGCGCGTTGACATCGGCGCCACGCTCCAGTAATAGCTGTGCAATGCGGATGCGATCTTGCTCAAAGTTATATTTGCCTACGGCCAGTAGGTGCAATGGAGTCCGGCCAAAGTTGTCCTCCGAGTTGGCGGCTGCGCCGCGTTCGAGCAGCACCCGGGCGATATCGGGTCTCCCATACAACGATGCCAAGTGCAACGGAGTCGGGCGGTTTTTATTTTGTACATCCATGCCTACGCCACGCTCTAGTCAACCGCTGTCTAATACCGAGACTATAGGATTTGAAATTCACCTGTTAAACTCCCGGGACGACGAGGTTTCGCCCCCGTTGTTCCCTGCGTTGACGTTTGCGCCATGGTCGAGCAGTGCCTGTGCCATCTGGACCGGGCCAAAATGGTTGGACTGCAACTGCCACGGTGTAGTATGGTTCGCATCTTGCGCATTAATATTCACGCTCCGCTCGAGTAATAGTTCCCTGGAGCCGTATTGGCCGCCTTGATACTTTGTGCATCGAGGCCTCGCCTGATTTGTTCTTCAAGGGAGCACCTACGTTAAGGTCAATAAAGTCCACGCGAACTTGCACATCCCCGTACCTATCTCCGGAAGTAATGAGGTTTCGTTGTCCTTGTGTCGTCTGTTCACCTCCGTGCCGCGCTTCTGCCATGGCCTCACGTGATTGAGGCCGTCGTTGACATCACTTTTGCCATAAATGTGGCGTTCTGACAATATGTGCAACGGAGTCTTGCCATTGTTCTCCGCATTGGGATCTGCACCACGCTCAAGAAGAACCCACGCGAGCTTGAACCAGTCCCGCCCGATTGCCAGAATTAATGGCGTCTTTTTGTCCTTGTCTCGTCTGTTCACTTCCGCGCCATAGCGTTAATAATAAGCGCGCGTGCTCGAGAGCCTCGTCTTCGTACATCCAGCGGTTCAACAAAATGTGCAACGGGGTCCTGCCATTGTTGTCCTGAGAACTGGCGTCTGCCTTGTGCAAGAGAAGTATCTCAGCCACCTCGAATTCGCCTATATCTTCTGCCAGATGTAGTGAACTCCTGAGAGTATTATCTCGGGCGTTCACATTCGCGCCGTGTTTGAGCAGCAGCTTCACCTTGTTGACAAGGTCATATTGGGACTGTGAGATCACCGTGAGAAGTATGGTCTCTCCTGTCGATCTGCGAACATCGACGCTAGCACCAAGCTCAAGGAGGAGCTCTGCAATCTTGACGTGGTCTTCACTTAGTGCCGCAAGCAGCGGGGAGCTGTATCGACCACAAATCGCGTTGACATGTTGCGGGTTTTTAACGGCAAGGTACTCGATCAAGTCATAGAACCCACAAAGCGCAGAGTAGTACAAGGGATTTGGTAGTTCCCCTGCGAGGCCGCCCAGAGGAACGGGTCGTCTATGTCATATATTCCTAGCCATGCCGCGAAATGAGGTTTGTCGGAGTCAAAGAGTGTTTCCATCCCATCCTTCACGCGTGACGCAACATCCTTAAATTGTGCGTGCTCGACCCAATGTTGAGCTGCGTATTTTGCCAATGGGAAATGCGCTACGCTCTCTTCGTCGATGTAGTTGTCCAAATGGAGAAGAAAATCCGAGACAGGCCTGCGTGAGGATGGTGTGCGCTGGTCCGGGAAGAATCTGATATTGAGAGAAGTCTCCGAGCGGGGATGTGAGGCGATCTGACATCAAGAACTCCTTGACGGAGAAATGTGAAAACTGGACAACCTGATGGCCGGACCGCAGGTCGTCGACGATGGTGACCAGGCTCGAGCACGTGGACAGAACAGCCTCTGTCTGGTCATCCAACCGCCAAGCTGCACGGTATTTCGGAATCCCTCCCTGGGCCACATCAAACTCGAACGCAAGCAATTCTGCAAGCTCTTCAACACTGAGCGGCCGGACGGCTACCACGAGGCACTGAAGCATTCGATGGGCGTGTGCTTGGTTCGACTGGGGGATTTGACTGAGCACGCGCAAATAGGTCTCGTCCAGTGATTTGGGCAACTGTTTAAGGGTCTCTCGAATACTTGCTGGGAGACAGTGCCGCAGCACCTCCAGCTGACAGAATACCCAGCGGAACCTGTACGGTAAAAGTTAAGAGGATACATCACGGAGAAAGGGAGGTGCCCTTACATTCCGTCCGCTTTTTCAGATAGCTCTTCGATGACCAACTCCTTCTCATCATTTCGCCATCTTCGCATCATCCTGTCCGAGGAAACGACACTGCCCACGTAGTCGGAAATATCTTTCTTCTGTCCGATTTCATCATGAAGTGAAATAGTACTAGCCAGCGGCCCAAGGACATTGTTGATGTCAACCTCCGGGCGACTGGTAACACAAATATGCAAATTTGGAAGGCCCAGGCGGACAAGACCCTCCAGAAGGTCAAGGACAACCTCTCGTGGGGTCGGCATCCCAGAGGCGTTGGGACACTCGTCGAGCGCGTCAACGATGATATAAGTTGGCTGCTGCGTGGCGACTAAGAGCATTTGCCGGAGACCATTTATCAAGGTATCATCGCCGGGTTGTTGCGTACCCGTCCCGTGTGTAGAATAAATGCGGGAGATTATCTTGCAGCACAGGCTTGAGTAGGCGGAAAGTTGAACGAGAAGAGAGGTGACAAGGTTGCGTAAGTCTTGCTTTTTGTCCTTGTCCCGGAAGTCAAAGTAGAAAAACGCTAAGGACGCATGTCCGGCATCGCGCAACGACATAACGTGTTTTATGATGGCAGAGCTTTAGTCGTTATGAGTTCCTGTCCGTTAACCACGATAGTTGGGAAATGACGGACCAAAGGACGCTCTTCCCAGACCCCGCTATGCAAATCGGTGATCATCAGGTTTTGAGCAGCAAAAGATAAGAGGAGCCTACGCTTTCCGTGCATCCACAGGAGAGATCCGGTCGACATCCAGTCCTTGAATATCGGGGCTTCAAAAAACCACGCGGCCGTTCCTTCGTAGTGGGCCTTGCAAGCGATGTTGTAATTTGTGTACGAGTCCGGCGGAGAAAGCCATTTGTAAATGTCCCGTTCTATCTGCGTCCCTGGGCAGAAGATTCAGTCTCTACAACGGTCGCGATACAGGGTAGGAGATCACAAACACTTTACTTCCGCTACGTCGCGCTTTACTTCCTCGATCTCATTCAACATCTGCTGTATAGCCATGTTGGTATTGTCGGCACCTAAGTGAACAAGCGTTTAGTCTGATGTTGGTGATAAGTCGACGGAGCTGTGTACCATCTTTGACCTCAGTGGCAACCTTCAGAATCTGAGTTGTCACCATTTGAAATTCCTCCTGTATCAGGCTATTGAGCCTCTTTAACGCGTCCTCAATATCTGTCCTCCCCAGTAGTTTTCTGGCAAATATTTCTAGGGAAACATGAGATCAGTGAAGCGTGAAGTATATCTCGCTGAGAGAACCCACTTGCTCGTCGTCGTTTCACTTCCTTGGTCGCAATGGAGAGAATAGAAAGTAGCTCAATCACGATCTTCACAAGTACCCCCGCCATCTCCGTGGTCAGCGAAACTTGAGTATAAACCTCAAGGCGCTTAAAAAAGTTCTCGATGCGCTCAAAGAGGTCGATGATAGCACCGTGGCTTGCTCTGACATCCTTCGCCGCCTATAAAATTCCAGGGTTAGCGGGGGTTGGCCCACGAAAAGGAAAGAAATAGCAAGAACACGGACAGCGAGGAGGACACCAATTCCAGTAAAGATTACTTTCGCGGGAGGAAACGCCTTCGCAAATAATGTTAGATTTCGCTTAGAGTCATCATTCATGATACGTACCAGGCTAACACCGTCACCAAGAGCCCCTGAAAAGGTGTAGAGCACATGGACCAATGGATCGATCCACTTCATCAACTTCTGATCGCCAGGTTGTTCGAAGGCCTTGGCTTGATCTCGGAGTATGTGCAGGACAGCGTTTACAGACTCGCAGGTGTCCAGCTCATGGGCGAGTTGGTGGGCACGAAGGTCTTTCCCGGTCTTCTCCTTGTACTCGGCCAAGGCTTGGGCCAAGGCAGTATCAAGCACCGACGTGAAATTTGTAGATGAAGCAGCTGTTTCAGAAGGAGAAGACATTGTCCTGTAGGATTGCTAGGGAGGATAGCTGTTGGGATAGAGCCCGGAAAGTACAATCCGAGGCTAGACCCAGCTATTAAATAATCGTTACGTTACCGAATATCCAGAGCCTGCGGAGATAACTCAGGAGCAATACGCGAACTTGAAAGCTTGAACTCACGTTCCACATACTTTGAACTTCCCTGCACCTAATATTAAATAACAGACTGGCGCTTGGACTGGCGAATTCAGTCGAAGGAAACACGGGGTCACCGGACCTCAGGCTCCTCCTGCCTTTTGCCTAACTTAGATGAGAAGGTACCCTCGCAGTCGTGCGCTTGCCATACAATTACTCCCGGTTGTACAGTGTGACGAATCAACTCATTGTGAAACGAAAAGATGAAGCGATTAGAAACCATACGAAGAGGACCCAAGGTTCATGAACGTGTATCATATCAACGAGAAGTATCTGGTACTAGTGAACCAGGAAGAATTTACACTGTAATGGTGCGGAGCCATCGGGCATCGTCAGATTTAGACCTAGTATATTTCGAATCTGTCTTCTCAAGCAAGATATGAAAATAGGAGAGGACGAAGGAGCGAACGCTTTGACATGAATAGATTCAGTACGAGGTAACTTAATTGCGTCTGAGTCTCGCGTACACAACTACAACACGAAGCGAGCAATAACGAATGAGCCAATCAAACAAAAAGAGCCCAGCTCTCTATTCTGTCATTTACCGCAGGTGCCAGGGCCCCATTCACCACACGCACTCGCAACGGAGAGCGCATCATGTCCAGCTCGCTGTATGCGGATGGCAGATCGAACGGATCCCCAATACCAGAAACCAAGCCCGACCTCGACGCGACGACTCTGATGTTCGCACTCCTGGCACTTATGTCGCGCGCTAGGCCCTTGCAAGACGTCCGTAGTCCAGATGCTCGGAGATCGGTCCACACCTGCCCGTGTGGCCGGTGCCGGTAAAAGGAATGGATCGGGCGCGCTCGCAGAGGAGCCCGGTGGCGGTTTGACGGGTAAGTTGTAGTCGTATTGAAACTCGAGGAAGCTTGGTGGGTGTAGGATCGCGAATGTGGCGGAGGTGGGTGGGATGTTGAGAACAATGGTTGGGTGTAATGGGCAACGGGAGCACCGGCGGTTTGTTGATAATGTAGGAGAGATGCGAAGTGAACATGAGTGTATACTCGAAGTCAGTGACGCAGGAGGACGATGTTAAGGGACAGAGACTGGGCTTATGGGGGAGGGTCGGTCCAGTGGTGAAATAGGTGAATAAGCAAGGAGTGGTGGCGGTTCGTCCTGTGAGACTTGTCTGTGTGACAACGTTGAAGGCGGCCTACGGTATAGGAGTACTCTCGAGAAGATGGGAGAATGTTGATTCAGATGCTGGGAAGAAGACAGGGCAAGAGGAAAGCGAACCCAAATGCGTCGCATGTATCTTGTCCGGACGTATATGCTGAGTTTTACACCGCTGAGTAGATATCGGTATGGGACAACGAACGCCCTTGCGCTCGGTACGAAGCCTCGCTTGCTGGGCCACCAATGCCCTCCGCATAGCGTGAACGGTTGTCGTCCATAGTGCGAGCTGATATGCTTAAAGTGGCCTCTGAGATGTGCAAGAGGGCTGCTACGTTTGGGGTTCCAGATGAAAGGGAGCTGGAAGAAGGGAGACGTTCGAAGATAATAGGCCTCCCCGGGGCACGCCAGATGGGCCCAGATTATCTGGCCGGCCAGGAAAGAATCTGATGACCTCGTCCATCCACTCTTCACTGAACAGTAGCATGGCTGTCAACCAGCAAAAATCTAATAAACCGAGGGGAAGGCCACGGTGGGCTGGGGGCCTAGTCAAAAAAGAGGATTAATGTGGGAGTGTTCGTTGGCGTTGGCATTGCAACGGCAACCGTGGGTCGTACAAAGATGGGTCGACTCATGCATCACATGACTCGTATCTGGTGGTCCGAGTCGTCGCCGATATAACTCACCTGTCGCAATCCACGAAGTCCATGACTTTTCACTAGATTTCACTGACTCTGTTGCCTGTCCCCGAGCGCCTGCGACTCTCCACGCCTCAGGCACTCACCAGTACTCACCTACCTCGATCTGAAGTATCAACATCCTTCCTCGCCACTCTAGGAATTCACGCCCACGGATTGGCAACTGTCCACTCCTCGTCGAACGAAGTAGCACCACCACTCGAGGCACATGGCGATTTCTCCAATCGATATTTCCTTTCCAACATTGATATTTGTTTTCGTTCAACAGAATGTCAGCATTTTCTTCTCTCCCTAACAATTATTGAGAGCAAGCCCTTGCAGGACATTCGACCCAGCTCACCCAGCTCACTCACAGGCTGTATGGCTCTGATCTACCTGGTGTTTTCTGGCTACAGGGCCTCTCACATTTGGACCTGATCGCATGGCCACCTGGCAGTATCGACCTCGGAGTAGGCAATCACCCCCGGTGTGGTCCTTCCGCATTCGATGACGCGGTGTGCAGTCTTGGGTGAAGACCCAGCCACTTTCATAGCCAACTCTATGGCGGACGAACTGTTGGCCACCATCAACATGCTTGCGCTGCCCCGGCCACAGAGAATGACGACCTGCTATCGTCCGGCTCAGCGGTGACAGATGCGCTTCAGGCATTCATCCCCGACGGGCACATGGTTCTGTACGGTTCGTTACCTGCTGCAGGCGAGCTCACTTCCGGGTATGCACAGTGTGATCGTGATTCTGACCGTCCCGCATGACAGCCCGGTGGAGGTCCCGCCCTTTAAGTGCCTGGTCCGAATTCATCATTCTACGCCACGACCCCGTCGCCTGTCTCGGCGATGGAGCCATTCCCGCCTCCAGCTCAGCCAAAGTATCAGTCTTATATGCCCCCCTCCCTCCGCGGTGTGTCGAATGCGGCTTGGCGTCGAGTCGGAAGCAGCTGGCGGTCTCGCGGCTCGCGTCGCCGATCCCCAGCTGCGCCTCTTTACCCAAGGGGCAGCCTTGTAATAGCGAGTCCTACCCCCCGCCCCCAGTCTCCCATCATCGCCGTCATCATTGTCGTATTCTAATTAATGAGCACGGTACTCCGTCCGCGTCTTATGTCCCACGCCCTGCAACCCAGACTTGTCATCTTTCTTGCCTTTCTCCATCGTGTACATGCATACCGTCGCACCAGTTCGTCTTCTGCCCATGCCAATCTGCTTTCGTTATCTCCTCGCCCTTATATGCCTTCCCCCGACCCTTTCGTCCTTTCTGTCTCCTCTCTCCTCCCCCTCCTATCTCTTTCGCACGCGCATTCATTTATCTTCCTTCTTAGATTTGGACTGTTGCTGATCCTCGCTAGTACTATCATGCACGGCCCGTTGCAAAAAAAACACTAAATGACTTCTGGAGCTTCAACAACTCGTCTTTATTACTAAAAATTGTACATCCTCATAGCCATTTATATTTTACATCCACTGAAGATTTTTTCGTATTTGTTTCTATTTTATTTGAGGGTTCGGAAAGAATCCGAGTTTGCCCCCACATGTGCAACTTTTTGTCACGAACAGTCACACCATCGGCAGCATTCGGCAAGCGGCATTCCGCATTTGTCTTTGTCACAATTGCACTTGTACGCTCACACAACAAACTCGAAAAAAACGAGAAGTTAACTGTATTAGAGGGTGTTGAAATAGCAGGGGATGTATATCTAAACTACCATTTTTGTGTGCTGCGAATGATTGAGCTGGAAATGAAGTGCCGGTGATATCCTGAGAGTGCGCAGGATTTTGGGGGTGCGCAGCGTCGCTAGCAGTCACGCAGGCCTTCGCGGGGCGCGAGATGTCATAGGCGGGTCCACGGCGATCGCATATTAGTCGGTGTCAAAGGGCTAAGGCCGCGCGTGAGTGCAGCGAGGTCAGGAGAGGCTACATGGAGCCTGAGGGTCGAGTGTCGCAAGTGATCGGAAACGGTTGCGCACGGTTGCGCGCGGCGCGAAACTTCGCAGAGGTGGCCGCCGGGGTTGGAAACGCGTCAGCGATTTTAAATACTCATCTTTGTTACCCATTTTTTAATTTTAAAGTGAAATAATAAATTAAATTCTAAAATTAGTGAATTTATTAAGTAAATTATTTAAAAAATCAGTAGAATTAGAATTAATAAGACTAAAAATTTACCTTTAGCTTTTGAAGTAGCTTCATTATTTATCATTTGATATAAGAAAGTAGATAAAATTTTTAATAAAGAGCTTCCAGTCGCTAAGACCCCGCGCGAGTGCTGCGCACTGGGGAATGCAAGGGATGAACCTTACTGAGCTAAAAGGCCCGGAAGCTGAAGGGGGAGGTCTACTATTACTTGACTTCTGTAGAGTTGTAATTACATGAACTAAACACCAGGAAATATAAGGAAAAGGGTGCATTACATACCAGGGGAATAGGGGAATGCTAAAACGCGTAGGGAAGTGTCCGGAATGAGTGGGAAACCGAGCAAGAAACTGAGCGTGCACAGAGCGCGGGAAAGCGACGAATCGCGGGAAAGCGGTGCTTGTAAAGTGTAGAGTGTGTGCACGAGCGCACGAGCACGGCCGAGCGCAGGGAATCTAGGAAGTAAGTTAAGTGAAATCTGCCTTTCAGGGCTCAGAAAAACCAGGTGTATCACCGAGCGCATCCAGAAGTTGGGTAGAAGGAAGCTTGGGGGAATGGTCGGTCCAGAAGCCGATAAGGGTTCAGCGCTCAGCTACAATGGCATTGTCGATGCGAGCTTGCTTTTGGGGCCGTCAGCCAAATAGCCCGTCAAAGCGAGGTGGTCATCTTTGATCTGTCGTCAAAAGGAGTTTGAAATACATCACGTCCATGTCACGCTCTGGAGCATATTCAACGTCTTTCGCTTCCACAAGATGATCGCATCAGCCTGGTGAGTCCAAAATTGTCATATGATGTCTCCTTTATATCCCCTAACACCTAAGCTTGGCAGATGTTGATTTTTCCTAGAGGATCGTTGGGATCTGCACGCATGGAAACCTCTCAAAAACCACTCCCCCACTTCGTTTTGTACTTTCCCTTCGCAAACAGCAATTGATCCTCAATTTATTTGCAGATCCCATATCTACAGAACCTACTGTACATAGTGTAATTTTTTTGGGCTCAAAGGGTGTCGGGAAAGTGGTGATCTATCCAAATCTCTGAGATTTGCACAAGGTTGTGCATTTGCAATAGCACGTGCATGATAGTAGCGCGACACCCAACCCGCCGCGCATGGTTCAAGTTATCCCCATCGACCCGCCTTTCTACTACGACCTGGCAGCTCGCTCCCACGCAGCCTTCACTCTTCACTGTATATTCATAGCCCCCCCCTCCAAGCTGACATTTCATGCGCCTACTCATCCTTTTTGTTTGTGTCTCACCACTGTTCAAATACCCACTACAGCTCGTGCCCCGTTGTTCCCGGCCTTAGCGTTGCATGTCAGGGCGAACATCTGCGACGTCGTGGTCGTCCACCAACCGGGTGGTCAAATAAATAAATAACCCGGTTTACATGGACCCAACCAACCTCTCCTCGAAGCGTCTAATCCTTTTCTCTACCCACTCTTACGTTCCTCCACCTCCTTAATTTTTACCCTATATCATTTTGAACTGCGTTCCCCTGCTGTTTATTTATTTTTGACTCACGCCCTCCTCCGACTGCTTGGTCGCATTGATCTGTGCTCTGCCCCTCCCTGCGCTTATTTTATCTAGCACATTTCTATTTTATCTTCACCGTGGTTTATTGTATGCGCAATGACAAAAAAGGGAATAAAAATGCAAAACCGAAATTTGCGAGGAAATGTAATGGTATCGGGCAATAAGCGAGGTGGCCTGACAGTAGAGACAGCTGACTTTTCCTTACGCAGGCTCCTGATGTAGTACCGATACTATGCTCAGGCATTTCGTGAAGGTGCACACCTAGCTGACGTGGAGTAGAGCCCTGGTCGACATTCGCGCTGGCTTTGTTGTCATAGTGGAGAAATAAAGATGCGAGCACTGTCCTCCCATGGTATGATGCCCAATCTGACGGGGTTGCGTGGTTTTTGTCTTGCGCGTTCACGTCCGCGCCGTGCTCCAGTAATACCTGTGCGATACCAGCACCATCTTCTTGGGAGCTATATGCGCCTCGTGACACCATGTGTAATGGGGTCTGGCCCAGGGCGTTCGTCGCGTTGGCATTCGCACCACGGTCGAGCAGCATCCGCGCGATTTTGACCCTCCCGCAATATGATGCCAAATGTAGAGGCGTCGTGTTGTCCTTGTCTTGTGCGTTGACGTCCGCACCATGCTCCAGTAATAGGTCCGTAATGCGGACGCCATTAATGTGTTTTCCCTCAGCCGCTAGATGTAACGGGGTCCGGCCCAGCTTGCGCTTCGAGTTGGCAGTTGCGCCTCGGTCGAGCAGCACCCGTAAGATTTTGACGTTCCCGAAATAAGATGCCAAATGTACTTGTGCATTGACATCTGCGCCGTGTTCCAGTAATAGTTCTGTAATGCGGGCGGCATCGGAGTTGAAGTCATATATGCCCTCAAATACGAGATGCAGCAGGGTTCGGCCCAGACCTTGGCCCAGACCAACCTCCAAGTTGGCCGCTGCGCCACAGTCGAGTTGCAGCCGTACCATTTCGACCTTCCCAAGGTAGCACGCAACATGTAACGGGGTAATATTGTCCTTGTCGCGTGTGTTGACATCTGCCCCGTTCTCCAGTAATAGTTTTGCAATGCGGATGCCATTTTGCACAGGGTAAGATCTACTTCTGGCCACAAGGCGCAACGGAGTCTGGCCCAGGTTTCCCTCCAAGGTGGCAGTCGCACCACGGTCGAGCATCCCCTGTACCATATCAACCCTTCCGTAGTAGGATGCAAAATGTAGTGGCCCGGGGGTTATTTGTCCTTCACTTGTGCGTTGATATCCGTGCCGTGTACGAGTAAAAAATTTACTATATCATCAAGGTTATTGTTATCTTGAATTGGGGCTCTGAGAGCACCAGGAGCAGCATGGTCTTTCCCGTCGATCCCCGAACATTGATGTCCGCGCCATGATCAAGGAGGAGCTCCGTAATCTCCGCGTGATCTTTGCTTAATACTGCAAGCAGCGGAAACTCGCGTAGACCATAAACAGCATTGACATACTGTGGGTGTTTGATCGCAAGGTGCTTGGCCAAGTCATAGAACCCACAAAGCGAAGAATAATACAAAGGATTTGCATTTGGTCCTGCTGGCTTCCCATAGTCATAGTCGATGTTATATGTCCCGATCCATGCCGAAAAATGAGGGTTGTCGGTGTCAAAGAGTGTTTCCATCCCATCCTTCACGCGTGGTGCAACGTCCTCAAATTGTGCGTGCTCGACCCAGTGTTCAGCTGCATATTCGACCAAAGGGAACATTTCTAAATTCTCTTTGTCGATGTGATCGCCCGAATGCAAAAGAGATCCGAGACAGGCCTGCGTGAGGATGGTGTGTGCAGATCCAGGACGAATGTGATAGTGAGAGAAGTCTCCGAGCGCGGATGTGAGGCGATCTGACATCGAGAACTCCTTGACGGAGAAATGTGAAGACTGGACAACCTGGCGGCCGGACCAGCGGTTGCTGACGATGGTGATCAGACTTGAGCAGGTGGATAGCACTGCCTGTGTCTGATCACCCAACCGCCAAGCTGAGCGGTATTTCAGAATCCCTCCCTGGGCTCCATCAAACTCGAACGCAAGCAATTCTGCAAGTTCTTCAACACGAAGTGGACGGACGGCCACCATAAGACACTGCAACATGCGATGGGCGTGCCCTTGGTTCGTCTTGTTGATCTCCATGAGTACCCGCGCATATGTCCCGTCCAAACTTTCGGGTAACTCGCGAAGGGTCTGTCGAATATTTGCTGGGAAACAGTGTCGCAGCACCTCCAACTGACAAAATACCCATCGGAACCTGTGCAAAAAAATCATGAGGGCCTATCGCAGAGCATGGGGGACGCTCTCACATTCCGTCTGCTCTATTGGACAACTCCTCGACAACTAGCTTCTTCTCTTCGTCCCGCCAAGTCCGCATCTTCTTATCCGCGTAAACTACGTTGCTCACGTAGTCGGAAATATCCTTCATTTGTCCAATCTCATCGTGAAGTGAAACAGCACTAGCTAGTGGCCCAAGGACATTCTTGATATCGATCTCCGGGCGGCTGGTAACACAAATATGCAAGTTCGGAAGGTCCAGGCGGATAATCTCCTCCAGAAGGTTAAGCACAACTTCTCGTGATGTTGGCATACCAGAAGAATCCGGACACTCATCGAGTGCGTCAATAATGATATAAATTGGCCGCCCTGCGGTGGCCAGGAGCATTTCCCGAAGACAAATCGTCAAGGCGTCTTTGCTGGGTTCTCGCGCACCCTTCCCATGTGTAGAATAAATCTGGGAGATTATCTTGCAGCATGGGCTTGAGTAGGCAGAGAGTTGAGCGAGAAGAGAGGTGATAAAGTTGCGGAAGTCTTGCTTCTTGTCTTTGTCCCGAAAGTCAAAGTAGAAAAATGCTAAGGAGACCTGTCCGGCATCGCGCAACGACATCACGTGTTTTATGATTGCGGAGCTTAGGTCGTTGTGAGTTTCCGTCATCAGCGACGATAGTTGGGAAATGACGAACCAAAGGATGCTCTTCCCGGACCCCGCTATGCAAATCAGAGATCATCAGGTCCGGAGCGGCAAAAGATAAGAGGAGCCTACGCTTTCCATGGATCCAAAGGAGAGATCCGTTGGATGTCCAGTCCTGGAATTTCTTGCTTTGAAAAAACCACGCGGAGGTTCCCTCTTGGTGGGTCTCGCATGCGATGTTGTAATTTGTGGACGGGTCCGGTGGAGAAAGCCATTTGTGGATCTCCTTTTCGATCTGTGTCCCTGGGCAGAAGATTCGGTCTCAATAGCGGACGCAATATGGGTAGGAGATGACAAACACTTGACTTCTTCTACATCGCGCTTCACTTCTAGTACATCGCGCTTTACTTCCTCCATATTCTGTTGCACAACCATGTTGGCTTTGCCGGCATCTAAGTGGATGATCGTTTAGTATGTTATGGGTGAATAGTCCGAGTCAATACGGCCGCGTACCATCTTTGGCCTCGGTGGTGACCTTCAGAATCTGAGCCGTCGCCATCTGAAATTCCTCTTGTATTAAGCTATCGAGCTTCTTTAACGCGTCCTCAATATCTGTCCTCCCCAGTAGCTTTCTAAAATATATTTCTGGGAAAACATAAGATCGGTGACGTGTGAAGCATATCTTGCTGAGACAACTCACTTGCTCGTCGCCGTTTCACTTCCTTGGTCGCGATGGAGAGGATAGAGAGTAGCTCAATCACGATCTTCACGAGCACCTCCACCATTCTCGTAGACAGTGAAACTTCAGTATAGACCTCGAGTCGCTTGAAAAAGCTCTCGATGCGTTCAAAGAGGTCGATGATGGCACCGTGACTTGCTCTGACATCCTTCGCCGCCTATAATATTCAGCGTTAGCGGATGTAGCCCCACGAAAAGGAACAGCGAAAACACGGACAGCGAGGAGGACGCCGATCCCAGTGAAGATCACCTTCGCAGGAGGGAACGCCTTCACAAGTAACGTTTACATTCACTGCGTGAATTGGATTCATGATAAGTACCAGGCTAACGCCGTCACCAAGAGCCCCGGAGAAAGTGTAGAGTACATGAACCAATGGATCGATCCACTTCATCAACTTCTGATCGCCAGATTGCTCGAAGGTCTTGGCTTGGTCCCGAAGTATGTCCAGGACGTCATCGACGGGCTTGCAGGCTTGCAGCTTGGCAGCGAGCGAGTGGGCTAGAAGATCATCTCCGGTCTTCTTCTGGTACTCGGCCAGAGCGATATCGAGCATCGATTTGAAGATCGGAGATGGGGCAGCTGTTTGGGAAGACGAAGACATGGCAGTAGAGGTGTGGAGGATAGCAAGTTGGCAGTAGCTTGATTGCGTGGCAAGTAGAGGAAACACCAAGTCGCCTTAGATGGGAATATTCACACCGCCTCATGCGCCTCCTTGGACGCGCCTCAAAAGAGTAACAAAGAAATAGATCCGTTTTTACAATTACTTCCGATTCTACAGTGTGACGAACCAACCCATTGGAAAAGGAGAGTGGATATGAAATCAAAGGGTAAAACAACAGGACGAAGCAATTGGAAAGCATACGAAGAGGACCCGACGACCAGCAAGCGGACGTGTATCGTATCGGCAAAAAGTAGCATATGGTAGCAAACCTGACCTACTATATTTCGAATCCGTCCTCTCTACTACCACGCGCCGAACTAGGATAAGTAATAAACACCGTATACAACACAAAGCAAAAAGAAGCAATTTCGGAGAGGACGGAGGAGAGAATGGTTTGACGTCAATGGGATCAGTACGAGGTAACATAATTGCGTCCGTGCCTCGCGCACACAACTGTCAAATGAGGCGAGTAAAAAAGCCCAGCTTTCAGTCCTGTCATTCGCCGCCGATGCCAGGGTCCCCGTTCACCCGCAGCGGTGAGCGCGACATGTCAATCGCGGAGTACGCGGGTGGCAGATCGAACGGGTCCCCATCACCAGAAGCCAAGCGCGACCTCGACGGGGCGACTCTGATGCTCGCGCTCCTGGCGCGAACCACACCAGACCCGTGCGAGATATTCGTGGTCCGAATACTCAGAGATCGGCCCACACCTGCGTGTTCGGTCGGATCCCGGGCCGGAGCTGGTAAAGGGAATAGATCGTGCGTGCTCGCGGAGTAATTTGGTGGCAGTTTGATGGGTGAGTCGTAGCCATGCTGCGACTCGGGGAAGGAGGAAACACTCCGAAGATGGGTGTAGGATCGTGATCGCGGTGGAGGTGGGTGAGGTGGTGTCGAAGAGCCAGGGCCGGGGTCGGGTGACGCGGGACTGGAACGGCTCGGCATAATGGGTAATGGGGGAATCGGCGGTTTTGCTGATAATGGGGTCGGGGGAACGGGAAGCGAACGTGAGTGTATACTCGAAGTTGGTGATGCAGGAGTACGACGTGGAGGGACAGAGACCGGGCTTATAGGCGATGGTCGGTCCTGTAGGGGAGTGTGGGCTGAGGTAGGGAGTGGTGGGAGTGGTGGTGGTTCGTCCTGTGAGACTCGTCTGTGTGACGACGTCGAAGGTGCCCCACGGGTATAGGAGTATCCTTGAGAAGGCGGTAATCGTGGCAACTCGCGAGTTCTTCGATTCGGTTGCCGGGAAGAAGGCGGGGCATGAGACGCAAGCGACAACGACGAACCCGAATGCGTCGCGTATACCCCTTGTCCGGACGTATATGCTGAGTGTTGCACTGCCGCGTGATTATCGGTGTGGGACGACAATCGGCTCGTCGCTCGGGACGATGCCTCGCTTGCTGGGCCACCATCAATGCTCTCCGCATAGTGTGAGTGGTTGTCATCCTTAGCGCGAGCTGGTATGCTCGAACGCCATCGATCGATCTCCGGAGTAGCCTCTGAAGTGTGTAGGAGGGCTGCTATGTCGGGGGTCCCAGATGAGAGGGAACTGGAAGAAGGGAGGCCGTTTGAAGATAATACTCCGAGGGACAAGTCGGAAGGAATCCCATCGTCAAGGAAAGAATCTGATGGGCTAGTGCGCGTCACGTTCATCCACTCCTCACTAGGTGTTACCAGTAGCATGGCTGTCACCAGTAAAAAATCTAATAAACTGAGGGGAAGGCCGTTATGCATGCGCTGAGGCTTGCTGGAGCCCAGGCGAAAAAGAGGATCCAATATTTTTAATTGTGGAGGTGCTCGTTGCATGGCCGGTTCTAAGACGGCAACAGGGCCCTTGACGGTTTCCGTCGTGCACTACAGAGGGAACGATATGAGGATGGGTGCAGGTATATCTTCTGATCACGTACGGCGTAATGCACCCCGGAGCGCTTCCATCTCAAGCTATGTCGATGATGGGGGATGTAAAATTTGCGATAGCTAGGACCGTACGAGACAATCGAATCAATTATATTGTGGTAGAATAGGGAAGGACTCGCCTTGAGAGGGATCCATAGGAATATCCTAGGAATTCGTCCGCGGGCTTCCAATGACCCTTGCCAAATACAACTTCGACGCCAGTGAGATCCTTGTTTTTACGGAACGATGATTTCTGAAGGTTTGTTGGCCAGCGGACGCGAGAGACGTTGACGAAGCCTTTCGGATCAGACCTGCGAACTTTGGTAATATTGTCGTCCGTATCGATAACATAGAGGGGGTTTTCGGATGAACCATCGTGAACGACAGAATCTAGAAATGACGGGGATGATAAACGCAGAGTCATCAACGGATTGATTGACGACTGCGAGGAAGTGGCAGGGTCTGGCGATTTGAGGCGACGAAGTACAGATGACGTTGAGGGCGCGGATGGGGAGGACTTTAAGCGGCCAGCCAAGGAGGGTGTGAAAGAGGTTCCAGCCTGAAACTGTGACTTGTCTCTGTCCCACGTTGGTAGAGAAAGCTTGACCATCGCAAAGGAAGAGAAAGAAAGAAAGGAAATGAGAAAGAAACAACTGAGCGGATGAACCGAAGTTGCGCGTGTGTCAATTCAATACATATTATGTAATTCAACATCTCGCGCGTCGTCCAACCAACAGAGCCCTCTGTATGCTTTCGTCATGTACACGTTGGTAGGAGGCGGTGCTGGTGGTCCAGGCCTACTGCCCCACCCGAAGACTGCTTGTCAATGATGAGTCCGGGGACAGCGCACCTGCCCCAGTCGCTCGAAGGAGGTATTCTCTTCCTCGCCTTGTTCCCCATCCTCAGTATCTTCATTGACGCAGACGTCGCCATCGTGCTCACTCGTGTCGGGCGTCTCCTGTACTCACCCCCCCTCCTCTTGCCACCATCCTCTCCATCACTCTCAGCCCAGCCCAAGCTCCTTCATAGCATCATCCCTTGAGAAACGGAAGTCCCAACCACACTCGTGCCTGCGCACGGGGCTTTTGAGAATCACTCAGATTGCGTACGGCCGTGGAATATAGCCGAGACCTAACCCTACATTCGGGTTCAAAGGTTGCATCCCCATGGGCTCCGGTGATATGGGATCTTACCAAAAGGACAACGACGCAATGTGTGTGGGAAAGATCCTCCGTAACGGGGCAAGGACGCGAACGACAGTCCGGGGTTATGCGCCGTACTGGTCAGATCCGGGCAGACTTGAGGTCGGGTCGGGGGCTGCACATGTGAAGGCGTATCTGGTGATGTAAGTGACACCCTCGAAACCACTATATATTGGAGTGTTTCCTCTCTGCAAGCCCCTCTGTCTCTTTCTGTGACTCGGACTAACTTGCATTCTCAAACGTCTCAACTATTTTGCCATGTGGCTGCCAGAATCCCCTGGCCCGGCGGCTAGGTTATATAATAATTCTCATCTGACTCATGGTTTCGTTCCTAATCATGTCTCGGGGCACCTTCAATAGGTTTACGCGTGTTTCATAACTGTAACGGCTCGTAGTTACGACTGGTCTGTGTCTCTGGCAACCGTGCGGTACGGGGAAACCTAGCTTCTTCGGGTTCTGCGGCGGTTCGCCCCCCTATGGTCGCGACTGGCAGTCATCAATGGAAGAAAGTAACAATGTTGGGATTGGAGGATTCAGGTTTATGTGTAGCTGTGAATTGTCCGCTTGCACCCTCGCAACTACACTGTACTATGCTTATGTCTTGGTCAGGATAGCCGCCCGTGTGATACCAACTTCGACGGTATCGAGGCTGAGGAAACCCTCGTTGTATTTCAATCCCTGTTCTGTCCTACGCCGCTCTCGAATTTCTAACGTGAAAAAGCTTTCCCTTCCAGATGGGCTTGAACCATTTCACTCCCTAGGACCTCGTTGTATTGTAGACGCCAACTCGGCCCGGGTGACTTCCTGTAATTATGCAAGGCCGCCGACTCTCTGTGCTCCCCGTCCTTGCCGTGGCCAACCCCCTCTGTCCCTTCGCGACGCCGCTATCACCACCTTGGAAGGACATGCAGGTGAAACACGCATGTACCGTCCTGGCGGGCTGGGAAAACCCGGTCCAGGGTACCGGCCCGAGGGCACCATATTACTCTCCCAGCACTTTGTCTTTAACCGCAGCGACAGAGTTCTGTACTCTATGCCTTGGATATAGTGCAAGGTATATACCTTGTGCCCGGCTCAAACCCATCAGCTTTCACAATACCCGCCACTCGACCACGTACTCACCGCGGACCCTGACAGCCCTTAAGCTTGAATGCGGCCTAGTGAGCCTCAAGGCGTTCACTTACTAGTATAGACACCGGTCTGTTTTCATGTATAGAAGCCCTCTACTCGAGAAATATAGCTTTTACGCTCAAACCGTCCCTCTGCTGCTCCTGCTGAACATTTGTGTTCCCACGCTTATCGCTGATATCCGCCATCCACCTGAAAAGGGTCACTGACCTAAACTTCACTGAACTTTTGTTGTACAGTGTCTTTGACTTGCTATAGCCTCTAAACGCGGTTTTGTGATACTCTGTAGACTCACACTCCAAATGTCATATGTAGTGATGTAAATTCACCGCCGCGCTCTGTCACAGCAGGAAATAGTACGCCAGCTTTAACGGACACAAGAGCAAAGACCAATCAGATCACAGGCAATGGTTCAACGTGGTCAAAAACCATACTGTCACCGCCCCAAAGCTGCCCGGAGTGTACGGTGCCCCGTGTGATAACTTGAGAATACGCTTCGATCATTCACGGTCACCGTTGTGTTGCTTATATAACACTTCCCTGTCTCTCTCTAGACACAGCAGCTATGTTATACCGTAGCATATTGGTCCTTGCCTCAGTCACCATTGGGGCTCTCGCAGGGCCTACGCAAGATGTATTATCGTTTTCAAAGCCCCGGCCTCTTGTGATTTGGCACGGTCTCGGTGAGCCTCCATTTCTGAGCAATATGGAGAAGAGGAAGCCCTAGACTAAGTCGGCCTAAAGGCGACTCGTATGCCTCCGATGGCTTAGTACAGTTCCAGTCGTATATCGCCCAGATGCACCCAGGAATATTCATACACTCGATATATATCGATCAAGACGTGAAGGAAGACCAACGGGCTACCTATGTACGTTTTCTGCACACTTAGACTTAGACCGCTGGCGTCTTCTTCACTTATACCGACTCCCTTGAACAGTACGGAAACGTCGATGACCAGGTGGAGCAAGTCGCCGAGCAACTGAAAGCCGTGCCCGAGCTGTCAGGCGGGTTCGACGCCATGGGCTTTTCGCAAGGTTCGTAAACGTGGCTTCCCCAAAACGCCCAAGGCGCGCCGCGACGAAGGGGGTTTCTGACGACATGGCATCAGGCGGACAGTTCCTGCGCGCGTACGTCGAGCGACACAACGACCCGCCGATCCGCAACCTCATCACTTTTGGCTCGCAACACATGGGCATCGCGGGCATCCCCGGGTGCGGGCCGTTCGACGTGCTCTGCCAGCTCGCGCGCAAAGCGACGCGCGTGGGCGTGTACAACGGATGGGTACAGCAGAACATCATACAGGTATTGCTTCCTCTCCTCTTCCTCTTATGCACGCCCAGTTTCTATCCGTCTGCACAGGCGCAGTACTACCGCGACCCGGTGCAGCTGCAAACCTACCTCGCCGCGAACCACTTCCTCACCTCGATCAACAACGAGCTGCCTGCGACGCGGAACGCGACGTATGCCGCGCGGCTCGCGACGCTCGACGCGCTCGTGCTCGTGCTCTTCGAGCGAGACAGCACCGTTATACCCAAGGAGAGCGCCTGGTTCGGGTCGTATACGCCGCCGTCCGACTCGCGGGAAGGCGATGAGGAGAGTCTCGTGTCGATGCGGGAGCAGCCGCTCTACACCGAAGACTGGATTGGGCTGCGCGCGCTCGACGAGCGTGGGCGCGTCGTGTTCGCGTCTTGCGACAGCGAGCACATGCATCTCACCGCGGAATGTTGGCAGCCGCTCGTGGAGAAGTATGTCGGCTCGCGGAAAAGCTCGTAGGCAAAGGCAACACCCCCCAATTTTCGTGGAAACCGCTGTGTGTATATGTGTTCCTTTTGCTCTCTGTATTTGCAATATATGACATCATCTTTTCTTTCGTCTCCATTTCCATCACTGGACTAACGACAGTAGAGTAAGTGAAGGGGACGGGGCAGTGTCCTGATGCGTGCCGAGCGCGGAAAAAGGGAATACACTTTAGGCTGGACCCTGAGACTGCGGACCGTAGAATGTCATGAGTGCCATACAGCCAAGCCACGCGACCTCGACTGCAGCGCGACCAATAGCGGTGAGAGGCTGCTCGACCACCGGCACCGCTGGGCCGGTATGAAGGAGCTCGGTGCGCGGCACGCACAATCCGAGCTTCTCAAGCGCCTCTGGAAAGAATTCGATGGCTGTTCCACTGCCGTCGAGGCATGCGCCCATGACAAAACCGTCCGGGTACACGTCCCGGAGCGATGCGGGCGGGATGCCGAGCTCTGCCTCCTCTAGCGGACCCGTCACCGAGAGTCCGCGGGCCGGGAGACGAATTCCCGAGCCGTTCAGGTCCGAATGAGCGACGAGTTGCCCAATGACCTTGAAGCCGCTGCGGAGGTCGAACAGAGGAGTCGGGTGCTGCCGCCCGCCTTTTTGCAGACGAACCCGTGAGCGTTTCTTGGCCTCGCCCTGGTCGTCGAATGGGACGTAATATACGAGCAGGTACAAGTTCTGCTCCTGATCCCTTGGCGTTCGTTGTCTCTGCTCGTCCACTGTGCTCGCGGGGTCCGTCTCGTGGGGCCAGAGAGGGAGAAGCATGAACAGCGAGTCATCCGGTACCTGGGTGAGCACGTCCTTGTTCTTGCCCTTGCCCTTGCGGCCGATGCGTGCACTGCCTTTAGAGCGAGTCAAGGAGAGCATCCCTACATCTTTGAATGATGACATAAGGTCCTGGATCGTACTATCTCGCTCTTCTTTCATAGGATGCGGAACCAAACTCATCCAAGGCGGATTGATGGGATTCAGGCTGGATGAAAGGGTGCGCGGGGTGCTGCTTCCAGTCGAACCGATACTGCGCTGAAACCAGCCGTAAGATCGCCTCGGGGTAGGTGTGGGCACTTGTTCATTCTTGAGCTGATCGTTCGCGCGATTATCCAAAGTAGCGAAAGCCTCGGCGTGGGATTTGCGTGAGATGCGATTCACAGATTCATTACCGCCATCTTCCTCAGCTTCGTCGTGAGGGGACAGCTGCCGCTCTGGGGCGGAGGAACTCTCCAAGGAGGACAAAACAGTGGCCGTAGAGGAAATGCTTTGAGACGTTGAGGCGGTAGAGGTGAACGTTGTTATACTTGTAAGATCGAGAGAGGATCCAGAAACGTGGGTTGGCGTGGTCCCTTGAATACTCGAAGTTTGGCTGTCTGGCCCTTCGAACCTGCTCCGATCGACGATGTGGTAGGGTGTAGGTGGCTCCTGCTGGGGCGAACTTGCCAACCAATCCTGCGGAGAGCGGCGAGGATGAAGGGGGTTGGGCTCGCGGCGGGTGTCAAGGCGGTTGGCCGCCTCTCCTAGCTTCGTGGTACTCTTCGTGGTCGTGAGCTGCCCTTGAATGCGCTTCGTGGCGAGGAGGATGACGTCGTGCGTTGACATAACAGGGGTGCGAGTTTCCTTGGACTTTGCAGTCCGTGTGCTCACTGTCGCCGTACTGTTGGGGGTTCTGCCCGAGCGGTGGTTTCTCAAGCCGTAATTACGAAAGATGGAGAATGCGAGGGCCCTAGAGTGCCGGTGGACGAGGGCCGTTGGACCACCTAACGTGTTCGCAGAGTCGGGGTCGACATCGTGCTCTGCATTGAGGCGCTGATGACTCGGCTTGTCGGGGTCGACTACAATAAAAATCGGTGAAACATAGTTGTGTCAGCACGTGGCTAAGCAAGGCCAGTACTGAGATACACGTACGAGACCGCGAGGTGGCTCGTTCGATGCGGATCTGTCCGATCTGAGAGCAACGCCAAACATCCCAGTGTCTAGGGTTGCCATCGGGTCGACGGGGGGGGTGGGAGACGCGCTCACGCTGGCGGATGAAGGACCACACATTGCGACGCAAGACATAGTCAGGGTCATCGCGGCGGAGGCTGCTAGCAAACGAGTCGTCGAACGTCGCGGTACTAGGGCGGCGTGGACCCGTAGTTTCATCTGCCTCCGCCCACGGTACGACTTTTGGCGAACTGCTGGGTAGGCCGATTATTCTGGCAAAATCGAAGTCTTCGTCCTTGCCCTCTTCTTTGTCCTTTGATTTCCGCTTGTCCAGGTTCTCTAGGTCACCGACGCTCATGATATTATCCAGACTCATGCCTTGGCGCATATGCTCGCCCGAATCGTCTGTTGGTGAAATACCAACGCTGTTGGCGGGTGGTAACAGAGGCTGCTGGTCTCTGTTGGGACTCGTGGCGGTGACGGATGTGTCCCCTTCGGCGTCATTATGGCTTGGCTGGCGCACTGCGGTGGTAATGTCCTCACGCGGCACGAGATCTGGATGGCTAGCGTGGAAAGGATGGTTGCGCGGAAAAGGCGTGCGAATGGCGATGCCGCCGCGTCGTATAGCGGCGAGTGCGAGTTCACGGGAGCCAGTTTCCAACACATCCGAGTCTTCATCATCGTCACTACCCACGTTAGTGACGTGTATGACAGAGGGGCCTGTTTCCTGTCGACGCTTGTTAGGATCGGCAACATACCAATCCGTATGCTTTTGTACCGGGGGGTTGGGGGATTACGATCGAACTCGACCACAAAATCGAAAGTATATGAAGAACGGACCTGTTCCAAACCAAATGCGTGTGATGTATCATCAGGAGCGGTACCTTCGAATTCAACGTCTGTGTCGAAGTCGATGTCAGAAGTGCCCCCGGACGCTATAGTCTCAGAGTCGCTGCTGTACGTCTCTGGGTTGGAGCGATATGGGGCTCTGGCAAAGTCACCGAAGCTAGGTTGGTCAGGGGTGCCAGCGTACCTGTTAGTGGGAAACGAATGTTTGATGAGTATAAACGATTCGGGTTCCGAACGGGTACTGACCGCTCAACTGTATTCACGATATCATCGACGGAAATATCAGATTCTGTAATGACTGAGCCAGGGCCAGAAAGATCCCTAGAAGACGAAGCATTCAGCATGAAGACGCGCAGAGGTATGGCGCGAGCGTTCATCTAGCAGCTCTGAATTTGGAGACGAGGCGGAGTGTACCCTGATTGATTGTACTGGAGAGGAGAGGTCAAGTAGCTCACCTAGTAGGCCGATTACTAGGGACATTGTAGTTGGCCATTTCCTTTGTATCCGTCACGCCACCAGGGGAGTGAGAAGGTAACGGAACGGAGGCCGTGGGGTCTGTCGTAGAGATCGTCCCAGTTAAGCAAAGCCACCGCCGGGACATGTAAGAAGGCATACGCAAACTATGGAGCCGTCCGGAGAGCATCGCTATCGTCGTGCCCTGTGCATCAGCTCTCGGACTTTCCTTGTCAACGGTCCACGAATCTATTTGTATGAGCGCCTTCACTATGAAAATCGGAGAGGGGGTGCTCACCGGACATAACCCCGATCTCAGGCTTCGACCTTTGGAGGTAATCCATTACCACATCGGGTTGGAGGGCCTCTAGGGCCTATGGACATCGTGATGGTGGAATCAATAAAAACGCTTATTGTGACCCTGACTCACTGTCCCATCGCTAACTCCTAGAATTCGTTCCAAGTCGTCGTCGTGAACGAGCGCCATGTCACAATCTGGAGCCCGCTGCACCGCCCGCGTTATAATTAACGTAGTCGAGTATTGAAAATTTATTTGCGCCACTCACTGCCGCGATATATTCTAATAGTACGTGCAGAGGATCCCGGCTCTTTGAACACACATATATGAGCACTAGCAAGTCAAAAAGTGTAATCTTACCTCGGTAACGCTGGGTATCGGAACCAATTCCACTTCCGGCTCGGGGTCATTCCCGCGTGCATCTGGCTGGGGCCCCGCCGCTCCTTTCAGTCGTGGAATTATCCAGAAAAGACGTTTCACACGAAATCCTCGGATAAATAGGCATTGGTTCTCAGGTAAGTTCTGAGAAAACGCGTTAGAATTTCTCAGTATCCTTCGGCAGTTCAAGTTGCAATCCGCGTACCACATACCTCACCGCTTGGGCCATGACTCAACACTGCTCCTTGGATCCGTTGACTCAAAACTCGCCAATGAACCGTAGTGCCGACATCAGGGACTTGAACCCTTAAAGATATCCGCGAATCCGCTTGGCTCTCGTAGAAAGCAATATTTGACCAAGATCTTGTGCGATGACAACCAGTGACCAGAACTATGTCCTCCATCTCTATTCCCAGTCCGTGCCTTTGCGAGAACGCGAACCAGGAGTCGATATGCCTAGTGATCCATGTGCCGAAATGAGCCTGGGAAAGAGTGTCCTCACGCCGAGCCACCACTGGAAGGGATAATGCAGCACCGTGCTTCCTTGTGCACGAGAATGAAACTTCCGCAGAGTCTGGGGTTGGGGGCCTGAAGGAATGTCAGTGACACGGGCAAAATTTGGGATGTGTAGTTTAATTACGCTACAGCGAAGACATCTGATCCACCAGATTCCACGGTGACCCCATACGAGCAGAAATTGTTGGGATAGAGGGTGCCATGATCAATATGATTTGGCACGCTGAGCCGAAGAGGTTCAAATCGTTCTGGTACACCGAATCTTTGATGGGATTCGTGGTTTGCAGGGAGGAGAGCATTGAACAGGCGGTGAAATTTGCCTTGGCGAATGAAACCGACGTCACCGACCTCAACGGGAGGGTAGAGATCTCCTGGGTCTGGCTCCCACAGGGCGTAGCCGAAAGCAGGATGTGCGGTGGCGAGTTGCTCGCGAAAGGTGTTATAGTGTGTCATTGAGGCCTATTATTGAGGGTCTGAGTGGGGGATAAAGCCTAATGAACAGCAGGTCGTAACAGTACTAGGGATGTCACGGCATTGTCATGCATAGCCCTCATACTGCCACGCTTTACAGTAATAGTCAGGTTCCTGAATTTAATGTACTCAGGCTAGCGCCGTCGGCGCCACGGAGGGCTAATGCGCCGAAGTCGGGGCAAGCCTTCCCTTGAGCCTTCCCTCCCTGACCAGCGGCTTCAAGTTCTCGAGTCACGGAACTACCTTCAGTGAGTGAGTCAGGCGCCCGAGCTACCAGCACGATACCGTGGCCTAACGGCGACTCGTACGCCCCTAGCATAGTGCAGTTCCGGTCTCTTCAATTGCAAGATCTCTTCGCAAAGATACACCCCAGAATATTCATACCTCGGTATATATTGATACAGATGCGCACTTGAAAGGAAGTCTAACAGGCCTACCTTTGTGCGTTCCCGGGGGATTCGACCGTCAGCCTCGCAGGCACAGGCAACCCCCCCCGGTTTTCGTAGAAACCGCAGCCTTTTATGTCTGCGTTTGTGTTTTGTGTCCTCGGTGTTGCAATATCACACCATCTTTTCGTTCGTCTCCATTAAGTCAAGCGTTAGGAAAACACTAGACTAACGACAGTACAGTAAGTGAAGGGGACGGGGTAAAGTAATGCGCCGAGCGCGGAGAAAGGGAAATACTTCAGGCTGGACCCTGAGATTGTGGACCGTAGAATGTCGTGAGAGCCATACAGCCAAGCCAAGCGACCTCGACTGCAGCGCGACCAATAGCGGTGAGAGGTTGAAAAACGACACCCTCGTCCATCGGCGATGCTGTCTCCATACGTGGGTCGGTGTGAAGTTGGACGGGGGGGTGTGCGCGCGGCACGCATAACCCGAGCTTCTCGAGCCCCTCAGGAAAAAATTCGATGGTTGTTCCACTGCCGTCAATACATGCACCAATGACAAAATTGTCTGGGTACATGTCCCGGAGCGATGCGGGCGGGATGCCGAGCTCTGCCTCTTCTAGCGAACCTGTTACCGAGAGTCCGCGGACCGGGGGGCGAATCCCCGAGCCTTTCAGGTCCGAATGGGCGATGAGTCGCCCAATGACCTTGAAGCCGAGGCGGACGTCGAGCAGAGGAGTCGCATGCCGCCGCTCGCCTTTTCGCAGGCGAAACCGTGAGCGTTTCTTGGCGGGCTTGTCTTCGCGCTGCCTGTCGAATGGGACGTAATACACAAGCAAGTACAAGTTCTGCTCCTGGTCCAGAACCCTTGGCGTCAGTTGACTCCGCTCGGGCGCTGCGCTTGCGGGGTCCGTCTCGTGGACCCAGAGAGGGAGAAGCATGTATAGCGAATCATCCGGTACCTGAGTGAGTACGTCCCTGTTCTTGCCCTTGCTCTCGTGGCCGATTCCTGCACCCTCCTTGGAGCGAGTCGAGGGGACTAATCCTACATCTTTGAATGATGACCTAAGGCCCTGGATCGCACGACTTTGTTCTTTCTTCATAGAACGCGGAACCACCGTCATCCAGGGTGGATTGAGGGGGTCCAGGCTAGATAAAGGGGTAAGCATCCTGCCACCAGGTGGGCCAATAAAGTCTCGAAACCAGCTGCGAGATCGCTTCGTGGTCAGTGCGGGGACCTGTTCGTTCCTGGGCTGACCAGTCGCGCCTTTATCCAGAGCAGCGAGAGCATCGGCTCTGGCCATGCGAATCATGGATTCGTTATCGCTGTATTCCTCGGCTCGGTCATGGGAGGCCAGCTTCCCCTTTGAAGTGGGGGGGCTCTCCGGGAATGGCACAAGGGAGGCGGCAGGGGAAGCATCTTTTGGCGTTGGGCTGGAAGAGGCGGTCGTTTTTATACTCGAAAGATCGAGCGAATCGGGCTCGCGGCGGGTGTCACGGCGGTTATCCCCTTCTTCTGGCGATAATCCGTGGTTTTCTAGATCCTTGGTACTCTTCGCGATCGTGAATTGCTCCAGAACACGCTTCGTGGCAAGGAGGATACCGTCGTGCGTTGGAATAACAAGGGTACTACTAGTAGTTTCGTTGGGCCTTGAGGTCCGTGTGCTCACAATCGCCGTACTGTTACTCAGGCTGTAACGACGATTGATGGAGAATGCAAGGGCCTCAGAGTGCCGTTGGACGACGGCCGTTGGACCACCTACCCTGTTCGTAGAGCCGGGGTCAACGTCGTGCTCCACATTGAGACGCTGCTGATTGGCGCCGGCTACAAAAATGTCGGGTGGGAGATGAAACATAGTTGCATGAGCACCTGGCTAAGAACGGTACAAAAGTGTACGTACAAGACAGCAGGGTGGCTCGTTCGACGCGGATTTGTCCGATCTGAGAACAGCGCCAAACATCCCAGTGTCTTGGGTCGCCATTAGGTTCACGAGAAGGGAGGGAGACAAGCTCGCGGTCGCGGACGAAGGACCACTCATCGCGACGTAATGTACGGTTGTTGGATTCAGCCCAATCGTGCTTGGCAAGGAAGGAATTGTCGTCAGCATCGAAGTCTTCGCCGCTTCCCGTTTCTTTTTTCTTCAATTTCCGCTTGGCATCAGAAGGTAAAGACTGGGATGCTACGAACGAAAGTGAGGAGCGACGCGTGTCCAGACCCCCTCGGCTAGAGACGTTGAAGATATAATTGAGATCTATGCCTTGGAATACAGGCTCGACCAAATTGTCTGTTGGCTCAAGGCCAGCGTATTTGGAAAACATGTAGTCGGCAGGTTGTGATGAAGGCTGATCTCTGTTGGAACTCGTGACGGTGACGGACGCATCATTGTAGCTTGGCCGGTGCACTGTCAAGGACGCGAGATCCAAATCGCTGGCATGGAGGGCGCGACTCCGCGTAGAAGTGTGAATAACGACGCGTGCAGGGGAGCCGGTTTCTGAGCCAGCAAAGTAATCAGAGCTAGGACGAACGGTGGTTAACCAGTTGGCGGGAAGCGAATGGCGGCGTCGGCCGTTGCCGATAGCGGGCATTTCAGCGTGAAAACGGCGCGTTTCACTCCCTCCACCTGAATCACCCTGATGAGCGCTACTTGAACTTTGAGCCCCGCTCTCGCTGAGAGCCTGGACAGAAATGGTACTATCGGTATCGGTATCGTGGGCAGTCGGAGCGCCGAAGGAGAAAGAAGCTAAGCTGAGGTGAGAGTAAAGATCATCCGAATCACGTGTGTGGGAGAGTCCTTGCTGGACATCCGGTTCTCCGGATCTGTTGTGTGCAACACTCTATTACAAGTGGTCAGTTGTGGCCAACCTGGTATGGTAACTTGTTACCGTGCTGTTCATATCGGATACCCGGTTAATTGATGATGACTCGCCAACACCAGCCTGATGATCGATTAGCGTGTTGACGGAACAACAGAAAACGACCGAAATTAACAGACCCGATCGACCGACAGGGTACGAGATCTGATTCACTTGGGTAAGCATAAACGACTCGGGGTTCGAACGAGATACTGACCGCTCATCTGTATTCATGGTATCATCGATGGAGGTTTCAGATTCGGCGATAACTGGGCCAGAGCCAAAAAGATCCCTAAAAAGATGTCATATCCAGCATGAGGACGCGCGGAGGTATGATGCAAGCGTTCGTCTAGCAGCTCTGAATATCCAGGCAAGGGGTGCAGGTCTCAGAGTGTACTCTGAACTGATTGTACTGTCACTGGAGAGGTAAGGTCAAGTAGCTCACCTTGACTGATTACTAGAGGAATGATATTCGGCCATTTCATTTGTACTCGTCATGCCACCATGCGTGTGGGAAAGTAACGGGACGGAGGAGGCTTGGGGGCCTATCGTAGTGGTTAAGCGACGCCACGGTCGAAAAATGTAAGGCCTACGCAAACTATGCAGCTGTTCGGAAAGCATAGCCACCCCCATGCTCCTCGTATTAGTTCTCGGACTTTCCTTGTTGAAAGTCCACGAATCTATTTGTATGAGCGTCTTTACTATGAAATCGGAGATGACCATGACGCTGCGGGTTCTCACCGGACATAACCCCGATCTCAGGCTTTGACCTTTGGAGGTAGTCCATCACCACATCTGGTTGGAGGCTCTCCAGGGACTATGTACGTGAAGGAATCAATAATAACACTTATACATGGCCCTTACTCACAGTCCCATCGCCGACTCTCAGAATTCGTTCCAAGTCGTCGTCGTGAACGAGCGCCATATCGCAATCTGGAGCCCGCTAAGTTCTAAATCAGAATTAAAAGTACGGCATATATTTGTGCCACTCACTGTCGTGATATAATCTAATAGTACGTGCAGAGGATCCCGGCTCTTTGAACGTATATATGAACACTAGCAAGTCAAAAAGTGTAATCTTACCTCGGTAATACTGGGTATTGAAACCAATTCCATCTCCGGCTCCGGGTCATCTCCACGTGCATCTGGCTGGGGCCCCGCCGCTCCTTTCAGGCGCGGAATTATCCAGAAAAGACGTTTCACACGAAATCCTCGGATAAATAGGCATTGGTTCTCAGGTAGGTTCTAAGGAGCTTTCAGTATCCATTGGCAATTGCAACCCGCGCACATACCTCACCGCTTGGGCCATGACTCAACACTGCTCCATGGATCCGTTGACTCAAAACTCGCCAATGAACCGTAGTGCCGACACCAGGGGCTTGGACGCTTAAAGATATTCGTGAATCCGCCTGGCTCTCGTAGAAAGCAATATTTGACCAAGATCTTGTGCGATGACAACCAGTGACCAGAACTATGTCCTCCATCTCTACCCCCAGTCCGTGCCTTTGCGAGAACGCGAACCAGGAGTCGATGTGCTTAGTGATCCATGTGCCGAAATGGGCCTGAGAAATAGTGTCCTCACGCCGAGCCATCACTGGAAGGGATAATGCAGCACCGTGCTTCCTTGTGCACGAGAACGAAACTTCCGCAGAGTCTGGGGTTGGGGGTCTGAAGGAATGTCAGTGACACGGGCACAATTTGAGATGTGTAGTTTGATTACGCTACAGCGAAGACATCTGATCCGCCAGACTCCACGGAGACCCCATACGAGCAGAAATTGTTGGGATAGAGGGCGCCACGGTCGATATGATTTGGCACGCTGAGACGAAGAGGTTCAAATCGTTCTGGTACACCGAATCTTTGATGGGATTCGTGGTTTGCCGGGAGAAGAGCATTGAACAGGCGGTGAAATTTGCCTTGGCGAATGAAACCGACGTCACCGACCTCAACGGGAGGGTAGAGATCTCCTGGGTCTGGCTCCCACAGGGCATAGCCGAAAGCAGGATGTGCGATTGCGAGTTGTTCGCGAAAGGTGTTATAGTGTGTCATTGAGGGACCGAGTGGATCGGGGATAAGGTTTAATGACCAGCAGGCCAAGGGCTTGTAGTAAAGGAGGTTATGGCACTGTTGTGCATATACAGTAGCACCATCAGACACTAGCGCTACTGTAACACCAAACTAACACGGTAACACCTACGTACCCAAACGTCGGACTCTTCTCCTGGCCCTCGAAAATGCTGAGTAATGTCGGGGCCGTACCTTTCACGAGTTGGCACTTTGTTGGCAACACCTCCACTTCCCGTGCGGCGGTTTTGATAACTGTCGCTGGGCTCGGATTACGATTGGTTGGTAACTCTGACTATACCGTGTTTACGAGGGTGGGAAGACCGCCACATGATGATTAAGCATACAAGTAAGAGATTTCATGACAAGCGCCGATTGACAACTGTATGACAGTTGCCAACATTTGTAAAATTGGCGCATGTCAGGGGCGCAGGATTATAATTGGTCCAAAGAGAGCGGCCACATTAGAGTACAGTATGACTTTGGTTAGCATTGACGGATGCCGTGCTTTTTACCAAGGCCAGAAGCTGCTTTGATCGGGTTGAAGAGCGTGCAGGTCGACCACTCTGCCCGAATGGAAATGAGGTCCGACCAGAAAATAACTGAGTCAAACAACTGAGTCAATCTTTGAGTTTTCCACAGAAGGTAATGGCAGACGACAATGGGGACTTTGAGTACTTCAACTTGCCAGAAACTTTAGTTTCATTGAGCTAGAGGGCACGTGGTGAGATCTGGTTAGAACCGAACCCAACTCTCCCTGGAATGTAGTTCGCCTGCCCACGTATCCGACTGACAAGGCGACAAGGTGGTAGCAGTGGTACAGGGAGGACACCACTACGTCGATACGAAGTCATACCTGCCACGTACCATGAAATGATAGTCCGAAACCAGTTCTATCTAAAGGTTCTGTCCCAAGTGCACCACAACCACGACCGGAACCACTTCCACCAAAAATACAACAAAGCCAGCAAATTACGCAGCGTAGATATATGGGACAATAAGTAATCAAAGCAAGGATCGGTAGATCGGTGAAAGCGGTGTGGTAAGTTCGTGTGTCAACTCGTTTCATATGCAGAAGTTCAAGCCATGAGCGTAAATGCTGCCGCGAGCAGCGCAAGCGCGCTTGTGACAAAAATATGGAAGGCACCGATCCGCCCGGTCCGGCAAGCAGAATCTATGACACAAGCGTGATCGTCATCAGCACGAAGCCTACAACCAAAGAGAAAGGAGCACGAACTCGACCCGGACCCGCCCGAAGAGGGTGTGGGCAACGTCCCGCCAGTGATGGTTGCAGTGCCCGAAGCCGGAAGTGGATTGCCTATATCACCAAGTTATTTATCAGCAACGATGCCAAAAGTGCGGCGATAGCAGCGAAGGCGACAAGGGGGGTCCAAGTACGGGTGGGTGAGGTGTAATGGAGTACAACAGTGAAGACGCAAATATACGTCTGCCGGCATGGTACCACACCCAGCACGAAAAAGGGCACATGGGGACGTTACTAACCAGAGGAACCGCCGGCCGCGTTTGACAGTTGTGCGAAGCCGACGGCTGGTGGGCTGGCGCGGAAGACGCTGTACACGTTTTTCTAGCAGCAAAGTCAGGGTGTGAAGATGACCAAGCCCAATGAGAAAAAAACGTACAAGGAACGTGTCACCAATGATCCATGCTGGATTGCCCTGTCCTGGTGTGACATTCGTGCCTTGGGTGATATCGAAAATCGCGCCAAGGCACCGACCGTTACCGACAGTACCGAGATTCATGTCAGCGAGACTGATTGGCCATGACGGGCCTCCGAAAGACATCGAGATGGCCAAGTCGGTGTTGCACGCTGTATGATTTTAAAAAAACAAAATAGCAGTCCCGTCAGCAAAACTAGATCCCTAATCCTTGGCAATGGCGCAGCGCGCCAGCCGAGGGGGGAGGTAACAAAGATAAGAACGTACGGAAGGCGAAGAAACCAGCGAGGTTGCCGTCAAGCGCTTGAGAGCCGGGGACTGCCGCCCAAACGGCGTTCACAGCAGCGGTGGGACCTCCGATGAGGGTCGTACCAGTGTCGATGGCCGCCACGGCCAAATCGCCACTAGGGAGGTTGACACTCTTACCGTTCACGGTGACACCTACCAAACGTGTTCCAAGCCATGCTGCCTTGAGTGAGTGTGTGACGCACCTGTTACTGTCTGCAACCAGAACGAGCCCCCCCTTATGGGGGAGGTGAAGCTACGGAAGTCGATGTCGCCTTGGTATAATGTTGTGTTTGTCCCACCAAGAGTAAGCACCCCTCCAGGTTCCTCATCCTGTGCAGACGCGTCGTCCACAAATCGAGTGATGAAGAAGGAGAATTCAGGATTTGTGAACAAGTTGTCATTGACGAGAGCTTGCCAGAACGGTAATGCGCTAGATGAGGCAATGCCTTGAAATGCGAGGCCCATGATACCAGCGAGCGCGCCCTGAATCAAACCGCTGGTTATGTCGGTGACAGCAACTGACACTCAAATTAGCACCACAGAAAAGAAATGGCAGATGGATGGATTGATGGGAACGGTAACAAATCCACTTGACGCTTGCAATAATCTCTCAAAGGAACAGGCGCGCGCTAGTGAGGGTAGGGAGGGAAAGGAACGCACCAAAAATTTGTTGGTCAACGGTGAAAGGACCCATTGTGATAGTGTCCCGTGCAATAATGCCAGCGGCGGAACCGGAACCATATCTCAAGGAAATGCGGTCTGTTCCGGTTTGGAGAGACGTCGATTTCGACGGGTCGAACTCTGGGGTGCCGGACGGACAGGAAGCGCAGACATTGGTTGCAAACCATAAGTCGGATGAACCGGTGTCGAGGACGAGATTGAACGATTGGGCCCTGCGGACAAGGGAGAGTTGAAATGGGAGCGCGAGAACATCTCGAGGTCTACTCACGGGGTGCCGACGTTGACTTGCGCAAAGTAGCTGACATCCGCACCCTTACGGTGATATGTGTACGTGATTAGGTCTAATTCGCGCACGTAATATACGAATAGCGCACCTGATTCGTTATCCCGATATCCGTCGTTTGCGCCCTCCGCGACGCCCCCGGAGAATCATAGTTATATTTGTGTCTCAGTCCGGCTAAGACAGCAGAATAGTGAGCAGTATCAGCCTCCTCACCCCGTCGTGCGTGGTTACGGCGGATCACGGGTATGTGGAGGGGGTCACGACGGGGCGGCACGACTGCCAGTGACAAAGGGCCGAAAAAAGAGAGGGCGAAGAGTATTGAAGGTAGCATAGAGAAAGGGAACAAGGGTGAATTTGGCGCGGGAACGGGACCCGACGGGTCTTTATGTCGTAGTTGGGCCAAGAGCAAGGCCGAGTTAACCTTAACCCCGTGTTGCAGACTGCTGCGGATAGTGCTGATTGCTGATCCTCCTATTCCCCGTCTAAATCGCCCCAATCAAGTCCTAGAATAGATTCATTGCCCCTCACAGCCATTTCGATCGCTTCCGCCAACTCTCGCATCGCCCTCCTCTCCTCTTCGCCGATTCTCATCTGTTCGGCGTTCTCGGCGTCTCTCCCGTTTACCTGTGACCGGGAAACTCCGAGACCCGCTTGCAATGCTTCTTCCCTCGCCGGCCCCCGCAACCTGTCGATCGTACGCAACAGTTCCTTGAGTCCCGGATGTCCTTCCAGAGCTGCACGCACGGCAGGTGATGTCGCTACGTCAACACGTTAATATCCTGTCACTCGTAGAATGGCTGGTACGATCGCGAACCGATAGATTCGTATTGTTTCGTCTGCAGTGGCTTTGGGTCGTCACGTTTCAACGGATCCGGGTACGTGCTCTCCTCTGGCACATATGGCCACTTAAGTGATGTCAGCGGACGGAGCGGAATTTCCCTCCTTATCTCGTCATCTATGCACCCGAACACCCGCGCAACTCACGCACGTCAGTCTATGAGTAAGGTCAGGAGTTGACGCATTGGTGAGGCTCTCACCGTGTGGTAAATGAGGTCGGGAATGGCCACCAAGTTCCGGCGTGGTACTACCTGGTTCCATCCCATTTGAGCTAGACGGACTACACGAAGTCTCTTGGACATTATCATGAGACATGGTCCACCAACTCTTTCCGGGAGCCTACCTTTATGTCGTTTATAGCATCCAACAGAGCAACTATATAAAAATACTTTGTCTTTATAGCTCGAAGAGGGCACTTCGTATGACATACTATTCCACCAGACAACTAGAGCAAGTATACTTCGATTCCTTCTCGTTGCAAATTCGACATTGGGCCCGTGTTTTGGGTGACATGGAGGGTCTCAGCTAAGGGTACACACTCACACGCGTAAGTTATTCACGGACCGAAGCGGCAGTACCTTTATGGTAAAATTAGATGTCCTTCCATAATCAGATTCGCAACAATAAGTACAGACAAAGTGATGCACAAAAGAGAAAGAATAGATGTCCGATTATGGCATCTCCTCGTCGGAGTCTGATATTGTCGCTTTGCTTATACTGGTGGATAAGGCAGAGACACCGCACTCAGCGTCGTTCCCAAGGCGTCGTGAGGGACTCACTATTGTTTTTTCCGTGGCGCTGATGCGGGTTCTTCGTCTTCTTCACGCGCAACACGTTTTCTCGTTGCTCCGCGCTAATGAATATACTCTTAGCAACCAACCCAAGGCGCACGCCAAGTTAAAAACACACACCTTCTTGGTGGGCTTCTCCTCTTCGCCTTCCGAGAACAACGCACCATCTTCCGCGTCTGAAGCCTGCGCACTAGCTGCCGCGCTCGCTGCACCACCCTTCTTCAGTTTACGCCGCTTCTTTTTCGGCTCTCCGCCTGCTCCGCCGTTGGCGGGCGTGCTCAAACCCTCGTCGCCGCTCGGCGCCTCAGACTTGACCTTCCGATTCGCCGCCTTGCGTGCTTTGCGCTGCTCCCGCTCCTCGTCGCTCTCGTTCTTCACAAGATCCGCGCTCCACTGCTGTGCCTCCTGCCGTGCAAGCGCGCGAGCGGCCGCCAGTGCCTCGGCCTCCGTGCGAAGCTTCGCCTCTCGTTCGCGCTACCAAAAAAAAAAGGGGGGGGGGGGTGTCAGTGAAGTATCTGAGGGGAGAGGAAGAAGGATAACGCACCTCGAGCGTCTCGAACGCGCTCGCGCTCTGCAGCACGCCTTTGTCGCGCGCCTTCCATTCGCGCGGCCTGCTCCCCTTCGTGCTGTCGCTGCGCACTCAGGTGTTCTTCGGCACGGCGCAGCATACTGTCTGCGTACTTCTTGCGCTCTTCGGCGAGATCGCGATCGTATGGTACCGCGCTCGCTGGGTCTGACGCAAGCGACCCGAACATCTTCTGCGCGTGCGTGGCGTGCGCGATCCCGCGCTGCAATTCTGCGAGGGTGCGCTTCGTCGGCGGGAGTGAGAAGAGGAGCTCGGCGGACTTTTGCTGGATCATCGCGATGTTGTACACGATTGCCTTGTCCACGGGCTGGATGTGCAGTGCCTGTTGGCGGCAATCACGGAGAGTAGATCAGTGATCCCCCGGTGACGAACGATGAGGAAGGGACTGTACCTTTTGTGTGAACCGTAGAGCTACAGTCATCGACGCGAATGATTGTTCCTTGTTTGCCTTGACGTACCACGATCGCGCAAGACATTGCAACACGGAAACATTCCGCCCACCATAATAGCGTTGCGACGCTGTCTCATACTTCTCGGCAAGTTAGTCTAGATCGGGAACGGCAGGAACGGCGATCAAGGTACGCACACTCTCGATCGCCCGATCCAACTCGTCCCGTGCAAAAAAGCAGTGACCCATGTTGACGTGTACGCTCCCGTCGTTGGTACTCTCGCGCACCTTCGCAAACACCTCTAGCGCATCGCGGGCGTTCATCGCGCGTCGTTGCGTCTCGTCGGGCGCCGGACCTGGCGGGAGCGCGCCGCCCAACGTTCCTAGCGCATCCTCGGCCGTAACGATCGCGAGTCCCTGCGCCGCGACGGCGCACAGAGGATCCAATCCGAGCGCCTTCTCGTAGAACTCGGCGCTTCGCCGGAAGAGTAGCCGTCGCTCTTCGACACCCTTTGAGCTCGTGTCGCGACTTTCGCGCGCCTGGTAATAGTGCAACCACCCGGCTGCACAGAGCGCGTATAGGTCATGCTTGTCATGGTCGCGTAGCGTGCCGAATACGAATTCGCGCGCGCCTTTTGAGGCATTGAACTGGATGAGGAAGTAAGTGTAGTATGCACGTAGGTTGAGATTGCTGCTCTGAGACGCAAGCGAGTCTTTGAGCAAGTCATGGGCTTCATTCCCTTGATGCATGCTGCCCAATATGTGGGCTCGCCGAATTTTGGCTTTTTGGGGTGTCAAAAAAAGCCGTCGATGACTGCAATCGGGTGATGCGTACCATCCACGTATTCAGGATGTCTCTCCAGGAGCTTCTCATACGCCTCCATCGCTTTCCCTTCGTCATTCAGATCTTCGTATACCCGCGCTAGGTTGTACAGCACAGAAGTTGACATCGCCTCTGCTTCAGCCCCAAGGGCACTGGCGCCGACCAACGCGTTCTCGTACATGATCCGCGCTTCTCCAAACCGGGACTCGAGATGTGACACCACACCAAGATTGTTCAGTAACCTTGGATCGACGCGTCCTGCCTCTTCGCCGACTCGTACGGCCTCGGCAAATACCTTCCCAGTGCGTTCAAGATTCTCACTTTGCAAGAGCCGCGCAAACTCGATGTGCATGTCAACATCGTCTACCACCGCACGCGATAGTGAGGAATCATTCCGCGATGGACTGCCATTTTGTGCAGTAGCGTCTTCGGATTGCTCGATTGCTCTGTACACACGGTCAAAGAGCTCGCGAGCCTTGGTTCTCTCCTGGGCGGCATCCGAACTAGACACCCCTGGACGGGGATGTAGACGCAAGGAAGCGAGCATAGCCGTCGCTTCGAGCGACTTTTGTGGGTTTGGAGGCTGCAAAAGCCCGTCTAGAGTATGAATTGCAGCAGCCGTCTCGTCTGTAGCGTGTCAACAAACGTAAAGAGACCGTATAAGACGGGCCGACCATTTCGCAATTGCATCTGCGCGAACCCGATGGCTGCGAGAACATTCTTCGATTGTCCCTCAGCGGCTTGCTTTGCTTGTAATGCTTCAATGCATCACTGTGAGAGCCCTGTGCATGACAAACACGCCCCGCACGAATGTAGCCATCTGTAAGCACGGCCAATGTGTCCGCAAATTGGATAGTCCGCTCTGCCAGTTTCAAAGCCTGCAAGGACTCTGTTAGCGTTTCAGCCGGCCTAAAATGAGAAAACCGACGCACGCGTTTGTGCTGGCCCTTACGAAGAAATATGTCGCAGAGGGCGTTCGCTGCAGATGCGCTGCGCTGATTGCTGTTGAATGCGCGCTCAATTAGCTTGGAGCCAATCATGAGCTCCTGTATCCGCTCGTCCTCAGAAAGCTCGGGGTTCTTGCTCGCATTGAGCGCTTCAAGTCCCAGAAGTAGTTGACCTGACCACTCGGAAGGGTTCTTTATTCAATAAATGTGAGTATAAGGCAGTCAGGAGTTTGAGGAGTCATCGTACCACTTCTACGCTGCGCTCCCATGCAGCCTTTGCCTTCTCCTTGTGATTCAGTGCCCACAGACACAGACCAATGCCTATGCGAGGGTCTGGAAGAGAATATGGGTTCAGCTGCAAGACTTGCTGGAATAATTTGAGAGCAGAAGCAAATTGGCGTCGTGTGTATAATATCCTCGCCTGTCACATTGTCAGCGCAGGCGCGGGTGTTGATCAGGGAAGACACGCCTTTCCAAGCAAAGCAATCAAGTTTGTCGGTCTCTCCTTCAAAACCGCCTCGAAGGAGCGAAGTGCATCTTCCATTGATCGGTTTGCTAGCTGGTGAATGGCTGCCAAAATCGCTGAAAACCAGATGCGCGCTGAAAGTTTGACAAGACAAACCACGAGTCAAAAGTAGCAACTCTTTTGTAGCAGCACTGATTTCCCCCCCTTCTGCTGCTGCCTGGTCACCGTGGTTGAGAAGCTGGGTTGCCTCCCGCATATAATCGTCGCGAGACTTCTCAGCTGTCATAATATCCTGACCTGTTGATTAGACGCAATCAACGAGGCAGGCGAAATGCATTTGTACGACGACATACGGGCGTTAAGGAGCTTCAACTTCGGGGCCTTTCGTGCTTTCGCTAATTGTATGCTGGCAAGTAAGGAGTAGATGGACGGTAATGAAGAAGTGGAACCACTGGACTGAAAGCCTGCAGCGAATGATTTGAGCCGAGGAACATGGACAAAACGTAGCGTAAACCCACTTTCAATAGCGGACAACGCAATTTTCTCTGCAGCGTCAAGGTAGCCCCTCCGCATGTACTCTCCAGCAAGCCGAGTCCAATAGGCCACCTTTGGCTGCCCCTCCTTCAAGACCTCTAACACATCATCGGCATTTGAGTCGAGGGTGTCAAGTTCGATGTTTATAACCTCTTGACCGCCGAGTTCGATATCTATTGACCTGCCAGGTGCCTGAGTTCCAAGGATAGAGGTCAACGGAGGCCATGACGTGACGCGGATAGTTTGACTGAACGCCTAATTTTTTGGCAGGGTAGCAATGCTTGATCTCTTTTCTTGCGATGAGATGCGGGTGTATGACAAGAGGTAGGATGTTGGATGTATGCGCTGAACAAAACGCTCTCGATGTCAACGCACGAACATTGAAATGCACAGCAGCAAGCCGGGCCGGTGTCCCGCATGATAACATGTACAAAGAAGGCCAAACATCGCCCCAGGCGCTCGCCACCGTCGCCGACGACGAGCGCGTCGGGCGCATTGACCACCTATCTCTAGATATTGTCCAACGCTCTCATCCAGGAGACATTCATCAGGCCTCGACTCCAATCGTCTTTCTAGTAAGACCCATCCCTCATCGGCAACCTCTGCGAGCACCTACGTCGACGACTGGTCCCACAACCAAGACAAGACGAACGCAAGACCATAGCACACAACGAGGTGTTATACGGTGAAAAAAGGCACCACCCCATTGCGATTCCACCTCCTGCTGGACTCTTCTTCTCCACCCCATCGAGGCCAACTCGCATTTAGCAAGCGCCCGTAAACCACAACAAGCAGCGTAACCCCACCCCGAGAAAGCGCGGATTCGATTTCCCCTGCGATGACGGTCACAAATAGGAAGCGGCCACATCCTACGGAGGAGGTATCGAGTGCGTGGTCTACTCTTGCAGCACGTTCTCCTCGTCCCTCTTCCCCTCTCTTTCTCACGCCCTTTAAATTACGTAAACCCATACTCATTTTCACCCCCTCCCCAGCAATCAACGAGCCTGGCGTACAGACAGAGTGCGACGGATGTTTGGCCGATCTCACACACTCTATTCGGATCAAGTGTGCCAACCCAGCGTGTGTTGTAGGAGAAGGTGTCGATCTTTGTCCGAATTGTTTTTGTAGCGGCAAGGAATTCGGGAAGCACAAACGAGGTCACGCGTATAGAGTTGAGGTGAGCAAATGCCGCTGGTACCCACGCGACATGAGTCTAACACTCAGGCATATGAAGGAGCTCCACTCTTATCCCATATTTTCTGAGGATTGGGGGGCAGACGAGTGATTTTCCTCGTTCTCACTCTTGCGTGTGGCTGCTCACGACTTTTTCAGGGAATTATTACTAATCGAGGGCACTGCCCAGCAAGGTCTGGGCAACTGGCAAGCAGTCGCGGAGTATGTTGGCACTCGCACAAGGGAAGAGGTCGAGGAGCACTATAACACCATCTATATTGATTCACCCAACTGGCCTCGACCTGTATGGTTCTTTTGTTTCTCCACTATCTCGACTGATTCACGCGGCTCGTAGCGTATGGACCAATCTTTTGATATCGATCCTACAGAGTTCCAAGAACGGAAACGGCGACGAATATCCAACATGACAGTTGCTCCCTCAATCCAAAAGGCGGCACCGACTTCTGCGCCAGGAGTACATGAGGTTGCAACTTTCCTTCCTGGCCGACTCGAATTCGAGCACGAGATTGACAATGAGGCCGAGGATCTGATCAAGAACCTCGAATTCGGCCTATGTATGGAATGGGGCGGCGACTCTATTACAGAAGATGAGGACGACCACGACTACAAGACTCGCTTGCGCTGGAAGGAAGAGCAGAAGGAAAAGGAGCATGAGCAAGAGCAGGGGTTCACTGGTCAAAACGGGCTGGTCAACGGCTTCATTCACAGTAATGGAAACGGCGTGGCCGTGAACGGCGTCAATGGTGCTGCCAACGGTTATATCAAGAAGGATAAGGAGGTGAAGAAAGAGAAGGATACACCGGCGCCAGATGATAACGATGGCGCCGAGGAAGAATCGGAGGAGAATATGCCTCCCATTCCATTCGAAACACAAGCTTCCCTCGAGTTTAAGCTCACTCTGATCGAGATGTATATGCAGCGCATGGCAAAGAGGCGCGAAGCCAAGACGCTCATGTTCGATCGCGGGCTGCTTGAATACAAGAAGGTGCGTAAGTCCAGTCACGAAGGGAGACGTATTGAAGCTTTCCCAGTTGCAAGCCGCGGAGAAAAAACGTCCGAAAGACGATAAAGACATCGTTCATCGATTGCGGCCGTTTGCAAGGTTACAGACCGCAGAAGACTACGAAGTCTTCTGTACTGACATCCTGTGTACGGGGAAAGCCACACTATTGAATCCTAGCTGACCTTCCTTTAGATGAAGCAATGCTACGCAAGCGAATAGCGGAACTGCAGCAATTCAGGAAGCTCGGGTTAACCACGGCCGCGGATATCAAGAAATGGGAAGAGGACCTGTATAAACGCGTGCGTTCCGTTTCGTGGTGACGTGTGAATAGGTTCCCGTACTCAAAAAGGATCTTCAGACGCAAGCCAAGGCAAACATGTCACGAGATTCAGAGAGACTCCAGCAGCTTCGGGCTGCAAGTGCACGACAGTCTCTTGGACCCGACAATTCGAGGCGCAACAGCGGCGTCGGCGTCGATGCCGATCGGAAGAGCGTTGACCAAACAAGCACCACCGGACCGTCAGGCCGCCGACCCCGTGCGTGACTTCTCCGCCTTCCCATCACCACCTGTTCTAATTCCTTATCTTTATCGAATAGCGGCGCCACTGAACCTCGCGAATAGTCCGTCCCTCCACCTCCTCACACCTGCGGAGCAAACTCTTTGCTCGACCCTCCGTATCCTACCAAAACCCTACTTGGTTATCAAAGAGACGCTTGTGCGGGAGTACGCTCGCCGCGGAGGCAAGCTACGGCGACGCGAAGCACGCGACCTTGTGAAGATCGACGTGAATAAGACCAGCCGTGTGTGGGACTTCCTTGTACAAGCGGGGTACCTTCGCATCGGTGTGGACCAGAGCCAGCAGCAGCAGCAGCAATCTCAGTCTCAGTCGCAACCGCAGCAACAGCCAACACCACAGCAGCCACCGGCCCCATCAATATCTGGTGGCACCTCATCTGGATGATACAGTACTCCCTCGCCCTGTCCCTAATTCAACATCAGCGCCCACCTACTGACACACTGATGCGGACTTTACCCTCTTCTTCATAAGGGCTTCCGTCCCTCGGATATTTCTCGAACGCCCCTATCCTACCAATACTATAACACTACACGCACTTGTAACCTTATCACTCGCATCTTATCCTCCCTGTTCCCCCATCGATATGTACCTGCCTTCCAATCGCACGATATACCTCACTTATCTCCACAGCCATGAGAATGCCAGCGAGAGTTAATCCACCAGCATCCAAACAAAGAACGTCAAAATGGATAGAAGCCTCTGTCCATCGAACCCTCTACCTCAATGGACCACGATGCACGAATTCTACCGCACGTGCCGTAACGCAATATATTCGACTGTCTGGCTCATACACTGCGTGCAAAGCAGAGTTTTCCGACCAATAAAACCCTTAGAAAACCCTAAAAAAACCTGTGATAAGTGGTTATGTTTAACACTCCATAGGGTTTTCTATGGGTTTCATTGGTCTGAAAACCCTGCTTTGCACGCAGTGATAACGAGAAGTGACACACACCGACCAAGCCAGATGCGCCCCCCCGTTCCATCTCCTGTCATACATCATCGGAACTGGGGGGTGGAAAGAGACACTACCGTAACCGTTAAGCGATTTTGTTTCTGATGCACGCGGCACCGGCAGGGCGGAGGAGAGGGGGTGATTGACCCTCTTCGGGGATTGTGTCTTATCTGGAACTTTTGACGGGGGGTGTGGAGACGCCAGTACTGTATGAGAACGAGCGTATGAGAAAGTTTGATGCAGAATCGGCCGCGGTTTGTCAATGACCACTGCACATTCTACCGGCAGCTCCCGAACGTGGGAAGCGCAAAGGTCGGGACTTACTTGTGCGGGCACCACCACCACATACAGTAGTTTTTGTTTTGCCTTCTGATGTACAAAGTGCATTTGGCCACGCGCGCAAGGCCGTGATGGTGCATCCCTTCCAAGACCCCGACCAATCTCCACGACCACCAGCGGACAGTTTGGAGCCTGTGAATTACTTCTAAAATTATCTTATGATGACTTACAATAACATCTTAGACGATGCTCCAAGGAAACCAGAACCCCAAACCGGGATGTTTTGAAATGAACATGCAAACTTCAGTGCATCAACACAATTTTGTTTTAATTTTCGACGCCCCCATCGCCATGCTGCAACACTTGGGTCGGGGATTGTTCGCGAGCTCAGCTCCGGACGAATGACTACTTTTGCTCAAGCGAAGATGGAACGTGTCGCTAGCATTACGAAGTTACTGACTGCACGGTCATGGGTATGCACTTCTGAGAAGTCCAACTGCTAATTTCCGATCTCCGGTCCAAGACTCGAAGCCTGAGCTCGTGCCCGTGCTGCAGGTCCAACTTGTCGTACGTACACAAGTCCTCCCGCGTTGGTCTGTCTACGCCGAAAACATACAAGTGGGCCCATATCGGATTTTGGCCCTTCCTTCTTGATGATGCTCGCAAGGCCGGCAGTACTAGCCTCCAGTCTCCTCAGCCCTGTCAGGTCGTGGATGCTTTCTCGACACGTAAACGGATCCATTTCGTTTTCGACTCCGATGGGTCCAAAGGCTATAAAATTTCTTGAGTGGGATGGGGTTCTCCGATCTGGGTGCCCGTTACCACTCAATCATTTGGAGACTCGGAGACATGCAGGATTCGGAAATGCACCCGAAATTGAGTCAAGTGATCCACAGATCCGTCTCTCCCCCTAAAAAGAAGATTGGAAGTCTCTGAAATCCCCCGCCAGATCTATACGGAAAGTGATCGTTCCACCACTGGGTTCGAAAAAACGTTACAGAGTCCAGCTCTGGCTACTGGTGCGCTCATTTCTCTCGAACGAACCGCGCAGACTTCGTAGCGGCCTAAGCTAAAATACAACCGTGTTACGTGCTGCGCAATTCTATGGCAGTCAAGCCCTGGCCTGACTGCGCTGTTACATGTCCGATCGGACGTCACGAGGCCTCGCGAGCAGGAACGCGAGCAGCTCTCCCCCTCCCAGGAACAAGAAGGCGACTAGACTCATAAGGCAAAGGCTACGTCGAAGCCGACGTGGGCCGCCCCGTCTTGGGGTCGGACTTGCCCCAAACGTGCGTGATCGGTGATGGGAAAGGAACAGCACACCACCTTGGGGCACCCCACCCATTATCGCCAATACGTACACACGGACCCGTCGCCGATGTGACGCGAGCGGGACACGCATGGGGCGTGCGCGAAGACCGCATCCGACGGTCCGCAGTTGTCTTGAACGGGAAAAACAAGGGGCCCAGAGCCAGGTACCGTACTGCGCAACGGCGCCTGGCGGTTGCACCATTGGGTGTCGGACCCGCTCACTCAGGGTGGGCAGTGGCTGGATGCAATAGTGACGGCAGCGTGGTAAAGTACCTGCCGACACACGGACAGAAATCTTGATCTGCGAGCGAAAGAGATGATGGAGATCGTGGAAGAAGAGTGTGCAGATCGAATATCGGTGAGTTGTTGTTTGGTGAGCGTGGGGGGCGGGGCAAGAACAGTGCTCAAGACGGTGCTGGCCTCGATTCGATACAAACAAGGCCAGAGATGATGTGGTCATCACCTAGACTCACCGTGGGCATTTCACATTGTACTTTACTGTAAGCGACTGAATTGGAATAGATTGTAAAATGAATGATTGATGTCGTGCAGGGATCTCAGTGGGATCTCTCCGAAAAGGTGACTTTAAATTACACCCTAAAAAGTTGGCCACGCCCCATTATTTAGCGCCTGGTACCCGATTCGCTTTATTATCTGCGCCCAATGCACGCACTCAGGTATCACAAAATGTTTCAGAAAAAAAACAGGCTGCATGTCCTTGTTGTGTGTGCGGTGCAAGCCCTGTTTGAGGCAGCACGTGACTGATCTGCCGGCGAAACTGTTGGACAAACCCCCGGTGTCGTGGACATCTCTGCATTGAACACATAATGTGCACCAGAACTTCACTTATGGGGGTGATGTTCAAGGTAGTGATGTGGCTATGTTCTGAGACCCGGCACACACGATCGACCCGCCAACAAAGTGACGAATGTGAACTACGACCATGCGGCGCGCCACCGTCGAGGCCAATTTATGTATGATGGATAAGAAGAGCGGTTACACGGCTGGATGAGAAGAAAGAGTGGAAAAAAAAACATTACTGTAACAATGTCAAATTCGAAATAATAAAAAAACGGCATGGGTATCTATGATAGCCAACACGTCCCATCCAACGACGGGGAGCCGTCTACATGCGCACATGCTTGCACCCGCACTCACACATGTCCCTTCCATCTCGCCGATTCGTTCCATGGGTATCCAAGGGAACCTCAGCTGCCGGTTTTCAGTATCACGAGAGCTAGGCCCTGGGTTCACTTGTGCCCACTGGCGGGTACCAGGGCTCCGAAGCACATCGAGCGAAGCAACAAAAGTTACATTCATCGGACGGAGCTGGTCTCTCGTGAGAACGCTGAGAAGTGGTCCTGTTCAACAAGTCCTAGCCCAATTGCATAGCCTAGATCAGCACTCCCTCGCACAAGGAGTGGCAGCGGGCATAGACTGATGCAGTACTCGTCCCACAAGCAGAGAGTCCCAAAGTAGCCAGGAATGATCGATCATCGTATCCGCCAAAAGGTCGTGGGAAAAACATAAAAATGCGTTTTTATTGACGTAGTTGCCATTCTGAGCACAAGGGCAGGATTACTGTAAAAATAGCCCAGAACTACTCTGGGAGCTGCTTCATCGACTTTGTCCAGCACCGTATGTGAGGGTGCCGCCGCCTGCCGCCGACCTATAGCGCCCAGCATGGCCTCGTGCACCTGGAACCTAATGTTAACGTAACTTGCCACTTGCCAGTGCCAACGAAACCGGCGGCCGACTCACCCAACGAAGCTGAATAAGCAGAGGTTTGCACTGACGCCACTGTAAAAGGAACCGCTGATGTATGAAAAGTTTTTTAAGGGGTTTTGGTTTTGACGATCTGGTTTACTGGGGACACGCTAAACACCCAGCGTGGAGCGCAGTGAAAGCTGAAACGGGGCAGAAGTCGAGGGGAAAAAGGGCAAGGCCTGTCGAGTGGTACCGCCGTCCCAGTTGCTGGCTGCCCTGACACTTACGCGATCCTGGTCGCTCAACGGCAAGTGCAGATGGATTTACAGAAGTACTGTAGTAATACTTGTACGGCTACCGGCGAGGTGGCATGGCTACTGGTCGCCCCGTATGAGAGTCCGATGCGAAACGTGGCGCTAGAGTCGGAACCAAACCCGTTCACAAAGGCTTGCTTGAGATCAACACCAGACCGACCGAGCGAAGCGGAAGACAGGTTGGGATCGTAAGCCGAAGCCAGGTCGAAGAGTTTCGAGGATTGACATGTTGACAACTGAATTGCGGAAGCGTTGCATTTAGACCTTGTGATGAATTGAAGCTTGAAGTGGAGAAACGAAGACAATTGAAGGAAGAAGCGAAGACGGCGCCGCCAATGCAGTTTCGGATCGAACAAATTTTGACGAAGACGGATGGTGACAGATTTCAGGGAGGTTGTTGTAAAGAACGAGATTATTGACACAAATTTTGTATGTGCCCCGAGGAAGAATAGAAGGATAGGGCATGTCCGAAGCAGATGGACGCTTGCCAAGCTGCCAAGCTGCCGGACCGGGAACGCGCCGCTACAAGTGAGTGTTGACCATGTGGACATTCCGTGCCGTATCGGCAGGTGACCCTTCGGCGTGAAATCGCCATCGTGTGTAAATTGGCCAGTTTGCCTTTCGAGCCTAAAGATGTTGCCGCACATGCGCTTGAGCAGTGAATTATTGGCAAAGTGGAAATGACTGAGATGGTTGCCAAGGGCCAAGCTCGGGCACTGGAGGGAGGGGCCAAGGGAGCGAGAGGAAAAACAAGCGAAAGGGGCGTCAAGTGGGGCTTGGCGTGTTCCTGCGACCAAGAGGATGGCGGGGATCATCATCCATCATTAGATTTCAATGGAACTGAGGCTATGCGGATGACTTGTTCAAGCCTCGCTCTCTTGTCTCTATGTCCTATTTATCTTCCCCGCTTATGTCGACTTTTCTGACGCTTACTCCCCCGCCCGCCGACTTCTTCTCTTTCTCTCTCCGTCTCTCTCTTTTTTCTTTCTTTTTCTTTCTTTCCTCGTATTTTAGTCTTTCATAATGACTGAGGATTATTCGGCGAGCCCAGCCCGACATTCCGCCCCCACTCTCCAAAGAGGTAAAGCATGTCTTCGGTGCAGGTCTGTATTCCCCGCTCTTCCCCAGGAACCACCCGTCTAATTCCCTTTGCAGGAAGAGAAAAATGGTGATTCCTTCTCTCTCGGCCATTCCTGGCCGCGTCACTCACATCCCCTTCCACAGCGCTGCGATGGCGCAAAGCCTTCTTGCCAGCAATGTGTGCGTGCCAAGAAGCAGGACCTCTGCGAGTACGACGATGGCAAAGGCAAAACACGCACACAACTCCTCCGCGAGACCGTCGCCCGTCTCGAGGCCCGCATCAGGGAGCTTGAGAGTCCCGAACACACTTCATCTTCTGTGCCCCTTTTCGACCCACACGCCATTCCCGGATCGGAGGACTCGTCCTCCTCCGGTGCTGACTCCCCTCTGAGCGTTCCTTTCTCAGCATCCCAATCCCCAATCCCCATCAGTACGCGTTCGCTCGAGCAGAACACTTTTCACATAGTTGACCTGCCCCGTATCTCAGCATCACCTCCCCCATTGGCCTGCTGTTCTCCAGTTTCATGGGTGTCCAGTGTGAGCATCTCGGTGTGAGCTATCGTTGAGCCTCTGATTCTGAATACTGGTACAGGACCGATGTTATTCTGATTCACCCAACCGCATGTATGCGGCTCAGGCTCCACCTGAGCTCGCCCACTCATTGTCCGTTTCCGCTACTCCCTGAAACCTGTAATGTCTCGCTTATTCTACTTGAAACAGATTGGAAACATTCATCCCCCACCGTGATCAACTGCTTCTTGGGTTGCACGTCGAACGATTACGCAATTCCATTCGAGGCCCTATGGAAGACCAGCGTCATCCGATGTTGATGAATGCCATCTTCCTGTGGGCATGCTATTTCTCCCGGTCGCCAAGCTTGAGCCAGCAAGAACCCCTCTATCTGTCACGCGCCACGGAGGCTTTCCATGATTGGTTACGGGCACCTTCCCAGGTCGTTGACGTTATTCAGGGTTGCTGTCTTCTCTCTCAATTCTTCCTGGTAAACGGCCGCATAATGGAAGGTGGTCACTACGCGAGTACCGCGGCGGCGCTTGCGCTGCAATGGGGTCTCCACAGACAAGGAACCGAACAACCGGATGTCTACATGAGCCTGGAAGGAACGTTTTCCTTACCTCCAGCTCGAGACGCTGTGGAGCGCGGAGAACGTATATTGGCCTTCTGGCAGGTATTCTGCCTCGATCGGTGCTGGTCAGCCGCGCTCCATCGCCCTTCATTAATTTCCGATGGTCCTTGTGGCCTGTCCTCTGTTGTCGTCCCGTGGCCACAGGACATAATGGAATATGAAGTCGTGAGATTACCGTTCGTTCTCCAGCGTTTGTGTTGACATGTGTACGGTAGGACAATTTTGGTGACCTAGCCCACCTAAATACGGTGCAAACATTTCTTGCCCATCAGATCCAGGTGCCTATTCTCGCGGGCGGCTTTTCAAATTTCGCCTTGCGTGCCAAAGCATCCGCACTTTTCGATCTTGCTGCCAAAGTGTCTTCTGCATGGAGTGCTGGTGTGTGATTTCTCGAAGGGCATTCATGTCAGTCACCCTCATGTCTTTCGCGCGAGCAGCCGGCGTTGCATTGGCCCAACTCTCTGACCAAGACACGTTGGCGGTGGAAGACTCTATCAACCGTTTCGTTGTGAGCCTGATCCCAGTGCACCAGATTGGTGCTCTTCACGCCAGCGACAAACACAACATGATCGTCGTGCACACAATCGCGCAAGCTGCACTTATTCGATTGTTCTACCTCCGTGCCGAGGTTGACCAGCTGTGGAGCGAGAAGTGCATGCATGCAGCTCGTGGTATGCTGCTGATTATTGGCCAAGTGTCTGACATGGACATTGAGTTCCTTGATCCAATTGTCGGAGTGAGTATCTTCTACAGTCCCTTTACTTTCCCACTGAGAATCTGTAGTGCTGCTGGGCGTCAGCAGCCCACTTCTTCGTTCGCGAGATCGCCCAGATGAAATCATGGTCGTCCATTGCGTCCAATGAAGCCGGAAGCCACGTCGGGACCATCACGGCCATGTTATCGCGGCTTAGTATGGCCTTCCCATTGGCAGGTATGCCTGGCGATGATCCGTCAAGGAGAGGCAATACTCATTTCCCTTGACAGGCTTTTTGGCCTCCAGACTACAGACATCGCTCGGTTTATCATGACTTTGCCACATGCCCGACGACTTCGACGAAAAACATGGCTGGCACGAGTTATGATAGGGACGCCTTTCACGTTCCCATTTTCCATGATATTTGATCCCGCGGACTCGGACTCGCACGTAGACTGGCATCGTGACATCGCCCATGACCCCCAGACAGACATTTGTAGACTCACGGACTACTGTGCATATTTCGTTATTTCCTTTCCCGTATTCTATACCAACCCTCTTCGGACATTTGTAGGCCAAATTTCAGTCGGACATTAGCATCTCTCTCGTGTATTACTTTTCCCCAGACTCTCGATCTCTTCATTGTCACCGGACAGTTTGTGGACAATCGTGACATGTACTGTTTTTTATATATCTCTCTGCGCTATCTATTTAGCCACCACTCTACGTGTTTTACCTTTCCGCAATTTTGTTGTCCCTGTTGCCAGGCATTTGCGATCGACGGTAAATTGCTAAACAAGGGGACTTGCACCACCACTCATCGATCGGCATTTCGTACCGCCGACTTTGTTTCATAAGAGAGCAAGCGAGGTTATCCACATCCTCGGGTAACTCGAAAGATGTTAGGATGAAAGAGACTAGACCTATACAAGAAATCAGTGGCTCGATCGTCAATATGGTCCCACGAGTAACACGCAGACTGGTACTGGTCACTCAATGGCGACCACCGCATCTGGTTTACCCAGATCTCTACACAGACACACACCCTCTTACTCCTCTACCGCCAGCGGATCCAATCAATCCCCTCGCGGCTCGCTCTTTGATCCGACAGACTTCTCCTCACACAGTCTCCGTCTCGCTTCTTCCCATGCCGCCCGTTCGGCACTGCCAAATCGACAACCTACCACTGCCATCGACATGCACCACTCGCATCGCAGGACATCCCGTCCCTCGACCTTGCACCGCGTCGCGTCAAGTATACGCCGGCTGACGTCCTCGCCTAGCCCCACAGACGATGACTGGACCGTCTTCGGCGAAGCCATGGTGCACGATTCAGCGCCGCCATTATCATCATCACCTGCCCACGCCCCGCTCTCGCTCTCCCTGCCCATTCCCGGCGGCGAGACGGGATATTCCAGCCGCTGGACGCACTCCCCCGTATCGGATTTGCATCACGACGAGCATTTCCCGCCTCCGGCGGAGGTGGCAGAGGAGGACGAGGAGGAAGAGTGGGAGGGGCGTCGGTCCGACGACGGGGGGTGCAGCTCGAGTACCGGCCGACACGCGATGCACACGAACGAGGATTCCGACACCGAGCCGCCGTCGGCCTCCCTGAAGGACACGATCCGGGACGACTCCAAGCCCGCCGGCGGCGCAGGGCGCGGCCTGCTGTCGCGAGTGCCCGCGCTGCCTACGCTCTATCGCAACATCCTCAAGTGCAGCCTCGCGTACTTTTTGGGCTCACTGTTCACGTACTATGCCCCCCTTTCGCGGCTCATCGTCGAGCTGACCCAGGACGGCCCTGGCGAGAAGTATCCCTCTGCCGCAGGCCACATGGTCGCGACTGTGTAGGTCTGCCCTTGCGCCTAGAATGCTTCGTGTCTGAATTGCCCGCCATTTAGTGCCGTATATTATAATCCTGCCAAGACAATCGGTGGGATGCTGGAGGCGGACATATACTGCGTCATGGGCCTCGGCTTTGCGTCGGTCATCTCTCTCGGGAGCATGTACACCTACTGGGCGCTCGAGCCCCACGCCGGGTGGGAGTGGCTTGCGGATTCTCTCGTGCTTATCTGGATTTTCGTTGGCATGTCGCTCGTCGCGTGGTTCAAAATTTGGATAGCCAAACCAACTTTCAATCCAGGTCGGTCGTGCGCACTCCCTAGAATCTTTTCTTTGATCTGACGATGTGATGCGCAGCCGCTAGCATGACGTCGATTATCCTTTTTGTCGTGTAAGAGCACGACCTTTTCCTTTGCTCGGAGCGTGAACTCATGGCCGTAGGGTTGTCAAGGAAGGTGGAGTAGAGACCCTGCTCCAGGTTGCTCTCCTCGTTGCGATCGGGGCGTGCGTCTCAAATCTCGTGTGCGTTACTCTCTGGCCACAATCCGCGAAGAAGAACTTGCAGGCGAACATGGTCAAAACGCTCGACTCATTTTCGACGCTCTTATCGCTGCTCACCGGCACGTTCCTCCTCGACGACGAATTCTTCCAGCCTTCGCAAGAGAAGATCTCCAAAGCCGTCGCGGACCACCAAGCGGCCTTCACCGGGCTCAAGAAGAATCTCGACGAGGCGCGCAGCGAACGGCTCTGCGGCGGTCCTACGACCCTGCTCGTCGAGAGGAAGTGGCGATCCCTACGAAGACGCGGTGGACAGTCTCACGCGCCTCGCGCAGCACCTCAACGGCTTGCGGAGCGGCACGAGCCTGCAATACGACCTCGCAAAGGCGCACCGAGACGGCAAGCTCGCGATTCGCCGGCGCCCCTCGTACGGCAAGACGTTCGTTGAGACGAAGGGAAAGGCGGTGTCGGATGGACGCGATGATACCGAGGAGGTTATGCTTCGGGCTGCTGCGGCCATGTTTGGCGACCTCGTGGGTGAGCTCGAATCCCCCCTGCAAGCCCTTTCGGTGAGTCTTAGCCGTTCATATCCACCGCCTTGAGAGATCATACTTTTTTTTTTCTTCTATCTACCCGAATCAGTCGACATGCACAAGGGCCATTGGGCGTCTTCGTGAGATATTCTCGGATCAGGGGACGTCGGCGGACGCTGAATCCGTATTGGACGAGTCCATCGATCTTGCGAATGTGATCCAACGAGCGCTTTACGAATTCGATAGTACCTCTAACCACACTTTGTTGCGCCTGTACCATCGGGTCGACGTTTCTGCTGCCGACTCTCACGCTTCTATGACTTCGGCAGATGACAATCCCAATCCCTTTCTATCTGGAAGTGATAGCGAACACGTATTCCTAGTATACTTGTACGTGATTGTTTTTGCTTGGTGTCGTCGTCTCCCGCTGACCGTCCGAGGCAGCTTTATATTCACGTTGCAGGAGTTTTCGCGCGAGCTCATTTCGCTTACAGTCGCAATGAGCCGGATCTATGCAGCTGAGCACCCCAGCACCTCCAGCAAATGGTATTCGCCCGTCTCTTCCGCCTTGTCGAGCGTGTTTTTCTGCTTCCGAGCCCGCGAAAAGGGGTCGGAACCACGGACGAGGCCTAGCGACAGGCCAGTGCCGAGGCCGAGAGGGCTGCACAGGAGATTATGTATGAAATGTCTCGCGTGGTTCTGACTGTCCTGACTGATGGGCGCGCGACAGCGGGGATGTTGACGAAGGGAAGGTCACGGATCGCGTATTCGTTCCCGAAAGTCCGGCCACACGCACCGGACACGGTGCAGACGCCGTCGCGCGTGGGCCTGTCCGCCTGGCGTCGATTTCAGCTGTCATTGTGGACGTTCGGAGGACGCTTGCAAGATCACGACGTCAAGTATGCGATCAAGACGGGCATGGCTACCGCTATACTCGCGGCGCCGGCATTCATCGATGCGACGCGCCCGACGTTCATGGAGTACCGTGGAGAGTGGGCGTTGATTTCGGTGAGTAATCACATTGTTTTGTTGTGTTGGTGACGTCGTGACGACTTTTGGTGTACAGTTCTTCGTCGTGATGTCCCCGACTATCGGCGCGGTACGTTGTGTTTTATGTGTGGAGGTCAAATATTAACCCGATGTGCAGACCAACTTCCTCAGCGTGCATCGAGTGCTCGGTACATTGTGAGTAGGTCTCGATCTCTGGATCTTCGTCCGACCCTGATGTCGACGACGCTTCTGATTCGCAGGTTCGGCGCCGCGACAGCAGCCACTGCCTACACGCTATTTCACAAAACACCGGTCGTCCTGGCCGTATTCGGGTTCTTCTTCTCGATGCCCTGCTTTTACTACATCGTCGCTAAACCGCAATACGCGACGACCGGCCGATTCGTTCTCCTGACATACAACCTCACGTGCTTGTTCAGGTGCGCGCGTGCTCCCGAGGGAGATCATCGCATGTACTAATGATGAACAGTTTTAACTCGCGACAGATGGACATATCGGTCGTCGACATCGCGTTCCATCGCTCTACGGCCGTCACAGTGGGCGTGGTATGGGCCGGCCTCGTCTCGCGATTTTGGTGGCCCTCCGAAGCCCGCAGAGAACTCAGCAAGCAACTCGGAGAGTAAGTAGGACGCCGTAGATGTCGTGGAGCGACTGACGATGGGACACGTAGCTTCTGTCTGAACATCGGCTGGCTGTACACGCGTCTCGTCGCGTCCAATTCGTTCTCTCCCGAGAATCCAATGGAAGTGGCCGATTCGGAACTCGACGACCCGAACGAAGAGACGGCGCTGCTTCTTCCGCGGACGCTGAATAAGTCCGTCGAGGAGTTCATGGCGATGTATGTCAAACCTTTCTTTTTTCCGGGGTGATTCTAATGCGCAATAGGGAGCTGCACCTGCAGATCAAACTCATCGAACTGCAGGATCTGCTCAAGCAGACGCAGCATGAACCGCGTCTAAAGGGCCCATTTCCCGTCAAATTGTATCGCTCGATTCTGGCGAGCCTGCAAACGATACTGGATAGACTCCATAGCATGCGATGCGTCACTACGCGCGAGGAATGGTATACGGTGAGTCACAGTCACTCGCGAGGGTACCCCATTGATTCTAGATGGAACGCAGAGCGTGCGGCGCGATTTCATACTGCCCGTCAATAAAGAGCGGCGGGAGATGGTCGGAAACATCATTTTGTATTTTTCCACATTGGCTTCCGCCTTTCGATTCAAGGCGCCACTTCCGCCATACTTACCGCCGGCGGAACAGGCGAGACAACAGCTGGTAGGCGGTATTTTGTTTTTCGACAGCTTGTGCTCAGCGTGAACGTGTGCGTGCGTATTAGGTGACAGCTATCCGAAACCTAGAGGTCGTGAAGAATCGTGAGATCAAGGGGTCACGGCAGCTGTTGTACTTTGCGTATGCACTGACGATGCAGGGCATCACGCAAGAGCTCGATTTTCTCGGTCGGACGTCGCAGGATGCATTCGGAGTTATTGGACAGAGCACGGAGGTGTTCGAGAACATGTTCCGTGACGATACCACGAGTTCGAGTTTAGTTTAGACAATAATTGACACGTTTACATAAGTTTGCCTCGCCTCACCTCGTGTTGTTGGAGACGTGCTCCCAAGCTTGTGCAGTGTGAGCCGCCCTCTGCACGCACACTCTGCACTCTGCCCTGCCACGCACCCCTCTGCAACTTCGCAGTATCCTCGCTATTCAAAGTTGCGACTTGGTGTTGGCACTTTCTGTCTGAAAAAAAAAACACCTTATGCCCGGCGGGCTTGCCGAACAAGAGCGCGGTGCCATCGAGTTGTTTGGCCGCGCTGACCGTGTGGTACCACACACAAACTCCGTCGTGCGTTGCGGCGTCCCCCCCTTCCTACCGTCTCTCCCGCTCACGCATACATACACCCGCCGTGCAGAGAAAACATGCCTTGAGTCACGCGATAAAGCTCGCCCATTCCCATCATACGTCGCTCAGACGCATGGCCGCCAGCAATATCGCCAAGTTTTTCAAGGCGTTCCCGGATCTCGAGGAAGACGCTATTAATGCCGTATATGACCTTTGTGAAGACCAGGACCCCAATGTGCGTTCGAGCGGGCAACATAACACACCCCGTCCATTCAGCTGACTATTTTACAGATACGAATCGAGGGATACAAGGCTATCGTTCGGATGTCCGAGGAGCAGCCGAGATGGTTGGAGCGGAACGTGGACGTGTTGGTGCAATTGCTGCAGAGCGGTGCGTTCTCACCTGGCCTTCTTTTTGTCCCTAGTGGGAGAACCACGTCTTAATGTTGTTGTTGGCTTACAGACGAACCGGAGGAGGTCGCGGTGGTCAAGATGGCGCTCATCCAGCACCTCGAGCTCGACTCCAAGGTCACCCTCGGCGTCCTCTGCGACCAAATCGTGCCCCCGGACGACCCCATGGAAGACGAAGACAAGACCATCCGCGAGCGCCTCCGCGCGCTCGTCGTCGCGTTCCTCGCCCAGGACGCCCGGAAGCCCCTCCTCGCGCAGCTGCAGGGCCAAGGGCGCGGTGCTGCCGAGCAAGAAGATGCGCTGATAGATACCCTCATCAAGGTACGTTTGGCGCAGTCTCACCTTCCCGTGCTTCTGCGCACTGACGGCTCTCGCAGGCAGTATCCAAGTCCTCCGCGGCGGACGCGGCGAAGATAATCGAGGACATCCTCGTCTTCCTGCCCTCGTTCAACGACGGACGGCCAACGCGGCGCGGGAACGAGCTCGTGCACCTACTGCTCACGCGCGCCGCCTCGGCGCTCAGGGAGGACCTCGCGCCCGGGCGGAACCCGGCGAGCCTGGAGCAGTCCCGCGGGTACCTCGGGCTGTCGGACCTCCTGTGCCGCGCGAAAGGCGCCGCGGACCCGGCGCAGCTCCTGCGCTTCTACTGCACGTCCTCGCTCATGGGGAAAATGACGCTCGGGCGGCTGTCCCAGGACTCGCGCGCGTTCTTCGTCGCCCGCCTCGCTGGCGCCCTTGCGGCGTGCGATCGCCAGAAGAGCCCGGAGTCGAGCGAGCTCGCGTCGATGCGGCGGCAGGTCGTGGACGCGCTGAGCGTAATCCTCCCCGTGCGTCTGTCGCGATTACTGCGACTCACCTCGCTCACCCCTCAAAACAGTTTTTCATCCAAGTGGCCCCGTCGGACGCGCAAGCGTGGGGGTCGTGCGAAATTCTATTACAAACATGCCAGCAGGTTGGTGGACCGTGACCTTGCGGGAAGATTGACAGACGTGATCTTTATCTTTTTTTTTTTCTTTTCTTTCCCGTGCCCAGAGGAAGGAACAGCAAATCAACTGGACTGTTCCAACGCCTCTCCTCTCGGTTCTGACTGAGATCTCTCGTCTAGCTGATGAACAACAGAGCCCAGAGTCGAAACGGGTAGCGGATCTCAGCAGGGTTTGCCTTCAAGCTCCTTTCTTCTGTCCTTGCCCTCTCCAACTGCTACCTTTTTTTTTCGGCACATTAAATTAGGCGCTGACCCGCCACCCGCTTCCCGCAAAACCGCCACCACCACCACCATCACCACCACCTCCCGACACCAAAGAGTTTGTCGACGCACCTCATCCAAGTAAGCGGAAAGCAGGACGTGAAGAGCCGGGCGTGCCCCAAGAGCAAAACGGAACTCAGAAGCTGTCCATCCGGGGGCAACATGTGCGTCAACGACGTCACCCCTCGTCGTCATCCCCTCAGCAGTCCGTGGGCTCGGGCGCTTCAACTCCGGTAGAAGCAGCAGAAGACGGCGACCGATGGCAGCAGTCTTCGACGACTGACGAAGCGTCTGAAAGTGGCGGACTGAGGAGAAACCATCATTGTTACTGCGGATGGGACATCAACGCCGTCCACCGGCGGGGGGGCGTAGCCGACACGGATTGAAATCAAGGTCTTCACCCACGCAGCGCTCGGATCTGCCGACGCCTGCGGGACACCGGATGTTTCGGTTGGGATCAGCATCAAGGGCGCGGCGCGCTCGCGCTCGCATCCACACTCTCTGCTCGAGAGGATACAGGGAGAGGGAACTCGATAGCAGGGCAAAGTTAGTTTTACCTAGTCGAATGATCATGAGAACTCTCGACCGAATTATTTATAACCGTAACCGTTACGTGTGATGTGTGTCAAAACCAAACCTTGTCCGTGAGAGCGCAGACGTGTCCGCCCCCTGCGCTCCTCGATGAGAATACTCAGTCGCGACTCGACGACGAAATTCTTGCTGGCCGCGGCCCTCTTCCTCGCCCCGTCCCCCGTCAAGAGCGGCTCCTCCGAGTCCGACTTGGTGCGCCTTTTATCATCCCGCATGCTGCGCAACTTTCTCAACCGCTGCCGGTCCGTGCAGGAAACAAGGCAGTCGACTGGCACCGCCTCCGACTACAATATGCAGCGATGTGCGTGGGGTTTTGCCTCTTTCCTCGAACCGGGGGTGAGACCGTATGGCGCCTTGATAGGTGATGTGTATCGAATGTAGCGTGGACGGCGGCACAGCGCGATGTACGTGGTCGATCCTTCCGCGCCCACGGGGGGTTCACTGACTCGTGCGCCAGATATCCTGCGCACCTTGGGCAGCCAGAAGCTGGGCTGGATGGCCATGTACGCTTACACCCGATCTTCCTATCCGTCGCGCTGATGTCCAGCCCACGCACGTTAGCGGCTTCGGACGTAACATGGGCGACAGCCCCATGGTGGTCGTGTGGCCCTCGCGCGGCGCAGACGGCGAGTACAGCTCCGTGGCGCTCTCGCAGCGCAAGGCGCCGTACGAGGTCATGCCGACGCCAGATCCGCACCCGCCGTTCACCGCCAAGCTCTCGATCACCGATACCTATGTGCGTGCCCGCCCCTCCCTATACCATTTTCTTTTTCTTCATTGCATTCAGGTCACCGTGGAGAACCCGCAAATAGCATTCACTCGGAATGTAAGTACTGTACATATCGGCTTTTTGTACTTGACGTTTCGCGCCAGGCCCCGCCGGACGGGATGCAGAACATCATTTGGGCGTTCAGTCACACACCCCCGGGATCGGATGACCCAGGTGCTCCCATCTCGATACACCACAAGATCGGTCGCGGCGTGCTCAACTTGACGCGCATCCCTGACATCCCCGCTAAGCCACCAGGCCCACTCCCCCCTTTTCCTCCCCCAGTGCATATCGACCATCCCCCGCATCCCCAAGAAGACCACGACGACGACGAGAAGGCAGAAGACGAGGGTGAAAGCCACGATGAGGATGACGTTGGCGGCGGTTCTGCGAGCTTCGTGCACGGCGTGCTCTGTACTGTGGGGTTCTTGCTCGTCTTACCGTCTGGCGCGCTCGTGGCCCGATATGCACAGGCGACGGGAAGTCCCAGGGCGTTCCAGCTGCACCGCCTGCTACAATTTGGCGTTGGTTCGTGCCTCTTCCCCCTCCCCCAGTCGTGCTTCACTCAACGACGCTTCATTCAGCCGGTGCGTCTATCGCGGGAGGCACGCTCGCGTATCTGTTCATGGATAGCCATGGCTCCAGTATGGCGCACAAGGTGACGTCGTGATGCGCCCGGCTTTCCCCGTACTGACGGCTGATCCCCGAGCAGGTGGGAGGTGTCGGCCTCGTGCTGCTGTACGTCGCGCAGTGCGCGATTGGGAGCTGGGTCCTACCGTATCCCAGAGGAGAGGCGCACCGGCGCGCACGGTGCGTTGCTGGCCGGCCTGGGCGGCGCAATCGTCCTGCTCGCGTTTTTCGAGACGTGGCTCGGCCTCGTCTCGGCCGGCCGGTCCACACTCGTGTGGTCTGCGTTGCTACTCGTGAGTCCTTTTTGTTTTCGAGAAAGACAGAGAGCTGATTGATCGCTTTAGACCGTCCCTGCCCTGTACGTTGTCGGCGTGATGACGGTGCAGCGGCGGTTTGGATCTGCGAAGGAGAACGCGAAGGGAGAGTACGTGGCGTTGGACACGCGTCCTCCTTCGAACGACGAACTTGAGGAGCTCGAGGACGGCGATGAGAAATTATAGAATCCCTAATTATATTATGTATTGGCCCTTTGGCCGTTTCTTGTCTCTTTTCCTGTCTTTGCTGTGTAACTGTGATTGACTTGGCGGGTCTTAATGTCGACAGTATGGAGAGCACTGCCACTGGCATGCAAATAACTCCGGCGTATGTGTGATTACGTTAGCAAAAACCGCTACCACTGCAGCATGCAGCACGGTGAAGGGTACGGTTACCGTGACCCTACTCCCCGACCCATATCCTCTTCTGTCTTTCTACGTCCCATAATTTCTCTCAAAGATGACAGTCAAAGAACAACTCGTCCATGACCGGGTTAACCTCACCCGCTTTGTGCGGCGCCTCGACAAATCCGTCAACGAGGCCGACTGGTGGACACGATGGCTCAAATCGGGGAGAGTGCTACTGGTGCGTCCCTTGTTCAGTGAGGCCCTTACCTCGTAAGGAGACTCAGATTTCTTGTAGCAACTGAAGCACGCCTGAAAATTGCTGGGAAACGTGGAGCCCGACAATGAGATTTCAACCTCCAGCGTGAGTGCTCTTAACCACATTCCCGAAACCCAAACTCAAGGGGACTTTAGCACCGACCAGTTGAATGCGCAGAAAGCTCGGAAAGCCCCTTGTGGACATTCGTGGCCTGCTGGACAGGCTGGACGCCTGTATGCTATCCGTCAACGAGGCACGTCGCCGTGTGTGCTAAAATGCCTTTATCAATTTCCCTTCTCTTTTAGCAGGTCGCTCCTGAGCCTTCGCGTCTAGAGCCGTTCACGCCTACCGGACCGCGCCCGTCCCCATCTATCTCCCGAAAATCCGATTTGCTAACGGTCCAAAGCCTTGCCCCACCCTCACACGTCACCTCACCACTGAGGATGCGGAGGCCTCTGCAGCCGCAGCGGCGGCGGACGTGGACCTGCTCCTTGGCTCGGCCGACGATGGGTCCCGCGCCTTTCTTCCGCCGGATCGGACGCCGTCCACGACAGGCGCGCGCAACTCGGGGGGCGACGCAGGGCTTGCGTCTGCGCTGCTGCAGGAGGAGCTGGCGGCGCAGCTAGCCCAGATGGCAGGCCAGCTGCAGCGGAACGCAGAGTACTTCTCCGGCACGCTGAGGGCGGACCAGGGGGTTCTGCGCGCCATGGAGGAGATGGTGGGCGCGAACCTGGAGGTGGCGAAGCAGGTGCGGGTGCGGGTGCAGGATCACCGCGGGAAGGCACTCGGAACGACGTGTCTGACGATATCGAGCGTCGTCGTCGTCGTCGCGATTGCGTCTTTGATCATGTTCTTTGTCATTCGGTTCATATGAGGGACGGTGGGAGACGGCCGTTGGCGTCGTGATGAACCAGTTACTTTTTCCGGTTATTGAATGTGTGTCGGCGATTTTATCGCTGGACGAACTCACGTTACTTGGTGGTAAAGCGTCGCCACCTTGCCTGTGACTGAGTTGTCAGCGTGTACTGCCTCAATGAACTATTATCAGCTGAAGCACGTCACATTACAGTTCGGGTCGCCTAAAGAAGATCAATGGGTTACTGTAGCAGTTCTATCTAGGCGTTAATACAAGTAGTCCAACTCTGCCCATGTACGAAAGTCGACAGATCGAGGCGGGTTTCGTATTCACCGCCAACCCAGATATTGCTCGGGCGATGAAGACTTGTTCTATGTGTATGCGGGATCCACATTAGGAGTTCACCTTCAGTACCACATATCCATCCCTCCTCATTGATCACGGAGTGGTTAGTGAAGTCGACGTGGCTTTTAGTTTCCGTACTTCCTGTGGTGGCTTTCCAGACACGAATTGTTCCATCGAGCGAGCCCGAGACGATGCGTTGGCCATCTGGCGAGAATGCCACAGACCAGACCGAAGACGTGTGACCAGTCAATGGGCCCGCCTCTATCTCTCCCGTGGTGGCGTTCTGCACACGAATTGTTCCATCGTCCGAGCCTGAGACGATGCGCCGACCATCTGGCGAGAACGGCACAGACCTGACCGAAGACGTGTGACCGGTAAATGGGCCCGCATCTGCCTCTCCCGTGGTGGCGTTCCAGACACGAATTGTTCCATCGCGCCGAGCCTGAGACGATCCGCTGGCCGTCTGGCGAGAACGCCACAGACCCGACCGAAGACGTGTGACCGGTAAATTGGCCCGCCTCTGTCTCTCCTGTGCTGGCGCTCCACACACGAATTGTTCCATCGCGCGAGCCCGAGACGATGCGCTGGCCATCTGGCGAGAATGTCACAGACTCGACCGAAGACGTGTGACTAAATGGGCCCGCCTCTGTCGCTCCCGTGGTGGCGTTCCACACGCGAATTGTTCCATCGCGCGAGGCTGAGACTATGCGCTGGCCGTCTGGCGAGAATGCCACAGACCTGACCGAATCCGTGTGACCAGTAAACGGGTCCGCATCTGCCTCTCCCGTGGCGGCGTTCCACAGACGAATTGTGAGATCGTCCGAGGCTGAGGCGATGCGCTGGCCATCTGGCGAGAATGCTACAGACCAGACCCAATCCGTGTGACCGGTAAATGGGCTCGCCTCTGTCTCACCCGTAGTCGCGTTCCACATACGAATTGTTCCATCGCGCGAGGTTGAGACGATGCGCTGGCCATCTGGTGAGAATGCCACAAACCAGATCGAATCCGTGTGACCAGTAGATGGGCCCGCCTCTGTCTCTCCCGTGCTGGCGTTCCACACACGAATTGTTCCATCGTGCGAGCCCGAGACGATGCGCTGGCCATCTGGCAAGAATGCCAGAGACCAGACCGAAGACGTGTGACCAGTAAATGGGCCCGCCTCTGCCTCTCCTGTGCTGGCGTTCCACACACAAATTGTTCCATCGTCCGAGCCTGAGACGATGCACTGGCCATCTGGCGAGAATGCCACAGACCAGACTGGAGATGTGTGACCGGTAAATGGGCCTGCCTCTGTCTCTCCCGTGCTGGCGTTCCACACACGAATTGTTTCATCGCGCGAGCCCGAGACGATCCGCCGACCATCTGGCGAGAATGCCACAGACGAGACCGAATCCGTGTGACCGGTAAATGGGCCCGCCTCTATCTCTCCTGTGGTGGCGTTCCACACACGAATTGCTCCATCGCCCGAGCTTGCGACGATACGCTGGCCATCTGGCGAGAATGCCACAGACGAGACCGAATCCGTGTGACCAGTAAATTGGCCCGCCTCTGTCTCTCCTGTGCTGGCGCTCCACACACGAATTGTTCCATCGCGCGAGCCCGAGACGATGCGCTGGCCATCCGGCGAGAATGCCACAGAATTGACCCAATCCGTGTGACCAGTAAATGGGCCCGCCTCTGTCTCTCCCGTGGTGGCGTTCCACACACGAATTTTTCGATCGGAAGACGCTGAGACGATGCGCTGGCCATCTGGCGAGAATGCCACAGACCAGACCGCATCCGTGTGACCAGTAAATGGGCCCGCCTCTATCTCTCCCGTGGTCGCGTTCCACACAGAAACTGTTCCATCGCGCGAGCCTGATGCGATGCGCTGGCCATCCGGTGAGATCGAAATGGAATAAACCATGCCCCTAGAATTTGGAATCACCATCTCTGATGATGGCCAGTGAGAAAGTCGCCCACGTTCCACGCGCAATATTCGAGGAAATGAGCTGGAATAACATGCGGAGACAGGAGAAAGAGACGGTGCAAATGGTAGAGCAGAAACATAGACATGTGGAGCACTCTTGGCGATGGCCATCCCGAAATGCCGTATAAATGTAGACGCATCATTGACGAACCACCTCAATTTCACTAGTTCCGTCTGAGAAACCTGTTGCGATCGCAGCTGTTAGTTGTTCGCCTTCCTCATCAAACCAACAATTGCACTCACACCTTGTTTACCCGCTTGACCAGAGGCTAACCATGTCTTCATAGCCGAGCACGCTGCGGAAGCATGACGCAGATCGCTTGTCAAGCTGAGGGCCTCCAACCAAAACAGAAGTTTCTGCCCGAAGAAACTTCCAAGTTTTCCAAACAGATCGATGTCGAAACCAATATGTTCCATGTGATCATCCCAGAAACGACACGCGTACAATAAAGCAGGTGGGATGTGTTTATCAACGCGTGAGCTGAGGTCTGTGACATCTTTGTTGGCAAGATATGACGTTTCGAGATTGCAGATGTTGAATTTGAGGTCTTTGAGCAGTAGATCGAGACAGGAATGCGCCAATTGACGGTGAATATCACGAAGGTCGACACAAAAATCGTCGCTCTTCTCTTTATTTGTGAGGAAATCGCGAAATGATGTATGGAGGGGAATGATGGGAAGGTTTTCATCCGATGAATTCACATTACTCAACAACGAGCCTAGGCGACGGAGTAACATAACGATGGCATCACCGTCGGAGGCATGGTCAGAGGCGTGTCGCAGGGTGATCAAAGAGCGGATACTGAGGGGTTCAAATGAGGCAATGAGCTGTCCGACAACTGAGCGAAAAAGTAGCCGTGAGTTCTCGTGAGTGAAGTATCCTTCAAGGACTTCTTTGTACAGCTCATCCAATGGGTCTTGTCCGCGGCGATCCGGAGTGAGTTTCAAAAGGTGATTTATACAATTTATCTTGCTCAAGCCAAAGACGTCGGGAGGGTTTAAGATGTATCCACATGCGACCGCCGCCCACTGAAACGAACCCTCCGCCCTTTTTGTCAGGTCGTCGCCATAGGTCTCGAACACGTTTGAAGGAAGCTCGTTCTGGAGAAACGCGAGAATATCGTTATATGTCGTAGCAGCCAGCTTGGTATCGTTCATGTATTTGATCTTGACGCCTCCGACGAACGCAGATTCGATGGTGTGCTCAGGTCGCGAGGTGATGAGTACACGAAAATTTGATGGCAGTTTGGAAATGGCTTCGGCAAGAAATTTGTGTAAGCCTTTTTTACTAGTTATATCTCCACTCTCGTCCAAGGCATCGATTACGACGAGAATAGGACCAACGATGTGCAGATCCTTAAGTGGGTCCAGGATAAGGGATTCGAACAGGGTACCGTAGTCACGGGTTCCAGCTCGAAGAGAGGAGTTGTCCTTTACAACACTTCCAAGCGCGGCTTTAAACGAAGGATAGCGGTCGGAGAGATCGCGAGCAAGAGTCGTGAAGAGATGATGAGCCTCCCGTTTGGATTGCTCTGTCCGTAAAAAAATAAATGATGACGTAAGACGATGGATTTTGTCGAAGCGACGTGCGACCTCGTGTGCGATCGATGACTTTCCCGTGCCTGCTTGCCCGAAAAGAACGAGACAACGCTCCGAAGCGGGGTCGTTCACCCAATTGTCAATGAAGTCCAGGAATGCCGTGCGAGTTCCCGTAAGACAGCCCTTGTCGGCTCTGAATCGCGAGCCTGTCCCGTATGGTATTTCTCTGATTTTTGCATCTAGCTCTGTGAAAATCCTCAGATCGATAACATTCAAGGTATCAGAACTACATACCGGCATCTGACATTTGGCTAGACACCCACTTCAGCTGGGTAGCCATCCCGTCGAGCTGACTCGCAACGATTCCCACATCGTCCAGAATTTGGAGTGCGATTACCTCTGTGGTGATGTTAGCCTCGTCCAAGAAAGCCTTTCGGTGATCAAGAAGGGTTGCGCGAAAGTCCTCGATTTTTTTGTCGACTTGGCTGCCTGTATTCTTCAATATCCGCTTCCCTGAAAACCTCGTGTTTGTGTCGGCCACTAAAGTGGGTAAATATTACGTACATAATTGCGAATCCTTTGCGTATGACCGGATAAAGTCACAGCAATTACAGACATGCTGCAACATGAGCGTAAGGATTTGTGCCTGCCTGGAATCACGTCCGATCGCTTTGAAACGGTCTTCCTGGTTTGCGAAATCAAATGCATCGTGCACGGCGACAAGTAACGTTCTGATGTTGTCGTCGCGTTGAAACTGTTCTAGGAGGGTCTAGCACCCAAATAAACATTGCATGAGTATATGAGTCCATCAATAGCGCAGAAAGATTACCTTGGGGATCGCAAAAAGTAGATCATATGCCATCTTTGCGTAAGGATGAAGCTAAGGACAAAATCCGGCTTGATCAAGGATTGGCAAAAAGGACGGACGATATAACGCACCTCTGCAACCGGGCTCACAGTATCCATCACCCACTTGATCCTCCCAAGAGCACCTTCCCATTTATTCGAGAGATCAATTGTCGATATAGCTTCGCCGGCTCCATGGAGAGCACTCGCGGCAGGTGACACCCCCCGTCGACCGGCCGCTGGCGGGATAGGGGTGTTCATCTCGCTGCTGGGAAGGCGATCAGTAGGAGGTGTGAGTGTTTCAGGGCCGGCGGTGATGGTGGATCGAGTGGGATTCGTGGACTCCTGGGCCATAGACGGCTTCTTAGGTTCTCCAGAAGGCGAGTCGTTGATTGTAGTTGATTGGATAATGGGGACGTTGATGGGCGAGATCGGATCGGAAGTTGTGTTCGGTGACACATTGACTGTCAAGTAGAGCGTCACCGACTCTCCACCCTGTCCATCACCATTGGTGAGGACAAAAGGTGTGTCTATCACCCGAGATGTTAGGTAGGCAAACAAGAGAGGTTTCTAATAAGAAACGAACCGGTTTGGGATTCGACAGGTATCATATCTTGCGTTCCAATCAGGATATCTTGACGTGCGAACCGTTCCGCATAAAGGCGCAGTATAAGAGGTGTAGACGGTTGTAGAATGCTGAACAGACTCAGCCGAAGAAGACGACTAAAAGGGACTTGGATGGCTCACAATGCACCAAGGACTCTCGCCCCACCTCGCGGTCCGCCGCTTGGCTGGAACACTTGGTGTCTTCTTTTCTATCGCCTGACTGGCGACAGTAACAAAGAACTTTAGGCCAAAAACATTCTTGAGACGAGGAACATTATCTGCCCGGAGGACTAAAGAAGAAATTAAGATGCTATCGGAGAATTAACGAGTCAGGATTCGAGTGATACCCGTCACATCAACACGGAGCTGGGATGGTCCTCCCTGCGGCTCGGCATCTCGAGGGCTGTCCAAGGGCTGTTCGTGACAGAGTATCGGAAGACAAGAAAGGGGATTGACGCACCCTCTTCCTAGATTTCGCGATGGTGAGGGACCCAGGCTGAAGTGGTGGGTTGCTATCAACTAGGCACGGGATAATGGCCATCTACGCACGATCTCGAAGACATTTGCCCGTGCTCCAAATCTTGTTCGGCAGCCATACTGGATGGAAGAGTGTTTTGGAGGTTAGTGTGATGTGGGATAGAGTGAGGGTGCGGTTGGAGCGTCTGGTGATCCGAGTGTTCCCACAGGGCCACAGCTGTCAATGGTGTTATTCACTGGCAGGCTGGGAATAATTTCGATCAAATGAAAGGAGGGTTGCACTCTTGACTGCGAGTCAAGCTACTGTAGTCAAGACTTTTGTCTATTGGTCGAGACCTCATCTTTTTTTCGAACTCACGAAATGTAGCAAGGCCATTACAGTAGTACTGTAGTGACTGCGGTCCACTTGTCTGACATTCCCCTCACGTGTGCGGTGCGGTCAATGTTCTGTCTTATCCACCTTCTCCCAGCCGCCCTCTGCACTTTGCACCCTACCCTTCACCCGGTGTTGACGCTTTCTGTTTGAAAAAAATAGCTTATGTCCGGCGGTCTAGCCGAACTCCGATCAAGAGCGCGAGAGGTTGGCTGCGCTGACCATGTGGTGCCAGAAACAAAATACATACACCTTCTGTGCAGAGAAAACATGCCACGCCACCATACGTCGCTCAGACGCATGGCCGCCAGCAATATCGCCACGCTTTTTAAGGCGTTCCCGGATCTCGAGGAAGACGCTATCAATGCCGTGTATGACCTTTGCGAAGACCAGGACCCCAATGTGCGTCTTGCGGGCAACATAACACATCGTCCGTCAGCTAACTTTTTATTTTGTTTTACAGATACGAATCGGGAAACAAGGCTATCGTGCGGATGTCCGAGGAGCAGCCTGGATGGTTGGGCGGAAGGTGGGCGTGTTGGTGCAATTGCCGCAGAGCGGTGCGTTCCCGCCAGGCCCTTTTTTGTCCCTGCTGTACGTTTGTAATGTTGTTATCGATTTTTTCCTCCAGCTTTGCAGACGAACCGGAGGAGGTCGCGGTGGTCAGGATGGCGCTCATCCAACACCTCGAGCTCGACTCCAAGGTCACCCTCGGCATTCTCTGTGACCAACTCGTGCCCCCGGACGACCCCATGGAAGATGAAGACAAGACCATCCGCGAGCGCCTCCGCGCGCTCGTCGTCGTGTTCCTCGCCCAGGACGCCCGGGAGCCCCTCCTTGCACAGCTGCAGGGCCAGGGGCGCGGTGCTGCAGGGCAAGCAGATGCGCTGATAGATACCCTCGTCAAGGTACTTAGCGCGGTCACACCCTCCTAGCTTCTGCGCACTGACGCTCTCGCAGGCAGTATCAAAATCCTCCGCGGCGGACGCGGCGAAGATATCCTCCTCTTTCTGCCCTCGTTCAACGACGGACGGCCGACGCGGCGCGGGAACGAGCTCGTGCACCTACTGCTCGCGCGCGCCGCCTCGACGCTCAGGGAGGACCTTGCGCCCGGGCGGAACCCGGCGAGCTTGGAGCAGTACCCGCCCATCCCCCGTCGAGAGCGGCTCCTCCGAGTCCGACTTGGTACAACTTTTATGATCCCGCAGGCTGCACAACTTTCTCAACCGCTCCGATCCGTGCGGGAAATACGGCAGTCGACTGGCTCCGCCCACGACACAATATGCAGCGATGTGCGTGGGGTTTTTCTTTCCTCGAACAGGCGATGAGACCGTATGTCTTCGATAGGTGATGTGTATCGAATGTAGCGTGGACGGCGGCACAGCGCGATGTACGTGGTCTATTCTCACGCGCCCGCGGGGTTTACTGACTCGTGCGCCAGATATCCTGCGCACCACGGGCAACCAGATGCTGGGCTGGATGGCCATGTACGCTTACACCCGACCTCTCTCCATCACCCTGACGTCTAGCCACGCACGTTAGTAGCTTTGGGCGTAACATAGGCGATATCCCCATGGTGGTCGTGTGGCCCTCGCGCGGCGCAGACGGCGAGTACAGCTCCGTGGCGCTCTCGCAACCCAAGGCGCCGTACGAAGTCATTCCGACGCCAGATCCGCACCCGCCGTTCACCACCAAGCTCTCGATCACCGATACCTATGTGCGTGCCTCCCTATGCCATTTTTTCGTTTCTTCATTGCGTTCTGTGCAGGTCACCGTGGAGAACCCCCAAATAGCGTTCACTCGGAATGTAAGTATCGTGCATATATGCGCGGCTTTTTTTTGTACTTGACGTTTTGCGCAGGCCCGCCGGACGGGATGCAGACATCATATGGGCGCTCAGTCGCACGCCCCCGGGATCGGGTGACCCGGGTGCTCCCATCTCGATACACCACAAGATCGGTCGCGGCGTGCTCAACTTGACGCGCATCCCTGACATCCCCGCTGGGCCACCAGTCCCACTCCCCCCTCCTCCCCCAGTGCATTTCGAGCATCCCCACCTCCATCCCGCAGACGAAGATGACCACGACGACGACGAGAAGGCAGAAGATGAGGGTGAAAGCCACAATGACGATGACGATGCCGTTGGCGGCGGTTCTGCGAGTTTCGTGCATGACGCGCTGTGTACCGCGGGGTTCTTGCTCGTCTTACCGTCTGGCGCGCTCGTGGCCCGATACGCACAGGCAACGGGAAGTCCCAGGGCGTTCCTACTGCACCGCCTGCTGCAGTTTGGCGTCGGTTTGTGCCTCTCCCCCTCTCCCCCAGTCGTGCTTCACTCAACTACGTGTCATTCAGCCGGCGCGTCCATCGCGGGAGGCACGCTCGCGTATCTGTTCATGGATAGCCATGGCTCCAGTATGGCGCACGAGGTGATGTCGTGATGCGCCCGGCTTTCCCCTGTACTGACGGCTGATCCCCGGGGCAGGTGGGAGGTGTCGGCCTCGTGTTGTTGTACGTCGTGCAGTGCGCGATCGGGAGCCGGGTCTACCGCATCCCATAGGAGAGCCGCACTGGCGCGCGCGGTGCGTTGCTGGCTGGGCTAGACGGCGCAATCGTCCTACTCGCGTTTTTCGAGACGTGGCTCGGCCTCATCTCGGCCGGCCGGTCCACACTCGTGTGGTCTGCACTGCTACTCGTGAGTCTTTTTCTTTTTTGCTCTGCGAGAAAAGACAGAGAGCTGATTGATGGCCACGTTCGAATCGCTTAGACCGTCCCTGCCCTGTACGTTGTCGGCGTGATGACGGTGCAGCGGCGGTTTAGATCTGTGAAGGAGAACGCGAAGGGAGAGTACGTGGCGTTGGATACGCGTCCTCCAAACGACGAACTCGAGGTGCTCGAGGACGGCGATGAGAAATTATAGAATGCCTTAATTATATTATGTATTGGCCCGTTGGCCGTTTCCTGTCTCTTTTCTTGTCTGCCGTGTAACTGTGAAGTCTGCGATTGACTTGATGGGTCTTAATGTCGACAGTATGGAGAGCACTGCCATGCATGACCCATTCCAAGTTGTCAAAAGGTCAGTACGAAATCACAAAACTGTAGACTGAACAGGACATGGTGTCGAGTGTACGTGTGCTTTAAGTTCATCAATCCGAAGTCATTTATCCTGTCTGTCTGCTGATGGATGAAACAAGATTGTGTTCAAAGCCGCCATCCAGGGGTGTCGTATCGCGGCTGAAGACAATGTTAGGGCGCATGTGTGATTACGTTAGCAAAAACTGCACGGTGCGGCTGGTACGGTTGCTTACAGCTATTCCCTTGCAGCTACTCCCTGAGCCAAAATATCATATTCTTTGTTTCTACGTTCCATAATTTCTCTCAAAAATGACAGTCAATGAACAGGTCACGACCGGGTCAACCTCACCCGCTTTGTGCGGCGTCTCGACAAATCCTTCAACGAGTCCGATTGGTGGACGCAATAGCTCAAATCCTGGTGCATCCCTTGTTCAGTGAGGCCCTTGCCTCGCATAGAAACTCAACATATTTCTTGTAGCGATTGAAGCACGCCCGAAGATTGCTGGGAAACGTGGAGCTCGACAATGAGATTCAATCTTCAGCGTGAGTGCTCTAACCACATTCTCGAAACCCAAACACAAGGGGACTTTGGCATCGACCAGCTGGTTGCGCAGAATGCTCGGGAAGCGCCTGATGGACATCCGTGGCCTGATGGACGGGCTGGGCGCCTGTATATATCTGTCGACGAGGTATGTCGCCATGTGTATGGTGGAATACCTTTGTCAATTCTTTTTTAGCAGGTCGCTCCTGAGCTTTCGCCTCTAGAGCCATTCCTTCGGTAGGGACCGCGCCCGTCCCCATTAGTCCCCCGAAAACCCGATCCGCTAACGGTCCAACGCCTTGCACCACCCTCACATGTCACGTCAGGTCTCCTCACCACTGAGGATGCGGAGGCCTCCGCAGCTGCAGCTGCAGCGGACGTGGACCTGTTCCTGGGCCCGGCCGACGAGACCAGCGCCTTTGTTCTGCCGGATCAGATGCAGTCCACGACCGGCGTGCGCACTGCCGTAACACAGTACAGTACGGCGCGGCTAGCGCAGATGGCGGGCCAGCGGCGGCGGAACGCGAGGCACTTCTCCGGCGCGCTTCGGGCGGACCAGCGGGTGCGGCGTGCTGCGGAGAAGGTGGACGCGAATCTGGAGGTGATGAAGCGGGAGCGGCTGCGCGATCACCGCGGGAAGGCACTCGGAATGACGTGTCTGACGATATCGAGCGTCGTCGTCGCGATTGCGCTTTTGATCACGTTCTTTGTCATTCGGTTCACATGAAGGGCGATATGGGAGATGACCGTTGACGTCGTGATGAACCAGTGTGTGTGTCGGCGATTTTATCGCTCGACGAACCCACGTTACTTGGTGGGCAAAGCGTCAACACCTTGCCTGTGACGGAGTTATCAGCGTGTACTGCCTCAATGAACTATTATCAACTGAAGCACGTCACATTACAGTTCAGATCGCCTAAAGAAAATATACGGGTTACTGTAGCGGTTTCTCTAGGTGTTAATACAAGTAGTCCAACTCTGTCCATGTACGAAAGTCGACAGATCGAGGCGGGTTTCGTATTCGCCGGCAACCCAGATATTACTTGGGCGATGAAGATTTGCTCTATGTGTTTGCGGGATCCACATTAGGAGTTCGCCATTATTACTGCATATCCATCCCTCCTCATTGATCACGGAGCGGTTAGTGAAGTCGACGTGGATTTTAGTTTCGGTACTTCCTGTCGTAGCGTCCAGCATGCGAATTGTTCGGTCGTCCGAGCCTGAGATGATGCGCTGGCCATCTGGCAAGAATGCCACAGAACGGACCCGATCCGTGTGACCGGTAAATGGGCCCGCCACCGTCTCTCCCGTGGTCACGTTCCAAACACGAATTGTCCCATCATCCGAGCCTGAGACGATGCGCTGGCCATCTGACGAGAATGCCACAGAATTGACCGAACCCGTGTGACCAGTAAATGGGCCCGCCTCCGTCTCTCCCGTAGTGGTGTTCCACACGCGAATTGTTCCATCATCCGAGCCCGAGACGATCCGCTGACCGTCTGGCGAGAATGCCACAGAATTGACCCAATCCGTGTGACCGGTAAATGGGCCCGCCTCTGTCTCTCCCGTGCTGGCGTTCCACACACGAATTGTTCGATCGGAAGAGCCCGAGACGATCCGCTGGCCGTCTACCGAGAATGCCACAGAATTGACCCGATCCGTGTGACCAGTAAATGGGCCCGCGTCCGTCTCTCCCGTGCTGGCATTCCACACACGAATTGTTCGATCGGAAGAGCATGAGACGATTCGCTGGCCATCTGGCGAGAGTGCCACAGAATTGATCCAATCCGTGTGACCGGTAAATGGGTCCGCCTCCGTCTCTCCCGTGTTGGCGTTCCACACACGAATTGTTCCATCGTGTGAGCCTGAGAAGATCCGCTGGCCATCTGGCGAGAATGCCACAGAATTGATCCAGTCCGTGTGACCGGTAAATGGGCCCGCTTCCATCTCTCCCGTGGTCGCGTTCCACACACGAATTGTTCGATCGGAAGAGCCTGAGGCGATCCGCTGGCTGGGTGAGAATGCCACAGAACGGACCCAATCCGTGTGACCGGTAAACGGGCCCGCGTCCGTCTCTCCCGTGCTGGCGTTCCACACACGAATCGTTCGATCGTCCGAGCCTGAGACGATGCGGTAGCCATCTGGCGAGAATGCCACAGAATTGACCGAACGCGTGTGACCGGTAAATGGGCCCACCTCCGTCTCTCCTGTGGCCGCGTTCCACACACGAATCGTTCGATCGGAAGAGCCTGAGACGATGCGCTGGCCATCTAGCGAGAATGCCACAGAATTGACCGAATCCGTGTGACTGGTAAATGGACCCGCTTCCGACTCGCCCGTGCTGGCGTTCCACACACGAATTGTTCGATCGGAAGAGCCTGAGACGATCCGCTGGCCATCTGGCGAGAGTGCCACAGAATTGACCCAATCCGTGTGACCGGTAAATGGGCCCGCGTCCGTCTCTCCCGTGCTGGCGTTCCATACACGAATTGTTCCATCGTTCGAACCTGAGACGATCCGCTGGTTGTCTGGCGAGAATGCCACAGAACGGACCCAATCCGTGTGACCGGTAAATGGGCCCGCGTCCGTCTCTCCCGTGCTGGCGTTCCACACGCGAATTGTTCCATCGTGCGAACCTGAGACGATGCGCTGGCCATCTGGTGAGAATGACACAGAATTGACCCAATCTGTGTGACCGGTAAACGGGCCCGCGTCCGTCTCTCCCGTAGTGGCATTCCACACACGAATTGTTCCCATCGTGCGAGCCTGAGACGATTCGCTGGCCATCTGGCGAGAATGCCAGAGAAAGGACCGAAGGCGTGGTACCGGTAAATGGGCCCGCGTCCGTCTCTCCCGTATTGGCGTCCCACACACGAATTGTTCCATCGTCCGAGCCTGAGACGATGCGCTGGCCGTCCGATGAGATCGAAATGGAAAGAACCCTGCGGCCAGAATTTGGAATCACAATCTCCGATGACGGCCAGTGAGAAATTCGCCCACGTTCCACGCGCAATATTCGAGGAAATGAGCCGGAATAACATGCAGAGACAGGAGAACGAGACGGCGCAAATGGTAGAGCAGAAAGATAGACATGTGGAGCACTCTTTGCCATCGCCATCCCGAAATGCCGTATAAATACAGACGCATCATTGACGAACCACCTCAATTTCTCTAGTTCCGCCTGAGAAACCTGTTTATTGTAGCTATTAGTTGTCCGTCTTCCTCATCGAATCAACAATTGTACGTACACCTTGTTTACCGACTTGATCAGAGGCTAACCACACCTTCACAGCCAAGCACGCTGCGGAGGCAAGACGCATATCGCTTGTCAAGCTGAGGGCCTCCAACCAAAACAGAAGTTTCTGCTCGAAGAAACCTCCAAGTTTTCCAAACAGATCGATGTCGAAACCAATATGTTCCATATGATCGTCCCAGAAACGACACGCGTACGATAGAGCAGGTGGGATGTGTTTATGAACGCGGGAGCCGATGTCTGTGACATCTTTGTTGGCGAGATATGACGTTTCCAGGTTGCAGATGTTAAATTTGAGCTCTTTGAGTAGTAGATTGAAACAGGAATGCGCCAATTGATGGTGAGCGTCACGAAGGTCGACGCAAAAATCACCGCTCTTCTCTTTATTTGTGAGGAAATCGCGGAACTGATGTATGGAGGGGAACTGATAGGAAGGTTTTCATCGACTGAATTGCACATTACTCAACAACGAGCCTAGGCGACGGAGTAATGCGGCATCACCGTCGGAGGAATGGTTGGAGGCGTTTCGCAGACTGGTTAAAGAGCGGATACTGAGGGGTTCAAATGAGGCAATGATCTGTCCCACAACTGAACGAAAAAGTAGCCGTGAGTTCTTGCGAGTGAAGTATCCTTCAAGGACTTCTTTGTACAATTCATCCAATGGGTCTTGTCCAAGGCGATCCGCAGTGAGTTTCAACAGGTGATTTATACAATTTATCTTGCTGAAGTCAAAGACCTCGGGAGGATCTAAGATGTATCCACACGCGACCGCTGCCCACTGAAACGAACCCTCTGCCCTTTTTGTCAGCCCGTCGCCATAGGTGTTGAACACGTCTGGAGGGAGCTCGTTCTGGAGAAACGCGAGAATATCGTCATAGGTCGTAGCAGCCAGCTCAGTATCATTCATGTATTTGATCTTGACGCCTCCGACGAACGCAGACTCGATGGCGTGTTCAGGTCGCGAGGTGATGAGTACACGAAAATTTGATGGCAGTTTAGAAATGGCTTTGGCAAGAAATTTGTGTAAGCCGTTTTTACTAGTTACATCCCCACTCTCGTCCAAGGCATCGATTACGACAAGAATAGGACCAACGATGTGCAGATCCTTAAGTGGGTCCAGGATAAGGGATTCGAACAGGGTAGCGTAGTCGCGGGTACCCGCTCGAAGAGAGGAGTTGTCCTTTACAACACTTCCAAGCGCGGCTTTAAACGAAGGATAGCGGTCGGAGAGATCGCGAGCAAGAGTCGTGAAGAGGTGATGAGCCTCCCGTTTGGATTGCTCCTTCCGTAAAAAGATAAACGATGACGTAAGACGATGGATTTTGTCGAAGCGACGCGCGATCTCATGCGCAATTGATGACTTTCCCGTGCCTGCTTGTCCGAAAAGAACGAGACAACGCTCCGAAGCGGGGTCGTTCACCCAATTGTCAATGAAGTCCAGGAATGCCGTGCGAGTTCCCGTAAGACAGCCCTTGTCGGGTCTGAATCGCGAGCCTGTCCCGTATGGTATTTCTCTGATTTTTGCATCTAGCTCTGTGACAATCCTCAGATCGATGACGTTCAAGGTATCAGGGCTACGTACCGGCATCTGACACTTGGCCAGACACCCACTTCAGCTGGGTAGCCATCCCATCGAGCTGACTCGCAACGATTCCCACATCGTCCAGAATTTGGAGTGCGGTTACCTCTGTGGTGATGTTAGCCTCGTCCAAGAAAGCCTTTCGGTGTTCGAGAAGGGTGGCGCGGAAGTCCTCGATATTTTTGTCGACCTGACTGCCTGTATACTTCAATATCCGCTTCCCTAAAAACCTCATGTTCACGTCGGCCACTCAAATGGGTAAATATTACGTACATAATTGCGAATCCTTTGCGTATGACCGGATAAAGTCACAGCAATTACAGACATGCTGCAACATGAGCGTAAGGACTTGTGCCTGCCTCGAATCGCGTTTGATCGCTTTGAAACGGTCTTCCTGGTTTGCGAAATCAAACGCATCGTGCATGGCGACAAGTAATGTTCCGATGTTGTCGTCGCGTTGAAACTGTTCTAGGAGGGTCTAGCACCCAATAAACATCGCATGAGTATTTCAATCCAACAATTGCGCAAACAGATCACCTTGGGGATCGCAAAAAGTAGACCATATGCCATCTTTGCATACGGGTGAAGCTAAGGACAGAATTCGGCTTGGTCAAGGATAGGCAAAAAGGGCGGACGATATAACGCACCTCTGCAACCGGGCTCACAGTATCCATCACCCACTTGATCCTCCCAAGAGCACCTTCCCATTTATTCGAGAGATCGATTGTCGATATAGCTTCGCCGGCGCCATGGAGAGCACTCACGACAGGTGACACCCCCCGTCGATCGGCCACTGGCGGGATTGGGGTGTTCATCTCGCTGACTGGAAGGCGATCAGTAGGAGGTGAGAGTGTTTCAGGGCCGGTGGTGATGGTGGATCGAGTGGGATCCGTGGACTCGTGGGCCACAGAGGGCTCCTCAGCTTCTCCAGAAGGCGAGTCGTTGATTGTCGTTGATTGAATAATGGGGGCGTTGATGGGCGAGATCGGATCGGAAGTTGTGTTCGGTGACACATTGACTGTCAAGTAGAGCGTCACCGACTCTCCAGCCTGTCCATTGCCATTAGTGAGGACAAAAGGTGTGTCTATCACCCGAGATGTTAGGTAGTCTAACAAGCGAGGTTTCTAATAGGAAACGAACCGGCTTGGGATTCGACAGGTATCATCTCATACGTTCCGATAAGGATATCTCGACGTGCGAACCGTTCCGCATAGAGGCGCAGTATAAGAGGTGTAGACGGTTGTAGAATGCTGAACCGACTCAGCCGAAGAAGAGGACTAAAAGGGACTTGGATGGCTCACAATGCACCAAGACTCTCGCCCCACCTCGCGGTCCGCCTCTTGACCGGAACACTTGGTGTCTTCTTTTCTATCGCCTGACTGGCGACAGTAACAAAGACCTTTAGGCCAAAAACATTCTTGAGACGAGGAACATTGTCTGCCCGGAGGACTAAAGAAGGAATAAAAATGCTATCGGAGAATCAACGGGTCAGGATTCGAGTGCATACCTGTCACATCAACACGGAACTGGGATGGTCCTCCCTGCGGCTCGGCGTCTCGAGGGCTGACCAAGGGCGGTTCTTGACGGGGATTGAAACGCCCTCTTCCTGGATGTCGCGACGATGAGGGACCCCGGCTGGAGTGCTGGGTTGCTATCAAGTAAGCACGGGACAATGGCTATCTACGCACGAATTCGAAGACATTTGGCCATGTTCCAAATCTCGTGCAGTAGCCATACTGGATAGAAGAGTGTGTTGGAGGTTAGTGTGATGGGGGATAGAGTGAGTGTGCGGTTGGAGCGTCTAGGTGACCACGAGCTGTCCACGCGATAACGATGACGCGCAATTCCGAGAGTTCCCACAGCCGTCAACTGGGAATAATTCCGGTTGCACTCTCAGCGCCCTTGGAAGACTTTTGTCAATCGGCCAACACCTCATCTTTTTTTCGAAATGTTGCGCCCTTAGCAAGGGCATTACACAGTGGGCAGGAGCAAGTAAGCGGAATCCGCTTATAGTCAGCTCAGGGATCAATTAATGTCCAATATATTGACCACTTAGTTGACTTGACTGTTATCGTGAACTATATTAAGACAATTGAATAATTTGTAGACCTCTCTCTATGTGGCAGACAATTATAAATAAAAATACTCGAACAATTAGATATTTGTCGCTTGTTCAAGAGCGCTCTGATTATTTCCAAGTGTATTTAAACTTAATTGTCAGGCACCAGCCAACATGAACAATAGAGTGTAAATATGCTCGGAAATAATTAGGGCACTCTTAAGCAATAGACTAATATCTAATTGTTTGAGTATTTTTATTTAGACTTTTCTGACACATAAAGAGGGGTCTACAAATTATTCCATTATCTTAATATAATTCGCAATAACAATCAAGTCAACTTAGTAGTCCATATATTGGACATTAGTCGATCCCTTATTCGTCCTCCACTTATCTGCTCCTGCCCGCCGTGTTAGTAGTGACGCGGTCCACTTGTCTTGACATTCCCCTCACATGTGCGGTGTAGTCAATGCTCTGTCCTATACCCCTGTGGTTCATGTCGCCTAAAACCTCGCCTCGCCTCACCAGCCTCACCTCGCGGCCTCGTGCTCAGCCAGTGCCGCCCTCTACACTTTGCACCCTACCCTTACTGCCACGCCCCCTCCCCCCTTGCATACTTCGCAATCACGTTGCGACCTGGTGTTGACACTTTCTGTTTGAAAACAATAGCTTATTTCCGGCGGTCTAGCCGAACTCCGAACAAGAGCGCGATATTGGCTGCGCCGACCATGTGGTGCCAGACACAAATTCCGTCGTGCGTTGCGTCCCCCCCTCCCCACTTTCTTTCCTGCTCATGCATACACACACCCGCTGTGCAGAGAAAGCATGACTTGAATCACGCAATAAAGCTGGCCCATTCCAACCGTACGTCTCTCAGACGCATGGCCGCCAGCAATATAGCCAAGCTTTTCAAGGCGTTCCCGGATCTTGAGGAATACGCTATTAAGTTAATGCCGTGTATGGCCTCTGTGAAGACCAGGACCCCAACGTGCGTCGTGCGGGTAACACAACGTACCGTTCATCAGCTGACGCTTTTTATGTTATTTTACAGATACGAATCGAGGGCTACAAGGCTATCGTTCGGATGTCCGAGGAGCAACCTAGGTGGTTGGAGCGGAACGTGGGCGTGTTGGTGCAATTGCTACAGAGCGGTGCGTTCCCACCTGGCCTTCTTTTTGTCCCTAGTGGGGGAACCACGTCTTAATGCTATTGCTGGCGGTTTTCCCCACTCTTTACAGACGAACCGGAGGAAGTCGCTGTGGTCGAGATGGCACTCGACCAGCACCTTGAGCCGACTCCAAGGTAACCCTCGGCGTCCTCTGCGACCAGATCGAACTCTCAGATGGCTCCATGGAAGACGAAGACAAGACCATCCATGACCGCCTCCACGCGCTCGTCGCCGCGTTCCTCACCCAGGACGCCCGGAAGCCCCTCCTCGCGCAGCTGCAGGGCCAAGGGCGTGGAGCTGCCAAGCAGGAAGATGCGCTGATAGACACCCTCATCAAGGTGCGCGTGACGCGATTTGTACCTTCTTTACTCCTGGGGCACTGACGCTGTCCGTCACGTTTGCAGGCCGTATCCAAATCCTCCGTGGCAGACGCGGCGAAGATATCCTCCTCTTTCTGCCCTCTTTCAACGACGGACGGCCGAGGCGGCGCGGGAACGAGTTTGTGTACCTACTGCTCGCGCGCGCCGCCTCAGCGCTCAGGGAGGACCTCGCGCCCGGGCGGAACCCGGCGAGCCTGGAGGGGCAGTATTCGCCCTTTTCTTTGCCCCGTCCCCCATCAAGACCGGCTCCTCCGAGTCCGACTTGGTGCGCCTTTTATCATCTCGCACGCAGCACACTTTCTCAACCGCTCCGGTCGGTGCAGGAAATATGGCAGTCGACTGGCTCCGCCTACGACACAATATGCAGCGATGTGCGTGGGGTTTTATCTTTCCTCGAACCGGAGGTGAAACCGTATGGCTTTGATAGGTGATGTGTATCGAATGTAGCGTGGACGGCGGCACAGCGCGATGTACGTGGTCTATTCTCACGCACCCGCGGGGTTTACTGACTCGTGCGCCAGATATCCTGCGCACCACGGGCAACCAGAAGTAGGGCTGGATGGCCATGTACGCTTACACCCGACCTCTCTCCATCGCGCTGACGTCCAGCCCACGCACGTTAGCTGCTTTGGGCGTAACATAGGCGACAGCCCCATGGTAGTCGTGTGGCCCTCGCGCGGCGCAGATAGCAAGTACATCTCTGTGGCGCTCTCGCAACGCAAGGCCCCGTACGAAGTCATGCCGGCGCCAGATCCGTACCTGCCGTTCACCGCCAAGCTCTCGATCACCGATACTTATATGCGTGCTCCGCTATACCAATCTTTTCGTTTCTTCATTGCGTTCTGTGCGGGTCACCGTGGAGAACCCCCAAATAGCTTTCACTCGGAATGTAAGTATCGTGCATATGTACGCGGCTTTTTGTACTTGACGTTTCGCGCAGCCCCCGCCGGATGGAATGCAGAACATCATTTGGACATTCAGCCGCACGCCCCCGGGATCGGCGGACCACGATGCCCCTATATCGATACACCACACAATTTGGCGCGGCATGCTCGCATCCCTACCATCCCTGCCGAGCCACCAGTCCCGTTCCCCCCTCCTCCCCCAGTGCACCCCGACATTCCCACACCCATCCCGAAGAAGAAGACGACGACGACGAGAAGGCAGCTACGATGACATGACGATTCCGTCTGCGGCGGTTCTGCGAGCTCGTCTTACTGTCTGGTGCGCTCGTGGCCCGATATGCAAAAGCGACGGGAAGTCCCAGGGCGTTCCTGCTGCACCGCCTACTAGTCTCGTGATGCACCTGGCTTTCCCCGTACTGACGGACCGGTCCATTTCCTCTCCAGGCAGGTGGGAGGTGCCGGTCTCGTGCTGCTGTACGTCGTGCAGTGCGTGATTGGAAGCTGGGTCCACCGCATCCCTGGGGAGAGCTGCACTGGCGTGCACGGTGTAAGGACTACGTCCTCGCTGGGTTTGGAACGGTACATGACTTATCCGATTACTAAGCACACGTATATAGGATTTCGGAAAATAAACATCTTCTCTTCTAACTTACCTACACTTCCCCTTGGGTCGATATCTACCGCCCTCACACGTCACGTCAGGTCTCCTTACCACTGACGATGCGGAGGCAGGACGTGGACCTGCTCCTTGGCTCGGCCGACGAATCCCGCGCATTTCTTCCGCCGGATCGGACGCCGTCCACGACCGGCGCGCGCAACAACGGGGGGTGACGCGGGGCCTGCGTCTGCGCTTCTGCAGGAGGAAGCTGGCGGCGCAGCTAGCGGGCCAGCTGCGGCGGAACGCGGAGCACTTCTCCGCCGCGCTGGGGGCGGACCAGGGGGTGCTGCGTGCGGCGGAGGAGAGGGTGGGCGCGAACCTGGAGGTGATGAAGCAGGTATGGGTGCGGGTACACGATCACCGCGGGATGGCACCTGGAACGACGTGTCTGACGATATCGAGCGTCATAGTCGTCGCGATTGCGTTTTTGATCATGTTCTTTGTCATTCGATTCACATAAGGGAGACGGCCGTTTGCGTCGTGATGAACCAGTTACTTTTTCCAGTTATTGAATGTGTGTGTCGGCGATTTTATCGCTCGACGAACTCACGTTACTTGGTGGCAAAGCGCTGGCATGTCTCTCAAGGAGCTTCAAAACACCCCGCATTGCTCGCAGTTCAGAACACTTGTAACGTTTGTTCAATTTCCCCTATTCCAAGTCATCAGGTATTAGTGAAACGAGCAACCATATATCGTACCGAGATTTCCACGCAGCTATGTCTTACACTTTCTGAAAAATCGATCAGACGGAACCCACCTCCTGGAACACGGGCGATGTTCCGGGGTTCAAGATCTCCATGGACTATTCCTACTCGATGAAGGTCCCATACCAACCCGTAAATCTGTGTTCTGTAGAAATATCGTCAACCTAATCACTTTGATCCTATAACCGCTGATACTCACTGCTCCGCAAAATTGAGCTCATCCCAGTCTTTGAGGGTGTCACCGCATAGTCCAAGGATCAGGACGTTGGTCCTATCGCCCTCAAATGCACCATAGCAGTGCGGAGTAATGCAATCGCGTAGTTGCCCAGATTGGTACGCAATCTCCAGGCTAAGGTAAACCTCGAACTCGTTATAGAACCGTCGTTGGCGCTGTACATCAGACTTGTGCTGCAATTTAACGACCTTGATCGCAAATAAATCATCACTGTTGTCGAAATGACATTCCCAGACATTTCCGGTCGATCCACATCCTATGTGGCGGGTCAACCATAGGCGTCGTTTCCTGTTTCCGTTCTCGGTACAGTGTGGAAGAACGAATGTGTTATTGGGCAGCGAATGAAGATGGACCCATACTTGGAAAAATTCGGGATAGTGTGGGGAGGATAAAGTGAACTGAGAGTAGACGAGTGAGCCAGCTGACCGGAGATGACCGGATATTGGGCGAACCATTAAGTCGGACTCCGCAGCATCACGACTGGTGGTCGCGCGAAAACGGGTCATCGGGAGCTCTGATCCACCTTTTCCCTCTTCCGGAATTGTGTCGAACACCATAGAGGGGTTAAATTCGCTGGCCTGAACGGGAGTGCCTTCTAGAACCGACAAAATGGCACCAAGAAATGCCCGAAACGGTTCAGAGGAGCCTTCGATACTGAACATGGGCGAGAAAGCAAGAAAAGGGTTGTCCTTGTCACTGACGAGACGGCAAACGATCCAATTGTTGTGGCACGTAAGGAATAGCCATTCTATCTTCCTCAGACCCAAATACAAAGCGGCCTGGTCAGTTAGACGAATTGTCAAAATCGGTATTGCATCTAAGGACTGTGCACTCACCTCGAGGAAAACTCTCGATACTAGATCTCCACCGGGAGTCCAGTCCAACTCGACTGTGTCCTCCGGTAGCGAACTGCCTACTGCCTTCATGACTGAAGGCGATTTTGCTTCAACAAGGACGACACGTTTATCGTCCACCATCCCAAGATAATCGACTCTGGAGGAGAGACCTTGCTCGACGTGTTCCACGATTTTCGTAAAGCGGTATCCACCATAGGCTCCCAAACAGAAGGTTGTGGCTGGAAAAATTCCGACATCCAATATCCCTCGACTCTGTCTCAACAGTCAGCCAGACTTGCTCAGCCGCGAATGAGAATCCGGGATTCTTACCTCGGTTTCATTTTTATTCGTAGACCATATTGTTTCCTCTATCTCTCTCGTGCCAAAGCGACTGAATTGTAGATGACGCCCAAATTTTGATAGGAAATCGTTTCGGGAATCATCCGGGAAAATGGTGTCCTCAAGGATGTTGTCGAGAGTTTGACAAAGGTGCTCAACTAGAGTCTTGTCTGGCACCGCGTAATTGGCTTTCCACTCTGGAGCGATAACCCCAACCTCCTCGAGGAATATGTCGGTTGTACCGACAGTTCTACATTTCGACGGGATCAGGAAGCGGGAACTTCGCATGTTCGAGCAGAAATTCTCGCCATGTAGTCATGAGGTCATCGACTCGTTCGTCGTTCGTAGAGTGTCCCGGCCCGGCCCACGGAGTTTGCTTTACGGTGACTGGCTGACTAAGATCCAGCGCTGCTGCTTATCTAATGTAGATGCATCTCGGCGCTTGCCAATCCCGCGCCCCCACGTAAACCACGGACTAATGGGCGGGCCATCCCATGAGAGTGTGCAAACGACTCCGATTCTTTGGCCGTTTCGATGAAGATATCCAGTGGCGATACGACGAAACTTTTCCTGGCAACGGCCCTCTTCCTCGCCGCGTCGCCTGTCCAGAGTAGAGCAAACCCGGTCTCCTCCAATCCGGTGCGCCTTTTATCCTCCTGCACGTTGCACAACTCCTCAACCGCCGTCGCTTCGCAGCAAAAAAGGAAGTGGTATGGCTCGGCCCATGACTCTCTATGCAGTGATGTGCGTGAACAGTTTCTTTTCATCGGGAGACGAGACCGTCTTACTCTGTATTGCCAGGTGATGTGTATCGAGTGTGAGGTGAACGGCGCAACAGCACGATGTACGTGCCATGAGTTGTGCCGCATCCGAATGACCGAGTGTTGTTGACTTGCGCGCCACGTGGGCGATAACAGATGTCCTCCGCAGCACAGGCCTGCAGAGGCTGGGCTGGATGGCCATGTACGTTATACATGCAACCTACTCTCCCAAGAACTCGGCTGGACCTGACGGCCCACGCAGCGGTTTTGGGCGTAACATGGCCGACAGCCCCATGGTGATTGTGTGGCCTTCGTACGACGCGGACGGCGCCTTCGGTTCCGTGACGCTCTCGCAGCGCAAGTCGCCTTGGGAGATTATGCCGACGCCGGACCCGAAACCGCCGTTCGCAGCTAAGCTCTCGCTCTCCGATACATCGGTGCCGTCTCTCCTGATCGTTTTTATCTGATTTTCGTGACCCCGTGCGTTCTGTGCAGGTCACCGGGGAGCACCCTCAGATAGGGTTCACCCGACGGGTGAGTAGAAGCCTAACTTTCTTGTTCTGGGTGTATTTTGGGGGAGATTTTTCGGTGCACTGACGGGTCAGATCGATACTGCATGCAGGCCCCGAAGGACGGTATGCAGAACATCATCTGGGCTTTCAGCCGTACGCCACCGGGGTCCGCAGATGCGGACGCGCACATCTCAATCCATCAAAGGATCGGCCGCGGCATGCTCAACCTGACGCGCACCGTGCCCACTCCCGTTGAGCCAGTGCCCCCCGCGCTCCCGCCTTCCACCCCAGCTGAGAGCTCTGGGTCGGATACCACAGCGGGACACGGAGGAATCGATGAGAAGGCGAAAGGCGAACGCGAGAGCGAAACCAATGGCGGGAGCGAGCGCCCCGGCCGCGGCGGCTTTGCCAGCCTAATGCACGGCGCGTTCTGCATGGCGGGGTTCTTGCTCGTCATACCGGCTGGCGTGCTCGTGGTCCGATATGCAAAGATGACGGGCAGCCCCAGGGCGTTCGAGCTACACCGTCTACTGCAGCTTCACCTCGGTTCGTGTCTCCCACTCTCATCGCTCCACCTGTCGTACATCGCTCACCGCTCACATACGCATTTATTCAGCCGGCGGGTTCATTGCAGGGGGCACGCTCGCGTATCTATTCACGGATAACGACGCATCTGGTGGGGTAGTGGCACACAGGGTGATGCTCGTGGTGACCCACTTAGCTTCTCCGTACTGATGGTCTATCTTTCCTCCGAGTAGGCGGGGAGTGCCAATCTTCTACTGTTGTACCTCGTGCAATGCGCGTACGGGAGCTGGGTCTACCGTATCCCATGGCAGAGCCGCACCCGCATGCACAGGGTGTTACTGGCGGGTCTGGGTGCCACAATCGTCCTGCTCGCGGTGTACCAAACGTGGCTCGGCCTCGTCGCGGCTGGCCACGACACGCCCGTGTGGTTGACACTGCTATTTGTGAGTGTTGCTACTGGCTTCGAGGAAAGAGCGAAGTGCTGAGGGCCACGTTCGAATCGCTTTAGTCCGTCTTTTCCTTGTATGTTTTTGGCGTGGTGATGGTGAAGCGGCGGTTTGGGTCTGTGCAGGTGGCTGAAATGGGAGAGGGGCCGGCGTTAGACACGCGCACTCCGAACGACGAGCTCGCGGATGGCGGCGAGAAATTGTAAGATGTATATTAGCGAGTTGGCTGCCTTGTTATTATCTTTGTACACAGTGAATCTAGAGTGGGGTGAACCTGTGACGTCAGTGGTTGCGGGTTCCGATCAAGGTTCCGATTTGGCGTGTGTGCGTGTGCGTCTCAGCAACTGTTCCTTCACTCTATCCTCATCATGCCGGTCGAACTCAAGGGAAGTTGCCACTGCGGCGCAGTGGCTTTCACCGTCCAGTCCAGCACGCCGGTGCCGTACGCACTCTGCGTGTGCTCCATCTGCCGCAAGGTGGGCGGCACAGGGGGTTCGGTCAACCTCGGAGCACACGCACACACGCTACAGATCACCAAAGGCAAGGAAGACATCTCGTATGACCTCATACACATTCTCTCTCCTCGGTGTTGTTGTGACTATTAGGGGGCAACAGGATATACAAGGCAGTACTGAGCGGGCGCGGCACGCCGGAAGAGAGGCGTGCGTCGTCCGAGCGGCACTTTTGCTCGAAATGCTCGGCGATGCTCTGGTTATGGGACGAGACTTGGTACGCATCGAACCCCCCCTTCCCATCAAACTCGTCCCTCTGACCGCTTCGCCGTGCAGGCCCGAGCTGTTGCACCCATTCGCATCTGCGATTGACGAGCCGGAGCTGAAAGCGCCCGAAGAGATGGTGCGTGCTGAAACAAAATGATCTGCCCCCTGAAATAGAGCGCACCTTCATGTCAGACGGTGATCATGCTGGCATCGGCGCCTGGCTACGTGCGCCTTCCCGAAGGCCCAAAGAAAGTTTTCAAGGAGTATCCAGATGAATCACTCGAGGATTGGCACAAGAAACACGGCGAATATGTTGAATGAATGCATGGCCTGGGTTGTATGAAACAATAGCAAGCTGTTGTCGTCGATATTTGGGGGAGAGATTGAAAGCGGAGGTAAATTTGGTTGTAATATAAATATACTGGCCAGACTCGGAGGGCAGAAATATGATGCATTTGCAAACATACACTGACGCCGTCGAGTGTGGGGCGTGCACGACGGCGCTGAAGTAGTGAAGGACCTGGAGGTGTCTGGCGTGACTGGTCGGCTTCACAAACGTCCACTTGCAGGTCCCCGTATGCTTTCCAGTCGCTTCGTCATCGCGTTACTGTTTCATTTCATTTCATTTCACATTCACTCGCTCTGCTTCGCCAGTGGGTGGGTTCATCATATTGTAGAATCGGAAGCAAGATCGGAAGTAATTCCAAAAAAAAAAACAGATCCTTTTTTCTTATTTTTCAGTTACCCTTTTGAGGCGCATCACTGGCGCACCCATCCATGGGCACGAGATGGGCGTGAGTCTTGGGCGCCTCGGCTGCGGGCCTCAGCTAAGCAAAGGGCACGAGGTGCCCGTCCGGATCCGAGTCGTTCTTCTCCTTCGACTCGCAGCCCACTCCGAGCTCTTGCCAGTCTGCTATTCTCCATCACCACCATGTCTTCACCTTCACAAACAGCCGCACCGCCCTCCAACTTTAAATCAATGCTTGATGCCGCCTTGGCCGAGTACAAGGAGAAGACCGGTGATGACCTTCTAGCTCATTGGCTCGCTACTGAGTTGCAAACATGCGAGTCCGTTGACGCTGTCCTGAACATACTTCGGGATCAAGCCCAGTACTTCGAGCGATCTGGCGATCAGGAAGCTGATGAAGTGGATCGATCCATTGGTCCATGTACTCTACACCTTTTCGGGGGCTCTTGGCGACGGCGTTAGTCTGGTACTTATCGCGAATCCAATTCATGATGACTCGCAGTGAATTCTAACGTTACTTGCAAAGGCGTTCCCTCCTGCAAAAGTAATCTTTACTGGGATTGGTGTCCTCCTCGCTGTCCGTGTTCTCGCCATTCCTTTTCGTGGACCTCCCCCTCTGACATTGAAATTTTGTAGGCGGCGAAGGACGCCAGAGCGAGTCACGGTGCTATCGTTAACCTCTTTGAGCGCATCGAGAGCTTTTTCAAGCGCCTTGGGGTTTACACGCAGATTTTGCTTACCACGGAAATGGCGGAGGTGCTTGTGAAGATCGTGATTGAGTTGCTCTCTATCCTCTCCATCGCGACGAAGGAAGTCAAACGACGACGAGCGAGTGAGTTATCTAAACGAGTGTTACTTCACACTTTACCACTGTCACTCTCATGTTTCTTCAGAGTTATTTGCCAGGAGACTACTGGGGAGGACCGATATCGAGGACGCGCTAAGAAGGCTCGATAGCCTGATACAAGAGGAAGTTCAAATGGCGATAGCTCAGACCCTGAAGGTCACTACTGAGGTCAAAGATGGTACGCGGCCCTATCGACGACTCAGCCACGTCAGACTAAATGCTCGTCTGCCCAGGTGCCGACAAAACCCACGTGGCTATGCAGGAGATGTCGAACGATATGGAGGAAGTGAAATGTCTGTGGTCCCCTACCCGTATCGCTTCAATTGTAGAGACTGAATCTTCTGCACAGGGACACAGATAGAACAGGATATCCGCTCGTGGTTTTCTCCGCCGGACCCGTCCACAAATTACAATTTTGCGTGCGATGCTCACCATGAGGGAACGGCAGCGTGGTTCCTTGAAAGCACGATGTTCAAGGACTGGATGTCGATCGGATCTCTCTTGTGGATCCACGGAAAACGTAAGCTCCTCTTATCTTTTACTAAAAATCTGACGGTTCCCGATTTGCATAGCGGGGTCCGGGAAGAGCGTCCTTTGGTTCGTCATTTCCCGGCTATCATGGACACGCTGGGAACTCATAATAACCAAAGCTCTGTGATTATAAAACACGTTATTTCGCTGCGCGATACTGGACAGGCCTCCTTAGCGTTTTTCTACTTTGACTTTCGGGACAAAGACAAAAAACAAGACTTCCGCAACTTTATCACCTCTCTTCTCGTTCAACTTTCTGCCTACTCAATCCCGTGCTGTAAGATAATCTCGCGTATTTATTCTACACACGGGAAGGGCGCGCAACAACCCAGCAATGATACCTTGACGAACTGTCTTCGGGAAATGCTGTCGGTCACTGAGCAGCCAATCTATATCCTTGTTGACGCACTCGATGAGTGTCCTGACTCCTCTGGAATGCCGACCCCACGAGAGGTTGTTCTTAAACTTCTGGAGGACCTCGTCCACTTTGGCCTTCCAAACTTGCATATTTGTGTTACGAGTCGCCCGGAGACTGATATCAAAGACTCCCTTGGGTCACTGGCCAATAGTGCCGTTTCGCTTCATGATCAAACTGGACAAACGATGGATATTTTTAACTACGTGAGCAATGCCGTTTACTCGGACAAGAAGATGCAGAGATGGCGGAGTGGTGAGAAGGAGCTGGTTGTCGCGGAGCTATCTAAAAGAGCTGACGGAATGTGAGGGCATCCCCCCATACTCGGTGATAAGTTTTCTTATCATTTATCATGCAGGTTCCGATGGGTATTCTGTCAGCTGGAGGTTCTCCGGCATTGTCTCCCAGCGAGTATTCGACAAACGCTTGACCGGTTACCCGAATCATTGGACGAGACTTATTTGCGCGTGCTCAGTCAAATCCCCCAGGCGAACCAGGCACACGCCCATCGTATGCTGCAGTGTCTCGTGGTAGCCGTCCGGCCGCTCAGTGTTGAAGAACTTGCAGAATTGCTCGCGTTCGAGTTTGATGCGGCCCAGGGAGGGATTCCGAAATACCGTGCAGCTTGGCGGTTGGATGATCAGACACAAGCTGTACTGTCCACGTGCTCAAGTCTGGTCACTATCGTCGACGAACCGTCCCACTTTGCGTATGGCAGTGGTCGTCGGGTTGTCCAGTTTTCACATTTCTCCGTTAAGGAGTTCTTGATGTCAGATCGCCTCACATCCCCACTTGGAGACTTCTCTCGATATCGCGTTCATCCCGGACCTGCGCACATCATCTTCACGCAGACCTGTCTCGGAATTCTTCTCCATTTGGGTGGTCACATGAGAGAGCGCCCAGCAAGATTCCCTTTGGCCGAATACGCGGCGCGATACTGGGTCGAGCACGCACAATTTGGGGATGTTGCGTCACACGTGAAGGATGGGATGGAAACACTCTTTGACTCCGATAAACCTCATTTTGCGGCATGGATCGCGATATATGACATGGACAAGTACCATTCGCCGTATCCGGGACCCCCCGGTTCGTACTATATGCCCACTGTATCGCTTCCAGATTCGGACAAGTACCATCCGCCGTATCTGGGACCCCCCGGTTCGTATTATATGCCCACTGTATCGCTTCCAGATTCGGACAAGGAAAGATCACCGAGTCCGAATCCCTTGTACTATTCTGTGCTTTGTGGTTTCTATGACTTGGTCAAGCACCTCGCCATCAAACACCCGCAGCATGTCAATGCTATTTGTGGCCAATACAGCTTCCCGCTGTTTGCAGCACTAAGCGAAGACCACATCAAGGTTGCAGGGCTCCTCGTTGAGCATGGTGCGAACGTTGATGCTCGGGAACCGACGGGAAAGACCATACTGCTCAGGGCACTTTCAGTGCCCCCACATAACATTGTCAACACAGTGAAGTTTCTACTCAAACACGGCTCGGATGTAAATGCTCAGGACGGCGCTCTCAAAAGTTCACTACATCTGGCAGACAGACTCGAGGTAGTTCAGATGCTCCTCGAGCACAGGGCAGATGTCAATTGTCAGGACGACAACGGCAAGACTCCGTTGCACATACTGTTCGAACGCTGGGCGTACAACGAAGACAAAACTCTTAATCATGCACGGTTATTATTAGAGCATGGCGCGGAGGCGAACCGACCAGACAAGAACAACCAGATGCCGTTGCATTTGGCAATGGAGCACATTTGGTTCAAGCTCGCGAGGCTTTTTCTTGAGCACGGCGCAGATGCCAATGCAGAGAACAACAATGGCGAGACCCCGTTGGACCTTGCGTTGGATATGCTACTAGTTGTGTCAGAAGGCCAGATTCGCGACGGCGATGTTCTTGATTTTATTTGGCTTTTGCTAGAGCATGGCGCGGAGGTGAACAGGCGAGGCAAGACTCACCAAACGCCGTTACTTCTGGCAATGGAGCGAGATTGGTTTAAGCTCGCACTGGTTCTTCTTGAGCATGGCGCAGATCCTAATGCGTCGAACAACATCGGCAAGACCCCGTTACACATACTGTCAGAATGCCAAATTTACGACAAAAGCGGTGTTGGCGATGTTCTTCTCAATCACGTAGGGTTATGGCGGGAGCATGGCGCAGGACGATACAAGGGCAACGGAACCCCATTACTTCTGGATATAGGTATGGAGGTGTACAAGTTCGCTTAGCATTTATTGAGCATAGCTATCAGGAACCCAATCACCCCAGACCCCCTGGGCATATGCACCTCGTATCGAGCCTGAGGACGTGCAAGACGAGGACCACACGACGCCGTCACATTCGGAGTCCAACTTTAGCCCGGATATAGGTACGGGGGTGTACAAGTTCGCCTAGTATTTATTGAGCATAACTATCAGGACCCCAGACCCCCTGGGCATATGTACCTCGTATCCTTGAGGACGTGCAAGACGAGGACCACACGACACCGTCACATTCGGAGTCCAACTTTGGCCCGGTCGAGACTGCAGAGGCACCCGTGCCGCTTGATCAGGGGGCGGACACCAACGCATGGGGCGACGGGGGTGAGACCTCGTTGAACCAAGAGTTAGAAGGTGAATACAACATACAATGCGATAGTCCCAGTGCACAGCGTCTAACTAGAACATTGTGTAGGCACGTACGTACAAAATGAGAACCCCTTTACTCCGCTGCCCTTGGCGCCATCGTATAGGACTTGGAGTCTCGATATTGTGTCGGTGCCGCTCTATCATGGTGCAACTGCCAACTCGGAGGACAACTTTGGCCGGACCCCATTATACCCAGTGGCTGAAGGCGCATATAGCTTTGAGCAAGATCGCGTCCGCGTTGCACAGCTACTACTGGAGTGCGGCGCGGATGTCAATGCCACAGACGAGGACAGCACAACTCCATTACATTTGGCATCCTGCTACGGAAGGGTCGAAATCGCTCGAGTGTTACTTGACGGTGGTGCGACCATCAACTCAAAGGGCAACCAGGGCCGGACCCCATTGCATGTGGTGGCTGAAGGAAGAGGATATTATTCTAAGGACATTGGTGACGTCCTCGTTGCACAACTATTACTGGAACGTGGCGCGGATATCAACATGCCAGATGACGACAACCAAACCCCATTACATTTGGCATCCTGCTACGGGAGGGTAGAAATCGCTCGAGTGCTGCTTGACGGTGGTGCGACCATCAACTCAAAGGGCAACCAGGGCCGGACCCCATTGCATGCGGTGGCTGGAGGATACTATTCTAAGGACATTGGTGGCGTCCCTGTCGCACAACTATTACTAGGACGTGGCGCGGATATCAACATGCCAGATGACGACAACCAAACCCCATTGCATTTGGCATCAAGTTTGGCATCCTACTTTGGGAGGGTCGAAATGGTACTGGTACTGCTCAACGCCGGTGCAAATGCTAGCGCACAGAACGCCAAGGGCCAGACCCCATTACATCTAGTGTCATTATGCCCACATTACTCCCGAGGTGACGCCGTTGGTGTCGCACAGCTGTTACTGGAGCGCGGCGCAGACGTGAATGCGCAAGACAAAAACCATGCAACCCCGTCAGATTTGGCATCATACCACGGGAGAACGGAGATCACATCTTTGTTAGGTCATCAGCAAAATTACATGTTACTAGCAGCACTAGATCCGGTGCCGTTACTATCGTGTCCAACGTGTTTCACAAAAAATCACTAAGAATGTTTTGTAGCATCGTAGACAGTTCCTTTTTACGTAAATATATATGCTTCTTTGTATTGTGTTTCTTCCTTTTTAAAAAAAATTGATTCCAAAGGGCAGTTTGGACAGCAGACATCCGAGTTCATCAGTGACTCAGGCAATTCAGTGATATTCTGGTCTGGCTTTGGCCCCAAGTCGTGGCTCTTTTACAGACAATACTGTATGCACATTTCGGTACAGGGGTAGCTAATCTGAACTAGATTTGTTGGTGTCCATCCCTGCGGTTAGCGATTCGTCGTCCTCGTCTTCCATCAGTAAGTCGTCCCAACCTTCACCAGAGTCAGACCTTTCTCCGTCGTCCTCGACAGAGAGGGAGCGGGAGGGTGCCGAAAGAGCGGTCATGCGGACCGATGGCGACGACGCAAGCATGTAGCGCCCTCAGCTGGGGCGCTGGGGCCCGGTCACTCTTCGGGATCGAGGCTCGTGAGCGGTTTGGGGGGTCGTCTTCGACGCGCCGGGAGGGAAAGCGAAGGGTTGGTGACGCGTCCGGGTTCGGAGGTTGATATTCGAGTACAGGTTGAATATATTTAGAATCTACTCGCCCGCTACTGTATCTTCTAAAACTGGTAGTACTAGCACTACTTACTTGGTGTAAACGGGCCTATCGAGTCCTTATCAGGTCCCATCGCAATGATGGCCGACGTTGCCAGCTACGCGCGGGCCTTCGAGATGGGAGTGATGACACCGGAGAGCTGCGGTGCAGCTCATTTTCGTTTTTATCATGTCGAGCGACGAGTATTGAGGGCGTGGGAGTTTAGGGAGAGATGGGGGGCGGCGATATCAGGACGGTGGGAGAGGTGGCGAAGGTGGTTGGCGTGCAGGACGCAGACCGTGACAACGGGAGGAAACTGGTGAACGCAAGCGAGTACATGGCCCGTGCTGGGGCCCAGGCGGAGAAGGGGTGGGCGTGAGCTCGGAAAAAGGAAGTGACACGCAAGTTAAGGGGGAGCGCGCCGGACTTACTACCCAGGCTGTGCGTAGTCAGTTGGCGCTACTGCCCTGTCTGGTGTGGCGAAGGCGATGACAACGAGAACGCTCTTGCAGGCGAAGGAATGCGGGTGGATCGCTATCACTATGGACTGTTGGCGATTAGGATGCCAGTGGCCAAAGGAAGCTCCTACGAAATGAACAAAGAATAGGTCGCTGAATTGGAACGAGAGCGACCGGTGCGGTATGGTGATACATACAAATGAAGATATTTTGGGAAGAGCGTCATAGACTATCAGAATCAAATGGCAACAAACGTGGATGGGTAGCGTGGCCGAGTGGTCTAAGGCGCTGGATTTAAGTAAACATACTTGACTCCCAGTGGGGAAAACCCGCGCGAGTTCGAACCTCGCCGCTACCAGTCTGCTTTTTCTTCCCAGCTTCATTTATCACCGTCTTTGCGTCGTAGGCTGGAATGGGTGATACGCTTATCAATTCTAGTTATTTCGAACAGCGAGCATGTCTGGTATCTCGGAAATTTTCCCTACTGATTCGCGCATCTTGATTGACGGCGGTTTGGTGCATTGGCTCGTCTCCGTTTTACTCGTGAATAGAGGCTGATGGTTGGGTAACAGGGATCGACGCTGGAAGATGTCTTTCAAATTGATACTGCTTCATCTCTTTGGTCCTCGGAAGCTCTGATCAAGAATCCCGAGTCTGTTATCGAGGCGCACCTCTTATTCTTACGTGCCGGCGCACGCCTTATCGAAACAGCGTCGTGAGGAATTGAGGAATTTTCTTCCTCGAGTTTTAATTCCCACTTATTATCGTAGGTATCAGGGCTCGTTCAGCACGTATGCAAGAGCGGGTTATTCGCAGGATGACGCCATACGACTCATGCGCTCATCCGTCGCGTTTGCCGTCGAGGCACGCAAGCGCTTCGCCGCTGAGTCACACGTACCCATCGACGGCATCAAGATCGCGCTCTCCCTCGCCGCATACGGCGCCTCGCTACCCCTCCCACACGAGTTCGACGGCTTCTACCCGCCGCCATACGGCCCACAAGCATACGCACAGCACTCCGCGATCCCGAACCGCAACGCCTTCCGCGCGGACGAGCGCGCACTCGAGGCGCAGGCCGAGGCCGCGCTCGCCGCGTTCCACCTCGAGCGACTGCGCGCATACGCAGCCGATGCGCAGACATGGCGCTCGATCGACGCGGTCGCGTTCGAGACAGTCCCGCTTGCGCGCGAGGTGCGCGCTATACGCCGTGCCGTCGCGGCGCTCGAGGACGATGGTCTCGAGCGCAAGCCGTGGTGGGTGTGCGCCGTGTATACGGGCGGCGAGTTTCCCGAGCAGCAGCAGGGCGCCAGTGGTGGGCGCCTCGGCGCGAGGGACGTGCTTGCTGCGTTCTTTGGCGATAACGACGTGCATGCTGGTGCTGGTAGTGGCGAGGGCGGTGCACGCTATGCAGTCCCAGATGCATTCGGCGTCAATTGCACTGCCGTTGCGCATGTCGCGAAGGCCGTCGCTGCCGTGAGTGACGTTCTGGAGGAGACTGGCGCTGGCCCTGCCATCGGCAGTTGGAAACCCTGGCTCGTGCTCAAGCCAAACGGCGGTCAGACGTATGACATGGATACACGTAAGTGGGGCTGGCACGGCGGGGAGACCCCCTCACAGAAAGACGAGTGGGCTGGGCAGCTCGGCGACATTGTACGCGCCGCGACGAATAAGAACGTTTGGGGCGGAATCCTGGTTGGCGGTTGCTGTAAAACTGGCGATGGCGAATTGCGTGCGTTGGCTAAAGTGTTGGTTTGAAATAGCTCAAATGGTGAAAGAAACGGAATGCATGAGAATTAGGTACTGTATACTGGCACACCATAGACACTCTGCACTGGCACAGCCTCACGCTGCCTACGTTCCCTTAAGGGGACAGGCCATCGAACATACCTGCCTAAGTTGTAATACTACGAGCGTCGTGACCGCGTTATACCATCACTGCACCCTATTCCCGGAATGTAAGAAGGTAGGTCGAATTCGTGCTCGTGCATTTACGTTGCTTTTCGGTGTGTTTTGCGCGGATCGAGTAATCGTTGCAACATATTTGCCTTGACGTCTTAAATCGGTTTGTAGTGTAGAAGTACTAGTTCCCGACGCACCTTTGTTGTTTCATCGAGTAAGAGCTGGAGTTCTACAAAGTCTGGCGTCCCGAGACCCGTAACCTTACGGAGCCCAAAATCAGCCAACGTCGAAAACTAAGATACACAATTTCGCGGGACGAACAGGATCCCATCCGTCAATGGCATTGAATCCATCAGTGTTGCAGCCTGGGTTAGAGCCCGATGTAATGTCGCTGAGGCCCCCGAGGCCGTCTCCGTACAGCCAGGGATTGAGGAAGCCGAGCGGCTCCTTGCCTTTTGAAATCTGGTAATCATTCAGCAGCGAGATTATGCCAGCCGCGATCTACGTTGGCGGGAGCTCGAGGATGAACGACTCTGAGTGGCAGGAGGAAAGAATGACTCACCGGTACTGCGCAGCTTGTGCCGTGCCCGAGAATGGCTTCACTATCGAGGACCATCACGCAATTAACCGACTGCGCGGAGATGTCGGGGATGCCACGACCGGCAGGGCTACACAAATAAACTGCAACGGTAGGAATAGGTCACGGCAGAGAACGCACTTGTAGAGGCCGTCATGCTGGTCGCCGAGGTGCTCGAGATAGGCGGAAATATCTTCTTCCTGGTATCTAGGACGAGGAAAGTGGTACGAGAAGCCACCCCCGGAGAGGCTCGCGCCAATCTCGTCCAGTTCTGTCGTGCCACCGACACTGGTGACATAAGGACCTGCGAAACAGTAGCGATGTAGTAAGCAGCTTGCGCACGCGGTTGTATACTGGTTGCAAGGAGGGATAAAATGCCACACGTACAGGATGCAGGGTACATAGGGATGAACTGAACTTTTCCGTCGACCTCGCAGTTCTCAGGATTTCCAACGCCGTCGTCGCCGCTCGCGAAGAGAACGCTGACGCCACGCGCGCCGAGCTGTGCGAACAGGTCACACACGGCCGTTGCATATTCCAGCGGGACGTCCATCTCGTCGGCACCAAAGGGCACGCTGATCGTCTGTGGGATGTTCTCCCGGGCGATCAGGTAGTTGATCCACGTGAGGAACATGTCACCTGGGGATGGCTCGTGACTGTCGTGGTTGTAGCTCATGGAACCGCCGGTGCTATAGAAGGTGTGCGGGGTCGGGTAAGCTATGGCCAGTGCGTACTGGACGTTGGCGTTCGCCTCGAAGCCGGGGTGGTTCTGGTCGTTCCCGCCGCCGTTGATCTGCACGACGTCGAATGTCGCGTCTTCTGCATCGGGGCGGGCTACTTCCATGAACGCCGTCAGATCATCCTCGCTTGGGTACTGATCCAGGAAGCCTCCAATCCCGAGAGCGTTCCTGTGGATCGCGGCCGGCTCGTAGTCCATTGTCCTGTACAGCTCGCGCACGAATTCTGGCGTGACTTCGTCGTCGTCGTCGTCGTCGTCGTCATTATCAGCGCGTCTCGACAGCGCCGTCGCATTCGCCAGCGAAGAAGTCGCTGTTCTGATGATGCGCCCGTGGGGTTTCCGCCGCGGTGTGTGCAAGGAAGCGAAGTTCGTCGTCGGCACGACGGTTTTCACGTGTGTGTGTAACACTTTGGGGAGCGCATAGCCGACCGTGCGAAGAATGGCGGTGTCATTCGTCCCCGTACGCCGGTAGAGCTGGTAGGACGCGCCGAGCAGTTCGTTGGCTTGGGATACGGGCACACCGGCGACAGTTATCCAGCCGCCCCCGTGCGAAGTCGAGACGGAGGAGGTCGGCACGCCATAGTGCTCTAACCAGGAGCTGACGAGATCGAGTGTTTTGGGGTGCGGCGCGACAAGTTTGGCGACCTGCTCCTTGGATAGATGTATACCGTATCTGCAACGGAACAGAGGCATACGTGAATGCGTGCGCGCGCGGAGGAGTGTGGGAAATGACGTGCTTCGGGTGCCGAGGACTGCTGACCTCGTAGAGAACGTCAATCAGGGCGCTCTCGTGGCGAGGCTTGAGTGCAACGTGGAAGTCAATTGTGGTCCCAGCGGGAGGGTTACCGAGGCTCTCCCAGTTTATCGGGACAGAGTTCCAAGTGTGCTTCACATGGATGTCGTTCCAAGGTGATGGGAGGAGTGTCGCAAGGTTGGCGAGGGGGGCAGCGGTGAGAACAGAGATCACAAACAGCCTGTGGTAGCGCATGATTATAGGGAACCACCGCGGTCACCAAGGCTAGAGGCCAAAGTACTGGAGTACTTTTATTGGGCAGCAGAAACATATCTCACTCGATAAGACGGGATCTGTGGCTCCAAATTGATACGATTGAAACCCACAGGCGGACCAGGCCGCGTGAAACCAGGCAACTGGGTTGCAAGGTGTCGGGGCTGGTCTGAACCTACCAAGAAAGATACATACCCCATGCGGGTTATCCGAAATGTCATGGTCGTGAGCTGTTTCCAAGGCCTTCAAATGGACTCGACAAAAATAACTGCTGTTCTAAACGTGGGTCCGAAGCCGGGTTGCGGGAAACCGGCCCGGGCCGTGGGAAGGATGAGTGTGAGGCGACGATGGACAAACTCTAGTGATCAACACCCGCCCGTAGGATCCGACAAAAAAAGCTCTCAAACGTCGTCAACACAGGCGTCCGGCCATCCAAACCACGTCAACGGTGTGTGATCTCCTGCCGTACCCCTCGTTTAGTGCAAAAACGGACCTAAATGGTTCAGTTCCGGCGGTGGATGGCTTGGTGTAATCTTGGATGCTGATATACACGTTATGGCGACAGGCCCAGCATGTCTTCAAAACTTCCCTCTATTCTGAGTGCGACGGAGGAGGACATACAACTCCTCCTTGCTGCACAGTGCCACATTGGCACAAAGAACTGTGACAAGCAGATGGAACCCTATGTCTGGAAGAGGAGGCAAGACGGTGAGCGTACTCGTGATTACACCTCAGGCTCCCTTTCTAAGAGGTGTCTGACACAGGCATCCACATCATCAACATTGGAAAGACATGGGAGAAGCTCGTCTTTGCTGCTCGAATTATTGCAGCTATCGAGAACCCGAACGACGTCTGTGTGATCTCCGCACGGCCGTACGGCCATCGCGCGGTGCTTAAGTATGCCGCCAACACCGGCGCGCAAGCGATCGCAGGACGTTTCACCCCCGGTTCTTTCACCAACTACATCACCCGCTCCTTCAAGGAGCCTCGCCTGATCATCGTGACCGACCCGCGCGTCGATCACCAAGCGATCCGCGAGGCGTCCTATGTCAACATCCCCGTCATCGCGCTCGCTGACACGGACGCGCCCCTCAAGTATGTCGACGTGGCGATCCCGACGAATAACAAGGCGCGTCACGCAATCGGCCTCATCTGGTGGCTGCTTGCGCGCGAGGTGCTCCGCCTGCGCGGCACCATCCCTCGCACGCAGGATGGCTGGAACGTCATGGTCGACATGTTCTTCTACCGTGACCCTGAGGAGGTCGAGAAGCAACAACAAGAAGAGGCGGCGGCCAAGGCCACCGCGGCTGGAGACACCGATGCCGCACCCGGCGTCACGGATTGGGATGTCCCCTCCGCACCTGCTGGTGGTGGCATCAATCCTGCGCTTGCTGCCGAGGGTGGTGGTAAGTACCAATATATGGCTCTGGAAAGTTCGTCCTGCTGATGGGTAGCTGTTCTAGCCATCGACTGGGCTGCGGACCCCGGGGCCGGTGGTGATTGGGCAGCAGAGGCCGCCAATGCGTCACAGTGGGGTGCAGAACCACAGCCAGCAGGATGGGATTAAAAGAGGGGAACCGACAAGTAGTGTTTATTATGTGCTTGTGCTATCCATGTACGAGTTGCTATGAACCAGCCATGCTTGCATACTCTCTATGGCCAACATGACGTCCTTTTTTTCCCTCTGATTACGGGAACTAAAACATCTGGCATTGTATATACAACGCTACTAGTATGATTGATTGGCTACACTTTTCGTATCAAAACTGTGCAACAAGAACGCAAAAATAACAGCAATAACTTAAAAGTCGCTTGAAACCATGTGCGCACTTATTCTTCCCAATCAACGTCCCATGTCCTCGTGCGGCCCCTCCCGACGACAACAGGCGCCCAATAATACTGCTTGTACTTCATCGTCTCCCGGCGCTTGCCGGCGCGGGGCATCAAGCACCGCAGGAGATCGCCGCGCTCGTGATCAGGGTCTATGGTAGGGTCATAGAAGTACGAAGGAGGGAGCGCCTCACCGGACGAGCGCACGCAGCCGAGCACGCGAGCATGCACGGCCCACCTCAGCGTCGTCGCCAGCATCGCGGAGGAGGACGGAGAAGAGGACGGCGCGAGGTCGGGATTGGTCCGCACGAGCGCGCTCTGCGTCAGCGAGGATGCGCGCGAGAGCGCGAGCGTCTCGAGGAGGAGGCCGAGGAGCGCGGGATGCGGACAGGGTTCTGGCGTGTCCGCGTCGGGAGACGGGGTGGATGCGGGAGTGGTGGTAGGCGCGTTGAGAGGAGCGTGAGGTAGCTTCTTGCGGTCGCGCCAGGGCTTGTCGTCCGCGTTGGCGTCCCTCCGCCGCCGCTTTGAGCGCGCGCGCACAGGTGCGGCGGATGTCGTTGATGCCTGGTCGACGACGTCCGTGTCGGCGTCGACATCGCGATCGTCGGCCTCCTCGGGGGAAAGGCGCTTCGTGCCCGCAGAGCACGGCGCTAGAGACGGTGCATGTGTTCTGCGCTGCTGTTTCTCGGGAGACGGCGAAGACGGCGGGGAGCTTAGTGGGGACGATGCGGGGTGGCCGCGCTGGGGACTAGGGCTAGGCGACGCTGTGGGGTGCTCGTCGAGGTCATGATCCAGGCACAGATCTGGGTCCGGGTCCAAGGCGGTCGGCACGGGCGAGGTGGCACGGGACTGCGATGGGACGGCATATGCATCTGGGTCCGTGATGTCCGGGATGAGACTGGCATTGTCCATCGGTGGCGCCGCTGCCGGCAACGTTGGCGTCGGAGGTATCGAAGCATGGGGAAGTGGCTGCTCGGGGCTTTGCCGCGTGCAGTCGTCGGCGGGTGCTGTCAATGGTGTCTGGGGGGAAGGCGGGACTGACGTGGGACCGAGGACGGGGACTAAGGAAGAGTCTACTGGTCCATCAAGGAAAATTGGAGCACACGTGTCAGATGGAAGAGGTAGGAGTGGAGCGCTGGGATGGCGCTCGTGTACGAGAGGTGGTTCATCTGGGGCACCTTCCGGAACAAGCGAAAGCTGTAACAAAAAGCACATCAGATGGCTTGGAATAGAAACGGATAGCGATAAGGGATAAAACTCACCCCATGCGACGTTGCTGTAATCACCTCGCGCGTAATCGAATGTGAATCAATGTTGTCTTCTTTAGATTCTCGATCTCGTGACAGGTATGTTGGTTCCTCGATCTCCGAATTATCCGGGGGAATATGAACCTGTGTCGCGCGAATGGATCAGTAAGGGTCAGGTGGATGGTCCCGAGAAGATGGGACTGAGAAAAAGAATGGTAAGGAGAAAAGATTGCAAGAGATTTTTGCGTACCGGGAGATGCTCCAGTTTGGGAGAAGGCAGCGAATGGAATCGTGTGGGCGCAGAGCCTCCATACTCGTCGTCCTCTGCGAACGGAGAGGATGGGGGGAGTGGGGAAGAAGCCGGAGTGCGTTGCGGTGGAGCTGTATGCGCCAAAGGAGTAGCCTTGTGCCCAAGATCACTATCGATAATAGGGGAGTAATTAGTCATCGGGAGAGGGGCCCGCGGAGGTGATGGTGTGCGGGGCAAAACAAGATTGCGCAGGGATGGGGAGATGACGCGTGAGCGGCGTGCAGTAGAGTGCTGCTGCTGCGTTTCCGCAGGCGGTTGCGTCCAAACGTTTGGGAGCACGGGTCGGGACGAACTCAAGCGTGGTTGTGCGCGCAGAGCGAGGAGTGCAGCGGCGACATCCTCGCGCGTCGTGGGGGATTTTGCGTGGTTGGACGGGTGGGGTTTGTTGTACCTCGAAAGAGGGGCAGCACGGGAGGACGAGAAAGCGCGGAAGAAAGTATCTTGCACGGGAGAGGAGACGATGTCAATATGCGGATCTTCCGAGTCCAGAGGTGCCAGAGAGGGAGCGCGAGAGCAGCCAGGAGGAGAGGGCATCGTCGCTGATAAGAGCGGGCTCGTGCTCAAAGTCATCATCGCTATCGAGCCATTTCGGGGGAGGAGATATGAAACGTGCAGAAAGGGGCGGAGGGATGTGTGTTATTGGAGACCACATTCAAGTTGAAAGTCGTGGCGGAGGGGGAGGGAGGAGGGAGGGAGGAGGAGAGTGCAATGGGAAGAGCGTCGGAGAGGGGCGAAGAAGGTCGAAGAGTCGATTTAACGTTGATTGAGATGAGCTGAGCATAGTCGGGGGTTGGATCACGTGTACGAGTCAATCAACAGACAAACGCGTCACGTAGGCGGCACGGGTCGCGTCAGCATGCACGTAACTCAACGACGATACTCTCCAGAGCTCGGTGAGCTTCTCTAGCAGACTTCCGATACAACAACCTGATCCATCACACGACTCTTGGTCTAAGTTACCTATTTGTTCAATGCCCAAATTCGGAAACGTGATTCCTCTGCGATCCGTCAGAACCCGACCTTGACGCGCTACGTTTATGCTCGGACGCTGATGATGAAGATTGTGGAGACGGCGGAGTGTCCATCACCGTGTCATGTGCTGCTGTGACCGGGGTCTGAGTCTAGCAGCCGATGCACGCTGCTACAGCGCTGCACTTCGGTTCGCACACAATGTGATTAGATAAGATGGCTTTCCGCACAAATGAGTGCGATCACTCGTTCCACTCCCACACTCCCACCGTCATCCAACATGCCTTACTCAGAGGAGACTGCTAGTTACAAGGCAAGTTTGTCGTAGCATTTGAGCGACGTCCAAGTCGCAACGCTCAACTTGTTCTTACTCCTAGTTCAATCATACAATGCTGCGGATCAAAGATCCCAAGATTTCACTTCCATTCTATACAGACGCATGTCCTATATCAAGATCGATGATTATCACTTCTCAACTCACAATTCTTACAGATAATAGGGATGGATTTTATCGACAGTGAGCGCTTATCATCTCGCGATCGATTCGGGTTACCGACCTCGTGGCACAGAACTCGAATTCAGTGACTTCACGCTCTACTTCCTCGCCTTTGACCGCTCTGGCGGCAAGGCCACGGATGCCGAGAAGAAGGCAGACCGTCACAATCGCGAAGGTGCGCGACTTTCCTCCTTACCGCCACCAGTCTCACAACAAGTCCTTTGCAGGCATCCTCGAACTTACGCACAATCACGGCACGGAGAAGCTGGGCGCGACGCCATACCACTCTGGCAATGCCGACCCGCAGGGGTTCGGCCATATCGCCATCACCGTGGCCAACGTCGAGGAGGCGTGCGCGCGCTTCGGGCGACTCGGCGTGCCGTTCAAGAAGCGCCTCACGGACGGCAGGATGAGAAATATCGCGTTCATCCTGGACCCGGACGGGTACTGGATCGAGGTGGTGCGTCTCCTCCTATGTGCGATATCCTCCAACTCGGCGAATGATATATATGCGCGCCTTTGCCCTCCAGCTTCAGGACACGACGGCGAGCAAGTAAAAAAAGTAAAACTTGAACATAACCAACGACCCACTCTATACGTGAAGAATGAAACATAGTTTTTGAGAATCCGAGTGTGTTTTTTGGACATGCGTTGGCCAGATTTGTATTGTTTCACTGTGATGCCCGCGATATATTTCATGAAGCGTACCTATGTCACCATTGCCAATCATGTCCTCCGGTCAACAGCACTCCGACGTTTTCCAGACCCTGACAAATATGTGATCGGCATTCGCGCGGGCGGGCTAAATCGGAGCAGTCTATTGACGCATACTGTGACGTACAGGGGACACCCAAAGCTCGCTCCATTCGGTCGTCTACGTGCGTCGTTTTTTATAAAGCTCTTCAACTGGTCATAGTATACATCAACCAAAAAGTACCAAGTGACAGTTGCCATCATCAGATCGTTCTGGCTTGCTTTCTTTTCATCTGCATGACGGCCGGCTCGGTCATCCTCCAGAGTGTTTGTTCCTGCCATGATGTGGAGGAGACATTGACCTTGATAGCTTTTAACGTCCCTCAGACATCATTATTGCCTCCGAGTCTGACCCATATCCCGCCTCCCTCCTCTTCCACCTCATCGTAAATACAGTACTACAGCCATTACTCGGAATCTGAGGGTTCTCGCTTCTCGCACAACCTCACGATATAGAAGGAAACAGGCGTTTTTGGAAAAATCGCAGCTTTTGTCGGAACAGTTAAAGCTCAAGGAAGAGGGACACTCCATCTCCACCGTGAATGGTACTGACTGTGGCTTTCCGGTTCTGTCATGACCACCGAAATGAAGGACCGGTTATCGGCAGAACAATTTACACGGCGTTTCATATCCGTTAACATTCGCGTGCACGCCCCCGAAGTGCCAGGTGCCATTGTATTAGCGTCAAGGTTTGAGGCGATGAAGTCGACGCCTAGTATGGCAGATGCAGAGCAGCAGAGGGAGAGTCGGGCGTAAGTCAGTTGCAAATGTAGCAAGGAAGTAATGTTAGTAGACTCGTAACCACCATTCAAATGAGGATCTTCGAGGAGTCGCAAGCGACTGGAGGATCCTTTGCAGCCGGCAGGCCTAGCACCTCATATAGGCCTCATAGAGCGAAACGGTCACCAGGTCTATAAATGCTTTGCAAGGTGTTTAATGCAGTTTACTGGTGTAGCAGCGAGGCCTCTTTTATTTCCTCCACCACACTTTTGAATCTCTCCTCTCCTTCTTTCTCGAGGATATCAGTGGCCCAGCATTCCTGTGGTACTGTACCTGTCGCACCCTTAGGATGGGAAGGAATAGGGGAATCAAGGCGCTCGATGGGCTGATCATGATGCATCTTATAGAAGCAGAGTCCAGTCCCAAATGCACTGACAGTGTGAAGAACAGGCAGGGGGGATTCACCTTTAGAATCAAAGGCAGTTAGTACTGTACTCAGATGGTCAGTGATGATGACTTGCCCCTCAGCACCTCCATGCTTTCTTGGATCTCTTGGTCAGCTTCACGGCGCTTGAGGCTGTATCGGAGGTCTCCAGGTTGCCTTGAGTTCCAAAAGAAACACAGGTCTATCGTCGAACTGGACCTCATACCCGAATCAGCGGAGGGGGGCTGAGTCACAGGTCCGGCACAAAACGAGGAAAGAGAGTGAAGTCGGTGTCCGCTGGAAAGAGCGAATATAGAATTTTGTTATACGGCCCATGGAACTCGGCCCTGGAGGGGTACTTGGAGACCATTTGGAACTGGGAAAGAATTGTTTTTGCCCAAGGCATACTCAGTCAGTGGTGGTTCAGGTATTGGAAAGGACACCCCTCTCTACCCCTCTGATGTCCTTGCACTGCTACCGACTGTGACGTCACTGTCCCCCTTACACAGACGAGAACATGGACTCCGCCGCTGACTAGCGGGTCATCCCGCCGCCACATCCTCGTTCGTGTTATGAGCCTCATCGGCCTTGCCCTCATTCTCGGCTGGTGGGATCTTCTTTATCACCATTCACGAGACCCGCCACCCATCGTGCAAACCATCTTCGCCTGGGCCTTCCTCCTTATCATCGCTTTCCCCCTTATCCCCGACACATCGAGGAATCGGCCCGCCATTGGGCTGTCTCTTGTCCAGCAGCCGATATCTCTCTTGGTACTCAAATCCGGCACTGGCTTCCATACCTTCGAATGGCTTCGCGACCCTCACCTCCGACTTGCCCAGGGCCTCGTCGGCGCTGCTTTCTTCTTTAACGTAGACACTGTCAACACAAAGCACCTGGTTCTTCGTCAACGTGGTATGTCATTTTACGGCGACGGGAGCGCTGTAATTCTCACGCACTAACTGTAGCTCTCTACTATCATCTTCGTTGCATTCGTGCAGATATCACCTCGGCATCATGCAGTGGATCATCAAGAACTTTGCCTGGTTCTTCTTCAAGACAATGAACGTGTCCGGTGCCGAGGCCGTCGTCGCACTGACTGAGGTACACAATCTGGTCTATGGTTTGAAACGGCGCCAAGAACTGTACAGTTTATCAACCCCTTGGTTGCATATCTGGTAAGTATCTTGCCTAATTCGAACCAGAGAGGTGACGACGAATGACCAAAGTCCGGGCCGCGCAGAGGGCCTGACTCTGATCACACGAAAAGTCGAGGGGAATGTGGCGGCACAAGCGTTGTCTATTTAGCTGAGTTGGCTTAAAAACAAAAGAACCTCTAGCTGTGTCGGAGCCAGGGCAGGAAGTACTCAGGGACAGTGTAGTGTAGGAGGGTGGAATGGGGGGAAACAAGATACGGAGATGAGACAGAATGCGGAGACCCCGAGTGAACCAGACACTTTTGCACGCCGGAACTCGGAACCTGCAATTACGACACGACTATAAGTACCCGTAGGATCGAGGAGTCTACGTTGCTTGTGACTTCTCATTCAGTGACTGGTCACGAGCCTAATATCTCAGTTCACCGTTTTATGCGCGCTGAGCAAGACAGTTGAGGACTCGATAGATACGATCAGAATATATACCAAAATGCGCGTAAGATCCCCGATCGGGTCGCCTCCAAACCGAGCTATGATGGCCGTCAGAACAAAAGAAAAACTAATAGCCGGAGAATGGACAAACCGTAAAGAATAAAATGCCGTCCTCGCACAGTACGCTCAGGACGCCAGGGACGCACCGCACCCTTCTGGAACCCCCTTCCCAAGGTACATCCAAGAAGCCCCCCTCGTCCGGCACCAGCTCTTGAGGAACTTTAACGGACTGCCGCACCCTCCCTCTTCGTGGTAGGTAACAATCCACGTCTAGTATGCCCTTTCCTCCATCAGGCGGGTATGATATCGCCCACATGCCACAAGTAAGCATGGACGACTTGATCGCCAACGGTAAGGCACGATCCCTGGTTGCATGCACCGCACCACACCACGCTGGCCAAAGTACGGTTCCAGTATTATCCCTTCGGGCCGCAAAGTATTGAAGCAAGGTGGCGCTTGCAGAGAGGCGGAATACGTGTACGTGATGCGCGGATTCTCCCTGAATGGAAGAATTTGTCGCGCGCACCGTGATCAGACGTTCGCGAGGGTCCGCGTGGAACGGTGCCTGCTAGCGCTGAACCCGTTCGCACGGGCAGCGTATTGCTGCAAAGCTCGACGTGCCACGGAAGCTGATAAGGCAGGAGAGGTGGTAGCTCTAAGCGTTGAAGCTCGTGGCCCATGCGCTGGACACCGCCACCGTAAGCGCCTGGTGGTACGTCGCGGAAATCGTATGCACATATGTAGTGCCTGTCGTGCTGCGACTCCACGTACATTATGCGGTGCTCATCCAGAAATTCGAAAGGGGTTGCTGCATCTGGTGACTTCCAGGCAGCGTAGGTAGCAGGTTAGCTACCAGTCCAGAGATTTATCGCGTGTAGGTCCCTACCTTGTGGGAGACGTGTTCTCCCGTTTTCCAGTTCCAGACGGATATGTGACCGAAATCCACGCGGGCAGCAACGTAATCTCCACATACGCGGGAATAATTGATATCCTTCCTGTAGCTGCCAGCTTGGTGCAGTGCAAAAAATCCTGAGTGCTCGACCGAGGGGTGTGCCTTCCCGCTGGACAGCGAGCGTATGTGAGATATAGAACCCCTTTGAAAAATCCCAAAAAGTAAGTAATGGCGGGCAAGGTGATAATCATGATGACACGCGTACAAAAAGTAAATGAGCAGATCTTGCGACGCATCGATACAGACGTCAGTTATGCCGAATGGAACAGTGAGTACCCAATGTGCTAGTTCGATCCGCCGTATCGCAGAAGGCGTGCGACAGACAAAAAGTTCCCGGTGCGGCCCAGGAATTTTGTTTTGAGCCATGGGCTTGTAGAAAACTAAGATGTTACCAGAGACATCCAGGGGATAGCCCAGCCCAGCGAACAATCCCACTTCCTCGGGCATGGCAGAATCGATCTCCCCCCACGCGGTAACGTACGCGGACAGCAACCCGAGTTTCTCGGCCTTGCTCAGTCCGTTCTGCGGACCATCGCACATCCCGTGTTTGCATAGGGCCAGTTTGTAACGTAGGCTTGCAGAATTCGAGATCACGTCCCTGAGGATACGACAAGTCTGTGTGGGTTCGAGTTGCACGGCATATGTGGTCATTCGCGGCTAGCTGTGGACAAAGGACTGTACACGAACCGATTGACACGCTAGCAACTCTTTGATATCACACAGCTCCAGAATTGTGAGCACCAGCTCCTCCGGGATGGCGTCCAAATAGCTACAATGTTTGGCCGGTTCCGTGTCGGCTGCTGGCCATGGGCTGGAACAAGCCCAGATAGTGGTTCCATGGCCTGAAGGAGTCGCTGCTTGGGCAGGGGTTTTTGTCGGACTATGTAGAGCCATCAGTTTAAGACGAAGAGTTAGGTCTGGCAAGAGCTATGGCATGTCCGGTCAATGACAGATTAAGTACACCCAGGGGGAATGACCCCGAGTCTACGACACACGTTTCCGCCTGCCAGCATGCTTGGACTAGATCTAGCGCATTCAGGCTGGGTGTACATCCTCCTTACAACCGACCCGAACAGGGGAGAAGAAACCCATGCCAGCGATACCGAAGAAAGATCCAAGAATTAAGAGTGGAAGAGTGGAAAAATATGATTACCGCGTTTAGTAGATACCAAAAACGTCTTAAAATACTTAAAATAAACTCTATTCGATTAAGAGCCGATCAACATGCGACGCACGGTCGTATTTCGTTAGGCAGATTCACATCGTCAATTCTAGCGGCCCACAACAGCATAGGAGATCAAGTCAATTCAGTCAAAATGTTTTTTTGGTTATGAGGAAGGCTGCGTGTTGTGGGCAAGGGGACGCGCAAGGCGACTCGGACGCGCGGTCGACGTGTCATCGATTTGCTAGACCGACGGCGCTTCCCGGGCGCGTGCCCGCTTGCGTGCCTTGCGTGCCTGCGTCGGCCTTACCGAGCTGGAATGGGTACAGTAGGCGCCTCCCGTTCCATGAAGGAAAGTTCTCATTGAAAGTATTGCCCTTAAGCTTTACCTTTTGCCAACCACCGGTCTCCCTCTGAATGCATATGCAACGCGGTCACAGTACCTACACTCCCTATAGAACCTGAACAAGTTTATTCGTAATGGAACGTGAACCTGAGAAGCGTGTCTCCCCATCCCCCTTCTCGATCCACATGACGAGCACGTAGCCCATCGCTGTGTGCACCACGAGCGATGGAAAAATCTTGTTCTCCCGTTCGTGCACTGCCTCGTGAGATCAGTTTACTTCTTGGATCTCTTCCTGCTAGTGTATCGACCTAACTTCACAGAGTCGTCGAACTGTCTTTAGAATCTAGAACTTTCCCGCGCTGACATGTGAGCACATGTGAGCCGCAGGCCCGCAAGTCCTAAAAGTCAAGAGAAGGGTAGGGAGAAACGTAGTCACAGACTGCAGTGGGATTGCTAACCTCGACTAGTCGCCCATTGTGTTGCAATCCTCCCTCCCTCCCTCACACATGACAATCCCGGCGGGTTGTCGGCAGAATTCGCGCATTTTTCAAAGATGGGGCGAACGTGAACCCTAGGTCGTTAGTGAACATGAATGTTCCATCACCTTTAGCGATTTAAGGACGCGAGAGGAACAGTGTCAACGAGTGAGGTCAGACAGAAACCACGAGTGAATACCCAAGGCATGGCAACGCAAACCCAATACTAGTCTTGAGCAGAGGCGGTGCGTTCTCCTTGCAATCCAAAAATACTACAACGTTGACCCCAAATTGGGGTCCTTTCTCACTCCCTACTAGTACCGGGGGACTTTGCCAGTGGGTTGTTCGGATCCGAGTCGGCGTTATTGGTGTCCCTCGATGATTGGATCCCGCCGACCAAGACATTTATGTGTCGTGCCACGTTGAATTGAAGTACTGTAAAACGGAAGTGCCAGGGGCAAACGAAGAGGAAGCAAGCAAGAATGATCTACGTGATGACTCAAGCCGGGTATTTCGACGAAACACGAAACCATGATAAGATGGAATGCTTTCAACAAAGCAAGATTCGAGGGTGTTCCGAATCGCAACATCGCGTCTCGTACCGCGTAACTCAGCACTCCTCACAACGCCATAGTAACCAGACGAGAAGTTGGGAGATACAGTAAGTTATGATGCATTTGTCGTGGGGTTATGTATAATGTCCTTTTCCGAGCGCCGTCCATGATCAAATTATTTTGGTGACGGCGGTAAGGCATCCTTCACGCCCTCGAAGGTCGAATGGTTTTTCTCATGATCAAAACAGGATGTTCCTGAGTCCGATGTCAGTGCGCCCCGAGTGTGGTGGGGAATTGGGGAAGAGCTGACGATGACATTCGACGAAATGAAATGAAATATCTAGTTTTCAGGCCTAAAGGCCTCACGTTCGGACGTGACGCACAACTCTGGGAAACTAGCTGAAATGTAGGGCACAAAATTGTATTGAGTGAGCGAGGAAAACAAGATAACAGTCGCAGTACGGTCCTACACAGATCCATTTCGTAGACTCCCCACAGCACACCGCTTCCTGCACATTAATCAATACTTAGTTAGTAGCCTGCGTGGCGGTACCGGAAAGTATCCCTGTCATAGCTATGCTGGTGTAAGGTCCTCATACGCTCTGCGTGCGCAACACCGCCAAACGGCCACGCTCGGTGCGTTCACGATGACTCGGCCACACCGGCCACGACACCCGACTCCCGACTGCTGTGTTTGCGTTCGTCCACTGTATTCCGTTTGTGTCTGCGTCCACTGTATACTCCCTGTATCTTCATTGTTTCACTCTGTGTCCTGTGGCCTGTCTCTCATGTATATAACCTCGGCTCCCGTGTCTCAGAAGCACCTAATTGATTTGTCTTCCTGTCTCATCTCGTCTGCTATTCCGAAGCCCTTTCGCCTGATATCTTGTGAACGTCGATCTGCACATCGCACTCGCGCCGATCCCAGCTCTGCGTTCCCGCGCTCTATCTCCGAACCGGCCTCGTGTTCACTTCAACCCCTTTCTCGTCTACGTCTTCCCCTTGGGTCGACACTCTCTTACTCGCACTCAACCCTACACTGGTGATAGACATCGGGCGAAGGACGATACCGCTTAGCCTGTGCGTTACTCACGGGGCAGCCAGCAGGAATCTCGTCCATTTTCTGAACGGGGTGGCGACAGTTGGGAGGAATCAATCCCCTGCAGGCGTCGATGACGGTGAGCGCCGGTGCGAGGCCGCGAACCATTCCGCGGGGTCCATATGGGCTTTCTTGTGGAAGCACTCGACGAGAACGTGATCATCTGGGGTCGCCTTCGCGACCTTGTTTGCCCATTCCCGAACGTACCTGAGAACCTTGTATTCGGGAGAACCCTTCTTGTGCGTCATGACTTGGACGTGGCTACCGAACACCGCTCCCAGAACTTGAGCGAAACTGGCGTGACTTCGATGTATCTACTCAGGTCCCAAGTGATAAGAGCATCGTACAGCCGCTCGGCCGAGTTGAAAATAGCGAAGAATTGAGGCTACCCCGAACAGAGAGCGGACCCGCCAGTAACTGATGGCCGAAAACTGACGTGCCCGCCGATGAACACGTCCTCGGCGAAGAAGCCGCGGCTGGTAATTCCTGGAGTTCCTGCTCAGCGGGTAGAGCTCCTTGCAGCGATCACCGACAACCTTCAAGCTGGAAAGAGCCCGCGGTGAGCACGGCTGGAACGTTGCATCGTCGCGACCGAGAGGCGGGACAAAGTTGTAAACGGAAACCATGAGCGGTGCAGATCCATAACCAGATCGGCCCTTGGCGATATTCCTGATGTTATTAATTCCTCCTTGTCATTCCAGAGCGTCTGTTTACGCGCTCATGATTCACGCTATTGGGTCTAATAAAATGAACGGAGTGCGCAGCCCACCTCGTTCTCGATCAAATTATCACCACGACCGAAGACACGTCCCAAGCGAGCACAGTACTGCAAGTATGCGGTCCATTAAGAACCACACTAGACCTGCTGCCACCACAGATCCCATCCAGATTCAACAACAAACCCCAGTCAATTAGCAAAACAATACGACCGACACGCGAGAACTCGGTTCTTACGAGCTCTCATTCTAGTGAGAAGAAATCCATTGGAGGTGGGCCACGGGACGTCAGCAACACAGGTGCCGTTGTTCTGCTCGGGCTTGATCGATCAACCGCTCCGCATATTTGAGAAGGATATCGGCGCGGACAGGAGGGCCGTCTGCGCCGCTCCCCCTACTGAGAAGGACCCTAGCTAGTCCATCATCTTGGTCAGCGGAGCTAACTTTGGCTTGGACATGGATGATCCCAATACTTGTCCCTTCAGCCGCCCTTGTGAGGTCGAGCACCCAGGGTTTTCTCGTAATGGGCCAAGTGGCTGAACCGCGCCACCCAGTTGGGTACTTCCCAGGCTTTGGGTCAACACGCAGCCCGTCTGAGGGAACCCGCGCGGCGAGAGCCTCCGGGCGCCGTTTTCACCAGTCAGGTCCGGAGGATGAACCTGCGACAACTTGGGGGGGAGTCACAGCGCGGACATATGGAAGAATGTGGTCCATTGTAGGCTAGCGCTCATTAAGCGCTCGTTCTTGACCCGTGAACACGTCCTCGGTCATCGAAGGTCGAACCGCTTCTCGATCGCGAGGCGGCGCGAACCATTGCTGCCTCTGAAGCTCCTTGGAGCCATTGACAGGTACGGACGAGGCCGCGCCAGTCGTGAACAGGAGCTGGCACAACTTGGCAACTTGCGCTCCCGCCGGGCCGCGGGCCACGAGTGGAGGCATGCTTCGATCACTCAGTCGAACCCGCGGTCGTGAAAGCGTTCAATAAGAAATGACAGGCCGTCGCTCGGGTCGTTGTTCTCGTCGCTGCTTTGGTTTTCAATAAGTTATACAAAAGAAACTAACCCAGGACGACCATTTCCCCGAAGACGTTCGCTTTGTTTTCACGTCATCTATTATTCGTAACTTGACCCGAGGAGAAAACAAGGAAGAGTATGACAGGAATTGAGAGCATTGCATCATTACAGAAGCATCAACGATGCTTGGACAAAAAGAAATGTATAGTGTGGACCAAAGTAAGACAGGTATCGTACAAGAAGCACCCAAACACCGCCCCTACTGCACGACGACAGACCCCAGGATCAGACAAGCATGCCACTGCAAGCAACCACGCCGTCAGTTCACGAACCAGTGAGGAAAAAGAATAATGAGATACGCACGCGATGCCAGCGGCCTGTAGCGTCGAGATGAAGCCGCAGATCATGGCGCTGGGGCCGATGCGTGCGATGAGGCGTGTGCGCGAGGGAGCGAGTGCGGAGAGGACGCCGATCTGTATGCCGAGCGAGCCGAGGTTCGCAAACCCGCACAGCGCGTACGACGCGATGGTGAAGCCGCGCGTCGAGAGCGCGTCGCTCGACGACATCAGCGCCTTCAAGTCCAGGTACGCTGCGAACTCGTTCTCGACCAGCTTGGTCGCGAGCAGCTCCGACACGCGCAGGATCTCAGACCGTGGCACACCTGTTAAACGTGTCAGGGAAGGTGTTTTTTTGGTAGGCAGGGCAGGACGTACCGATGAGGAATGTGACGGGGTAGAAGACGTAGCGTAGGACGAGCTGGAGAGTGAGGTGGTGGATCCCGAAGCCGCGGCCGATCCATGTGAGCAGGCCGTTGATGGTCCCGACAAGGGACAGGAGGGTGAGCACGTTGCAGAGGATCTGGCCAGCGACGATGAGACCGAAGACGGCACCCTTGGCAAAGGCGTGCAGCGCGTTCACGGGTGCGTCCTTGGGGTCCTCGCCACGGTCAACGATGACTCTTCCACGCGTCACGGGCTCTTCTAACTCTGGCACGCGGAGCTTGCTGATGGCAATCGACGCAGGAATACTCATAATAGAGGCAGTGATGAGGTTCTGAGCTGGGACACCCAAGCTTATATAAGCGCTCAAGACGGAGCCCGCGATGGTGGAGAATCCTTGAATCGATCAACACTCAGACGAGCCCTTGTCATTTCACAGAAGAAAGGCTTACCGGAGGTCATGACGAGGTGGATCTCAGACTCGGTCATGATGTCAACGAAGGGCCTCACCAAACATGCCGATTCACCCTGACCAAGGAAGGGAGAAGCAGCTGCAACGACGGCCTCGGCACCGGACACGTTCATTGTCTTGAAGAAGAACCAGGCAAAGTTCTTGATGATCCACTGCATGACGCCGAGGTAATACAGCATCTGCACGCACGCGATGAAGAAGATGATAGTGGAGAGCTACAGTGTGCACGTGAGAAACACAGCTAGTGGTCCAGTGTCGCAAAATGACATACCACGTTGACGAAGAACCAGTGCTTGTTGTCGACGGTGTCCTGGTCGAAGAAGAAGGCGGCGCCGACGAGGCCCTGGGCAAGATAGTCGGAGGCGAGAGTCGCGAGCCATTTGAAGAGGTGGAAGCCAGCGCCGGATTTGAGCACGAAGAGGGCGATGGCCTGCTGGACGAAGAGACCGACGATGACGGTGCGCCATTGGATGGCGGACCGGTTCCTCGACGTCGCAAAGAAACCCAGCTGGAACAGGATGAGGCCCGCGACGGAGATCGCGCGATCGCCATATTTCGTGCCCTAAGGGGTAAAAAGAAAAGGCGGATCAGCGAGTGGGGTAGGGAAACAAGGCGCGTCCGTACGTTCTCGAGCTTGAAGCCGAAAGCAGAACCGAGGACGAGCGCGGCGATGGAGAGCCAGCCCATGGCGAAACGGATGTATTTGGGAATGCGGAAGAACGGCTCCTGTACAACGGGGACCCACACCGCCTCGACGGGGCGGGTGACGACAGAGTTGGGGATGAAGCGGAAGGCGATGATAAGGAGGAAGGCCCAGGCAAAGATGGACTGCACGATCCATCGGTGGCGGGTCTCGTGAATGATGAGAGAGGAAATCCACCAGCCGAGGATGAGGAGGGCAAGAGCGACGAGGCTCACAACACGGACGAGGCTGTGGCGGGGGGACGACTCGCTGTCGTCAGCGCTGTCAACGACGAGTGCTTCGGCATCGCCATGGGGAGGGGTCCGCTTTTCGTTGTCAACCGAAGCAGAGGAGTGGGATGACTTCTTTTCGAGGCCGGCGTCTGTGTGTGCAGCAGCGGAAGCCATTTTCTCGTCTGGGTGTGCTTCTGTAGACAGAGACAGGGAAGGACCAGGGGAGAGAAGAGACGGAAATGTCGATAGAGAACATGGGAATATATAAAGTTGGAGGGGGGAGGTCTAACTGAGCAGCGTCCATGTGGGTCCTATCAAACAAGATGAAAAGGGACCCGATCGCCCATGATACCCAACTCGCAAGTTTCGTCTCCATCCCGGCTTGTGTGGTCACCGTAAGTCTATACCCCCTCTTCGCAGTTAAAATTACAGGTACTTGCCAAAGTGTTTGCTGTCCTCTGCTCTGTTATCCGGCTAAACCTACACGTCCGGGTTCGGTTCTGTCATAGCTCAAGTCCGCGCTTCGGCAATTCCGGTATTTACGTCCTATTTCGAATAAGCTCTCGTTCTCGCTCACTCCTCACTAGGCCTCACTGGGCCCCACTTCTTAAATATGGAACCTCCCTCTTTCTTTTTGGAGATGCGTACGTACAGTACCGATTGCACGGAGAAATAGTGTAACAAGGATAAATAATTATGGGTCGATCATTGCCCCATGGGAGATATGCAACTCTGAGGATATGGGAGTACGGAGTGCCCAGCAAGCAGCGATCTACATCACGTTGCCGGGGCGAACGACCAGGTTGCGATAGATAACGAGCCTTTCTCCAGGAGGGGATCCAGACCAGCGCGCCACTGGCAGCCTTGGCGTTTGGTATCTATCAAACCTGAATCAAAAAGATAAGACAGGAACGACTCGCGCCCCCCGGTTGGGAGTTGTGCGTTTTAGGGAGTTTAGGGAGTGGATTGGCCCGACTTGACGATCTGACATAAGTCCTTAGCGATTTTCTTCGTTACAGCCTCGAGGTTATCGTGTGCCACACTTTTGTCAATCTACTGTACCGTACTGCGCTAAAAGTTCAGTTGAGCGCCTATCCGACTCTTATCGGTGATGAAGACCGCAAGGACCAAGATACAACGCGCTTTGCGCTGTCCGTACTGTATCATATGCAAATGTCACGCCCAACGCTATTCAGGGCATGATTCAGGGCTGCGACCACACGAATACAAGTAATTCAGTCTCACGACTCCTGCACCCTGATCGACGTTCAAACAAAACAAAGATGGGTTCATATCATCGAGTATACACACACGAAGGGGAGAGAAGAGAGATAGAACTACGGGACTGTTGTACCCCCGGATGGCGACCCCGGTCCTATACCTTGAGTGCCTTTATAGATTTGCCCATCACGACCGCGAATCCACTCCCCCGCCTGCGTCGAGTGTCCCGTGTTCATCGTCATCGGCGCGATCTGCGGGGACCACGCTAGATTCGTGATCTCGTTTTGCCCCGAATACGCCATTATCGGGTCCGTCAGCACGCGCTTCTTCCCGTCCGTCGGCCTCGGCGAGCTCAACCGTGAGCTCGCGTTCCGTGGTGACGCCGCGGGCGCGGGTGCATGAGGCGAGATGTCCCATAGAAGCAGCTGGCAGTCGTCCGCTGCTCGTTCACATCAGAATCCACTCACAGAAAAGTCCGATGGGGGGATCGTACCAGCTGTAGCTACCAACCCGCCCTCGGTCGAGCTCCACCCCGCGGCATTGATAGGCGCGCGATGTGCGCGCAGCTCCATCACGGGTGCGCCGGGACTGCGCATGTCGAGGATCTGGACGTCGCTGCCGTCCTGGTGGAAGGTGCTCATGTAGTTGGCGTCGCTCGGGTTGAACGCGATGCGGAGCAGCGGGGACGACGGGGGGCGGCCGGACGGGGGCTGGTTTTTCGGCGGGGGTGTCTCGTAGAGGATCGTGCTGTGCTCGAGGCTGCGGAGGTCGAACGCGCGCAGCGAGCCGTCCGCGCCGACCGAGACGAAGATGTCCGTCGAGCCGGGCAGCCACGCGACGTCGTATACCTCGCGATCGTGCGCGATCAGCTGCGTGACCGCCGTGGACGTGTCGAGGTTCCACACGGTGCACGTCGTGTCGATCGAGGACGTCACCACCAGGCTCGGTATCTTCTCGTTCCACGAAAAGTTCGTCAGCGGCGCCCCAGCCGCTCTGGCCCTGTACTTTAGATTGCTGTAGCGGAGACGCTGCGGCGTTGGGGGTTTCTGCGTCGCTTAGGAAAGGGACGTAGAGCGCTCACCCCAGATAGTGCGGCTTTGAGCGAGAGGCGGTGCCCGCCACCGCTGGGCTGTCGCCCCAGCGTAGGAGGAAGAGGCGAGCGGCGCATCGCTCGTGTACTCGAATACGCGCAGCGAGTCGCCCGTCGTTGCGAGGAGCTCGGTCGTCGGCGACTTTTGAGACCACGCAAAGCTCGACGCGCTGCCTGGTTGCCACTGCAGCGCCGTCGCCGGGTATCCGTGGTTCACCTCGACGAGGGTCACGAAATCGGGATAGTCGCCAGTAATCGTCCTCGACCAGAACCCGGTCGTCCTGCAGGCCCACGACCGCGATCCGGTTGCGGAAGTCCTCCGCGAAGGATGCGATCCCGAGACGGAACGCGGAGCGCGGCCGCAGCTGCTGCCCTGGTGCGGGTGACTTGCACCAATCAATCGCGTGTACGGGCCCTGCGATCGTTGAATCATCTGCGACGCCGATGGGGTTTGATGTCAAGATACGCACATGGAGCTTCGTACTGAAGCAACGTGGTTTGGGTCATGAAGGTGGAAAGTGAGAGGGGAAATACTGTTATTCGGTGGCGCTCAACATCCCATCCGGTCCGTTGCTGCTGGTCCATTTCATTCACATGGGTCTGTACCTGCACCTCAGGCTACTGTATCATATCGCTGCATGCAGTTATTACAACTTCCCCTTTCCCGTGAGGAGAACAACTTTTTTCTCGGTTGACAATAATAATCTTCTCGCCGTCATAAATACGGAGTCGGCTGGGCATCTACTAATGACTGCTTGACGCTGCCTGCGTACTCCCGGTTTGGGGGTGGAGTCGGGGTGGAGTTGTTCCACAAACTGTCGAGCTTCAATTGGTGTGCCTCTCAGGTCGGACGAGCTGGTCGAGCGTGAGGTCTGCCTACCGGGGTGACAATGACGTACCTCTACTCGTATATGTGGAGCAACCTGCGTGTTCGGAGACTGCATCACAAAAAGGCTACATAGGGTTCTGTACTCTCAGGTGCATGCACGAAAAATGGGTTCGATTCAGAGATATTGTAGTAACCTATCATAGCGCACTATCTACTTGCGCAATATGCTCCGTCAACATCTACCTGATCTCGTTATTTATATTTATTGATGGTATCTGGAATGGGGTCCTTCCTTCCTTGTCCCTGGCAGTCTGCACTCGCGCCACGGTCGAGCAGCAAGCGCACGGTCGCTGTCCCGCCCCCGGATGACGCCATGTGCAACGGAGTCCACCCACGCTTGTTCTCGGCATTTACGTTAGCGCCATGGTTGAGCAGTATGCCCACGGTTTCTGTTTCGCCTTTAAATGACGTCTCGCGCCATAGGGCCTTTCCATCCTTATCGACATCCCTCCCGCCGCGCACGAGCAGCAAGCGCACGGACTCTATTTTCCCTTTGGATGACGCCGAGTGCAACGGAGTCCATCCATCGTTGTCCTCAGCATTTGGGTTCGCGCCAGTAGTCGAACAGTAAGCGCACGGTCTCTGGTTTACCGTTGGATGATGCCAGGTGCAACGGTGTCCGTCTGTCCTTGTCTTCGGCATGTGCGTTTGCGCCACGATCGAGCAGCCAGCGCACGGTCTCTGTATTGCCTTTAAATGACGCCAGGTGCAATGGCGTCCGTCTGTCCTTGTCGTCGGCATGTGCGTTTGCGCCACGATCGAGCAGCAAGCGCACGGTCTCTGTTTTTCCTTTAAATGACGCCAGGTGCAATGGTGTCCGTCTGTCCTTGTCTTCGGCATGTGCGTTTACGCCACGATCGAGCAGCAAGCGCACAGTCTCTGTTTCGCCTTTAAATGACGCCTCGTGCAACGGGGTCCTCCCGTCCTCCTTCTTGGCCTCCGCATTCGCGCCATGTTGGAGTAATAGCTTCACGATCTCCACGTGACCGCCATTCGATGCCCGGTGCAATGGGGTATGGCCGTATTTGCTCGCAGCGTCGATGAGACTTTGGCCCAGTAACATCCGAACAACCTCTAGGTGTCCATTATGTACAGCTAATGATTGGGGTCAAGAGATCGCTTTGTTGCGCATTTGCATTTGCGCCGTGGTCGAGTAGCCATCGCGTGATATCGATAAGTCCATCCATCGATGCAGCATGTAGAGGAGTCCCCTTAAACTCGTCGTGGGCAACATCCACGGCCGCGCCATGGCGGTGTAACAACTCTGCCACCTTGAAGTGTCTCTTGTACAATGCCGCCGCCAGTGGACTGTGATTATAACCACCCCTCGCATTTACTTGCTCTGGGTGCTCGACGGTGATGTGTGCCGCCAGGTCATGAAACCCGCACAACGAAGCATAATACAGGGGAGATCCACGATGTGTGGTGAAACCTCCAAAACTATCCCAGCGATCGTCGATGCTGTACAACCGGACCCACGCGGCAAAATATGGCTCAGCCGAGTCAAAAAGACGCCGGATCCCATCTTCTATGCGTGATGACACCATTCCGAACTGCGCGTGCTCCACCCAATGCCGGCTGGCATATCTCATCAACGGGAAGCCATCTTCGACGCCGTTATTGTTCCTGCCCAATTGGAATAGGATCCCCAAGCAAGCCTGGGCGAGAGTCGTGTGTGCAGGCTCGGGAATGATATGAAAGTACGAAGCCTCTCCTTTGGAAGCGGAAAGGCGATCTGAAGTCAAGAATTCCTTGACCGAAAAATGCGTAAACTGGATGACCCGGGAGCCACGATGGTTGACTTGGATGATCAAACTTGAGCACGTAGATAGCACAGCTCGTTGCCGGTCCTCCCACTGCCAATCCTCGTTCAATGTCGGTGTTGCTCCTTCGACTTCACCAAAGTCAAGCGCAAGTATTTCTGCTAGCTCCTCGACACGCAGCGGGCGAGCAGCCACAGTGAGACATTGTAACAGACGACGAGCATGGTCTCGGTTGGCCATCCCGATTTCCTTCAGCACCCGCTCATATGTCTCGTCCAAAGATTTCGGCAATTCGTTAAGCGTTCGTCGGATGCTTTGTGGAAGGCAATGTTGCAACACTTCTAGCTGACAGAAAACCCAGCGGAACCTGTCAAATAGTCAGCAAGCGTCATCTGCATCCTTGAACACGCTTACATCCCATCAGCTCTATCGGTGAGCGTCTCAATAACCAGTTCTTTGTCCTTGTCCCTCCATCTCCTCATCGCCGTATCTGAGTCCGCGTGGACCACAGATCTAATATAGTCTTCAATATCCTTTTTTTGTCCACTTTCGTCATGAATGGAGACCGGGTGGAATGCTAAGGGCTCGAGCGCAGCTCGGATGTCGACCTCCGGACGGCTGGTGAGACATATATGAAGATTTGAAAGCTGGAGGCCAACAAGGTCCTTCAAGAGATCAAGGACTTGTTTGCGGGCGGGTGGGATTCCAGAGGTATTTGGACATTCATCTAGCGCGTCCAAGATGATGTAGATTGGGCCTTGGTCAGGTAGCGCGAGCATCTCTTTAAGACATCTGATCAGCGTGGTGGTGGTGGGCTTATGGGCGCCATCGTCATGTGTCTTATAAACATTGGAGAGCATGTCGCAGTAACTGTCAGAACGAGCGGAGAGCTGTGTTAGAAGCGAAGGAAGTAAGTTGCGAAGATCTTGTTTATCGGTGTCCTTGAAATCGAAATAAAAATACGCCATGGAGGCTAACCTGGCTTCTCGCAGCGCCATTATATCTTGGATGATTGCGGAGCTAGTTAACGTTATAAGTTCCTCATGGGTGAACGTGACAATGATAACGAACCAAAGGATACTCTTCCCTGAACCCGCTACAATGATTAGACGCGATCAAAGTCTGAGAGGATGTGAAGGGACAGAATGGCGCACGTTTCCCGTGGATCCACAACAAGGATGTGGCCGGCTTGGACTTCCATTCCATGAATGTACTTCCCTGGAAAAACCATGTTGCCGTCCCTTCGTGCTGAGTAGTGCACGCGAGATTCTGATTAGTGGACGGATCCGGCGGAGACAGCCATGCTCTGTGATCCTTCCGAACCCGGCTCTCTGCAGTGGCATTTCAATGTCAGCAAACAAGAGCAGCGAGGCTAAAGAACCACGAACGCTTTTCGTCGTCGATATTATTTGCCGCCCGTTGCACCAGAGCTTTCGTTTCCTTACCATCTAGACGTATATGGGCATACGATGGTATTTGTGAGCAGCCAACGTGATGAACGTACCCTCAATGGCCACGTTGACCTTGTCGTCGACGTCTTGTACTCTGTCATCGACGCCTTTTACTCTGTCATCTACGCCCTTTACGATGTCGTTGACGTCCTTCACTTTGTCATCAACGCCCTGTACTTGCTCGCCGACGGTTGTTACTCCGTCCTTCACATGGTGCGCGACTTTCAGCATCTGCACAACTGCCATCTGGAATTCCTGCTGCGTCAATTTATCCAATCTGCCCAGCGCGTCCTCGATATCCCTCCTTCCAATTAATTTCTTCAGATATTTTTCTGAATTTATATCAGCGACGAGTAACGCATCATTACGGATCGACTCACTCGCTCGTCCCTGCTTCATCTCCTTCGTCACAATCCCAAAAATTTCAAGCACCTCGACCATTATCTTCACAATGATGTCCCTCATTGCCTCTGTCGTCGGCACCTCGCTATACTCCTCGAGTCGTCTGAAGAAGCTCTCAATGCGCTCAAATATATCGACGAGCACATTTTGGCTCGCAACAGCGTCCTTTGCAGCCTGTGTGGGTTCCGTATCAGAACAGTGTAAGGGAGATCTAAGATAACAACTACCAAGAAGAGGACTCCGGCACCAGCGAAGATCACTTTTGCAGGTGAAAATACCTAGAAATATGATGTCAGAGAGTAGATCGTAGACGGACCGTCAGAATGGGACTTCACCAGTCCAACGCCCTCGCCAAGCGCCGCGGAGAACGCATAAAGGACGTTGACGGTCGGTATCAACCACTTCGTCAATTTGTCATTGCCGGACGTAGATTTTTCGAACTGTTGGACTTGAGTGCGGAGGACGGCCAGGATGTCGGTGGAAGAATTGCAGGTTTGCAACTGGACCATCAACGGATGTGCAAGAAGATCTTTCTTCGTTCTCTTTTTATAAGTTTCTAGGGATGTACGGAAGATGGCGTGGAAATTGGAGGAAGAGGAAGCCGTAGAAGGTGTCTGAGACATCGAACAGCAGTGAAGAGACCCCTTGTTCAAGAGAGCGTCTGAGGGTACCAGGAAATTCAGGAAATTCGGCTAATACCCTGACATGACGCGTGACATCTCGAGAGTCTAGCCAGTGGGGCGTACGTACCTTCAGTGATATCAGGGTTTGCCCAGACAGTAACTTATCTATACCCAAGGGTATGATTATCCCCGGTAACCGCCATCACGCCATCATATGATTTGAAAATACAGACTGCGATATGAACGACTCGGTGAAGGCTGGGCCCCGTAAACATATGACGCCATATTACGAGCGACGTGTTAACGAAATGTCCATCTAAGATGTCCCCTGGCTACGTCTTTCGCGCGCTCGTCAGCACACTCCGTGCGAGCGCCAGATACTCCGCCACCGGATCACCGTCCGCGTCTTCCATCTCATTCGTCTTCTCCCAGTGTGCAAGCCCTCCCTCGACAAGCGTGAGCGCCTCTGCCTCAGAGTGCTCTTCCACCCAGCGCACATACTCGGGCGCCTGCCACCCATGCAGCATATGCGGCAACGGGATCGGTGCGCGCACGAGGATATGGTGCAGCACGACGAGCGGGGGCAGCCCCGCCGTCGCGCCGCGCTCCGCGAGGCGCGCAGTCTCGAGGAATAACAGGGGCCGCAGCGCACGGAGGGCGCGGTACTCCGCGCCGGCGGCATCGAGCCCCCCGCTGCGTTTGCCCTTCCCCTCGGAGACGAAGGTGCCGAGGGAGAACTCGAGCTCGGTCATGTCGCCCGTGAGCTGAAGTTTGCGCGCCTCATCGAGGGGCTTGACGATCGAGACGTGCAGCACGAATGCCCTGAGTACGTGTCGCACGATGTCGAGCGGCCTGTAAATGCATCCGTTCCGTCAGACAGCCGCATTTGCATGGGAAATGAAAATCGACGAACCATTCTCGTGCGACGCCCTCCGTGCTGCCGAGTCGTGCGAGGATTTCGGTCTTTACGGATGACAGCTTCTCCGTGAGCTCCTGGACATATGCACTCGATCCGCCCATGTCGGAGAGAGGGTCTGCAGATCGCGCGGGCTCGCGATGCAACTTGGCGATAATCCCGCTCGACTCTGATTTGATGGCTGTCAAGAGCGGGTCTACAATACGCCCGTAGGTCTCCGTCGCGTCCTGGCTGCCGGTTATCCGACAGATCTGGGATGACGATAACGAGTACTCACCACCACCGCTGGGCGTAGGATCGCGTACACGTCGCTAGAGTATTCTTCCTCAAGAGCCCGTAGTCTCCCGCAATGATACAGGAACGTAGCGAGCGAGAGATTATGCACTAGCTGGGGAGTTGCAGCGGGCCCCGCGAGGAGCGTTACAGCTCGATCTCGAACGACCATTCCGTCCGCCCGTGCAAGCAGCATATCCAGACTTGATTTGGCACTACGGGTGACAGATTGTACAAGCAGTGGGTCGAACTTGGCTGTATCGAGCTCGTTCGCTATTGTTCGCACTACGTTTGTCCCTTCAGCCGAGGAGGGTGGAGCGCGGGCGCCGCCTTGGAAGGCTTGCCCCACGGCTTCATTCATCTTGTTGGATACGCGTGATAGGTACAGCGCTTCGAAGGTTGAAAGGGCACGGAGAACGAGGATGGTTTCGGGGCTGGAAAAACTCTATGTGAGTGGCCAAGTGCATCGGAAAGCGTAAACAGACCTTTGTCGCGCTTGAGTGTATACCGTATCAGTATGTACTGCGATCTTCGAGAAGAATTCATGGAAGAGGCGCAGAAGCTTTGGGTAACCAGAACTCAATGTTTGTTGCAGGAATGTCGAATCTTCAAAAACGCGTCAGAGGACGCTGCTGGCTTTGAAGATAAACCTTACTTTTCGCCCCGTCCCGGGTTTGCTTTTCCAACGATCGTGCCAGTGCGGCCCAGAAAGTTGAGCTTGGCTTATTTTCCAGTACCTGCAAGAACCAAGTCGTCAGAGCCACGGATGCCGCAGTACCTCGGAGCCTACCTTCATTGCCTCATCAAGAAAGACAATTTGCGAGACTGGGTCCTTCTTCAACTTCAGTACCTTCTCCAGTGTATACACCTGAGGATGGCAACAGTCCAAACCTGCGGCCGATATAAAATACAATAGACAAACTTACTTTGACACATGCACCAGCCATGTCCTCGATAAGAGATGACAATCGATTCCATAGGGCATTTGCCCACTGGGGTGCGGTCACGTTGGTTGGCTCCTGGCGGACACGAGACTTGTACGCGAGGCCCGCGGAAGACGATGTAGGGTCTGTGAGATAAGGAGTCAGCTTCTGGAAATGCTTAAAAGAATAATAGGAAAAGACCTTTCGCATTAAGCTCTTTAGATATCTGTGACACGTCGAACGCGGCTTTAATCCGGGCTTCTACCGCGGTCGAAAGGTCCGAAACGAGGTTTTGTACAAGGTCTGGTAGCAGGCGGAGGTTGTGCGCTGTCTGAAGCGAAGTCGCGAGAAGTGGTTGGTTCTGCGGAGGGTATCAAGAGGCGCCGAGTCTCGGGGTAAGTAAAAGAACGTGCAACTTGACTAAGGCCTTCTAAAACCATGGACTCCATATTGGCGGTGACTTTGGTCCGCGCCAAATCAATAAATGGAATATACATAGCGACAGCGTTAATGGAGCGGAGCGGAATGTGCCTACTGGACGACGGCCCAGCGTCCACCGGTGGCGCTTCCTCAGATATGGCCGTGGGTTCATCAGGTGAAATCTCCAAAAGGTCGCCTGATGCTGGTATTCAGCTGAGGAGGGGGATATTGCGTAATGGGTGCCCCTACCAAGCTCCGCAATAGTGACCGCGGCCTGCGCGAGCAAACGCTCTCGTTCTCCTTCGTAATCTAGCCCGGGTGTCGCACTTCGCCGGCCATCGAGCACAGCACTGCTCGGAGGTGCCTTAGGTTGCGCGCCCGCACCGTTCGCACCGTCGCCAAGCTCCGTCATCTGGGTCTGTAGTCGTTTTGCGAGGGTCGTGAAGCGAGATGTTCGTCGCAGAACATCAGAGACTTGCTGGAGGCGCTGTAAGCGCTTCACACTTGCTTGCATGGTCTGGTAGGGGTTACGAAATTTTTGGCGCAGTCTGAAAGCACAAAATCAGCACAATCGTGATGATAGCGACATGTCATGAGTACGCACTTCTCCAGAGATGAATCAAGCGCATCGAGGCCTTCCCGAACAGTCTGAAGAGACCCGCTAAGCTCTCCCACCCCCGCGGCCTGCTCTAGGAGATCTTCGTGGTGCGTGGTAACCTTGACAGACTCTTCAGTCGAAGGTTACATCTACAAACAGGAAGACGTACTACGTTCTTTATCTGCTTTGAGACATCGTCGATTCCATAGTTCAGTTTCGCAATGGCAACTGAGATGTCCTCTTTCGCCGGTTCCAAACCGGTAATTTTTGTAGGTCTAGACGAGCCGGGTTGCGGTGGGTAGGGTTCCCCGGCGAGAATTGTATTTGCGTATTCATTGGGGTCGAATTCGGACGTGGCGAAGATGGCATAGTCTGCTCGATGTCAGGGGAGACACCATTCGGTCTGTGAGTAGAACGTACGTGCCTGTCATAGTACACCGAGTTGTGCGTCGCCGGGGGTACTATGCGAATATATGCGCACAAAATAGCCTCACTCCCTTCACCGCGACGGCTCGCTGAAGCTACCATCACGTGCACTCAAAGGGACAAATACACATGTGGATTATACACAAAACAATCAAGGCGCGAGCCTGGCGCCTCTCCAGGCTCTCTCCAGGGTACTTATACTTACTGGAGTTACATTGTCGAGGCGCTTCTGGTGTAGGGTGTCTGTGCCCTTTTCCAAACTTCTTGACTGGTGTCTCCATCTCCTAGGTCTCAGTCTCTCCCACAATGTCAGCGCCACGAGCCTTGTGGGGGGTGTGCGTTATCTTCTTTTGGTCTATCTTTCGGGGCTCCAAGACCTTTGGTGCTTGTGAGACTTGTTGGGCAGTGGATACTATCTCAGCGCTTAAAGTGGAGGCCGTCACTCTTACGCCCTGCCATTGCCCTGCCATCCTGATGCCACGAGTTGGTTCGGCAAGTGGCTCAACTTGGACGAAGACAGGCGGGTACACGAATATCAAGCCATCCGAAGCTAAGGGTTGAAATACATCGTCATCATGCGTAGCGCTCAGCACATGAACTCGTCACATAAGGATCAAGCCAAGAGTTTGCTCCATAGGTCCACATTTGGAGACGGGACACAACCAGAATGTATTAGATAAGCGACTCTCCACGACTCCGACTTGTGGACTTCTTGACAACGCAGTCATCACCTCCACTTTCGGCCTGGGATCTTCTCACGGAAAAATAGCTTAACACTCACAGCTTTTGAGGCACGCATTGAGACACCGCAGACTTTTTTCCACAGATAATGCACCACAAAAACGATGCCCCATTTTTTGCGGGGCACGAGGCACTGCCTGCCTGTCGGAAGGATCTATACTTGTCTCAGGCGACTACACGTTGCGATCGGTCAGCATACAGTAAATCAATGGGCTAAGGGCCATGACATGTTGCTGGAATGTTCAATGCAGCAAGGTCACGTGTAGCGTCAAATGACAATATCAAGAGGCATCTCTTTCCCCCACATCTGAACTGTGGTTTCTGCGCTCCACACACGACGTATATCAACGAGGGTTGACACCTGGCCACTAGAACTACCCTACTCCCTTCCCTCCCATGGCCTATAGCTACTACCGGTCTCATGCCCCCGGATGGGGAACCCAGCAAGTACGCGGGCTCTCCTCACAGACTGTCAAGGCACCTGCTTACTTCCATGTCTAGTTTCAACTTGGAGCACCTCCAATGCCTAGTTATCAGCCACAGTCGACCTGTACGTACTACCCATTCTTGAGGAGCGAAAAGTAGCAATCATACCTCACGCAGGGACTGGACAAGACTTTTATTCTGCCCACGCCTTAGGCGGCGACCCGTAGGTCATCTGGTTGTCTTGTCAGACAAATCTCATCGGTGATTTTTAGTATGTTATACCAGAACACCATCTCCCGTGCCACGTCGGGGGGAGGTGTCGGGAAGCACGAAGCCAAGATCTGGCATCGTCGTGCTTATGGCGGTCTTGTATGTCATTCATCGATCTTTACACGACCTTGCGTTTTTTCATGTCGAGGCACAGGGTGAAGTTACGCACATGCTGCCCCAGGAAGTAGGCGCCGCCGCTGCCTACGAAGCCTATCGTCAAGTCAAGTACGGTAGCGGCATGTACCAGTTCCTTCATGGCGACTACGAACGACAGCAAGATGCCCTTCGGGGGCTCGCCATAGCTGAAGGTATGACGTTATCGGCCCATCACCTTATCTCGTGTCCCACGTGTCTGACCTCGATATTAAACAGTCGTACGCCTGTGGCAAGACACGGGCCGCGGGATGGACCAGTATGGCCAACAGATCGCCTGTGATGCTGCGGCGGCAACAGCCTATCACATTGTCTCGCAGCGCGAATTGGAAGAGTCACAAGGCCTGGGATTTGGGAGCGGCTCTTACCGCGACCGCCGGAACTCATTTGGTGCGTTTCCCACGCCGGGTTACGCCAGCTCTGGCGGATACGGCACGGGTTCGGTTTACGGCGGGGCTAGCCCGTTGATGGGTGCGTCGCCCATCCCGGTCCCGGGTTCGCCGTACTCCACCATAGGCGGCGGAGTTCCGTTCGGGAGCATAGGCTCAGTCGGCGGTGGCCTCGCTTCACCATACGGCGGACATGTGGGCCAGTACGGCACATACGGCTCACCCCACGGGTATGACGTCGGACTCCAGGCATACCCTATGAGTTACCCCGGTTTGTCTACCTCGCCGACGATCGTCATCCCACCACCACCCTCGGAAGGCCGCCATCGCCACCGTCATCGCCATCATAGCCATCACCACCGGCGACACCGCAGTCATGACAGATACTGATCCAAGCATTCCGACATAATTGTGTCTCGTGTACGATAGTGAGACGCAGTGACGTGTTTTATGTGCGATGATATTCTCGGTCTCTATGATGATCACGTATCTATTCATGTTTTTCTTTATGTATTTCCCATATTCAAGTGCTGCCAGCGAGTTTTCCAAGCTACATCCGTTTGGTAGGCACGGTTTAAAATAAAAGGATGTTGTTGAATGACCCCCAACCGAGAAAGGAAAGCAATTTTCGCACGAGAGCATGACAAAGCGAAAAGGCCGTAAAACGCGCTAACGTCGGAAAAGACAACAGATCCTCTCTCGTACAGTACAGTACCCCCCACGCACCCACTTTACAACAAAAATGTCTGGAGCAGCTGCAAGCGCATCGGCAAGTAAATTCCAAAATTTCATGAACCACCCAGCTGGTGCGCCGTTCCAACGATGTTTCCGCACCCGATCCGCCTGACTGACTCTTGGACAACCCACTCGGTATTGCGTAGGACCTAAGACGGTCTTTTTCTGGGCGCCTCTCATGAAATGGTGTCTCGTCGCTGCAGGAGTGAAGGATCTGGCTCGGCCAGCAGATAAACTTTCTGCATCACAAAATCTTGGTACGTGACATAGGTTTTTTTGTTTTTTGTTGTTGTTTCTTGACCGGATTGGGCACGCTCGGTTTGCAGCACTCGCAGCGACGGGCATCATCTGGGTGCGCTACTCGTTCGTCATCAAACCCGTCAACTACTCGCTTGCGGCGGTGAGTCGTGTGTGCCTGCATCGGTGCCGACTCGCTTCTCACTTGTCTCGTGATGCTTAGGTGAACCTCTTCGTCGGCTGCACCGGCCTTGGCCAGCTCGCCCGTATTGCTAAGTGAGTGTTGCTATGCCTTGTTCGACCCCAGACGTAATGATCACTCCTTCCCAGCTACCAGTACAACCAGAAGGAGGAGACGACTCCAGCGGCAACGGCCTAGAGCACACGTGTCACATGTACCTCTGTTCGTGCCTTACCCCGTTATAAATCTAAGACGTAGATGCCATTATAGAAAACGTTGTTTGGCATCAAAGAATCAATATATATATATATGGAGGTCGTGCTTATCAGTAAATACAAGAGTGCCATGATTTACAGTGTTAAATAGTGAGAAAATCAGAGATATTAAGGGGAGGAAAGCGAAATGGAGGATGGAAACGACGATCATCATGACGAGAATGATTCCGTCTGTACTAGTACGATTGACCTGAGGGAGCGCTGCGTTCCCCGTCTGAGTTGACTGAATCGTCGTGGGAGTCGCCTCCTTCTCTCGCGGGTGACCCAGGATCCGAGAAGCTCTGCAGCGCACCGCGAGCGATGGACCACAAACCCCCATCTCTTGCACGCTGAAGCGCATCTGCGATGAACTGTTGCACATGTTGCGACGGGGAAGTGGCATCTGCCGTATTCCACTGCTGCTCCTCGAACTGCCACTCCCAGTGCTGATCAAAGGACTCCCACGCCTGCGGTCGCGTCCGTCCGTGCTGGCGGCTGCCGCGCGGGCCACCCGCAGCGTCTTGGCCCTGGCCATTGAGCATGTTCAACGCCAACCCGGTGAGACTCGGCACGACGCCACCGCTTGCGAAAACCCACGCGGTTGCAGCAGATACAGCAGCCGTGATGATTCCCCATTTGATTATCCATGTGGTCATGCGGACGAACCAAGTCGCTGTGCGCACCGCGCTGGAGAGTGCGAGGTATGCCGCGAGGAGGGTGATGATAGGCGGGAGGATCTTCTGGACGTCCCAGTCGGATGGCCGCGAGGTTATCAGGGCGGTGCCGAGGCTGATGAGCGCACTGAGGAATGCGAGCCCGTGTGTAATGAGGGTAAGCAGCGCATGGTAGACAGGTGGGGGGAGGCAAGACGAAATGTATGATAGTAGCGGTTCAAGGATGTAGGCGATTTGTGGAGGATTGGCGTTAGACATAAGGGGCTGCGGTGTAGGGAGGGAGGAGGACAGCTACGGGGATCGAGGAGGGTAGGGGGTGGGTGCTACGGTACTACTGAAGCTTGTGTTTGGGTGGCGATGAGCTGGACAGGGCCTCCAGCGCACGGACAAGCAACAGCCAAACACGCTCACTCACCGTTTTGCAACCGCAGAGCCACCGGCCGGGGATCGGTGAAGAGGTGACACGTTCGGATTCGTGACTCGCGGAATCAGGAAAGTCTGGACTTTGTGACAACCATCACGCCTGGCAACTAATTTCGTCTTCGGAAAATGCCATGACCCTATTTTTACCCCGTACCTATTGCCACGTATGGTAATATTGGCCAAACACCCAGGACGGTTTAGGACTCGCCCAATCGGCACAGGAATTTTCTCGCTGACCCTCTGGGTAATTGATTGATTCTTGGTTATTCTAACCCCGCGAATATGTCAGCAAACACTGGCAAACATGCATCTTATAAGAATGGGGTACATCCTTACGCTACCAACTTTTCCTAGGCCTGTCAGAGCCCCTCTCAACACCCACGTACATATTCCCTTCTTACATCTGTGTTGTCCCGTCCCGTCCCTACAATGGCCATCAAAAGGAAGTTCGACAGAGACACTGTTGTTGAGTCTGACCGCTGCGTAGGTTCATTATGTGTATTGCGCCAACGCGTCGGGATTAATGCGCATACCATTAGTCGAAGCAGTTGCGCCTTGTTCCTTTCCCCTCCTATCAGGAAGATGCAGACGTAGCAATGTCTGATGCGTCGTCTGACGCGTCCCCTCTTGAGCCCATAATCACTGAGCAGCACCATATGCGCCTAGACTCGGGTGTGAGCACTGCCAGCAGCTCTGATTATGGCGACGGTGTGTTTATCTCGTGTTCTCACAATTGGCTCCGAGCTCATTTCAACGCGCATATAGCCCCCGCCTTACCTTCCTTCAGCTTTCCCCCCAACCCGTTTTTCGGCTCGGACGGCTCAGTCGACCCCGACTCGCATAACTTCGCAAGATACTCCGTTTCCCCTCCCCCGCAAAAATCGGTCGGCTTGCTCGAACCTAAAAACAACTCTTTCCATCACGGGTTAGTTTCCTCTCCTGGCCTGCTGCTAGTCTCCGTTGGTTCGAACCTGTGCTGACTCGGCGCTCTGGTTTGTTCCTTATCGTGCACACGTGCAGAAATTGCACTCAAATCCCGAAGCTTCGTGTCGCCTGTGCTTCTGGGTTGCATGGCCAACGCACAATGTGGAGCCACTGCGAGCAATGTGGCGCTATTGAGATGATCGGCCCTGACTATTGACCGCCTGTAGACCCTGTCTCTATTTAACCCCGCCCTCAACCTGAACTCCAGCATCGACACTCTAGCCTTGTTTATGCTTTCTATTTGCACTGTAGCATGATCGCCTACTCCTGGCCGCCATTCGACCCACCCTCAGTAACTCCAGTTTCGCCTACGACCACTTACCACTGCTGGGGGTCCAAACGAGAGCAAGTCCAATGGATCGACACTACCGCCCCCGCCACCTGTACAACATTCCTACTTCAGCACTCCAGCACTTACGTCTATCAAAAGGCGTCGGCGCCGATGTGTTCTTGTGTCCTGATGCCTGGTTTGTATCTTCGGTTTCATGAAGCGGACGATCTCGACCCTCTCTCTGCCTACGTTACATCACTCATCTCATCACACTGAATCGCTTCTCTACCATCGTCCCATCCACGACTCTATTCGGATTTGCGTCCCGATCCGCATGTATATATTCTTGCCCGTAAATTTTGCTGCATCAGAGCATTTATTCGAGAACCTGCCGTTAGATTCGCATCAATTGAGTGGGCTTGTTACGTCAGGGGTCATTCAGCTGCCACGGCCCATGACATACTATTGCCTCTGTCGCTTTCCGTGCGACCAAACATACAACGGGGTGAAAATTGAAGCGCTGATCTGAAAATGACAGATCGCAGGATCACCACAACCGCCGCTGATGAGATGGAGGCGATGGCAGTGGGGCTATGTTCTCGCGTCGTATAGCAGCCGCGGGGCCGCTGTATTTGCCCTACCTATCGCCTCTCACTAAGACTTGCCATCTGGACCAACGACACGCATATTCATTTGAGGGTCGGAAGCAGGGCCACAGACTATGCCGGTGGGAGGGAGGGAGGCGATAACGAGAAGCCCGCCCACCAGCGGCTCGCCCTGTCCTGCCTGCAGTGGCGTTAGCTTATTATATATTATCACCAGTCAGAGACTACAGACAAAATGCCTCCCCCCCAACAAAAACAAAGATTCCCAAGAAGGTTCCCGGCTTTTCGACCCGGCCCATGTGCCGCAACCCTCAGGCGTCTGGCCTCACTGTAACGTACGGTTTGAGTCGGGGACGTCGGGGGCGCTCTGTTGCCGACGGCCCGTGTCCGTAATTTCCGCTCCCGTTCCCGTGGGCTAGGACCGCCAGGCCTAGACCAGGGGACTTTTGGGGGGACGATGGAAAGTCCCGGGGTCCGCATCCGGAACTCGTAGTACCGGTATCCGCCGGTTCTATGTACACGTGGTTGTGTATGTTTATATATATTTGTGTGTGTATGTGTGGCGGCACGGCTTTATGCTTTCGGTGGCGTTTGTTGGGTCTCGTGACGCTGATGCTGGTAGGGCAGCAAAAGGCCACACGCACTACCACCGTGTCTAGGGTTGCAGTGCAAGCAGCCGTACTTGGTTTCTGTCTACCACCCGACTGGCGCAGAGTGCCTCATGGTAACCACCAGCTAGGGTGATTCTTGGGTTCGTACCAGGTGCCGTCAGGGCCAACTCTCGTGTTTGTGGCTGGGAAAATACGGCCACGCGTGCCCGCGCTCCCGGCTCTGCAATTCGTCGCGCGGGCGCTTCTGCCGACTCCCGGCGCTGTATGACCCGCGAATCGTGCCATTGCCACCGCGTGGCAAGACGATAGACATACCCGGTGGACGGACGCGCGAACTAAAAGTCGCATTCCCCGGCGCCTGCTCCCACCCGAGATGTCCGAGCACTGGCCCGGCAAACGCTTCCTTTTTTTTATATTTGGGTTTTCAGCTGAAAGTATCAAGTGGCCAGTTGCGCGTTTACTGTAGTGTGCATGCGTGTGCGTGTGCTTCTTCCATGCAGCACCCGATAAGCGAGCAATACAGCTCTTCACTGTCAGTGGTCCTTTTCAGGATAGGCTGAATTGTGTGGCGTGCTGCGCTGGCAACCAGGGTATCCCTCACATACATGTTCCGCCGTTTCGCTGGTAAGGGGGCGTACAGCCCGAAGTGCGCCATCATCGAAGCTCCATCTTATCTCGCGATTGTCCCAAGTTTGAAATAAGACTAACGTTAACGGCCCGCGCCGAATTTTTTGTTTTGTTTCAATAAGCTCGGGCGTGGTGATCGATCGAGGGTGTGCTGTACAGTAAAGATGGTAAAGATGGAATATCTTGCTCCTTCTCATTGATTTTTGGTTCTTGCTTAAGCTTGCTTCTTTGAGTAGTCATTATTGGTGATCCCCGCGGCCAAGGCGTCCAACACGGCACAGCAGAATAGACATAGACTTTGGCGCGTGGGGGCGACGCGATAAGCACTGTGATTGCGCACTGCGGATGGTCGAGATACTAGAAAAGTAAGAGAATAAGGGGAACGATGAACTCCAGAGACATCGCCGAGCGCGGTACTAGTATGCAGATTGACGTCGAGGTATAGGGACTAATCACAACCGTCATGGGGAGCCACAACGTCCTGGTTTCCGCCGGTTACGCCAGTTGGTCGAGTAGGACCGAGACATTGACGCCGGGGAGGCCAACAGTCAGACAACGTATCGAGGCTGTACGGTGATATCGTATCTCCCTGGGTACGCCGATTCGGAGATAGGACTAACGAATGTGGGAAGACAACTAGGCGCCGGCGGCACTGGAACTCATTTACTGTAACCGCCAACCGAGGCATCGCCTACTCACTTGAGAGGGTGGTGGACTGTGTTCTCTAATCTAAGCCCGACTTTACAGCTCTGAAGAAGTCTACGCAACTCGCAGGGCCGCGACGGCATTGCAAGGTGGGACAAGCTCAACTCCACGGACTTGCCGGGTGCACTGAAGAAGACGGGTCTTCGAGTGACGACCATTGATACCCATGTTTGCGGGTGGAAGATCAACCAGGCGAAAATAAACTAGAGTCTAGGCTCTATGCCCGCGGGTCAGGCGGGCGACTGCGGGGCTGATGCATCCGGCTCGAGTGATTATGACGAAGTTTGGCGTTGCATGGGAGAGGGTGTGGACGAGCGACGGGGCATCGGAAGAGCCAGTTGGCGTGACCTCAGCCTGAGAGCGGCGGTGGGGGACCTGGACAGTGATTTCATATATACTGTATCATGAGAGTGTCCGATGCGCTCCGGGTCCCTTGGCGACGTCAAGTGCACGTGTGATGCCGAGCTTCGCTCACTGGTTTGTTCACAATTCGTTCGCATAATACATGAACCTGAAACGCAACCCAGGAGCCCACGGAGGCTTACAGTATCAGCGACCATTCTCGAAGAGGATGGCACCGCGCTAACTACTTTAGCGTGATGATTATGATGGCACTATGCCCCGTGTTGAAATGTTGAGCGTCCACGTGCGAGTTGTCTCGGCGTCGGGCATGTGTGAGTAGAGGTGAGACGCGAGGATGGGTCTCGCAACACGATCACAATTGATCAGGACAATCACGTACCTCTACTCGAGTTAGCATTCACGATCGTTTCCAACGGACTGTGGGCTTCCGCACATTGTTTCATGTTGTTACTGTCCTTACAGTGTACTTAAGAACGCGTAGTGCACGCCTGGTGCTCCATTCGTTTACGCTGCGTCTGGCGTGCCAGGTAATCGACACCCTTAACCTGCTGCGCTGCAATATCCCGGGCGCTAACGATACTGTCAACTAAGGATCGATAATCGAGGCGTGAGCTCGCACCATGACGAAAGTGGGTCACTTTAGACGCCGGTATTGATGCGTATTGAGGGCGGCTATCTGTGAGTTGCCAAAGCAGGGTTACGTCACCAGTTCATATGATTTTGTGGGGTCGAACGGGGCGCGAAACAATGAGAATGAAACAGGACAGAGTAGCGTTTTAACTGGAGTGTAAGACCAACACTTGGGGCAGGACTTTTATGCGTTTCGAGAAATCAATGTTTTCGCGCACACAGCAAGTCCTCGAGTTCGAGACGGGTTCGCGAAGGCATTTACGGCTGTATGTGCTATGGCACGTTGACGGCGTGGGAAACTTGGAGCGAGAAGTTTGTTTGATGGATGGATCATACTGTATGGAAGGATCACAGCCAAAGTAGTTGTCATTAAGCTTGGCAGGCTCTCATCCCTAGAAGATCGTGTGCTAGTTCACGGTGGCCTAGGTAGTACCAATATTGCGGAGCTGATAGCAAGCCGGGTGAACGATGAAACGATAAACGATGAACTGGAGCGCTGAACCTGTTTTAAAAACAGCCGATCGTTCCCGTCACACCGTCGTAATGTGGCAGGGACGATATTCCTTTCTCGGGTGGAAGACGTACAGTGTATCAAAGCTTCGTTTTCCCTGCTGGAAGGATATATGCGTGACTCTGACTGGACGGTGAATCGGTCCCATGACCAGGGAAAAAATGGGGTCCGTATAGCTACTGTGGAGTAGCGTTTAACAAAGTCAGAATTCCCAGATCTAATGTAATGGAGTAGCTCTCACTAGCTGCTGCGGACTGGGCTGCAGAAGTAGTCATTGAATATCTGAAATCTGAAATCAGAGATTGTCCGGAGTTTGCAGTGTCGAGCGGTGAGTGGGTGGAAAGCGGAAAAGGGTCACGGTACTCGAGGGGGATTGATCTGCTGTTCATTGCTGGGAAGTAGGGTCCCTAATTCGGGAGTAAGAACCAGAATTACCAAACTGGGGTAGTCATCACGGTTTGCTCCACAGTCGCCGGCGAAGCGAGCCGCGGCGAGCTACTAGTATGGTCCAGGTCGAAACGAAACATATAAAAGCCATAGGCGATAGAAGCTCCACCCGACTGGTGCTCAGCTTCCATCCCTTCCATGTCCGCTGACGGTTCTGACGATAAGAAAAGCCCTGTGGGGTCCATCCACGACGAAAAACGGCATGCCCCGCACATCCAGGTCGATAATGCCATCTCAAACATCAATGCAAAACTTGCCAACCCTCTCGCGGGCTTGTCTCATGAGGAGCTCATGACCAGTGGTGCAGAGTTTGCCAGGACACATGGTCTTGGACACCTAGAAGAGGTGTTCAAGAAGGGTGCGCTTGCGGCACAAGATCCTCTTGCATTCGAGAATGTTCCCTATTTCACCGAAGATGACAAGAAGATCTTTCGTCGTGAACTGACACACCGTTGGGACCACCCTGGGACGTTGTATTACTTGGTGATCCTGTGTTCAGTCGCGGCTGCAGTCCAAGGAGTAAGTTCACTTTTCCTTATTTGGCTAAGAAACTCTTATCTAATTATCTAATCTTATCTAATCAGATGGATGAAGCCGTCATTAACGGGGCAAATCTGTTCTTTGCGCCGCAGTTTCACATCGATAGCGCGTCGGGTAACGCCAGTCAAAACGAATGGCTCCTCGGTCTCGTGAACGCTGCCCCATACGTACGTATTTACAAATAAAGTCTTTCCCTTGTCTAACTCCTTTACTCTTGTAGCTTTGTTGCGCCATACTTGGTTGCTGGCTCACAGAACCCCTCAATCACTGGCTAGGCCGTCGCGGAACCATCTTCTTTTGCGCAGCCTTGTCTTTCCTCACTTGCATCTGGCAAGGTGTCACCAACTCATGGCCTCACCTCTTCGTTGCTCGCTTCTTCCTCGGTCTAGGCATTGGCCCCAAGTCCTCCACTGTCCCCGTCTACGCCGCGGAGTGTGCCCCTCCTGCGATCCGTGGTGCTCTCGTCATGATGTGGCAGATGTGGACCGCCTTTGGTATCATGTTAGGGATATGTTGCGGACCTCGCCTTCTACAAGGTCCCTGACAAGCCTCATATCAAGGGTCTCAACTGGCGTCTGATGCTCGCTTCTGTACGTACATCCATCCACCCTCCCAATTTGGTTCCGCACTAATGGCGCATTTAGGCTGGAATCCCCGCACTCTTCCTCATGGCACAAGTTTTCTTCTGCCCTGAATCACCTCGTTGGCTCATCTCCAAGGGTCGATACCCAGAAGCGTACAGGTCACTGGAGCGACTCCGCCATCACCCTGTGCAGGCGGCCCGGGATCTTTACTGTTAGTACTTTTCCCATTTCCATTGTTCCGGGTCTGATTCGTCAACAGACATACACGTTCTTCTCGAGGCGGAGAAGGAACTCACTCGTGGTCGTAACCGCTATCTTGAATTGTTCACCATCCCCCGTAACCGTCGCGCGGCCCTTGGCTCTTTCGTAGTCATGTTCATGTGAGTCTCAGAAGTGTCATGCTCGCCCTACATCTCGTTGACCATTACCTCAGGCAGCAATTTTGCGGGGTCAACGTCATCGCGTACTATTCATCCACGATATTTAGACAAGCCAATTTCTCCGAGATCCAGGCGCTCCTGGCATCCTGGGGCTTTGGCGCCCTTAACTTCGTCATGGCGCTTCCTGCTGTGTATACTATTGACACATTTGGACGCCGAAACCTTTTGCTCGTCACGTTCCCTCTCATGTCCCTCTTCTTACTCATGACCGGCTTCGCGTTGTAAGTTCTAGTACCGATAGTTGCGTGTTGTAACGCATTGACATTCGCTTCACAGCTGGATCCCAGAAGGCAATGGTCGAATTGCAGTTGTCGCACTAGGTGTTTACCTGTTTGACTGCGTATACTCCCCTGGAGAAGGCCCTGTCCCGTTCACGTACTCTGCCGAGGCTTTCCCGCTATACATCCGTGACGTTGGCATGTCCTTTGCGACTGCCGTCACCTGGCTCTTGTATGTGGACGCTGTAGTTCGGAGTGCGCCGACGAGCTGATCAATTTGTGCAGCAATTTCGTGGTCGCCATCACCTTCCCGCGTCTGTTGGGAGCGTTCAAGCCCCAGGGGGCATTCGGATGGTATGCCGCGTGGAATGTTGTCGGCTTCTTTGCTATATTGCTCTTCGTCCCCGAGACAAAGGCGCTCTCACTCGAGGAGTTGGATCAAGGTACTTACTTTACCCACCTTTTCACGACAGCAGTACTCACACAGACCTAGTCTTCTCGGTGCCCACGCAGACCCACGCCGCATACCAAATCAAGGCGCTCCCTCACAACATTAAGAAGTATATCTTCCGGATGAAGGTCGATCCTTTACCGCCATTGTACGAGCACGATGGTGCCATTGGCGAGAAGCACTACGCGCCTGGTGGTGCTGGGCACGCGTGACCGTCGCCGTGCCAGTTGGCTCAACTATGATTGTCATTACTTACTTACGTGTAATAATAGAGTCACCACCCACGGACTCTACGATATATTTTTCTCTTTTTCTTAGTATCTGGATGACATCTATATTGCGCCCATACTTTCTGAGTATGTGTTCCATTACTGTCCTGATGTGAGTACCCCGAGTGGAATACAGTGTAGCTCGCCCTGTCGGTGGCGTCTGTCATGGTGTCATGTCACTTGACAGATACTTGGACGGAAGCCACCACACCATCTCCTTATTGTAATGGGGACCCCGGGTAGTGCGCTATCAGCGAAGCTCCATCTTATAGCGGCTTTCATATCAAGTGGCCCCTGAGCTTTCGCCTAGCCCAGCGGACATTCAAAACTCAAGAGTAGGGTTCATAGTTAAGTGACGGAGAATTGGGGTTATAGAATAGTTATCTCAGAAAACTTGGGTTATGGAATAGTTATCTGCGTTGTCATGCTCGGCAGGTCATTATCCCTTCCAAACCTTCCAATCCCCCAACGAAAACCCTCAACGATGGTCCGCCAGTACTCCAATGACATCAAGGAGTTGGCCCTATCAATGTCGCATCAAGGACTGCATGACTCAGAAATCCATGGGCTCACTGGAATCAGTGTACGGTCGCTCAAGAGATACCGCAGCATGCATCGCAGGATAGGAAGGGTATCTTTGCCACCACCAATCGACGGTGGTCGGCGACGTATACTCACTGCCATTCAGGTGAAGGTATGTCTACAATACATTCGTGCTGGGTGTTGTCTCACTGTTACAGTTCCTCTGCGATACTGTTCGGCGTCAGCCCGACGCTTCACTCATGGAGCTGCAGGCGGAGCTTCGGGAAGCGTGTGGTGTTGAAGTGTCACGTCCCACCGTTATGCGTTCCCTCCATAGGAAGGGATACACGATGAAAGCGGTGTGTACATCTTCATCTATCTATCAGTCCCATTATTCTCATCACGTCGATGACAGGTCACACGTCGCGCTCTTGAGCGCAATGAGCCAGACCGTGAGGCGTATATGGCCCTTATCACTGCCCATTTCCGCCCCGAACAACTCGTCTTTGCCGACGAGAGTCATTTCAATCGACTCACCCTGAGGAGGCCATATGCGCGGTCTATGCGTGGTGAGCGTGCATGCCGCTTTGACTTCTTCCTTCGCGGCACGAAATACACGATGTTACCTGCTATCTCCCTGGATGGAATCTTACACCTTGAAGTTGTCGAGAACGCCATTACCGGCAATATCTTTCGCCAATTCGTTGAAGGCCTTCTCCCTCGCATGAACAAATGGCCGCTGCCCAATTCGGTCCTTGTTGTCGACAACGCAGCCATTCACAAGGTGGCCGGGATTCGTGAACTGGTCGAGGGGCACGGCGCGCGCCTCCTTTACCTTCCCACATATTCGCCAGATCTCAACCCGATCGAACTCGCATTCTCATCCATCAAGGCCTGGCTGCGCGCGAATCGTGCTCGCATCAATGCCGATCTCGAGTCCGGTAATGGCAATGTGTACAATGCATTCTGGGCAGCCGTCTACTCTGTCACGGCGGATAACGCAAAGGGCTGGTACAAGCACTGCGGGTACCAGGTCCCTCCTTAATTTTTTGATGTATTTACTTGTGTGTGCGTGAATATATATGTTGCAGACGGTGTACGGAGCCGAGTCCGTGTGAGTCCGTAGGCGGAGGAGATCCCACAGAGGTTACAGAGGGACAGAGGAAGGCCGAGTCCGAAGAGTTCGCGACGGCGACAGCCGGTGCGAATGCGATCGGGCGAAGGCGAGAGCGAGGGCGACGAGAGCTTGATCCTTCGAGTGCCCGCGGTAGGGCCTAACTTCCGGGATCAGCACGCATATTTAGAGGGGGAAATGATGGCGACCGGGCGCTGTCTATTCAGCAAGAAACCATGGACTTAAATACAAGCGAACTCGTAGCTATGAGTGAGCCAATAAGAAGTAGAAGTAAGGTAAAGGGAATGGGTGGCATATGGAGGAAGCGAATAACGAAACGCGGAGGGAGACGATCGAGACAGACAAACAGTCAAAGGGAGACAAGCGCAGAAACGAGAAGCTGGAACAAGGGAGGGCCGAGACACTATGACGCACGACAATGGGACGACGTGGTCGAGGCAACGAGAACGGGTGTGGCGAGCTTGACATCTTCAAAGGAGTGGTGGAGATAGGCGATGCGATGGAGACGGAATGTTGAGGGACAAAGACAGCACGAGGCGCGAGAACGCGCGGCCTGTCTTCGAGTGGCTGGGGAGCGTCTTGCGAAGGGGTTGGTGTCGACGGCGGTGCATAGTGGCGAGAGCCGAGGGCGAGCGAGGACGAAGGAGACGAGCGGGGAGAGAGAGAAGGTGTCGAGATCGATGGCGAGGAGCGAGCTGTGGCGAGACGATGTGACCGATATGGCAAGCTAGCCATGTGACGCCGGACCGTACCGAAAATGCGTCCAGAGCCCGAGCTATCCTTACAACGGTCACTCGGATGGTTGGAGAACAGACATATACAGTAAATTGAAGGGTTGTGTGCTACGCTGGTACGGGTGCATCAAACCCACCTCGGGGAAAGCTACCGCTACCAACTGCGGTTACAGTATGTACACGCTCATGGGGGTGACCGTGGGATGGCTGACAAAGCCACCTCACACTTCGTACGACGTCGCCCTACCCATATGATCCTCCTCGTCATCGGTCCCATTCACCAATGTACCTTCGTCATCAATCTCCTCGTCATCTATCTGCTCATACTCGGACTGTTCTTGAAGCCACTCCATCATGAAGTCCATCCTTTCTTCTGTCACGGGGTCATCGTCTGAGTCCAGGTCCCAGGACTCCCTCAACCGCTGAGAAATTGACACATTTTCAGTTGTGTCATCACCCCTTGTCTCCACAAAACCAAGAGGGTAGAAGAGAAAGTCTCGGCAATACTCGAGGAGGCAGCGTGCGAGCCCTTGGCCCATGCCTCCAAATGTTGCAAGGAGTTCGACCGGTAGTGAGTACAAGTCCACTGAATCGTCAATTCCGAGCTCATTGAACTCTTCTTGCATATCGACGTACTTCAGGCTAAGGGCTGGGCTGTAAGTGTCCATGAGCCACAGTAGCTCCATCAATGTCGGCACCCTCAATTCTCCGAGGCAATCAAGAAGGACCAAAAGGCGCGAGGGCCGTCTGCTTCGATCGCTGACATGAGGAAGGCATGATGGACCTGGAGTGGATGTTGTCGCAGTCGACTCAACTGGTGTTGCAGTTGACACAACTGGTGTTGCAGTTGACACAACTGGTGTTGCAGTTGACACAACTGGTGTTGCAGTTGACACAACTGGTGTCGCTTGCAGTGTGGAGTTCGCTCCTGGTGTAGGCGTAATGTTCACAGCTCTGTCAGTCCGTACTTTTTTTACTGGTGGGTAGTCATAGATTTCAGTGTTGGGCTGCGTATATTTTGTCGTATTTCCACCAAGCGACTGAAAAAATTGGTGAGTGTCTCTTCGCATTCGCTTCATTTCACATCACTTACCATCCGCTTCGCCCACAGCGTCATATCCTCATGGGTCATCTCATCATGCCCCCCACTCGTGTTCTCTGTCGACGGCTTGACCACGCAATACGTTATTTTTCCTGGGCTGGAGTGTTCGACACATGTGAGGTGCTGCTGCAGCTTGAGGAGGCAGTCCAGCTGCTGTGCCATGTCAGAACTTGGTGCAGGGGGAATGTTGTCTTCACGACAACGTTTCTCCTTCTCCTTCCCCTTTTTGCGGACATTTGCAGACTGGTGCTGCGGGTATGCAAGGTCAGTCTCTGTCTTCGTTACATACCATCTGACTTACCATATTCTTCACTTCAGCTGACACTGCACGTGTCCGCGCTGACCGTATCTTTGCCACCAGCCGGGTGACTGCGCTCCCCCAGTCACTATCAGATGCAAGTTCCGACCACCCTCCCCCTTCTAGGATGATGCGGAACACGATCCGCACCTCACTATGAGGCCTATCGAGGAGGTTGTGCACCTCCTCACAGAACATGGGCCAGGTCATATCGGTCTGTGCAGTGAACAAGTACTTGATGTGGTCATTGAGTACCTCAGTCCGGAATTCCCAGACTTCAAGAATCAGTCTCTTTCCTGTGAGAAGGTATGTGGCGCTCACCTTCATTGCTGACTTCTTTGTTGGGGTAGGTCTTCCCCAGCCGGGCCCCGGACAACGAGGCAGTGACGTTCAAGTTTGTGCCCACACCCCCATCTGTCCCAACCGCCCTTGTATAATGGTGTGTATCTTGACTCACAGGTCCATCAGTGGTGCGTTGGTTGGCTAATAGATACGCCAGGAAAGGATCTGGCCGCATCGTCATGGGGTATTGGGGATAACCCCATGGTGGAATGCCAGATGAGGAGTCGTGCAGCCCATGTGGGGCTGGTGGATAGCCCGGAGGGTAGAACGTCGCACCATACAGATGTGTTAGATGCGTTGACAGTGCATTCGTTGCTGGACTAGCTAACTGGTACTGACGCAGATTGTCGATCGGATTAGGAAGGCCTGCCACTACGTGTGGCAGGTATGGAGGCGGCAGTGGAAGAGCTTGAGGTAGGAGATTGACCTTGGGTGGTGGCGGCGGCAGTACAGGCACTGCCACAGGTGTGTCTGGACCACTGGCAGATGGCTGTGACACGCGCAGAATGACCTTGCGCACACAAGGTTGTGGCTGGCTGGGCTGGCCAGATGTCTCAGGAGTGTGAGCGGGAAGGGGCATTGCCGTCGAGGTAAGTCTGTGAACCCTTTGGTGCCAATTCACTCATACTTATACTCTGCACTTTTTAGAGTCATATCTATGTTGTGCTGTTGATCCCTCCACTTTCTACACTCCGTACCCACTGTGGCGCCATGTGATGAGGGCGGCATTCACAAGATAGCCCGCCATCACAAGATAGGCTGCCCCATCACAACCCCAGGTTGCCTGACGCAGACTAGCAGCACCATGTGGCCTATCTTGTATCACAGGTGGGTCTCATTCCTGTGGAAGGCGGGATTCGCTGTCACGGACATCTCAGGCCGCATCACAAACCTGGCCTGATGCAGACTAGCTGTACTCGTACCCTATGTATTTTCAATGTAATACAACTTACCTTAAATAAATTCTTTGTAATTACTACAATTTCTTTTTTTTATTTATTTTTGTGGGAAGAATACTCGGCATGGTCACTAAGTGCACATTCAGACTACGCCTATGAGCGAAAAATGATCACGAGGGGCCACTTGATATGAAAGCCGCTGTATCTTGCGAATTTTCCTACTTTGAAACAAGACTGACTTGCGCCTTTTTTCAATGAGCTCTGGTGCGGTGATCGATGAGGGTGCGCTGGCTTACAGTAAACATGGTTGTTTTCTCTTCTGATTGATGTTTGGTTCTTGTTTCTTTGAGCGGTCGTTGTTAGTGCCCTCCGTGACCAAGGTGCCCAACACGGTACTGTAGAAGAAATGTAGTCTGACGCGTGGGCGACGCGATTAGCACTCTGATTACGCACTGCGGATGGTTTAGATATTAGAATAAGGGAACGATGGACCCCAGAGGCACCGTCGAGCACAGCGACTCGAACGTCCAGGAATCAGGTATAGGGAGTGATAGCAATCGTCATGAGAGCCACAAACGTCCTGATTTCCGCCGGTTACGCCAGTTGGTCGAGTAGGACTGAGACACTGACGCCGGGGAGGCCAACAGTCAGACAACCGTCTCAAGGCTGTACGGCGATATCGTGTCTCCCTGAGCCGCACGCTTTGGAGACCACACGCTTTCGGCAATGTCCGACAGAACACGGCAGTCATTGGACCTTGTTTAACTGCCAACCGAGGCCGCATCGCTCTACTCGCTTGAAAGAGGGAGGAAATTGGTGCAACAAGACACGCATGCGTTTGCGTGTCCTCTACTCTGAGCCCGACCCGAAAAAAAATATGCAACTCGCACGGCTGCGAGGGTATTGCAGATGGGACACGCCCGACTCCACGGGCTTTCCAGGTGCCACCGGACAAGATGGGTCTTCGAATAGTGATCATCCTCATGTTTACCAGTGGAGGGTCAACCAGGCGAAGACAAACTCTACGCCCGCGGGGCTGATCCATCCCGCTCGCGTGATTATGAGATGTTTGGCGTTGCACGGGAGAAGGTGTGGACGAGCGATGGGGCATTGGAAGAACCAGTTGGCGCGCTTTCAGCCTGAGAGCGGTGGTGATCTGAGCGGATAGTGATTTCATATATATCATGAAAGAGGTAGAGGGAATCCGATTCACTCCGGGTTCCTTGACGGCGTTAAGTGCGCGTGTGACGCCTACCCGAGCTTTGCTCACTGGTTTGTTCACGGTTTGTTTGCACAAGACTGTAAACCTGAAACGTGACCCAAGAGCCCCGCGGAGGCTTTTACGATATCAACAACCATTCTCGATGAGGGTGGCCACACGTTGACTATAGCGTGATGAAGGCACCGTGCCCTGGGCGCCAACGATACTGTAAACTAAGGACTAATAATCGAGGTGTGAACTCGCGGCATTGATAGTACCGACATTGTGGAGTTGATAGCAAGCAGGGTGAACGATGAAACGATGAATGATGAACGGTTGAGTGCTGAACCTGTTTTCAAAACAGCCGCCATCGTAATGTGGCAGGGACGAAATTCCTTACTCGAGTGGAAGACGTATAGTGTATCAAAGCTTCGTTCTTCCTGCTGGAAAGATGATTGAGCCGGCTGACTGGACAGTGAATCGGTCCTATGACCAGGGAAAATTGGGGTCCATACAGCGACTGTGGAGTAGCGTTTAACAATCAGAACTCAGATATCTGAAAATGTAAGGAATGGCTCTCACCAGCTGCTGCGGACTGTGCTATAGAAAGCAGTCATTGGATGGCTGAAATGAAAGAAAAAAAAAATTAGTGATTGCCCGGCGTAATCATCGTGAGGGTTCGCTCCACAGTCGCCAGCGAAGCGCGCCGCGACGACCTGCTATAGTCCAGGTCGAAACAAAACATATAAAAGCAATGGGTGACAGAAGCTACACCTTTCTGTTGTTTATCCCTAGCTTCCATATCTTCCATGTCCGCTGACGGTTCCGACGATAAGAAAGGTCCTGTAGTCCATCCATGACGAAAAACATGCCACGCACATTCTGGTCGATAATGCCATCTCAAACATTAATGCAAAACTTGCCAACCCTCTCGCAGGCTTGTCTCATGAGGAGCTCATGGCCAGTGGTGCAGAGTTTGCTAGGACACACACCTAGAAGAGGTGTTCGAGAAGGGTGCGCTTGCGGCACAGGATCCTCTTGCATTCGAGAATGTTCCCTATTTCACCGAAAATGACAAGAAGATCTTTCGTCGTGACACACCGTTGGGACCACCCTGGGACGTTGTATTACTTGGTCATTCTTTGTTCAGTCGCGGCCGCAGTCCAAGGAGTAAGTTCACTTTTCCTTACTTGGCTAAGAGATTCTATTATCTAATCTAATCTAATCAGATGGATGAAGCCGTCATTAACGGGGCCAATCTGTTCTATGCGCCACAATTTCACATCGACAGCACCAGTCAAAACAATGGCTCCTCGGTCTCGTGAACTCTGCCCCATAAGTACGTATCGACAGACACAGTTCTTCCCTTGAGTCTAACCTCCTCATTCTTGTCGTAGCTTTGTTGTGCCGTACTTGGCTGTTGGCTCACAGAACCCCTCAATAACTGGCTAGGCCGTCGCGGAACCATCTTCTTTTGCGCAGCCTTGTCTTTCCTCACTTGCATCTGGCAAGGTGTCACCAACTCATGGCCTCACCTCTTTGTTGCTCGCTTCTTCCTTGGTCTGGGCATTGGCCCCAAGTCCTCCACTGTCCCCGTCTACGCCGCGGAGTGTGCCCCTCCTACGATCCGTGGTGCTCTCGTCATGATGTAGCAGATGTGGACCGCCTTTGGTATCATGTTGGGATATGTTGCGGACCTCGCCTTCTACAAGGTCCCTGACAAGCCTCATATAAAGGGTCTTAACTGGCGTCTGATGCTCGCTTCTGTACGTACATCCATCCACCCTCCCAATTTGGTTCCGCACCAATGGCACATTTAGGCCGGAATCCCCGCACTCTTCCTCATGGCACAAGTTTTCTTCTGCCCTGAATCACCTCGTTGGCTCATCTCCAAGGGTCGATACCCAGAAGCGTACAGGTCACTGGAGCGACTCCGCCATCACCCTGTGCAGGCGGCCGGGATCTCTACTACTGTTAGTACTTTTCCCATTTCCATTGGCTCCGGGTCTAATTCGTCATCAGACATACACGTCCTTCTCGAGGCGGAGATGGAACTCACTCATCGCGCGGCCCTTGGATCTTTCATAGTTCTGTTTATATGAGTCTCAAAAAACTAATACTCGCCCTACATCTCGTTGATCATTACCTCAGGCAGCAATTTTGCGGGGTCAACGTCATCGCGTACTATTCGTCCACAATTTTTACCCAAGCCGGCTTCAGCGAGATCCGGGCGCTCCTGGCATCCTGGGGCTTTGGCGCCCTTAACTTCGTCATGGCGCTTCCTGCTGTGTATACCATTAACACATTTGGACGCCGAAACCTTTTGCTCGTCACGTTCCCTCTCATGTCCCTCTTCTTACTCATGACCGGCTTCGCGTTGTACGTTCTAGACTCTAGTGCCGGTATTTTCGTGTTGTAACGTATTGGCATTCGCTTCACAGCTGGATTCCAGAAGGCAATGGTCGACTTGCAGTTGTCGCACTAAGAATTTACCTATTTGACTGCGTATATTCCCCTGGAGAAGGCCCTGCCCCGTTCCCATACGCCGCCGAGGCATTCCCGCTATACATCCGTGACGTTGGCATGTCCCTTGCGACTGCCGTCAACTGGCTCTTGTATGTGGACGCTGTAGTTCGGAGTGCGCCCACGAGCTGATTCATTTGTGCAGCAATTTCGTGGTCGGCATCACCTCCCCGCGTCTGTTGGGAGCGTTCAAGCCCCAGGGGGCATTCGGATGGTATGCCGCGTGGAATGTTTCGGCTTCTTTGCTATATTGCTCTTCGTCCCCGAGACAAAAGCGCTCTCACTCGAGGAATTAGATCAAGGTACTCACGTTGACCCATCTTTTCACGACAGCAGTACTCACACAGACCTAGTCTTCTCGGTGCCCACGCAGACCCACGCCGCATACCAAATCAAGGCGCTCCCTCACAACATTAAGAAGTATATCTTCCGGATGAAGGCCGATCCTTTACCGCCATTGTACGAGCACGATGGTGCCATTGGCGAGAAGCACTACGCGCCTGGTGGTGCTGGGCACGCGTGACCGTCGCCGTGCCAGTTGGCTCAACTATGATTGTCATTGATTGCTACTTACGTGTAATAACAGAGTCGACGACCCACGGACTGTATATTTCCTCTTTCTCATAGTATCCGGATGTCAATTATATCACGCCCAAACTTTCTGAGTACGTGTTCCATTACTGTTCTGACGTGAGTACCCCGAGTGGGGAATAGCTCGCCCTGTCGGTGGCGTGTGCCACAGTGTCATGACGAGGACGGAAGCCACACCATGACACCTTGGCTAAAGGGGACCTCGGGGGTGAGAACAAGCTCAGCGCTTAGCACTACGACCGCAGGCAGGCGTGAGAGTGGCCAGTGATATTAGGGTTTGTGCCACGGTGCCACGCGCGGCGCACAGGAAGCAATGGTGGTGCCAACATTGTACGTATGGTTATCTTATGGTCTTTTCCAATTCGGCATTTAGTTCCGGGTCCCCAATCAAATATCGATGACATAGTGCTGTCGCTGTACTGTACTGTATCCATCGTTCACGCGTTCACGGCTGAACCTGAACGACCTAAACATTTCGTTTGTTCCACCCTGACCGACTTCTATTCACTCCGAAACTTGATAAGCTTGTGGAGTTACAAACCTTCTGGGCATCCGAGATCATCATCATCATCATGGTCATCACCGTGGTGGTCGAAATATTCTATGTTCCAGGGACCAGGATTGTGAGCGATAAGGTTCAATCGTTTCGAAACGCATACAGTGGGTTACGTATCTCTACTATCTCCACGTTCGACCTCTGGGCGCCGTCGCCACCCTGGCACGGCACAACACTAAGTTACTATCATCATACGTTACCATTCGCATCTCCTCTGAAGAACTTTCGTGCTGACCGGAATGCGAAACATCAAATAAGCTTCACTAGAGCATTGCGCTCTGATGAAGGAGGACTGCGAGAAGAGAAGCAGTGGCCGCATAGGCCGGGACAACCATGCCCCCGCGGCGCCGACCATGCTATCATAGTACCGTGCTGTCCACCCCACGAACAAAAATGGTGTGGGAACATTTGCCCTTTTCAATGCCGCCGAAATCAAAGCCTGTTCTTTTTTTTTGGTCTTCGTTGCGTTTCCCATATGTACGGTGCCGGCGGGGACATCGGGGCACGGGTTACAATAGAACAACGGCGTTGGAGTGGCGAAGTTCTCACCCCGCCCCCCAACTCTACGCAGGGAATCTTTTCGGGTCTGAACCGTCTATTATGAGGTAGGGAAGGCCTCATGAAAGCCGTCGTCCGTACCTTACTTATGACCCCCGTTGGTCGGCGCCAGGAAAAAAACGTGGGATAGCAAGGGGAGGGGGGGATCCACTTTTCCCGGAGGACGGCCAGAAGTAACTTCCGATGATTCGTATTCGTACAATATGCACGCAGCACGCATTTTTAACCCCTCCTGCGCGCGGTTCTATGATAGGGAGGGCGGGGATTATTAGCACCGGAGGGTCAAGTCCCCGGGTGAAGTACCCACGCCCAACAGGCAATATGGGCGCGCAATGATAGCCGTCCTACTGATTCTTCATGGCACTTGTCCTGTCGGACATGAAAATCAATCAGACACGTTGCATAGACAGCGGACCAGGAAAAAGGAAACAATGAACAATAGGAAGGGAGGGGAGAGATACAGCGCGGAGAATACAAGCATTAATGCAATGACTACATTTTTCCTAGATTGGGAATGGAATACGGCGTGGCGGACTTCCCCACCGCGACTACCGCGGGTACTGCGCCGCACGACACGAGAAGCGCGTACGTACCCGCCAGTAGTGCTGCCGGTAGGAAGTCCGCCAAGTGACACAGATGTGGCGTCAGCTGTCACCAGGCAGCGGCACCGCGCGGAGGTGCGTCCCAGTTCCATACCTCGCTGATCCACTGTGCCAGGTCGACTTTGCGCTTTCCCGGCTTCGAGAACCAAGGGTGAAGAAGTATGTCACGAGGTATGGGACGCGCAGCAGGATCTTTTATTAGCCTATCCAGGACCCTCAGCACCAGAACGTCAGGGTTAAAGGGGGGACTTACGACAATGCGATAAAGTCTTTCATAGTGTCGCTCCAAGGCGCGTCTAGGTCGGACTCGTCTTCCAGCCGCGGTGGCTGTCAAGCACAACGTAAGCTTAAATGTTCTAGAACCTCAGGAAGATGGAGACAGAGAGACTATGTCGGCCCGAATACTAATCACCCACCTCGCTGGTCGTTATGTGCATAATCAGATCTACCGGCGCGAGATCGCTAGGGAAGGGGAAACGATTCTGAACGAGCTCGAGGATAGAGAGCCCCATCGACCACACGTCCGCGCGGATGGTGTATTCCGTCCCGGTAATGCGTTCGGGCTGCGATAGATAGGAGCCAGCGTGAGCGAGGGCGGCGCGCGGAATGTCACGAGGGTGCGGCGGGCCCCGACGTGCACACGCACCGCCATGTACTTGGTTGTTCCTGTGAAGGTGCCCGCGCGCGAGCCGATGAGCTCGCCCGACACGCCAAAATCGCACAGCTTGACGACGCCCTGTCGCGAGACGAGGATATTGGATGGCTTGATGTCGCGGTGGATGACCTTTTTCGAGTGCAAGTACGCGAGACCCTGCAGGACCTGGCAACGACAGCGGCGGTGACACCGCAGGAGTCAGACGTGAGACGCAAGCGGACATACACAGGGAAAAAAAGACAAGCAAAGGCACGCACCCCCTCCGCCAAAACACGCGCGACCTTCTCTCCTACGCGGCCCTTGCGCCGTCGGATCTGCTCCCCAATGCCAGCGAGGCTGCGCCCTTCACAGAGTTCCATGACGAGCTTGACCTCGCCGTTCGACGGGGACATGTACGCGCCGTAGAAGCGCACGATGTTCATGTGCCGCAGGCCCGACAGAAACGCGAGCTCGCGCGCGAGCTGCTTCAACGGGCCCTCATGTGTGATGATCGTCTTGCGCGCCAGCCGCCGCCCCGTCCGCGTGTCCTGTACTGCCTCCACCGCGCCGCTCGCGCCCTCCCCGAGGTACTCAACGACCTTCAGCACGCCATCTGACCAGCCGCCGTCCTCGCCGCAGCCAGCACCGCTACCACCCCCCTGCGAGGGCGACGGCGGCGGCGGCCGGTGCGTCTCCATCCGACGCACGAGCTGCTGCAGATCGTTCAGGGACACGATCTTCGAGATCGAGCGTGGGGTGATCGGCATGGCGGTACGTTCCTCGTCGTGGGCCCCGCCGCTTGGGGACTGTGCCATGTGCGCCAATATGGGTGCAGGCGCCGGCGGCCCTGGTCGGCCCGCCGCCGCTTCAGGTGAGCGCGCTGCATGGCCTGATACGGAGGGATTAAGGTAAACCGCGCTCCCGGAGTTGACGTTCAGCGTCAGCGACGGACGGGTGCCGGTCGCGGCAGATCTTGCGCGCGCCAACGAAGGCGCGGGCGGCAGGGGGTAAACTGGCGCTGGATGACCCGAAATCTCACTAAGCGACGGGGAGAATGCTGGGGACGACCCGCTCTGGGAACGCTGCAGCTGCGTACGAGGACCGAGGGGTCTGGGGGGTGGAACAGAATACATCACGGCAAATATCCTTGTTCAAAGTTTTTTTCTTTACTGCACGAGGAGGTCCAGATTCCAGAACGCAGGACTTTCCACGTTGTCCAAGTCACCGCACAGATGTGCGTAGGGGCAAGTGAGCGTGAACTGCAATACTGTCGTCAGCACTGGTAGATTGTCCGCGTAGTCATTGAAAGCGAGACTACATACCAGCGTCACGACGGGTACGGAGGGTGCAAGCAGGTCATAGCCACAGAAGGCATAAGATTATATACGACCGCGGCGCACACGGTTGCCATAAGGCCGAGGTGCCTGATTGCGGGGCCAAAACGTTCACGCGGTGTGTACTAACTTGAGAAGGAGACGGGAACTTGCGGTAACTTTCGCTGACGGAACACGTGTTTCAGGTGTGCCACGAAGAAAGTAAGGCGCCGTGCTCTGCTCTGTGGCTCGTGAGCGCGAGCCACGTACGCACAATTCCTGAGACCGCGCCAGAGGTTGCCAGCCGCAATGTCATTGAACGTCTTACGGTTCCGGGGATGAGTACCAAGATTGGGATAATCTTATTATTTGAACGCTCGCAGCCTTGTAATTCAATTGACATTCACTCAAATGTCCATCGCCGCGGCATGGAAGCATAAACCCAAAGGATACCACGCGAACGGTCGTTGTCAGTCACAGACCGTGAAACGTCAGGGTCACGCGTATCGCGCGGGAGATGAGCAACTGCCGCAGATTTACCCGTCCAGCACCCGATGCGGTCTGACCATATCCCACCAACTTGCAAGCAAGGAGAGCACAACGCAAGGGTGACCAGAACAGCGGCCGCCCTTCGGAGCAATGACGGCACCTGAAGAATCCCATTGCGTTGCGACAACTACCAGCGCTCCTATCGGAAGAAGCATGTTCATACTGGAAGGTGTGTCCCCAAACAATGGTCGCCGCATTTGCGATACGCGCTACGAAAACAAAACCCGCGCCACCGCTTGTGGACTGAGATAATCGATGTTCTAACACCTCGCACGGGACTGTATGCCAGCGGGCTCCTCATACAAGTCGCAAGGGTGCACACCTGTCAGCCAACGCAACTACCCAGGTCGCCGTCAAAGGCAATCCGGAATCCGATCTATGGCGCCGCCTGAGATGCCGCCCATACCCTCCCTGGCAATCCCAGCGCGCCTCCGCGCCGGACCGCTTCCTCTAGCGTTGCCATCTGCACATCTGCGCCCATCGCGCCCTGCACCTCGACTGTTGCTCCTGCCGGTCCGTTCAGTAGCACGGAGATACTCACCATTCCAGGCATCGGCGGCCGCTCGGGGAAAGTCAGCACCACAGCTGCGGGTGCAACGTAAACGTTGACTGGTATTGAAAGGGGAGTATAGGTGCCTGATAGTGCGTCAGACAAAAGGCAGGTGAAAGAAGGGTGGGCGCTGACCCGAGAGAAGCGCCCTTAATTCTTCTTCGGTTGCCTCAGCCTCAGGGCTGTCGCCTAATACGGGAGGTCCAGCGACGACCTCGGGCATCCAGGCGATTCCATTCAAGACCTCGTTTAGCCAACACTGTTCTCGCACGATCTCCAAAACAGCCCACGCCTCCTGCATATTGTACACCTGCACGCGTTCCAACAAAAATCCGGGTTCGTCGGGGGCCGTGAGCGTTAAACGCAATGGCGGATGCATATTCGTTGGAGAGACCTGTTCAGGAAATCAATAAGGTGTGTGTCCTATGAGCACGAACTAAGTACGTATGTGGCCGTGTATCGTTCCGATGATAACGCGCCTTCAGAGTTCAACTGGAGTACCATCTCGTCAGTTAAGTAAAAGATATAAATATAGAATACAAACAAGCATATCCACCCAGCTGCCTGTCATAAAAGACAGGCTCGGCCCTGTGCCTGGGTATGACAGCTCCTGGGGTTGCACCGTGCGCGCGATCTCCAACATGCGAGACTGGCTGATTACGATCCCTGCACCGAATCCCAGTACCCAGCCGTACTTTCCGGTATCAGGACCCACCGGCAATGGGAAATCGTACGAAAATCCGATCGCATTGGGGGCGAGCGGAAACGAAGGACGACCAGATAGCAATGGGTCAGCGGAGGGGGGTGGAGTATGTGGAAGCGCTGATAGTGGTACGAGAGTTAGCGTTGCACGGGTGACACCGATCGGGGGGTGGTCCCCGCCGAGGCAGTTATAAAGGTGGGTGGATGGGATATCGGATATAGGGGGCTGTGTCTGTGAGGATGTAGTCGCTGGAGCGCTACGCTGGAGAGACAGATAGGCCCGAGGGGAAAGATAAACCAGGAAGCAGAGTGTCGGGGAATGAAGATATGGAAGGCTCAACGCGTGACCACGGAGCAGAAGAACATCGAGAGGGGCAGACGAAGATCTTGTAACCCTGTCGGATTTAACATGAGCGCATGAGCACGATCGCGAGCACAAATTTTGGCCTGAGACCAAGGACTGAAGAGGTGTCGAAAAAGGAAGGAGACCTGGGATGTGGATCAAGTGAGGTACGCACTGTGTAAGGAAAGCGGCCTCTGCCTGGGTGAATTTCGCCAGCTCCTTCGCAAGCACATCTACCTCGCTAAACCAGCGAGCCCCCCCGTTGCCCTCGTGTGAGGCGAGTTCGTCGAGGCGCATTAAATACCCCAGCGCGTCGCGTAGTCTGCGTCCGTCCCCGCCTTTGGAGACGCCGCTCACTAGTCGGGAGAAGAATGCATCCATTGTCGGAGAATCGCGGCCCTCCGCAGACCCGGCGTACGACGCGTGCACGGTCGGCTCGGGTATGAGCGCGACGTCCAATACGAGAACCTTCCCCCCGAGCACGAGCGTCCCCGCGGCTGCCTCGGGGAATGCTTGCATTCCAACTGCAGAGCTCCAGGCACTGATGCGCGCCAACGTGCTTGAATCGTCAGAGGGGCCATCATACCACGTGTCAGAGCGTCTCCGCTCCTGGGCAGCACTGATGGATTTCGCCACCTGTGTACGGGACTGATCGAGGTTAGATAGGCCTGGATCGTGACGGACGTATCAGATACAAAATGTGTACCAGGTGAAGCAGGTGCTGCCCGGTAGACTGCTCCCGGAGTAACGAAACTGTCCTGGAGTCGTTAACGGCTGTGGTCGAGTGGAGTGTCACGGAATGGGCGACACGCGCGGTGGTGTCGAGGAGCGAGTGGAGAAAAGCGATGGTTTTGTCGCTTGAAGAGGAGAACGGATGTAGACCTGAGGTTTGAATATTGTCGGGCATAGATGTCTCCTGTATCGCAGACAGTAGCGTTGGGGGAATCGCTGAGCTTTCAGCCATGGTCGTGATCCGTGTAGCCGTGGCGACTCTGAACAATAATGCCGGCCCGCTGCTCTCGTACGAGTTCTCATCCCAGAACGGGCCACTTTCTCCTATACTGTACTCGCTGCCTCCAGAACTGGGAGTAGTCAGCCCATCCGAGAACGCATGGCGGCGTCAACGACGGTACTTCATCAATTGGGAGAGACGTTCGGGCACTTTGAGTATTGAGCGCTCGAACTGCTACCGAGACTCTGCGGTGCGAAGGCGTTATGTTGTTCCCTTGTATTTTCTCCTTACATCGCCCCAGCGGCCGTCACAAGGCCTATTTCCAGCGCGCGTGAGCAGATAATCAAGCTGCTGAGACCCCTACTAGTACGTCGCGTCTAGCACTTTTCTTATTTATTCATGAGGCAGTGTGTTCGTATCCCACCGCTGCGTGTGAGAATTAGCAAGCATCATACTCCAGCTGTTCGCTGTTCGCCCAGGCCATCGACTCAGTCATTACTATAAGCAAACAAGAAATACAAGTCTTCCACAAAGCGTCACTACAAGACCTCCAGCGCTTCAAAAACATCGTCGTAAAGCACCTTCTACACGAGCGCAAAGAGCTCTTGCAAGAGCAGTGTATCACGCCCTTACTCGTTTCACGCTCATGGTTTCTCATTACGTGCAGGATCTCACACGGAGGCACCCTCTTAGAGTATTCCGAGGTCGAGTTTTTGTCTGAATACGCGCCGATCAAATACAACCGTACAGATCATGGGCGACGGGATCATCTTGCAGTACTACGCGAGGCGACCGTCGTGGGCTCGGTGTCCTTCCGATGTACGTCCACGCGCTCGAAGACTTCAAAATCTCACGGCTTTCTCCCAGAGATGCCAGTTCTCGAAAGGCACTCAGATCGAAGACCCTATTGACGCAAACACCCGATCTGCCAACGGTCCAACGCCTCGCACCACCTTCACACGTTACGCCGGGTCTTTTTCACCACTGAGGATGCCTCATCGGCGGACGTGGACATGCTCCTTGGCTCGGCCGATGAGTCCGACGCCTTTCTTCCGCCGGATCGGACGCGGTCTACAACCAGCGCGCGTAACACGGGGGGCGACGCGGCGTCTGCATCTGCGCTGCTGCGGAATGGCACGGCGCTGCAGAAAGAGCTAGCGGCACAGATGACAGGCCAGCTGCAGCGGAACGCGGGGCACTTCTCCGGCGCACTGGTGGCGGACCAGGGGGGTCTTCGCGTCGCAGAGGAGAAGTGGGTGCGGACCTGGACGTGATGAAGTGGGACCCCGTGCAGCTGCGGGATCAACGCGGAAAAGCACCTGTGACGAAGTGTCTGACGGTATCGAGCGTCGTCGTCGTCGCGATGGCGTTTTTGGTAATGTTTTTTGTCATTCGGTTCACATGAGAGGCGATTGGAGACGGTCCTTGGCGTCGCAATGAACCAGTTACTTTTCAGGCTATTATGTGTGTGCCGGTGAATTTAATCGCTCGACAAACTCACGTTACACGGTGGCAAAGTGTCGACACCACGCCTGTGGCGGACCGACTTGTCAGTGTGTCGCCTCAATGAGCTAATATTGTCACATTACACTTCAGATCGCCTAAAGAAAATCTACGGATCACTGTAGCAGTTCTATCTAGATGTCAATACTACAGGTCGTCCAACGCTGTCCATGTACGAAAGTCGAAAGATCGAGGCGGGTTTCATACTCGCCGGCAACCCAGATATTACTCGGGCGATGAAGACTTGTTCTATGTGTTTGCGGGATCCACATGAGGAGTTCACCTCCACTACCACATATCCATCCCTCGTCGATCGCGGAGTGGTCAGTAAAGTCGACGTGACTTGTAGTTTCCGCATTTCCTGTGGTAGCGTCCAACATACGAATTGTTCGATCAGATGAGCTCGAGACGATGCGCTGGCCATCGGGTGAGAATCCCGCAGACAAGACAGAATCCATGTGACCAGTAAACGGGCCCGCCTCTGTCTCTCCCGTGGTCGCGTTCCACACACGAATTGTTCCATCGGAAGAGCCAGAGACGATGCGCTGGCCATCGGGCGAGAATCCCACAGACCAGACCGAATCCGTGTGACCAGTAAACGGGCCCGCCTCTGTCTCTCCCGTGGTGGCGTTCCACACACGAATTGTTCGATCTCCCGAGCCTGAGACGATCCGCTGGCCATCAGGCGAGAATCCCACAGACGGAACCCAAGACGTGTGACCAGTAAACGGGCCCGCCTCTGTCTCTCCTGTGGTGGCGTTCCACACACGAATTGTTCCATCATGCGAGCCTGAGACGATCCGCTGGCCATCGGGCGAGAATCCCACAGACAGGACCCAATTGCTGTGACCAGTAAACAGACTCGCCTCTGTCTCTCCCGTGGTGGCGTTCCACACACGAATTGTTCCATCGTCCGAGCCTGAGACGATCCGCTGGCCATCGGGCGAGAATCCCACAGATAAGACCGAAGACGTGTGACCAGTAAACAGGCCCGCCTCTGTCTCTCCCGTGGTGGCGTTCCACACACGAATTGTTCGATCGGAAGAGCCTGAGACGATCCGCTGGCCATCGGGCGAGAATCCCACAGACAAGACCCAATCTGTGTGACCAGTAAACGGGCCCGCCTCTGTCTCTCCCGTGGTGGCGTTCCACACACGAATTGTTCGATCGGAAGAGCCTGAGACGATACGCTGGCCATCGGGCGAGAATCCCACAGACAAGACCCAATCTGTGTGACCAGTAAACAGGCCCGCCTCTGTCTCTCCCGTGGTGGCGTTCCACACACGAATTGTTCCATCGTGCGAGCCTGAGACGATCCGCTGGCCATCGGGCGAGAATCCCACAGACCTGACCCAATGCATGTGACCAGTAAACGGGCCCGCCTCTGTCTCTCCCGTGGTCGCGTTCCACACACGAATTGTTCGATCGGAAGAGCCTGAGACGATCCGCTGGCCATCGGGCGAGAATCCCACAGACCAGACCGAATTCGTGTGACCAGTAAACGGGCCCGCCTCTGTCTCTCCCGTGGTCACGTTCCACACACGAATTGTTCGATCGTCCGAGCCTGAGACGATCCGCTGGCCATCGGGCGAGAATCCCACAGACAAGACAGAATCCGTGTGACCAGTAAACGGGCCTGCCTCCGCCTCTCCCGTGGTCACGTTCCACACACGAATTGTTCCATCGTCCGAGCCTGAGACGATCCGCCGGCCATCGGGCGAGAATCCCACAGACTGGACCGAAGACGTGTGACCAGTAAACAGGCCCGCCTCTGTCTCTCCCGTGGTGGCGTTCCACACACGAATTGTTCCATCATGCGAGCCTGAGACGATCCGCTGGCCATCGGGCGAGAATCCCACAGACCGGACCGAATTGGTGTGACCAGTAAACGGGCCCGCCTCTGTCTTTCCCGTGGTCGCGTTCCACACACGAATTGTTCGATCGGAAGAGCCTGAGACGATCCGCTGGCCATCGGGCGAGAATCCCACAGACCAGACCGAATCCGTGTGACCAGTAAACGGGTCCGCCTCTGTCTCTCCCGTGGTGGCATTCCACACACGAATTGTTCCATCGGAAGCGCCTGAGACAATCCGCTGGCCATCCGGTGAGATGGTAACGCAAAAGAACTCAACCCCAACGACTGGGATCACCATCTCCGATGATGGCCAATGAGATAATCGCCCACGTTCCACGCGTAATATTCGAGGAAATGAGCTTGAATAACATGCAGAGAGAGGAGAACGAGACGGCGCAAATGGTAGAGCAGAAAGATAGACATGTGGAGCACTCTTTGCCATGGCCATCCCGAAATGCCGTATAAATACAGATGCATCATTGACCAACGACTTCAATTCCTGTAGCTCCGTCTGAGAGACCTGTTGCAATCGTGATTATTAGTTGTTCGCCTTCCTCATCGAATTAACAATTGAACTTACACCTTGTTTATCGGCTTGACCAGAGGCTAACCACATGTTCATAGCCGAGCATGCTGCCGAAGCAAGACTCAGATTGTTCGTCAAGCTGAGGACCTCCAACCAAAACAGAAGTTTCTTCGAGAAGAAGCTTCCAAGTTTTCCAAACAGATCGCCTTCGAAGCCAATATGTTCCATATGATCGTCCCAGAAACGACAGGCATACGACAGAGCGGGCGAAATGTGTTTATCAATGCGGGAGCTAAGGTCTGTGACATCCTTGTTTGCGAGATACGATGTTTCGAGATTGCAGATGTTGAATTTGAGATCTTTGAGCAGTAGACCGAGACAGGAATGCGCCAACTGACGGTGAGTGTCATGAAGGTCGACCCAAAAATTACCGCTCTTCTCTTTACTGGTGAGGAAATCGCGGAATGATGCATGAAGAGGTATGATGGGAAGAGTTTCATCGGATGAATTGACATTACTCAACAACGAGCCAAGGCGACGGAGCAATATGACAACGGCATTACTGTCGTCGTCGTCGTTGTCGGAGGCGTGTCGTCGCAGAGTGTTCAGGGAGCGGATACTGAGAGGTTCAATTGCAGTGACGAGCTGTCCCACGACAGTGCGAAATAGGAGCCGTGCTTCGCGGTCTGTGAAGTATCCTTCGAGGACTTCCTTGTATAGTTCATCCAAAGGGCCTTGTCCATCGCGATTCGCACTGGGTCTTAAAAGATGGCTTATAACCTTTTTCCTGTTAAAACCAAAATGCCCGGGAGGATCTAGGATGATTTGACTGGCAACCGCTGCCCACTGAAACAATCCCTCCGCCTTTATTGTCAGATCGTTGCCGTAATTTCTGAACTCCTCCGAGGGGAGCCTATCCCGAAGAAACGCGGAAATATCGTCACGCATTTTGGCGGCCAGCTCAGAATCGTTCATGCGTTTGATCCTGACTGATGGCGCCCCAACTAGCGCTGACTCGATGCCGTTCTCTGGCCGCGAGGTAATGAGCACACGGAAGTTCGACGGGAGTCCGATGAGGTTCTTAGCGAGAAACGTGTGTAACCCCGTTCTACCAGTCGCATCCCCACTCTCATCCAGGGCGTCGATTACAACAAGTATGGGACCGACGATGTGTAGGTCCTTGAGCGGCTCCAGGATAAGGGATCGAAACAGGGTATCATAGTCACGTGAACCGACTCGAAGAGAGGAGTTGCCCTTCACGACGCTTCCAAGCGCGGCTTTAAACGAGGGATAGCGATCGGAGAGATCGCGAGCAAGAGTCGTGAAGAGGTGGTAAGCTTCCCGCTTGGATTGTTCCTTCCGCAAAAAGATAAACGATGACGTAAGACGATGGATTTTGTCGAAGCGACGTGCGATCTCGTGCGCAATCGATGACTTTCCCGTGCCAGCTTGCCCGAAAAGAACGAGACAACGCTCCGAAGCGGGATTGTTCACCCAGTTCTCAATGAAGTCCAGGAACGCCGTGCGCGTTCCCATGAGACAGCCCTTGTCGGGTGTGAATCGTGAGCCTGTCCCGTATGGAATTTCTCTGATGTTTGCGTCTAGCTCTGTGACAATAATCCTCAGATCGAGAACCCTCAGGGTATCAGGACTACGTACCGGCGTCTGACACTTGGCTAGACACCCACTTCAACTGGGTAGCCATACCGTCGAGCTGACTTGATATCCTGCCCACGCTGGCCGAGATTATTCCCACATCGTCCAGAATTTGTAGTGCGGTTATCTCTGTGGTAATGGTGGCTTCATCCAAGAAGGCCCTTCGGTGTTCGAGAAGGGTAGAGCAGAAGTCCTCGATTTTTTTGTCGACCTGGATGCCAGTATTCTTCAATATTCGCTTCCCTAAAACCGCATGTTTACGTCGGGCCACTGAAATGGGTAAGGATTACGTACAAAATTGCGAATCCTTCGCGTATGATCGGATAAAGTCACAGCAATTACAGACATGTTGCAACATGAGCGTGAGGATTCGTGCTTGCTTGGAATCACGGCCGATAGCCTTGAAACGGTCCTCCTGGTTTGCGAAATCAAAGGAATCGTGCACAGCGGCAAGTAAGGTTCGGATGTTGTCGTCGCGTTGAAACTGTTCTAGGAGGGTCTAGCGTACAAATGAACATTGTATTTCAACCCGACAATGGAGCGAAGAGCTCACCTTGGGGATCGCGAAGAGCAGACCATATGCCATCTTTGCATACGGGTGGAGCTGAGGGCGAAATTCGGCTCGGTCAAGGATTGGCAGCAAGGAGATCGCGACGCACTTCCGCAACTGGGCTCACAGTATCCATCACCCACTTGATCCTCTCAAGAGCACCTTCCCATGTATTCGAGAGATTAATTGTCGCCATAGCTTCGCCGGCGCCATGGAGAGCAATCTCAGCATGTGAGGGTGTTTCAGAGCCGGTGGCGATGGTGGATCGAATGGAATCCAGGGGCACAGAGGGCTTCTCAGCTTCTCCAGAAGGCGAGTCGTTGATTTTGGTCGATTGGAGATCGGGGGCGTCGGTGGGCAAGATCGGATAGGAAGTTGTGTTCGGTGATACAACGACTGTCAAATAGAGCGTGACTAGCGGGATCGACTGTCCAGTCTGTCTGTCGCCATTAGTGAGGACAAAAGGGGTATCTATCACCTAAGATGTTAGCGGGTGGAACAAGTGAGGTTTCAATATGAAACGAACCGATTTGGGATTCGACGGGTATCATCTCATGCGTTCCAATGAGGGTGTCTCGACGCGCCTTCCGTTTCGCATAAAGGCGTAGTATAAGAGGTGTAGACGGTTGTAGAATGCTGAACAGATCTCTCAGCCGAAGAAGAGGACTAAAAAGTGATGGCTTACAAGGCACCAAGGCTCTCGCCCCATCTCGCCGTCTGCCTCTTAGCCGGAACACTTGGCGTCTTCTTTTCTGTCGCCTGACTGGCGACAATAACAAAGAACTTTAGGCCAAAAATATTCTGTAGTTTAGGAAGATTGTCTGCCCGGAGGACTGAAAGAGAAATTAAAATGCTTATCGGGGATTCAACGGGTCAGGATTCATGTACATACCGATCACCTCAACACGGAGCTGGGATGGGCCTCCCTGCGGTTCGGCGTCTGGAGGGCTGTCCAAGGACGGTCCTTGAGCGAGTAGCGGAACACGTGTATTTTGCTGCGCTGAGGGACCCGGGCTGGAGTAGTGAGTCAGTATCAAGTCACGGGTGAATGGGCATTGTTTTACGCACGAATTCGAGAAGATTTGCCGGTCTTGTGCAGTCGCCATACTGGATGCTTGTTTCGTGGTTAGAGTTGGAGTGTCGGGGTACTGTTATCACGATGCCGCTATCGATCGCACTAGCACGTCACCTGATGCATCGCGTGACGATCGGTGCGAAGTCTACTTACCGTAATCCGTAAGCGCGTCGACTTGTCCAGGGGCAACTCCTACTCGCTCGCATCAGCTACAAAGCCCCTTACAAAAATGCTTGCTGCTCGTGCCCGTGTAGTCTCAAGAGCTCTCTCTACGGCGCGGGGGCTGTCCTCGACGGTGTGCAACCTATCCGATGGAACTCCTCCCAAGCCCCCGCCTCCGATCGACGACTCGACGTCCGCGCTCGACTACAAGACGTCGCACAAGGTCAGGCCCCCGCCCCTTCCGAAGATGGACCTGCCGCGGTCACGGTCCGCAGAAGAGGCCGTGACGAACATCCTCTACAACACGCCTCCACCGAGCCTACAGCCCTACAAAAAGTAAGTAGCACTATTTTTTTTTCTCGTTTTCATTTCCGTTTTCTTGTACGGCCACGTGTTTACAATCTTTTTTTTTTTCTCATCGCGGGGGGCTGACGAAACGTGTCCCTCAGGCATGTGCTCAACTGTCTCGTCCAGAACGAGCCCGGTGTGCTATCGCGCGTATCTGGGATTCTCGCAGGCCGCGGATTCAACATCGACTCGCTCGTCGTATGCCGCACCGAAATACGGGACCTAAGTCGCATGTGCATCGTCATCAGCGGGCAAGACGGCGTCGTCGAGCAAGCACGCCGACAGCTCGAGGACCTCGTGCGTCTTCCCCTCCTCCCTCCATCATCATCCCTCCCTCCCTCACAGACCTCTCACACAGGTGCCGGTGTGGGCCGTACTGGACTACACCGAGACGCGCACGATCTCGCGCGAGCTGCTCCTCGTCAAAGTATCCATCCTCGGGCCCGAGTACCTCGAGGACCAGCTCGAAGGCGGGCCGTCGCACGAGCCGCGGGCGGCGCACCGGGCGCACGCCGAGCAGACCAAGCTCGAGCGCGAGATGGTGCTCGCGCGCCACTTTGAGGAGTCCACGCGCCCGCCGCCGCAGCCGGCAGTCGGAGGGAGAGGAGGGCGGGAAGTCGCTCACGCCGAGCGAGGCGCTGCGCCAGCGGCATCAGCATCTGCACTCGCTGCACGTGCTCGCGAACCAGTTTGGCGCGAGGTTGGTGGACGTGAGCGACCATAGCGTGATCGTCGAGATGACGGGGAAGACGTCGCGCGTCGAGGCGTTCCTTGCCCTCGTCAAACCGTTCGGGATCATCGAGTCTGCGCGTACTGGTGCGTTTTTTTTTTTTTTTTTTTAGCGCTAGTTCGTTGTTGTGTTGAGGTTTGCTGTCTTTTTTTAGGGTTGATGGCTATGCCGCGCACCCCTATTGCTGGATTGGCCGAGGACGACGCCTCCGGTGACGCAGGGTCAACTGTCGATGCGAGCTTGCTTCCTCCCGGCTAGACAGCCTCCAAAACCTAAGACCGAAATCTAAAAAGTATCTTTTTGCCTTTACACATACTTTCAATTCAAATGCTCTTTTCCAAAACTCACAAAGATCTGATTGCGAATGGATGGATGGTATTGAACGAAGAGAAAATGCAGCAAAAATAAATAGACACTTTTAAACGGAAACATTCGGTCTGTGTGCGATATAACAAAAACGGGGTCCACAAAAATTAAGGAAAAAACCAAGGGATCGTCGCTGCGCGAACCAAAACCTCTCACACTCGTGAGTCACCTTGCTCTTCCCGAAAGCTTAAACACCAAAAAAAAGAATCATAAGTTACCGAAATTGCCCCTAATCATGTACAGAATTCACGCCTTTGCTTGCTTGCCGTATTCGTCTTGGGATGGTAGAGAAAAAAAAGGGGGATATTGAGGAGAGGAAAGGGGGTGACGGAATCGTGGGTTCGGTTTCAGCGGGTAACCTTGGTGTTGCCGATGGTGTGCGAGTACGGGTGCGGGTGCGGTCGTGCGTAGTGGTAGTTGTGGGTGATGGAGTAGAAAAATTTACAGGAACGAAGATCGAGGGGCGAGGGGCGAAGGAAAACGAGCTTGAGATCCACGGAGAACACTGGGGGCATATAAAAACGACGATAAATTATGTGCGTGCAGCGCTAACATTGTTATTATTGTTGCTCGTGGATGGCTTGCGCTCGCGATTCTGCGTGGCGTGCTGTTGCAGGGCCTCGGTTATGCGCCGCACCCACGCGTCTGCCGCGGTCTCGCTATCGACGATAAAAAAGGCCGACTTGGCTGTCTGTCGCACATCACGTCAGCACGTCAGTTAGCACACGCGAGCGTCAGCACGTACGGTCAACACGACGAACTCCTTAGCGCCCTTGCGTTCAACACCCGTGATCATCCCGCGCGCCTCGTCGCTCTTCGTGCGCTTCTCACGGCCCGTCGATGGTGGCGCCTGTGCCTCGCGCAGCGCAAACTCGGCCTTGATTCCGACCCCGCGTCCGCTCTTCAGCGGCTTGAGGCATACCAACCGGTGGCTCGTCAGCGCGAGCTCGCGTACTTTCGGTTTGCGCTGCGATACCGGCAGCGGCAGCAGCAGCCGCGACGTGCGCCGTTTCAGCGCCGTTTCCCCCACGGGGGCATGGAACAAGATCGTCTCGCCCGCGCTTAGCGCCGACGCCCTGAAACAGCATGCAATGTCGTCATCAGACGCCTGACACACGGGAGGGAAGGGGGGACCGTACCAGTCTGGCGAATCGACAGAAGTGGACGGGGGTGTCCCACGCGCGGGCGTTGGGCTTCGCGTGCGCAGCCTGCCTCGGTGGATCCCCATTGCTTCAAGCGCGGCGCTGAGCTTCTCAACAGGGCTCCCGTCCGACGAACTCGTAGCATACGAATCGCGCACCGCACGCGGCACACGTAGCGGCGCGCTGGTCCGCGGTGGCACCTCGCCCGGAGCCGTTCCGCCCTCTCCGTCTCCCGTCTCCGTGCTCGAACTCACCGGGCTCGCCCGTTCTTCATCTTTGTCGTCCCCCGGTCCGGGACCAGGACCATGACCAGGGCCAGGACGCACGCCAGAGCCAGTAGCCTCGCCAGTAGCCGCATCGCCCGCGACCGCGACCGCGCCAGTGCCCGGACCTGTATTCTTCGACGCTCTGTCAATCCCGGGCAGAGCAAAGTGTATCCCGTAAGTCCCACTGACAGTCCCATCCGTGCCGGCGTCATCCGAGTGCTCGCCCCGTGCATCCTCGACATCATCCGTGGCCATCGCAGCACCTGCACCGTCGACGGCCCCAAGTAGAGGATGGGCCTCGCGCGCGTAATCTGGCATTTCTCCGTGCGGTCCTATTTCTTCAGGTGGTATGGCGGGTGGTGACACATACGCCTGTGCATCGGGGGCCCATTCGATCCCGTCATCCCCGGGTGCTCGTATGCGCACGTGCCCATGTGCATGTGCATGTGGGCCGTCTGAGCTTCCGTCTTCGTCGTCTTCGTCGTCGCTCCCATCTGGACCGACAAGTTCATCCCATGTCGCGCCGACATCGTCCCATTCGTCAGCGGGTGCCGGCTCGCGTCGTACGAGTCCAGTCTCTAGTGGTGGTGCCGGGTCATCCCAGAGTGTGTCCCAGTGAATAGTTGCAAAGAATGGGTGCGCGCGCAATTCCTCCATCGAATAATCGCTCCCAGCTAGACCGGCGCCTAATCGTTCCAGTGGATCACGTACCTATGCCGATAATGCATGAGCACAGATTGATAAATGAATTCAGGGTGAAGCGCACCAGGAGGCGTCGCACGAGGTCGGCAGCTTCTGGATCGAAGCCCTCAGGAAACGTGTAGTCAAGCTGCTTGATCTTTTGCCATGTCAGATACTCGGACAACCCTTGGAACGCGAATCGACCAGCGATCATTTGGTATAGCACACAACCCAGTGCCCACAAGTCCGAACTATAATCACAAGCGATATCAGCGACACCGCGAATAAGCAATCAGCTGAATGAATATGGATGTGCCATACCTCTTGCTCGTCTCATTTGCTTCAAGCAACTCCGGAGAGACGTATTGCGCGGTACCGACAAACGTCTTGGTCGCACGTTCGGCTAGGATGATATAGCATGAGGCCTTTTCGCCATCCACGAAATGAAGAAACGAACGTGGCACATCGATTAATTTCCCGGTTCCAAAGTCCGTAACTTTGATTCGGAAGTCATCGTCCAGCAGCAAGTTTTCCGGTTTGAGGTCGCTGGCAACGGGGATCAACAAGTGGAGAACAGTAATAGCGCGACACGTGCGCACCGGTGAATGACGCCACGTAAATGCATGTAGTCGAGGGCATCAACAAGCTGGGCAGTATAGTATCGCGCGCATGCCGTTGACAGCGAGCCCATGCGCGAGATCCGGCTTTGGAGTTCTCCGTTGCGTGCGAGGTCGAGAACAAAGTCTGGGCTAGATGTCAGCGGACAGCTACTCAGAACCCTTGTCAAAGAAGGAAGAGGTGTGGGTCTCCAAAGGTATGCATATGAGAACCCGCAGACACCAAAAGTGAAACGTGTCGCCCCGAAGTGACGTGAACATTCTCTTTCAGCACGAAGCCATGGCGATCGGTTTGTTAACCGAGCACGGGGGAGAGGGCATGGGTATCAGAGGCTTGTTGCCCAACCATACCGAAATGGACGGCGCCGTTGCAACCAATTACGGTATGCAGGGTGAGTGCAGGAAGCGAGCGCCTACTGGAGGCTGCCTGAGGGGAAGACAGCCGCGACGGAAAATCTTCGGCGGTAGCCAGAGGACGATCGCGACGGCCGGCTACTACTCGACGGAAAAGGAAAGAGAAAGTGGAGACTCACAAAGGCTCCAATCATCTTGGAAGGCCCAGTGTAAACGCACGATACCCGGATGACCAGAGCCGAGGCGGACGAGGGTATTTTTTTCAGCGAGAGCGGTTTGGAGCTTGTTGTTGCGCTTGAGGTGACCCTTGTCAAGGACCTTAATGGCATATTCTTGTCTCGTTGCGCGGTGTGTGCCGTGTATCACCTGTGATCAGTAGCATGTAAGCAAGGCAGTGCTCGGTGGAGGAACTGACAAAGACAGAAAACGCACAGTGGAGTATGAACCTTCGCCGAGGATGTCACCAAATTCGAAATCGTCTGCGCTGAGACGACCATTCGCTGAGCTACTGCGAGACTTGGACTTTGAGTTGGCGCGAGAGCGACCGGCAGGTGAATCTATAGGCTGATCCGCGATACCGAGCTCGCGGGTGATGTAAGCGGGGGGTCGAGACGCCTTTGGAGTGGGTGGACCCCCGGGGCTCCTAGAGCGAGGGGAAGAGAATGTTCGTATTGGGCGGGGACGAACGGGTAGAACTAGGGAGGTGGTAGAACTAGACGAGGAAGAGGAAGATATGACCGATGCATTTCGACTGAGGTCAGCCAAAGACGGCTTGTGACTTGGTAGTTCAGGTGAAGGAGTTGGCGGTTCGACGGTGATCATATCTGAGTCAAGACACAGTCAAATTTCTGTTGAAAGGTCAGGTTGAAGCCGAGGGAGAGGGAAAAGGGAAAAGGGAAGGAAAAGGGAAAGAAAGGGAAAAGACGAGTCGAGGTCGAGGTCAATTCGATTTCAACGCAGGCAAGCAGCACTCAGTAATTGCTTCACGTGACCATTCCGGAATCAAAAGAGCACGACGATTTGACTAGGAATAAATAAATAAAATAATACCCGAATCGGGACGCGTGTCTAGAGTGTCAAGTGCCGAGACTCTCAATCGCCCCTTCTCACACCCTGTACAGTACAGCCACGTTGCGCAACTCCAAGATGTATGCGGTTCCGATCGAACTGGAACCAGAACAACTAGAACTAGAACTAAAAAAAACAATGCTCTTCTTCATTCCTCCACACAACAACACCCAATCATTCAGTAACGGAAATGCTATGCCGCTCCCTCTTGATGCCTCGGATCGAGTTCCGGCTGACGACGTGAAACCCGGTATGGCCACACGCATACATCATCATAACGGCACATTCTCGCCCGGGTGTTTTGATGTTGATTGCATGATGTCAAATTTCTCCAGATTACCCCACACGCTTTCCGCATCTTCCTCTAAATTCACTCGCTCGCGTTACAGCCGAAGTACCCAACTGAGTCCCTATCTATCAAAAATGGCAAAGGATTGGGCGTACTGCATTGGGGTACCTCTTCTATAGGCCAAGGCCAACTCCTTTATTCCGATCGTTATAAGGTGCTGTGGTACGGACTTTTCCTCATTCGGGTTAGCGGTCGGCGGTACAACCACAGAATCCCTTCGTTCTGTGGGCGTTCGGAACGGTACCTATGACGAAACGCACATCACTAACTTGCAGTATCTTCTCCCCACTCGTGTGAACCCCTGGCGGCTTCTGTGTGCGTCACCAAGGTCTTGTTTGCACAAACAATATGCTCACATGACTCAGCTAAAGAAACAAAGAAACAACCGGAACATCTATGGTCGCCCGTCCGCGGTGCCCCAGACCGTGGCACCACCGCTAGATGTCTGCATCCCCTTTCTGCAATATTGGTGTCGCCTTTCTGCTCGGCACCCACAATTTGAAATTTACGACGTGAGAAAACTCAACTCAACGCCCACAAGTCATGCCCCAGCGCGCGGTGGGACATTGTGCTCGACGCGCGCTCTAGTTCTTCCGGAACTTCTCCAAACGTGTACCATTTCCAGGAAGGCGATCATCTCTCTGTCTCCCTATGGCGTTTTTTTGCTTTTTGTTTGGGGGAAGGGGGGGGGGGGGGGGGGGGGGGCAGACTACAGTACCTCGGAACTTGGGATTACGCTCCTTTCGGGAGGCGACTTTGACGCATGCCGGACCCAGGAAATGCGCGGCTTTTGGGCATGCCCCAGCCTGAAACGTTTTGCACAAATGACAGGGTACATTTACCCGTCCTATACCCCCCGATCAGGTATGTTCCGCAGCGCTACCGCTCACGAGACTTGCGTTCCAGCATTCCCCTGGAGGCCTGACAGCAGGAGGAGGGCACAGTGACACACCGCACTATCGGCCGGCTCTTATTCCCGCAACACTTCATTGGGCTGCTGCCACATGTCCCTTGGCTTACCAACTTTCATTCTCCTTTTTTCTCCGCATCGTTTGCACCCGCATTTTTCTCCGCTGCGCAGACGCCGCGCTTCTCAATATATTCTTTCCAATATATTCTACCCTGCCGCGGCTACAGCAGCCCGACATGTCAAGAACGCACCAAAAGATAGCATGGTGGCACAAAATGTCATACGAGTCACATCAGTGTCACATCCCCCTTCAGACGGAAGAGACGACGACGCCATTCAGCGTGGGCGTGTCATGATACATCATACGTGATCCGAACTTACACGACGTGCTCTTCATAAGCACCTCTCCGATGACCTGCACACCGCAAACCGGCGATGCTACCTCCCGTAACAACAGTAAGCCCCGTTTTGTGCGGATCAATCACCCGCCGGAGAAGTGCTGCGGTGGGCACCGAAGTCCGCCTCCGGGACCGTGTAGTATTCACTGGGGGGTAGAGCAGAGCCGCTCCCGCTCCCAAATCCGTACCAATTCGATGAAAAGCAGCGCGCGCCACGTGGTGAGAAAAACCCTTGATTTTAGGTGGAGTGGGGTAATCAAGTGATTTGAAGAGATGCACGTCATTTGACGCCGCGGCGCCGGAGTCGTGTCCAGAGACCCCATTACACCGTGGCCGGTCGTCGCATGAACCACGGCCTAGTACCCCATTAGCTTGGCAAAGTTACCGCCGATGCCCAATTCCAGCCTCGGTCTTCATCCTCACCCCAAGTAAAAAAAGAGAGAAGATGAGAAGGATTGACGGACCCACAACCGTGAATGGTTGAGCACGCCAGTCGTGTTCGTCCTCTCCTTTGTTTTTGTTTTTGTTTGTAGCCGAGCACGAGGCGAGTCGGATGAAGTGTGACGCGCGGCGTGTGGCCACAAAGCCGACATGATAAATGTCGTCACTGTCTGCCGTAAAATGGGTGTGGGTCTCGACATTGCGATGCACTACAGTTATTCCTTGGCAATAATCGACCGCGGGAGGGCAACATCATGGCACGTGCGGGATTGGACGATAGACTTTTGGAGTCGTGAGAACCCGTGAGGAAATGGCGCGCACGCATCGTGCAGTGAGTGTAAGTTACCAGCGCCAGGTGCAGTCCGATTCGGGAGGCACGGGGCCAGGTCTCTCCTGCTCCACGCGGCGGGGCAGTACGGCGCGGAACATGATGCATGATGGACTACACGTGCACCGATCCCCGCGTGGGCTCGACCCGTCTTGCCTTGGTGGCGCACGATGCCAGGGACGCCCTTGAAGTACTGTAACTGTAATACGACACAAAAGGGGTTCGCGGCCTGAGAGGGGCAAGGCACACGACGCCTCAGGCGTACCTTGGCTGTTCCTGAACATCGTGGTGGGTGATGACATATTGATTTGGCACGCGCAGTGGTAGCAGCGCGGTGAGGGCGCATTTGCATACATATACTGTATGTGATTGCGTGCCTGAGGGGGAGGTCACGCGAAGGGCACAGGGGCCGGTACCGCTATTCGTCCGTGCGCAGGCCCAACAAGAAGCTGCATATACTATACTTCCGTGTGTACCTCGCGTCGGACGGCCTCACTAGTGAGCGGTACCGGTCGGCTGCGCGAAGGCATCAGTTCCCACAGAGATCGTCGATTGGGCTCTGGCAACATGAGACGCGCGAGAGTAAACTGCATAGGAGCGGCGCTTTGACGCGAACGATCCTACAGGGAGGGACCCGGTGGATTGCTTGTAAGAGTTGTGTTCCGAGCAGGTTCTGAGAAAGAAGTGCAGAAGAAAAATGCGTGCATCGTCCTGTCATTGCGGGTGTCATGAGGAGAGACGAACCACGGAATTCTGCGCGTATGCATGCATCCGTTCATACGCGCAGTACGCCGATGCCCACATAACCATCCAAGGATACGAGCAGAATCATAATGCTTGCGCACATGCCTTGGGCGCTGTACGATATACTGATGGGTCAGGCCGTAACACGGTCGCCACTTGAGAGGGGAAGCGAGCAACATTACACCGGTGGGGGTAGAAGGACTCACCAGGTGATTCCTGGGCTATCTCGTTTCCCGCGCGGGTAGGACATCTCAACTGGGACCAGACGCGGTCGACGGCTGAGGGGAAATCAGACCCACATACCCAATGGAGTGTCGGTACGACTACATCATAGTCGTATCACGCACGGATGGGTGAGCGGCGTATGTATACGAGCACGACCCTTCCGCCAGTCGGTATACACTGCTCGCAGGGGTTGCTCCCGACCACACGCAAACAACGTCCCCACCATGATATCATTGGGAATATATGCAGAGGTTGTTGTCGTCGTAGCGCAGAGCAAACATTTTGGAATTCGGGTCACTATTCGATGATTCCCAATCTGCGTCGCGTAAAAAAAGCGCAGAGACGGACCGCGCGAATCTAATTTCAGAAGCGCGCTTTCAGTGGGAGGTAGCAGTAAGTAGAGAGAGGGTCGTGCAGCGGCAGACTTCTGCATCTGGCAATTACACTCGACGCGCAGGGATTTCATGAACTCAGAGGCGGTGGTATCGTATGCACCGCGCATAGTTGTTAAGGTATCATACGAGAAACTTCCAGGGCGTTCAAGGTGCTTGAGTTGTTGCAACGACTGTCGAGTCGCAAGAGTACGGTCAGTACGACTCATCAGTGACCCCCATGCTGAGGTCAATAGCTAAGGCCGATTGGACGCCGATTATAGTTCCAGGGTTCTTCCAGAATTAGTAACGTGAGTTCGAGTGAACGCGATCTCCTCTAGAGCATTGACTTGCCAAATTTCCCATTTTTGTAGATGTATATACATAGAGTATACTTCTGGTGCCGTGACCAGTCCTTGTCTCCGGATGCAACAAACTGACTGGCCCCAGGCACTATCGGAATAGAGATCATGTCGTAATAGAGGGCGGGTTCGTTGCAAAGTGACACGGGTCTAAGCTGTCAGGAGCGTGGTCATTGATCCAAAGCTACTAGTATTCCTGCGAATAAGATGAAGAACTTCAGTCAAGTTATTCATCTTGTTCGTAATGTGCGTAGTGTTGCTCGAGTCCCGGCTAGGGCGACCCCACACCGGATGTGCCTTGAGGGTATCGATGGCAGCGCCTGACCCAACACCGGAGCGGGGCCATGGAGTTGACCTATCGGAAAGGTGACGTCTACTCGCCCTCACTGGTAGGCGGTATATACTGAAAGAGGTAATGCCAGAGTATGTAAGGCAAATATTGCGATTGAAGTAGGGTGAAAGACCAGAAAGGGAGGAGAACGAACGCGTCGGTTCTTCTTCGAAAGAACACCTACTATGCTTGTCAGATGATGTCAAGGGTTCGCGGCCTCCAAGTTCATTGTGCTGGAAGCCATTATCTCCTTCCGGGTCTCCGCCGCGCCATATTACTAGTATAAGGCACTGCGTACCTCTTCTGCGGCGCCGTTCGTCCATTATCTTATCGGCGAAGAATTCTTGATGCCCGTCGATGGTCATAAGTTCCGCGGGAAAGTGTGCGTGCAGGAAATAGTGAAATAGTGTCGTCATTTTCCTTGAAGGCCCGGGGTTGTACTTCCGAGGGCCTGGGGCGCAAAATGTTCCCGGGTTTTCTGGTAGGTCGCATGGCAGTAGAGGTGACGTGCGCCCCATCGAACCCTCACATGCACGTAGTGGCTGGCACCAGAAGCAAATTGGCGTACATCACAAGCACGCACCGTTTACACTGTCTGGAAACGACGTATGTAGGTTGCGTTTCTAAGCCTTCCAAATAAATGGTATTACTTTACTCTAAAGACCTACACGGATTCAAATGCCCCCATTAATCCAATCACGAATCGATCAAGACTGCTTCTCAACACCCTTGAGCAGCTAGATTATTGACCTAGTAGAAAGCTGCAAAATCCATTGCGTCAGGCTTATCAATCGGAATACCAGGCAGAGCTCCTGCATCTCTTGTGTCCGCGTCGCGCCGTGCGACTTTGGTTAAGCTAGTAGAAGTGCGGATGGGCATCAACTTCGGTAGCGTCAGATTTTCAGGGTCTGTACCGAACGCAGTGTCGGTGGCCGCAGTGACTGTCGGTTACAAGGAATCACTAATGACGGCCGAGGGTACACAAAGGCACACCAAAATGGCAACGGGTTGCACTGAATAGCTGGTACAATCCGAGTCATGAGACGACATAAAGCACCGCGATGTCAGATTTTCCGAGTCCAAGTTCCTTGTGGAGGTCGAGGCGAGAGCGGTATACCAATGTGGACACTCTTGTGACTCATAATCACTAGGATCCAATATACCACGGAAACTCCTCATCAAGGAAACGTGATAAAATACAACAGACGTCATTGGAAGCTGCCTTCGCTTTGGTGGATGATTCTTACCCGACAGAGCCTGGCTCCTTGACGGCCTCTATGTCAATGGTTTCAGACCCTTTGCAACACTGTGGAGTGGAGACTTCGAGAAGCAATGCATTTGAGGAAATACAATGTTTTGTCTCGTCTTACGGAAATACTACTCCGCTAGACAGGTGATTAGCATACTTGATTGATCGATTTTAGAAAAAGAGTCGTTGACACAGGAGCCACAGTATTCAAGTAGCATCTTAGGGACGAATTGTATCACGATGTTGTAGTGCGCCAAATACCATGCTGTTAGAGCCCAAGCGCAAACAATTAAAGGACCCCAAGCGTAAGGATTCGCAGCGATACACATGACCCAGAAACAGTACTCGGAAGCGATACGTCGCGAGTGCTATGGGGCCGCTGAGAAGTTACCACAAATGGCCCGAAGAAGCGTCCGGAAATAGCGACCACTCCACCGGCGACTGCGCATCGGAGCCAAATCATGTGGAAATTGTGAGAGACAATAGTGCGCGCACACGCACTTCTCGCGGCGCTCCACAAAAACCCTATACTGTAGTAGCATGATAGTCACCGGAGCACGAGCACGAGTTCAATCTTGAGTTTAGCCGCCACTAGTAGTCGGTTGCGAATTGTCTTGTGACGGCTCCAGTGATGATCCACGACGGAACACGTTGTGATATGGTTTATGATAGGATCATCTGTCCAGAGGCAAGCAAACAGATGGCTGAGCGCATTATGCTATTCCTTATGATGCCAAGCTATTACCGCGCAAGTGATCGCTTCGAGCTAGTTTCTGATAACTTACTTGGGGGATCGGCGCGGCGGTGCAGCAGCTCGTGCCGTGCTGCCGCGGGCTAGACCCTCCAGAGACTTCTTCCTTCTCTTGTTATGCAGGCATCTCCGATTTTGAGAGCCGAGGAAGGGTGGTCTGGGCTCGATCACGCCACAGGAGCGTGAAACGACGCGGATCGGCCTGGAGATGACAGCGATAAAAATAACGGCGCGTACTACAGCCTGTCTGCAGCGGACACAATATGGGTTGCCCGCGCGTTCATGAAATGGGAAGACAGGGGCGACATCGCGACGACTTGCAAGTGGTGGCGCAAAGTTGAGGATCTAAAAAAAGCAAAGTCACGGAGAGCCGGAGAGCCTAGAGCCTGCAAGAACGGACGAGTGGAGCGCTCAAAGGAGCGCTCTAAAGCTTCCGAGTCAGAGCATGTTTTTATTTAGTGCAAGCACCTCTCACACGCAACGCAAAGGACCAAAACACAAAAGGACGAAACATGTGCGTACTGCAATCCATCACCGAGGGCGAGCTACGTACCCGTGGAGGAGGCCGATTCGGACATTGCGCACCGCGGCCGCGGGCAAGAACTCCGAGGCGGGTCAAAAGCAATACAATGAGGTTCTGATGTTCCACTTGCGCGAAAACGACATTCGTACATTCATTTCGTGATGCGAATATATACCGATCCCCGCGCGCGAACGCTACCCCTATAGGTGGGCACCACGTAGCAACGCGCCATGTCAATGCGTATGCGTCCGTGGGGCGGCGACCTTATTCGAGGCCGCTGCTATGCGACGGACGCCACTCACATGTTGTGTGTCTATGAATACCTCTTGAGCCCAGAATGTTCGAATCAATCAATCCGCGTGCCCCATTCGTACATGTGTTGTCCATGCATCATCTGGACAGACCGCCGTCGGTGCTGTGCTGAACCCCGTTTATGTAACCATCCCACGTACGATATCCCTTTATCTTTGAGCCCCTTTCATGAGAAGCTCAGAAAATTTCATATAGCTGGAATGCTACTACTACTTAAAATGCACAGCAAGCACAGCAATGTATCCACCGCCGTGAGAAAACATTGCAAGTCGGCGGCGCCGAAAAAGGCCCAGACACCATGTGCCCAGCAACGTGCACCACCACCGGCGTATAACCCAGTGCCAACCGTTTCTTGAACTTTCTTTGCCCAGCCGGATGGGGACCTCTGTCTGTGTTTGTGTTACGAGACGACCACACGTGCCGGGACAACTGTTTACGAGACGGACTTCGCCGACTGACAAACATTCCTGGCAACTCGCATGCCCTCACACATGTCGCCGACATGGGAACGAGTCCGCCCATACGGGTATGAAGCTTAAGTTTGTTTTTTGCACTTGGGGTCGCCCTCCCCTCGTGGCTTTCGTTTTTCCCCTCCTGGGAACTTCCATTCGCATTTACGCCTCTCTGTCTGTTCGGAGGGGGAGGAAATGAAGGGAAGCTGTCAATGCTGCCGGCGCAGGCGGCAAGTTTTGCCCTTTTGTTTCGACTTTGGCTGTTTCCGCTCTTGGCTTGTTGGCAAAGAGCATTGGCACGGGCACGTCGTCGTTATCGTCTTCACCAGCTATCTTTGTTTGTTGTTCCTTTTGGAATTCCGTTTTGCACGTGTCGCACTGTGATACGATACGTATACTACAATGGGTAGGTGCGATCCCTCTTGGACGGTGCGTTGGCACCATGGACGTCCAGGCACTTACTTATCGTATACAAATACGTTGAATGAAACATCTTCGGTGATCTACGTGTTGTCCATGCATACTTGTATGGGAACGGGCAGAGGAACAAAAAAAAAACATGCACATGCAAAACAGGCACTGAAATAGGATAAATTCGCGACGTGGAAGGAAGCGGCCCATAGTACGGCCGGACTTCGCGATGGTTCTTTTCTTGTTCGTTCGTCTTTTGTTGTTATTACATGCGGGAGGGAAGTGAGTAGTACAGCAATAAGGGACTCGAGATATTGAATGGGTAACCTCGTTTGGTGTGCGCGTGGAAACAAAAAGGGCATGAAACGAACAAATGAAAGGGGTAAGTACAACCAAAGGCCGGACAGCAAGAAAAGTCAAATACTCTACAGTCTGATGCAAGGCGCATAAGAAAAAAATATGAATGACATGAAGAATCCAATTTGGGTTTCGAGCATACTATACGCCACCGCGTCGGCCGCCGCGCTGCGTCGCATCGCGCGCACGCACGACACGCGCGTGCGACTCGCGAATCGGACTGCGCCACTGCAGGATCGTGAAGTGCGGCGTCACGTACGGTGGCGGGAGGAGCGTATGCACTGTCTCTGGCTGGGCATGGTGGTGCGCGTTCTGCGAAGGGAAATGCACTACCAGGTGCGGGGTCTGCGCCGTCGATACTGCCGCGGCCGCTGCTGCTGCTGCAGCGGCCGCGGCCGCGGAGGAGCCACGCGTCGAGGGGAAATGGGAGAGGGACGAGAGGACGGTGGAGGACGAGGCGGTGGAGAGCGTGGACGCGGTGCGTGCGCGCTCGACGGGCGTGAGGGGCTGTTGCAGCACCGGGAGCGTCGAGACTGAGCGCGCAGAGGACGTCGAGGGGCGGCGGTGGAAGATCGCGCTTGAGAAGTGCGTGCCGGGGGAGCCCGTCGTCGCATGCGGTGGAGTGTGCATTGTGCGGATGCTCGTTGGGGACGAGGACGCGGCGTGGTAAGGCGGGGACGAGGACAGCTGCACCTGCGCGGCGTCGGGCGTTACCTTGAGCGGCGCGAGGTGCCCGTGGCCGAATGACTGGCCGCGGATGAGCGGGTGCGGGCGGAGGGCGTGCGTGTGGTCGGCTATGAGCGAGCGCGTGGACGCTGGACGGGCTTTGCCGGACGAATGGCGGTCCGAGCGCGGTGAGGTCGGCGTTGGGGGTTCTGTGCGCGCACCGCTCACACGCGGCACTGCCTCCGGTGTACGCGGCGGCGATGATGTCGGAGACCGCGTGTGAGGCTGGTCTAGAACATGTGAAGGCGGACGGCGAGCCTGTTGTAATGGGGATGCTTGGGTGACGTCTTGCGGTGTGCCTGGTGGCTGTGAGGATGGATATTTGGGCTGTTGGTGATGTTCTTGCGGTGGATGTTGTGACGGCGAGGGTATTCGTGCTGCGGGGGCTGCGAGGGGGGGCTGACGCACGGTAAAGCCGTTCGTCTGCACGCGCGGACGGGGTTGTGTGAACTCTGCGCGCGGAGTAGTGCTAGGAACAAATGCGGGGTTCTGGCCGTTCCCGGCGGGGTCGGCGGGGGTGGTTGGAGACTGCAGCTCTTGTGGTGTTTTCTTGCCTGAGCCGCCCTCGTCGCCAGACGCGTCGTCCAGGGGCGTCGCTGCGCCGCTCTCGCTCGAGACCCACTCGTCCTCGTCATCGCTCGCCACGGTCGACGCCGCGATGGTAAACCCGGCTTTGGGCTTTCCACCCCGGGCTGGAGGTGGGTTCGTCGCTGCGCGGCGGGGTGCGGCGCTGGGGACGTGCTCGCGTGATTGCACGCGCACGGTGCTCCCAGTTCGCAAGACATTCGTCCGTCCAGCAGGCTGTCAGAAACGAAGTTGAATGTCAATAATTCGTGAAGAGGTGGTCCGAAGGGAGAAGCAAAGGGTGACGTGAGCAAGCTCCACGAGTTCGGACGTGCTGTGGGGGGTGATGGAGGGGAAACGGTGACACACCTCAAAAGGGTGGCTGGTGCGTCTTGCCTTATCGATCTTAGGCAGGACGGGCTCCTTTTGAGTGAGCTGGAGGTTGAGGACGACCTTGGAAGAGCCCCCCGAGGAGCTTCTCGAGTGAGTGCGGGCCAGAGTCGGTCGGTGAGCTCTTGTCGGCATTATCTGGCCTGGTGTTCGATTGAAAAGAGGGGGAAAGCGGCCAACAACAATGCCTTGAACCTTTTTTCCTCAAATATCCGGCCCGGTCAATACCGTCTCCACTTGCTCCGACCGATAACACCACAACATGGAGAGGGTGCAGTTTCAGCAAGAGCAGGTGTGCAGTCTTGTTCCTTAGTATACCTGTCGGATATGAATGACCTTTTTGCCGTGCGGGCAGATGCTCGCCGAGCTGAAAGACCTCGGTGAGAAAGGCCTCTTCTCGTCTTCCGAGATCAAGCATATCCTCAAAAAGCGCACGGCGTTCGAGATGGCTCTCGTGCGCCGCATCCCAAACAAGAACGATTATCTGCGCTATGCGGCCTACGAAATGGGCCTTGAGGCCCTCCGTCGCAAACGAGCCGCGCGCCTCAGTGTGTCCCTTTCATACCGCCAACGATAAAGACTAAGAGCACACGTAAAGAGATACCCAAGTCGCCGCCGTCGATATCGGACTACGCACTGACGCGCAGGCAGTTCCACATTTTCGAGCGCGCCCTCCAAAAATTCAAGTCGGACGTCTCGCTCTGGCTACAGTACCTGCGGCTCGCACAGCGTGAGGGTGCCCGTGCGCTCGCGGGGCGCATCGCCGCGCGGGCGGTACAGCTGCACCCGCGTACGCCTGCGCTGTACGTACTTGCCGCGGCACACGAGCTCGCCAACGGGGGCATGGGCGCCGCGCGCTCGCTACTGCTCCGCGGGCTCAGGCTCAACGCGAACAGCACGGAGATGTGGCGGGAGTACGTCCGTCTCGAGCTCGGTTTTGTCGAGGCCGTGCGTCGGCGCTGGGACGTGCTCGACATCACGCTCGATTCAGCCGAGGGAGAGGGGGAGGGAGAGCGCGTTGACAGGGCCGAGGAACAGGCCATGGGCGACGCGGCGCGGCGGGCGATCATGGACGGGGCGATTGTACGCCAGGCGATCGACAGTGGGGCCAAAGGTGAGTGTGAAAACAATAGCGAATCCTCGTTGTTGGTTCTTCGCTTTTCGAGCACATAACTCCGCTATGAATTACAGCTCTCCCGACGATCGAGCTGTTTCAGAGTCTGCAAGAACTCATTGCGGGATATCCTGCCACGGAAGCTCTGCGAAGCGCTTTGCTGGACCATCTACATGAGCGCCTAGCCGAGACGTTGCCGGGAGATGCCTCTGCGGTTGTACTGCGTGCGACTCGGGCACTGGCACTTACGTCCGCAGAGGAGCTCGCGGGCGGCGCGTTGGTCGATGCATTGAGGCGTGCCAATGAGGAGATGCTCAAGGCGCTGGACGCGGCAGGGGCAACAGCCGCCCGAAGAAATGGCAGCGGCGTATGCCCAGTTCGTCGAAGAGTGGTGTGGGAAGGAAGATGTCGACGTACACCTGGTACGATCCCGAACTAACCTTTCGTTCTCTTTCTGACGCCAAACAATATGCTGGTAATAGAAACTGTATCTAGTGGGCGGCCTACACGCGCTCATCAAACGTCAAAGTAAAAGCGACAAGCCACCGGCCGCCGTCCTCCTCGCTGCACATATCCGTCTACTCCTCACACTCGCAGACCTGCCCAAACCCCCAGCGGCCCCGCACCGGATCCTGCGCCTCGCAGCGCGTTATACGTCCGCCGCACAGTCCGATGCACGCGTCTGGCTCGCGCGCCTGTGTGCCGAGTCCGCACACGGCACGGCCGACTCGACGTCAGCAGCGGGTGCGAGCGCACGAAGAGCGGTGCCGGCGTGCGTGGAGATCTGGCTATGGAGCGCGGAGCGGTGTGAACAGGAGGGGGGGCTCGATGCGCTGTTGGCTGAGAGCATGCGCGCGGACGTGGCGGCACGGCGCGACGTGCACCAGGCGCTGCTCATGCGCTTCGTGGATGCGCTGGACGCACTACCGAGCGCTGCCGCGCGGCGGGAGCGCGTGGAGCATGTTGCACGGCGGTGCTTGCCAGGCGCAGCGGTGTGGGCGCGGTCGTTTGGCGTGCTCGCGGCGGCGGACACAGGTGTGGACGCGGACGAGCACGAAGCGCTACTGCGGGATGTGTACGAGTATTGGCGGGGGGCGGGTGATGTGGAGGAGGCGACGCTGTCATGGGCGAGGTGGCTCTTGGAGAGGAAAGGGCGCGGGGACGAGGCGATGCGGGTGGTCGCGCGGGTACATGGGGCAGTGGGTGGCGCCGCACTCGCGCAACGATGGGCTGCGGTCGTGCGGCAACGAGAGTGTGATAATCAGCGGGAGATGGGGGATGACCCGGATGAGACGGATGATCTTAATAAGTTAGTCTTAGCGTCGAGTACGGACAGGCGGCGTGAACCTAGCCGGAGCCGTTAATCGGAATCGTACCATACGGATTGGGCAGCAATAATTTTCATTTCCCCTTCTGCTTTTCGTCCGCAAACTTTTGATCGAGCTGCCGACAGAGAACAGAGACAGAAGGGCCTCGCTAAGGCCGATCGGTTGTAAACGTAAGCTCTATCGGGTACTTATGTATGTGACTGACACACTGTTGCGGGCGGCGAGCGCGTGGCAACCTCAGTTCTCAATATCTGGGACTAGAGTACCGTACAACTGCAACACGTGTGAATTGTGTATGTAACGCCCACGTAGAAGCGAACAATTAAGCGGTGCGAGGCACCTCGCGACGAAGGTGTGATGGAATGAGGAACGAGTATGGTACGTAGCGCTGTGGACACAGGGTGAAGGGGAGGTGGAGGTAAGAGGGTCGGACCGAGAGAGAAGAGAAGGGAATAGAGGTGCTATGGCCGAAAAGGTGTAGCGCTGAGAGCACATGGTGGCCCCGGCTACAAAGCGATCACCGGAATAGAAATAATATTATTTTATCGAGACGAAGTGAGCACACCGCATGACTACATTGTTAAATTCAAGCCCCGCTATTAGCCAACCCGTACATCCCACACGGTCAACTCTCCCTCACTGCGTATAGTTTACACTAGATCAGTTCTCCCCCATCCTCCGCCGACCGTCCCCCTTCCCCTCCTCCTCTTCCTCCTCCATCCTCCATCCTCTCATCCCTCCCCCGGGGCTACTTCCCTCCCCATCCTCTCTTCTTCCCTCCCTCTCTCCTCATCTCCCTCCTCCCTTTGCTTTCCCCATCTTTGGAGAAGAATTTGCTCGCCAAACTGCATGCCATTCTAATCAGACTCTCAGCAGGTCTCCGTCTGAACAGATACACCTCTTCGCCTTCCTCTCCTCTTGAGCAAGTCGTCGGTGGTTATCAACCAGCCCTCGCCCTTCCCCCCTCCTCTCTCAGCTCATGTTGCAGTACACCGTCCACCCTTCCCCGTTCGCCTTCGAAGATGGCCGAAAGAAATCGTCCTCCGTCGCCAGTACCCCTAGGTTCCTCTCTAATGTCCCTTCAAAGCCTGATCCTCGTCGTCTCGCCGTTCCCTTGACCCAACAGCGTAGCGTCGACACCGACTTGTCTCAGGATCGCTTGTCCTTCTCTCCGTCCCTATCCGCTTCTACTTCTTTTTCTTCCCTACCTTCCCCCTCTTTCCCTCCCTCTACCCTCCCACAGGTCGTTCCTCGCCCATCCCATCATTCCTCACACCATAACGACTTCTCCCGGCCTTCTTCCTCCTCCAAAGAGCACTCTTCCTTCTCCTCCCACATCGAGGACGTCCTTTCCCACGGTGACATCGTTGGCGAGGGAATTCCCCTCCTGGGTGAACCCCTCCGTCTTGTCGCAAACAGTTCTGTCGAGCACGTTCCTGACCATCAAGAACCAGCGACAGAATTCCAAGTCGTTCGTAAACTGGGTACTGGTAGTTACGCCGTCGTATATCTCGTCCGTGAGGTTCTTTCCCGTTCTCCACCTTCTGAGGACGATCATTTCTATCCGGGGGGTCGTCTCGAATTGGATGATGTCTCCGTGTCTCGGTCTCCTCCGACCGAGTACGGCCGTGAATACGCTATCAAGCTCTTATCCAAGGCCGACCTTGATCTCGTTTCCCAGCTCACAGAGGTACGTTCCGCAACTAATCTTAGCTCAGTGCGGGTTCTCACAGAAAAAAATAAAACAAAATTAGGCGACGATTCATCAGTCGATTCCTGTGCACTCCAACATTGTCACCTTGCATCGCACTTTCGAAACCTCAGCGTTTCTCCTTCTCCTTCTCGAATTTGTTCCCGGTCAAGATCTGTTCTACTTCCTGGAGCAGGCGCGCGATCATTACGATGTCGATCCTGCTTCCGATCCGGCGCTGAACCACACTCCACCTACTCCCGGCCTTCTCTCGTCACTTCACCCATCTCAGTTGCTATCCTACACCCGTCTCCGTCTGATCGCTTCAATGTTCGCTCAGATGTGTGAGGCTGTGGCTACCTGCCACGATGCCTCTGTCTTCCATCGCGACATCAAGCCGGAGAATTTTATCGTCACTGACGGGTGGACGCTAAATCAGGATGGTATCCGCGAGCGCAAAGTCGTTGTCAAGCTATCCGACTTTGGTCTCTCCACTCGTGATACCGTCTCATCTGACATGGATTGCGGAAGCGCTCCGTACATGAGCTTCGGTACGACCCCTATGCTTCACAACCTTTACTTCTCACGGCTTATCTCTCTTCACAGAGTGCAGAAACAACGTGGCCCCTGTTTACAAGCCCCGTGCTGCGGATGTGTGGTCTCTCGGCATTGTCCTCATCAACATGTACGTGACGTATCGTCGTGCATCGTTTTTTTTTTTTTCCTCTTTGCTTCTCGGGATCGTCGCTCACCTGTGTTAATCGCGTGTAGGCTCTATCACTACAATCCCTGGACAGGACACGAAAAGGGGCGAATGCACTTCTTTCAACCTGTATCTTTCAAATCCGACCGATTTTTTTATGCGGCGATTCGCCGGTATGACTCTACCTGTTGCTAATTTCCTTGTCGAGAACGTATTCTGCATCCTCGACGATCCCACCGACGATTCACAGCGCATTGGTGCCCGCGAGTTTGGCGTCTGGATCCGTGATTTGCCCACGCTCATGAGAGCGTCGCAACCGGCGACACATACACATTCCCGCGTTCCTTCCACGGCGTCTATCCTTGGCCACCCGCTCGCCTCTGCTCCGGCTTCCCGCCGCCGCCGCCCCTCTTCTCGTCCGCCCTCCGCTGCCGGTGGCTCACCCCGCCGGCCACCTGCTCTTCTTCGTGCCATCTCTCAAAGCACTCCCGTGGACCCCGTCGATCATAACGGTCCCGATTGCACGCATCCTCCCGCATTGGACCTCGTGCTTAATGAGGATGACGAGGACGAAGAGCAGCAACAGCAAGCGGAGGATGGGGTTTCTCCATCTGTTCGCTCCCTTTCTACGACCAAGCGGCGGAAGCGTGGGCGTAAGGGCAAGGGCATGACGCCACCGACAGACCACACCCAGACGTCTGAACGACTCGCGATGGCGTCTCAAACGCTCGTACGTGAACTCAGCCGCCAGACGCGCTCAACCACGGCATCCACCCAATCTTTCCTCGATGTTCCGGCTTCTCAGCCCGTCCCAGTACCAACATCGATACCCCTTGTCACGAAAAAGCCGAGCAAATGGAAACTGTCCTTTGGGAAGAGCGCCGGCGAGGCGGTCACTGGCACGCGGTCCGACTCTCGCAGTACCCGTTCCAATTCGACGTCTGGCTCTGCGCGCGCGACGAACGTGACCAATTTGATCATGGGGCTAAACCCGACATCTCCGCCAGCTCCTCCCCCCCCAGTGCCGCCATTGCATCTGCAGTCAACCCTGCGGGGTCGGATGGGAGGAAATCCCGAGCCTCTGTCGCAGTCACCGCCGCGGCGTGGGGCATCGCCGACGAGTACGCGCAGTGGGCGGCCTTTGGCGAGCAGTTCAAGTTCCAGCTCGACAACATCCGGTAATTGGCGAAACTCTATGTCAAGTACCAACACGTCGTCGAGCGTATTCACACGGTACAGCAACCAGAGTGTGCGCTCGGTGTCGACGTTTGCTACTTCGGTTTCTGCCTCTTCCGCGTCGTCGAGCACGAACTGGCGCAATCCTCAGAGCCCTACCTTCCCCTCTTCCTCGAGCCTGGCTTCTTCGGTTAATTCGAACAAGGGATGTTCGCCGCAGCTCAACAACAACAATAATGGACTGCTACGACGGCCGCCTCCGAACGTCAAGCGTACGTACTTCCCCGGCCCCTCACAATTCATCCCTGGGATGCATCTGTTGACTGGTCGGCCCTCAGTGATGACCGGAGTCCCATGGGAACTCGGGGGCCCGCCTCGTGAGCTCCATCAGAAAGGAGATATGGATATCTTTGGTGCACCGCCGCAGCCGCGCGAGCGGAAGCGTGCGGGACGCGGAGGGAAGGGCAAGCAGCCTGCGACGAGCGGAGGGGTCAAGAGTGCGCTCGAACCTATCAACGAGCGCCCCCACCAGGTCAGGCAGGATGCGGCGACGAGCACGACAGATTTGGCGGCGGAGCAACAGGGCTCGGGGGGACAAGGACAGGGAACCCAGGGGCAGGGGCAAGGACCAGATGGCGGCGATGCGCCCAAGGTGCACAAGGCGCAGATCAACGCGCTCGCCAAGATGCTCTCCGCTCTCAGGCGGTGACATTGATCGGCTTCCCATTTGCTGTCACTCCCTTATCAGATACGGGTTGTGAAACGTCTGTCCTGTGTTGTTTCTCTTTTCAGTTGGTCCGCATACGTCCCTGACGGGCGTTTTACCGTCTTTTTTCCACGTGCTTGTATTGGGTTTGTCGTGCGTTGCGTTGTCGTTGTGGCGGAACCACATTTGTGCGGTCACACGCACACGACGCGCAAGCACGCCCGCGTCATTGGTTCATCCCGCCCAGCTTCCTGGTCGTCACATCACACAGCTCCCCACCTTCTTTCCCATGTCTTCTTTCCAATTCATCCCCAAAGCCCAGCCACCCTCCATTGCGCGCGAGCGCTGTTGTACTATCGTTTAATCACTTTTCTCAACTCCCACCAACCACACCCCTCATTTCCCGTTACTTCGCAAAAAATATCATTCACCCATCCATCCACCCTTTGTAGTAGAACCAGGCTCCATCCTTCTTCGTCTCTTCGCCTGTCGCATGCATGCCACTGGACGCGCCGTTCGTTGTACACCTTGCCGGTTTTTTTATATAAAAGCCTCTACCTTTACCTACGATTACTTGATACTCTTTTTTTGTTCTTTATCAGTGTACGGCCCCTGCCTGTCGTCACTTTTTTCTTCTTTTTCCCACTATATCAGACTAACTTAAAGAACAACAAACACATCCTCTTCAATCAATATCAATGAGTGTCTCGCTTTTTCTTTTCCAACCTGGCTTGCATATTTCTTTCTCTCCTAGCCGCAACACCCTCACCTTCATTATTCATGTCCATTTCTCTCTCCTCTCCTCCACTTCACGCCCCCCCCCCCCCTGTCCTTTCTTTTTTTTACGTTTTTTTTACGAGTACGTGAGTAAACATTACACACACACCCCTGTCTTTGTCGGGTGGGTACCAGTCTCGGATTCAAAGTTTGTGGTCGGTCGAGCCGATCAGAGCCCATACGTGCCGTGCAATGAACGTCCCACACACGGGTCTGAGACGAATCTGAGACTGCTTAGGAGGCAGTAGGCCCCTATTCTGTGCACAAAAATGAAGAATCGTCATGTTTGTCAGCGCCGCTTTTCGTCCCCAAACTTTGGATATTTTTTGCCGTGTAATGGAAAAACTTGAACATTTTCCCAGTCGTCGGCTCGTTCTTCGTATATAAGACAAACCAAAGCGCGATTTTGGAAAAGAAAGAAACGCTTTTTAACAAAAAAACACCGCCTTTTGTTTGTCTGTGTCTGCGTGTATGGAATTCTGTACAAAAACAGGACCAAAAAAATGAATTCGAAAGCGTGAAAAGAAAAAGACATAAAGAATCACGAAGAAAAAACGGATGAAGAGAAGAGAAAAAAAGACAAAAGAGATTCAGCCCCCCTCGCCCTGGGTACGCTGCTGAAATCGCGCAAAGGCCATGTTCTGCTCGACGCTCGGCGCCGGCGCGCCAGTCCCTAGTCCACCGAATGACGGCGGGGGCGGGCCTGCAGCAGCCATGACCGCCGGGGATATCGCGCCCATGCTTGCGCTGCCGCTGGAGGACGTCACGCCGCCGCTGCCGTCGCCGTCCTCCGGTGAATCGAACATGGTTTCGTCGGCCGAGGTGCCGGGGTTGCTCCCGGGGGTACCTCCCGTAGAGGTAGTAGGGTCATTGGTGTCGATAGGCGTTGTCATAGTGGTGGTGGTGGTGGTGGTGGTGGTGGTGGTGGGAGGATCGGTGGTGGAAGAGACGGAGGAGGCGGAGGACGAGGGCGAGGGGATGTAGAACCTGCCGCCGGAGTGCGCGACGAGGTTGACGTAGTAGAGCTGGAGGACCTCGCGGGTGCAGGCGAGGCGCCAGTCGATGGCGGCGAGGAAGGCGCGCTCGAGGCGGGCGAGCTCGGCTGGGGCGAGGCCGCCGACGCGCGCGTAGTGCGCGTTGGTGCAGAACGCGTCGCAGTGCGATTTGGAGGAGAGGGAGACGGCGGAGATGATGAAGCGGTGCACGGTCAGGGAGGATATCGTAAAGGTGGGCTCGCGCGCGCAGATCTGGTCGATGTAGTGTAGGACGAGGAGCAGGCAGGTCTTCTGTTGTCGGGGGGTTGGTTCACGATCGGTTTGAGAACGCAGCATGGGCTCACCTCGAGATTGGTAAAACGCACGATGCGCCGGAGATAGTCGAGTATGGAGATCTGCGGTACAGACGCAGAGTGGAAACGCGAGATGCTCTCCCTGGGCGAGGTGAATCATGCATTATCGGATCGTGCGAGCATACGCACACGACACCGCACCCGCGCGTGTCATGAAAAGATAGGCACGAAAAAATGGAAAGATAAGAGAAAAAATACGAGGGACAAGTCAGATCGGTGTGTGCGGGGGCATGCTGGGGACGGAGAGCGGGACACGCACGGTGAAAGCGGGATACGGTCGTTGATGGATATCAGACGGTCGAGCATGAGCGCTGTTTGTCGTGCAGAGATTTATCGTAATTTCCTGTCAGAATTTAGGCAGGACGCACCGATGAGCTGGCAGAGAGCATCGATGTCGGCGTCCTCGTAGGCGGGCGGTAGACCAACCCTGCGTGCAGATTCCATGCACCCATTGCACCGAGCCCGTTATCGAGGCCGCCGCTCAAAGAGGATTTGCTTCTTCCAGCCCGACCGAATCGAATCGAACGAACGTTTCCAACAAAAAATTAAATGACAACCCCATCAAAATTCGAAATCAAATCAAATTATCCGTACCCGTAAGTACCCCTACGTACTGTACAGTTCTCTCTTTCGGAGCTCAAACCTTGTTGTGTGTAGTCCGTCCACCGTCCTTCATCTTATCCTACTCTTCAAGACCATTCCGATGGCCCCAAAAATCGTATGTGCAGGCTTAGGTTCGTCGTGACGTGCATTTTAACTGGCGCGTCTTCAGGACCCCAACGAAGTCAAAATCATTTACCTCCGAGCGACCGGTGGTGAGGTCGGCGCTTCGTCAGCCCTTGCACCAAAAATTGGTCCTCTCGGTCTCGTGCGTGCACCGTACCACTACACAGCCGCGCCGTATTTAATGCCTCATACAGTCCCCCAAGAAGGTCGGTGAAGATATCGCAAAAGCGACCACCGCTTGGAAGGGTCTGCGCGTTACCGTGCAGCTCACTATCCAGAACCGTCAGGCCCAGGTCTCCGTTGTTCCCTCTGCATCTTCGCTCGTCATCCGGGCGCTCAAGGGTACGTCCTATTATCTCTCCGCCTTGGTGCTCGTGTTCGAGTCGACCTTGCTCTCGCAGAGCCCCCACGGGATCGTAAAAAAGAGAAGAACATCAAGCACTCTGGAAACATCGCGCTCGACGAGATCTATGAGATCGCACGGACTATGAAGTACAAGTCTCTCGCGAAGGACCTCGCTGGAGGCGTCAAGGAAATCCTGGGCACCGCACAGTCCGTCGGATGTACCGTCGATGGTCGGCCGCCACACGATGTTATCGAAGCTATCAATGCGGGAGAAATTGATGTGCCGGACGAATAGATCCCGCTGTCGGCGCGGCTAACCGTTTGGCGGATGCACTACACTGTTTTGTTATTCTTACCTTGCACTATCACGACGACTTTGGACAACCCCCACCATTCCAGTGCCATTTTCGTATGACGGGAGGTCAACACCTGTCTGGAGGTCTGATCATATTGTGTCCGACCGTGGTAACTGTTTACGATGGTCATACGCTCGTGAACCGATCTTCGACTTTCGGGGTTATTGCGCAGCTCATTGTGGCGTCTCTTATTTGTGCTTCTCCGCACTCGGACAGGTCAGATCCAACTGGGAAAAACAGTACACCCCTCAGGTATCAAGAACAGTGTTCTTTTTCCGGCTTTCACTAAGTTTTAAGCCTAAGCGAGAAGCCATCTGACTTGACTGGTGACGGTCGGTATATGAAGAGTATATCGACTCCTCATATACAAGCCGGTCACGAGCCTAACATTGAGCAGTGGTATCGTCCCTGAAACGAAACTGATCACGAGCGCCCCAAAGAACCATGGTCCGGAAGTGCCACGACTGTCCCGTGGCCCAGAAATGGTATTCGAAGCTGCAGAAGTCTCCCTCGGCTCGATCGTCGGCGCGAGGTTTTCCCATCTCCATGACGTTTTATTTGATGTCCCATACGAGAGGTGTGGGCTGGCAGGCTTTTAAAACGGCTCGTTTGGAGTTGTGCTTTGTGTGCTGCGACATCGCTCGCGGAATCCCCCTTTACGAATTTCACGAATCGCACGTGTAGCCATTTATTTTACCTTTAACCTCCAGAGTCAGTAATGGCGTATCCAACTCCAGGAACTGGCGGCGGGGGCGTAACAGGTGTGTGGACTTTGTTCGGCTCAGGCCATAACAGTAAAATCTTGGGCAGACGTCGCTTATTTCTTGGTGGGGTGACAGGAAGCGAACTTTCGTTCACTCGTTGGCTTTTTGCCTTTTCGCTTGTCACGACCTTGTTCTTTACGTGTGAGTATACCTTTGTCTTTATCTTCGCGGGCTGAGCACGTTTCCTGTAGGGGGATTCTCGTACGGCGTGAGTACTGGGTTTCTACGGGGGGTCCCTGTTATACCTTTTTTCCTGACCTGTCTGCAGCTCCTCGATGTCTTGAATGCACATTTCCAGCAAGTGTTCGGGATTACTAAATTGCAGAGTACAATGCTCCAGCTCGCGTATTTTGTGCGTAACCATCATCTCATTTGCTGAGAGGACGTGCCGCTGACCATAGACGGATTTAGGGAGCGTATATAGTGTTCTCACCGTTTGCGGGAATATTCGTGCGTTCATCTTGCTTTGGTGGTTTCATGTTCTCACTCCACGATTGGCAGATGCGGCGTTTCGGATATAAGGTGTGGAGCATCGTTAGACCCCCGCGGGGTTATCACCATTTGACTCCATCCGCATCCGTTACTAGAAAGGTATCCACCTGGGCTTGACACTCTACTCTCTCGGTAAATAAGATTTTTTACCGCAACTCACTCAGGTGTCCCCGCTCACCTGACCGAAGGCGCGATCTTTTTCTGGCCGTCTGCCAAATTCGAGAAATATGGCGGCTTCGTGGGCTGCACCTTCGTCATTGGCTGTGGGCTCTCCTGCCTCGAGGTGGCCGCCAACTCGTACATCACCGTGCTCGGCACGCCGCGCTACGCCGCGATGCGACTCAACGTCAGCCAGGGCTTCCAGGGTCTCGCCTCCTTCGCGGGCCCGCTCATCGCTTCGACCTACTTCTTCAAGGGAAAAAACGCCAACACCCTCGACACCGTCCAATGGGTCTACCTCTCCGTCTCTGGCCTCGGCGTCCTACTCAACGTGCTCTTCTAGTGAGTCGCCTGCCCCCATCAAGGGGACGCTGATCGCGATGATCTTTGTTTAGCTTCTGCGACCTGCCGGAGATCACAGAGGAGGCACTCACGCGCGAGCTCGTCGCCACGGCCGGCGAACAGGCGGCAGATGTGGGGCCCTTCTACAAGCAGTACCGCTGCATCTTTGGCTTTGTCGCGCAGACCTGCTATGTGTGCGTGTGCTCCCTGTCTCTTTATTTACGTCAGTAGCTGAGAGCATCATCTATTTGCAGCGGCGCGCAGGTCGGCGTCGCCTCCTTCACGGTGAACTACCTCGTCGACCAGGGCGTAGGCATCAGCCACTCGCACGCGAGCCTCATGTTCGCCTTTTGCCAGCTTACGTTCACCGGCGGGCGCTTCATCGGCGCGGCGCTCCTGCGCTTCGTCGACACCGCGTTGTTGCTGTCCGCTTACAGTATGGCCTGTATGGCCTGCTGCCTCGGCGTCGCGCTCAGCACGGGAAACCGCGGCATTGCCAGCCTCTATCTGCTCTTCTTCTTCGAGAGTATCTGCTATCCAGTGCGTCTCTTTCGCGGTTGTGCAGCCCCCCCCCCCCCCCCCCCCCCCGCTGACGGGTCCCGCCGTAGTGCATTTTCACGCTCGGGACGCGTGATCTAGGGCCGCACACGAAGCGTGGGTCAAGTTTGATCGTTATGGTGCGTGCAAGCGCCCCGACCCTACTCTCTTTCGTAACCAAAAACGCTTAACGAGCTATCCAGGGCGTGGGAGGAGGCGCGTGGTTCCCGTCTGCGCAAGGTGCACTGGCAGACAATGCATACACGCGACGCTCGTACCTGGTCCCGTTCGCGGGCTATACCGCGATGACTGCATACGCCATGTACGTCTCCGTATTATCATAGACCCGGGCTGCTGAACACGTATATACACACACAGCGGCCTCGTCGTCAATGAGGCAGCCAAGTCAGGATTCAACTTTGCCAACCGTGACACCGTGGCGGAAACGATGACTGAGGCGTCTTGGGGCAAGGAGGGACCAGAGGTGTACGAGAAGGACCGCGCTTCGGTGGAAAAGGCGTGATAGCTCCCGTAAGTAGTAAGGGATGAGAGGGTGAGGGGCAAGCAGAGATTGAGATGGAAAGTTTTTTGCGTGTACTTTATCTATATTTTGTATACTTTGCACCTTCTGAAATACGGGATGGCATGCATTGACGTCTATGATTGTAGCTGCGCGATCTGGCAGGGCAAAGTGCCAATAAACAGGCGTAATAGGTATATTCATACTACAGAGGTACGAGAGCCCGCAAAACGGTCCACAAACTGAAACGCGTGGTGGCGTGAGTGAACGTGTGGGAGGTGAAGAAGCGCGGCGTACAGGGCGAACATACGACAGATTGAGGAACTGGCCGATGAAGGGCAATTGACGGAGGAAGGTGAGGATAACAGGGAAGAAATCTCTGGAAAAAAAACAAAAAAAAAAAAAAAAAAGCTTGAGGCAACGCGCACGCGCAACTGGGTAGCAACGCACCCGAACAGATTGAGAAAGCCGAACATCTCGACCAACACGCCGACGGTCGGCCACTTGAGGAAGACGAGGAGGATGCCGCCGAGGAAGCAGGCGGTCCCCCGCAGCTTGTTCCTCCGCGCGAAAAAGTAGAACGTCTTTTGCGGGCCGATGATGAGGAAGAGACCACCGAGGAAGAGGATCTGCGTGCGTGTGCCCCGTCGTCATGGGTTCATGGGCTAAGGGAGAAATGGCGGCTGCGCACGTTTCCGAGGGCGAGGAGCGCACCGTCAAAGAAGAGCATGACGCCGAGCAGCATGAAGAGCGCGCCGAACGAGGTCAGCCCGACGCCAATTTCTGCATACGAGTGAGTGTGAGAGGCGTAAATAAAGCGAGGTGCAACAGACTGACTTTGCATGTCTGTTAGCCACATTGTTTCGATATAATACACGAGTTAGAAAGGTGAGTGAGTGGACGGAGCGGGACCTTGAGAGTTCGAGGGAGGAACAAGCGCTGGATCTGTCGTCGTGGCCAATGGGCTGGCCATGCGTGGCATCTGACGCGACCCTGATAACGTCAGCTTATGGTATTCACATTTCCTTCGGAACGAATGAACTGCTCGCGGTCTCTCCTCCCTTCAAATACAGCATCCTTCACTAAGGCGGTTCAGGGAAACGGGGCAAATAAGTGGGAATGATTGCATCTTTGGTGCGCGTCCACCGACTAAAGCATAATACTTTCTTACTGGGCTTGCGCAATCCCAGGCGAACCGCTGACCGATTTACAGTGACTGTGCCCCACTCTTACACCCGTTCTGTTCGGATGTGATTAGTGCGAGCGCGACCATCACATCACAACTACAGTACTGGCCAAGTATAGCAAGATCTTCTTTGCACAATAGTAGTCAGAGATCGGAGGGAGGGACTTTGCGCCTGATCGAGTTGGAACTGCATTACGATGCGTCCTCGACACAGCTCTACCAGTACCGGATAAAAGACCTCCACGTTGGGCGTTCACCTCTCAGCACACTTACCCATTCAACTTATCACAACTCATATACATGTCTGGCTATAAGAAATTCGTAGTCGTAGGCGCGGGCAACCTCGGTAGCCTCATCGTCGAGGAGTTGCTCAAGCAAAAGGCCGCCGGTGCAGTCGAGGAGATCACCATCGTGACGCGTCCCGTACGTCTCATCCCATTGTCCGGGCCACACGCCGCCCTCAGTTCGCTAACAAAAGTCCCATACACCACCTAGGCCTCCAAGGACAACGAGACAAACAAGGCCTTCGCTGCACGCGGCGCGCGCATCGCCGCCGCCGATCTCACCGACGTATCCGCGCTCACGACCGCGCTCGGCGGCGCGCACGTCGTTATCTCCACGGTCAGCCTGACCGTGATCGACGCACAGGTGCCCGTCGCGCAGGCGGCCAAGGCCGCCGGCGCGCACGTCTTCATCCCGAGTGAGTTCGGCGGGCCGACGGACCACCTCAACGACAGCCTGCTCGGCCTCAAAGGCGCGCTGCACGCCAAGCTGCGCGAGGTGGGTCCCCCGCTGCTGCTCGTGTACACGGGTCCGACCGCGGATACGTCGTGGGTCGGGTGCGTTGTTTTTCTTTTTCTGTTGTCTTTCCTTCCTCTGGCTAATTGGCGCGCGTCCGGGAATACAGGGGCGTGGGCCTGGATGTGACGAGTGGGAAGGTCGCCGTTGGTGGCGACTGGTAATGCACCGATCTCGTTCACCGCGCGTAACGACGTGGCGCGCTTCCTCGTATATGTCCTCGTTCGCGCCCCCGCAGCGCGGCTGCAGAACCAGACGCTCCGTCTCGAGGGCGACCGTGCGGTATGTTCCGCGTTGTTAGTCATCCCTCGAATCCTTGCCCTGACCAGGTGGCGTCTCGCAGTCGTTCAACGAGATATTCAAGGGTTACGAGGAACGCACCGGCAAGAAGCTCGACGTGACCTACCGCTCACTCGACTCGCTGCGCGCGAAAGTCGCGGAGAACCCGCAGGACTTTGACGCATACCTGCATCTCATCTGGGCGACGGACGGGACGAACGGCACACCCGATAACGGCCTCTACCCAGAATGGAACCCCACGAAGGTTCTCGACATCATCGCGCCGAGGAAGTGAACGGTCGTGGGAGACGAAGCAACTTAGTATTTGTTCTCGTGTTGCGTGTACAAGCTAGACAAAGAAAATTAGAGAACCCTCTCCACGTTTGATATCTGCCCATCCACATAGACACCTGCTCGGTGGAAGTTCGCAGCGATGGTACGTCCTCAACGTCGGCAGGCGCGGGAACAACCACGGAGCCAGAATCATCGGCGCCGGCCGTTCCGGCTTCTACGCGGTTCTGTAGCGCCTAGTTCGCTGCTGGTGGTCGCCCTTTAATTTTGTTGGCACCTACGCGAGATAGGGCATGACACACAGGCGTTTCGCCTCCAACTGCGTATCTTGCCTGCAACGATGAAATGGTAATTAAAAGAGGGTAATACAGTATTCTAAGTTATACACGCGTTACAGACAAGATACGTCGAATCACGTGGATCAACAGCGCAAGTCCGATTGTCAGAGATACAAGTAATTTGGGGGTTGGATTTAAACGTGAATGAGAACAGCGTTTGAAGCATACCGGTGCTTGCTGTTCTCTGCTTCGGCTTTGGGCGCATTGACGCGCTCCTCGTCGAGCCACTGCTCACAGAGCTTAAACATGTCTCGGTCGGGGAACACCTCCGTTATGTCGCACACAAAGCCCTCGGTGGACAGGGTGTACCGCCGCCAAAGGGTGTCCTTGCCGTCTTCGACCCTGACACCACAGTCCAGGAGCGCGAACTGGGGCGGCGTTTGCATCTTGCGGAACATCTGCCCGATGGCGAACTTCTCGTCGAGGAAGAGCCGTTCGGGGAGAGGCGCGGTGATGGTTACTTCGCTTGTCGCAATGCAAGCGGTCTTCCCGCTGCAGAGAAGGTAGACCTCGCGACGCTGGGTTATGGGCTCCTCCGGGGAGGCGGTGTTTGTGCGAGGCGAGGTATGTTCATAAATAGTTTTGATATTGATGGTGCGAGAAAAGAAGGCGCTGCGTCGTATAGTTCAAGTTTAGAACCAGTCGTGACCAAAATAAAGCATAGGAAGCGACCAACCTGAGCAAGCGTTGAAGTTCACCGCGGGCCGAAAGCATGATGCGTTCAAGACCAGTCAGCTCGGCGGGCCACGAAAACTATAGCAAACATCGATGACCCTCGATGAAGAGTGAAATACCAGCGAGGCGCACCTCTACGCTGGTAGCGTTAGACTTGAAGGAGTCGATGATGGCCATGTGTGTTTAGAGAAGTGGGGTGAACCAAAAAAAAAATCAGAAGAGTGCGTGTTGGCGTTGTATAGGAGAAGAGAGCTTGTGAGAGATGTTGGTGAGGGACTAGGGGTCAACCCTTCGAGTTTATATCCTTGCAGCCCAAAGTCACGATCTCCTTGTATGGTTGATTAAGAAACTGCCCGCTGGCTTGTAACCCAGCTTGTAACCCAATACGTGCGTTACATCTGCAAGAGATTGCCGAGTACTCGGTGCGCCAAGAGATTCCAATTAAACCAATGTGGGAGATAGTGGGTTCATAGTTCGAGAACGTCAGATCTCAGCAAAACATAGTCGTACTGTAGGTCACACACAAGTCACGTTGCAAGGCACGGTTCGGGAGAGTCTGTGGGTGAAAAAAAACTTAAATAAGACTCCGACTCGGAGTTTTCTATGCTTGTCCACCTATATTTATGTCAGTGGACTTCGTAATTGGAGGAAATGGCGTGTCAGGGCCTATGGTTTTAGATCGTCTCCGGAGATATGAGTTTCTGAACACCCTGCTCTGCGTGCAGTGAGACGTGCTTCCACGATGATCAGGGGCGTGTCAGCGTGATAACTTCATCAGAGGTTTTGCGCCGCGTTTATCGGCCTATAGCACTAAACGAGCTAAGCCTATCCAGTGCGTCACAGTCTAGTGAGATACCACCAGTGGTGAGAAAAGGACCTGAACTGATAAATTTGATCCTTGTAACAGAGGCGCTCAACATGGAAACGGCATCAAGAAGGGCCTGGGGCCCTGGACCGCAATTTAATCTACCCGGATGGTCGAAACGGTGTCGTGTTGTGCACTGTGTGCCTCCCATGTCATGCGAGCGGGGCTGGCATGCGCAGGAGTGTGTGGCAACCTTAAGACGCAATTTAGAGGTGAGACTGGCGCAACAAACTCGTACGATCTGCTAGAGTGTTAACATCTGAGGACCTGGGTACCAGGCTGAGAATGGCGACCTTGGGTCGCGTCAGCCAGTGGTCCACCACGCCAATGGCTGATGCTAGGCAGCTGAGACAGTCCAGCAAATTGAAGCGCTCGTCGCGTTACGCCAACCATAGGCCTGAGAGCTTGGCTAGGAACACATGGCTGGACGATAACCAACTTGAACTCGGTCAGGTCGAAGCAGGGGGTGACTCAAAATAAACCTGGTTACTATGTCGACGATTGGTGCTGAATGGGGTCTGCAAGGGTGTCTCAGAAGCGTGCTTACAGGGGAAATAGTCATATCGGCCCGGGGACCTCCTTCGCTTCTGTCAATTGTGCGTGCCAGCACTGTGCCAGCGCAGAACTCTCCTGTAGAATACGTGTCGCCCTACTGTCCCGTTGTCATATCACACTTCGGCCCCTTCTCACTGCGGATACTTCAAGAAAGAAGTCTTCGACCCTGGGAACGTCGGCCTGCTCGAATATGGAGGAACCGGTTTACGTTAAATCGAGAAGGCTTCGACAGCCAAGATAATATTACAGCGCCCCCATCCTGGAGACAGGTCTTCTCATGACTGTACGGTCCCAATAATCTGGTCTTATTGTATGCTACATCTTTTCTGACATCTCCACGGGTCACTCCAGTCTCCAGATCACCCTCTATGCTATCAGCGGGTGCATTTCGGGCTCGTTCGCTGTGGTCATCATCACCAGTGTAGACACTTCAGTTTACCTGGGGCAGCGGAATGCTCATACCCGGTCCATCTGGTGCATGTTATCCGCAGCGTCCGGCACCCAGAGCACTATCGTGCTACTGCCAGCTCAGGAGACGTGGGTGGACCGACGGCCGCCGGGACACGGCGACATACTCACACGAGCGCGTTCCCACTGATCAAGCGTTACGTGCTGAGGCGGAGACGGAGCGTACGGAAACAGGCCATCGCCGACGCTTAACTTGAACGACGTTCTCGCTCCAGCGGAGATCGGAGACCGCGTGCGCCGCAACGGTGGCAGACGCAGCTCCCGGGAACGATGGAACGCGGCCCGATAACGACATGAGCGGCCTATCGTGTGAAGGCAAGCACGTCTCCCATCAGGCATGCGTCGACTCGGACCCGCGGCTGGTCAGATCCGCCGACACGGTAAGAAACCGGCCATCCTTGCTTATGATTTTATATTCCATTATATTCCCAAGCGCTGGAGACGATGTCGGTGGGCGGCGAGCTGACCGAATATCACGCCTCAAGCTGCCGCTCGCTACCTGCGCTTTGCGTGGCGCCGTCACCAGCACAGGATGGAACAGAACCTCACTGACCCGCCGCTGCAGCTCGCTCCCGGCTAGGGCCCGGGCCAGGAGACAAGCGGGTGTTTCTGCTAGGCTGGGGACGCGGTGCGATCATGATCTTTTTACCACGCCCTCTATCCCTTTGCGTTTGTACCCTGCATTGGTTTTCTCAAACTCATCTGTAATCTATGTACTTTCAGTGATGTCTGTGTGACTAATGTCGCCTGAAGTTCTTTTTCCTCGAAGACGATGGGAAACTCTGGCATTATCTTAGGCGTCATGAGTGGCTCACAGCACGATCATGCGATGGTAATTTCTTCAAACTGCTTGCCCCCTTTTGCTTCCTCTCTCGTTATGCGTGTCGTCGATAACATAAACGACCATGTCCTCGAAGCCAATATTCTCCGTCGGCCCGATCAGCTCCCGCGGAGCTTCTCAGGCTCGGGTAGTCTCTAGAGCCCTCTCTCCACGGCGCGACCGACAAGCTCCAGCCAAGCTCCGCATTGTCATATCGGCCCGGGGGAACGTACGTACGGTGAACAACGGGTAGGATACCTTCCCTTCCAGCGGGCCCGGGCCCCCATCTCGAGAAGGACGTCGATTGCGTATGCCAGAGCAGAGAACTCCCCAGGCAGTAGAGCACATTGTTACTTCACTGTCCCACGTCTCAAACACTTCGGGCCTTTCCCACCGTGGATACTTCAAGAAGCATTCGAATCCGAGCGCTTCGGCCTGGCCTCGGCCTGCTCGAATGCGGAGGAAACCAGTCTGCGTTACTGTAAGTCGAGAAGGCCTCGAGAGCCGGGATTATCTTACAGCGCCTCCACCCCGTCCGGGGCAGGTTCTCTGGTGATGGTCCCAACAAGTACGCTACAGTACATCGTTTACCATCTCCGTCAATGACCCGCGCCTCAACGGGTTTATCGTTACTATACATACGTGATCAAATTGTGTCACGACCGCGACTCGTATATGTGAAAATAGGATAATAAAAACAGTGTGGTGGTCGTATTCGCGCTATAGTTGACTGAGTCAGCATTCATCGCAACAACCTGTCAAGTTGGCGATCATCGGTGGAGGCTCGTCGTTGCGCCTCGTCTCTTGTCGCAAAGTGATGTGCCCAGTTCTCAGTACCTAGTCGGATACACATACACACAGACTATGGGCCCATCACGATCTCATTCGCTGCGATGTTGCGCCAGACCAGACCACCGTGAAGCCAAGGCATGTCCTTCTTCCGCCTGGCATCGCGTCTCTCAATGGCGTCCACCGTACCGCCCGCCAGAACTGCACGCACAAGTTCGATCGGGGTACCGAAGACCCCTCCCTACGCATTTTCGGGAATATGTGGTCGGGCCCCAACCCCAACCCCAACCATCCCACATGCTCTCCCCATATCCCTATCCTCCCCTGAGGGGAGTCGCACCACCTCTCCATTGGCTGCGCCGTCCCCACGCTGCACGCTGCCCCCTTCCGACCGCGTCATCCCTGCGCTCTCGCTCGTCCACTGGTACACGCAGCACCCGTCACATTCCACGCCCTTACCTCTATACATGACGGAGCACGTCTCTATCGCCAATTAGGGTAACGTCGCGCGGATGCTGCTCACCCCTCCCGCAACCTTCGCGAGGTATGATATCCCCACGCCCCTACTCGACGTCCACCGCTGCCGTGCGCCGCGTCCCTATCATCGACCGGCGCGGGCCCCTGCAGGCGAGCACCGCATGCCCACAGCCTTCGACGGCACGTCCATGCTCCCTATCTCCTCGGCCGGACTCACGCTGACCCAGATCTCACTCGCCAGCAATCCCGTCTCCTGAAGCTCATGCGCAGCAGCGCGGCACTTCCCAACGCGCCGGACCCTGATCCCTCACGCACCAAGTCCCGGTCGCTCGCCCATGGCCCTCGCCACCGCGCCCGACCGTCACCGCCAGCGGCTTATACTAGCGCTCGCGTACGCCACGCCCGACGCGTCCGCGTCCGCCGTACAGCCCGGCGTGACGTCCGTCTATCACACTGACCTCGTGGTGGCCGCGCTTGGGCTCCACGCGGACCTCGTCGCGGGGTACGTCAATCTTGCGCTTGGCCACCTGCGTTATTCTCGACACGCTCCCGTTGATCAAGTTTGGAACGCGGGGCGCTGAGGCGGAGATAGATGGAGGCGAGGAACCAGGACCTCGAGGCGTACAGACGTAGGTCATCGCCGACGCTCGAGATGCGGGACATTCCGACGTCCCCGCGACTGCAGGGCCAGAAACTGCGCGCGCCGCAATGGTACGAAACCACCCATCACCGCTCCTCCTTACCTTGATGCGGCATTTTCGATTTCCGAGCATGGAAGCGATGCTGGCGGGCGGTGAGCCAACGGGAGACCGCGCCTCGCTGCCGCCATCCTTCTCTCACTACCTGCGCTGAAGCGCGGCGCCACCACCGGCACAGATGGAGGAACAGGACCCCGCTGACTGCCGCCGACGCTCGCTCCCAACCTGGGCTTTCTTGGCTTCCTTTTTGAGGATGTGATTCCCTGCGGAAAAACGGCCACTGCTGTCCGGCCGGCCATACTGCCTCGACGAGCTCTTATCCAACATGTTACATTATAATTCAGACCGCCTAAAAGTCTACAGAGTATTATAGTAGTTCTATCCCAGCATTAATACAAGTAGTCCAACTGTGTCCATGTACGGAGGTAGATAGATCAATACGGGTTTCATGTTCGCCAGCAACCCATATATTGCTTGGGCGGTGAAGATGTGCCCTGTGTATTAGAGGGATCCACACTAAAAGTTCACCGTCACTACCGCATATCCATCCCTCGTCGTTGATAGTGGAGCGGTCAGTGAAGTCGACGTGTCTTGTAGGTACTGTATTTCTTGTCGCAGAATTTAACGTGCGAATTGGTCCGTGTCCTGATGAGGCGATGCGCTGGTCATCTGGGGAGGACGCCATAGACTCGACGGAATCCACATGTCCAGTAAGTGCGCCTGCCGCCGTCCCTCCGGTTGAGACGTTCCACATACGAATTGTTCGGTCGTCAGAACCTGAGACGACGCGATGACCATCTGGTGAGAACGCCACAGATGTAAACACGATTCGTGTGTCCGGTAAACGGGCCCGCCACTGTCTCTCCCGTAGTAGCATTCCACACACGAATTGTTCGATCGTCCGAGCCTGAGATGATACGCTGGCCATCTGGCGAGAATGCCACAGATCTAGACCAGATCTGTGTGTTCGGTAAATGGACCTGCTGCTGTCTCTCCCGTTGTGGCGTTCCACACACGAATTGTTCGATCGCGTGAGCCTGAGACGATTCGTTGGCCATCTGATGAGAATCGCACAGACCAGACCGACTCCGTATGCCCACTGAATGGCCCCACCTCTGTCTTTCCTGTCATGGCGTTCCACACACGAATTGTTCGATCGCGCGAGCTTGAGACGATACGCTGGCCATCTAGCGAGAATGCCACAGACAAGACCGAATCTGTGTGTCCAGTGAACAGGCCTGATAAGATCATCTTCCCGTCGTGGCGTTCCATACACGAATTGTTCGATCGATCGAACCTGAGACGATGCGCTGGCCATCTGGTGAGAACGCCACAGATGAAACACGATTCGTGTGTCCGGTAAGCGGGCCCGCCACTGTCTCTCCCGTAGTAGCGTTCCACACACGAACTGTTTCATCGAAAGAGCCAGAGACAATACTCCGGCCATCTGGCGAGAACGCCACAGACAAGACTGAACCTGTGTGTTCGGTAAATGGACCTGCCACTGTCTCTCTTGTCATGGCGTCCCACACATAAAGTTTTCCATCGTACAAGCCGAAGACGATGCGCTGCCCATCTGGTGAGAACGCCACAGAAAAGACTGAATTCCTAAATCCAGTGAGTGGGCCAATTGCTGTCTCCAAGGCCAAGTCCAAGGCTGTCTCTCTCGCAGTGGCATTCCACACACAAATTGTGTGATCGCGCGAACTTGAGATGATACGCTGGCCATCTGGCGAGAATGCCACAGAATAGACCCTATCCGTGTGTCCAGTAAATGGACCTGCCACTGTCTCTCCCGTATTGACGTTCCACACACGAATTGTTCGATCGTTCGAACCTGAGACGATGCGCTGGCCATCTGGTGAGAATGCTACAGACCTGATCGGGTTTGTATGTCCAGTAAATGGGCTTCCTGCTGTCTCTCCCGTCGTGGCGTTCCACATACGAATTGTTTTGTCGTAAGAGCCCGAGACGATTCGTTGGCCATCTGATGAGAATCCCACAGACCAGACCGACTCCGTATGCCCACTGAATGGGCCCACCTCTGTCTTTCCTGTCATGGCGTTCCACACACGAATTGTTCGATCGCGCGAGCTTGAGACGATACGCTGGCCATCTGGCGAGAATGCCACAGACAAGACCGAATCTGTGTGTCCAGTGAACAGGCCTGATACTATCTCCCCCGTCGTGGCGTTCCGCACACGAATCGTTCCGTCGTCCGAGCCTGAGACAATGCGCAGGCCGTCTGGGGAGAAGGCCACAGACAGGATCTCCTTGTGTCCGGTAAATGGACCTGCCGCTGTCTCTCCGGTCGTGGCGTTCCATACACGAATTGTTTCATCAAGCGAACCCGAGATAATGTGTCGGCCATCTGGCGAGAATGCCACAGAATTGACCGAATTCGCGTGTCCAGTAAATGGACCTGCCTCTGTCTCTCCTGTCGTGGCGTTCCACACACTAATTGTTCCGTCTTGCGAGCCTGAGACGATGCGCTGACCATCTCGTGAGATTGCGACGGAGTTGACTTCGCCCCCAACGGTTGAAATTGCCAGCTCTAAGCGACTGGCCAATGAGATAATCGCCCATGTTCCACGCATAAGATTCGAGGAAATGAACTGGAATATTGTGCAGAGACAAAGGAACCAGTCGGCGCGAATGGTAGAGCAGAGAGGTAGATGTGTGGTGCGCTCTTTGCTATAGCCCCTCCGAAATACCGTACAAACACGGAGGTATCGTTGACAAGTGACCCCAATTTCTCTAACTCCTTCTGAGGGACCTGCGGTGATCGCGGTTATTAGTATATCACCTTCCTCGCCAAATAAATAATTGATTTATACTCACATCTTGACCGGCGGCCAACCACTTTGCCAACCACACCTTCAGAGCCGAGCACGCCGCCAAAGCAAGACCCACACAATTCGTCAAGCTAAGGGCCTCCAACCAAAACAGAAGTTTCTTCTCGAAGAAAACTCGAAGTTTTCCAAATAGATCGGATTCGAAACTAATATGTTCCAAATGATCGTCCCAGAAACGACACGCATATGACAGAGCAGGTGGGATGTGTTTATCAACGCGAGAGGGAAGGTCTGGCACGTCCTTGTTCGCCAGATATGATGATTCGAGATCACAAATGTTGAATTTGAGGTCCTTGAGCAGTAGATTGAGACAGGAATGAGTCAATTGACGGTGAGCGTCACGAAGGTCGACAAAAAAATCGCCGCTCTTCTCTTTATTTGTGAGGAAATCGCGGAATGATGTGTGGAGAGGAATAATGGGAAGATTTTTATCGGATGAATTGACATTGCTCAACAACGAGCCAAGGCGACGGAGCAATACAACAACGGCATCGCCATCGTCATCGTCATTGTCGTCGCCCTCGTCGTCGTCACTGTAGTTGTCATTGTCGTCATCGTCATCGTTGTCGTCGTTGTCGTCGTCTTCATCGTTGTCGTCGTCGTCTTCGCTGTCAGCGTGTCGTTGCAGAGTGGTCAGGGAGCGGATGCTGAGTGGTTCAATTGAAGTGATCAACTGTCCCACGACAGAGCGAAATAGAAGCCGAGTTCCTGGGGTTGTAATGTATCCTTCAAGGACGTCTTTGTATAGCTCGTCCAAAGGATCAAGCAAAGGACCTTGTCCACCGCGTTTTGCCGAGCGTTTCGCCGAGCGCTTTAGGAGATGGTCTATAACCTTTTCTCTGTCAAATACAAAGCGCTCGGGAGGCTCTAGGATGAATTGACTGGCGACAGCTGCCCACTGAAACACTCCCTCGGCCTTTTTTGCTAATGAAGAGCAATGACGTCTGAGCTGGTTCGAATGGAGCCTCTCCCGAAGAAAGGCAAGAATGTCGTCATGCGTTCTAGCAGCTAGCTCCGAGTCTTTCATGAGTTTGATCTCGACTGATTGCGCTCCAACGAGCGCAGACTCGATGCCGTCCTCTGGTCTCGAAGTGATGAGCACGCGGAAGTTCGACGGCAGTTTGATGACGTTTTCAGCGAGAAACGTGTGTAATCCCGTTCTACCAGTTGCGTCCCCACTCTCGTCCAGGGCATCGATTACAACAAGAATAGGTCCGACGACGTGCAGGCCCTTAAGCGGTTCCAGGATAAGGGATTGAAACAGGGTGGCGTAGTCACGTGTGCCCACTCGAAGAGAGGAGCTGTCCTTGACGACCCTTCCAAGCGCAGCTTTGAACGAAGGATAGCGATCGGAGAGATCGCGAGCAAGGGTCGTGAAGAGGTGATGAGGTTTCGACTGCTGCTTCCGCAAAAAGATAAACGATGACGTAAGACGATGCATGTTGTCGAAGCGACGAGCGATTTCATGCGCAATCGACGACTTTCCCGTGCCTGCTTCGCCAAAAAGAACAAGACAACGCTTGGAAGAGGGATCGTTCACCCAATCGACAATAAAGTCCAGAAAAGCCGTGCGTGTTCCCGGAAGACAACCCTTGGCGGGTGCGAATCGCGAGCCTGTGCCGTATGGGATTTCTCTGATTTTTGCATCTATATCTGTGACAATCCTCAATTCGATAACCCTCGAGATATCAGGGCTACGTACCGGCATCCAAGACTTGGTTAGACACCCACTCCAGCTGGATAGCCATCCCGTCAAACTGACTTGAAATCCTGCCGACGTTGGCCGAAATTGTTCCCACATCGGCCGAAATTATGCCGACTTTGGCCGAAACTATTCCCACGTCATCCAGAATTTGAAGTACAGTTATCTCTGTGGTGATCGTAGCTTCGTCCAAGAAAGCATTGTGCAGTTCAAGAAGGGTAGTCCGAAAGTCTTCGATTTTTTTGTCCACTCCGCTGCCGGTATTCTTGAACATTCGCTTCCCTAAAAAAAACCGTAGGTTTACGCCGATCCACAAGGATGGATAAATATTACGTACAGAAATGCGAATTCTTTGCGTATGATTGGATGAAGTCACAGCAATTACAGACATGCTGCAACATGAGCGCAAGGATTTGCGCCTGCCTGGGAACACGCTCGATAGTTATAGTTTGAAAACGGTCTTTCTGGTTTGCGAACTCAAAGGCCTCGTGCATGGCAACAAGTAACGTTTGGATGTTGTCATCACGTTGAAACTGTTCGAGGAGCGTCTAGCATCCGAATAAACATAACATAAGAATTTTCAAAATCTGACAATAGCACGAACAAATCACCTTGGGAATCGCAAAAAGTAGACTATATGCCATCTTCGCATACGGGTGAAGCTGAGGGCCAAATTTAGCTTAATGAAGGATTGACGAACAGGACATCGCGCGCACTTCTGCAACTGAGCTCACAGTATCCATCACCCATTTGATCCTCTCAAGGACACCGTCCAATCTATTCGAGAGATTAATTATCGTCATAGCTTCGTCGGCGTCATGGAGAACATTCTCTGCAGGTGACACGGCGACCGTCAAGTAGAGCATGATCGGTCGGATCGACTGCTCAGCCTGAACGTCGTCGTTGGAGAGGGGAAAGGGGACGTCTATACCCGAGATGTTCAGCTATTCGAATAATGAGGATTCTGATAAGGAACGAACTAGTTCGGGATTCAACAGGCATCATCTCATGAGTTCCGATAAGGACGCCTTGAGATGCTCGCCGCTTCTCGTAAAGGCGTAATACAAGACGAGAAGACGGTCGTACAATGCTGAACGAAACTCTCAGTCGAAAAAGAGGGTAAGAGAGGTATGCCTTACAAGGCATCAAGGTCCTTATTCCACTCCGCTATCGATTCCTTAGTCGGAACGCTTTGTGTGCTATTTGTTGTCGTTTGACTAGTTACGGTAACGTAGAACTTTGTGCGACTCTTCGTATGGGGGATATTGTGCGCTCTGAGGACTAATAAAAGGTATCAAACACTTATCGGGGGATCAACGAGCCAGTACTCCAGTACATACCAGTCACTTGAACACGTAGCTGGGATGGGCTTTCCTCCGATTCGGCGATTTGAGGTCTATCCGAGGTCGGTTCTTGACCGAGTATTAGAACACAAAAGAGGATATTGACGCACCCTGTTCCTGCATTTTGCGATGGTAAAGGACCCAAGCTGGAGTAGTAGGTAACTATCAAGAAAGTCATGGGTCAATGACCATTTACGCACGAATTTGAGGGCATTTGGCAGGTGTTCCACATCTTTTGCAGCGGCCATACTGGATTGAAGAATGTTTTGGGGGGTTGGATGGAGCGTAAAGTTAGAGCGCCGCCTTGTCCACCACATGATGCTGTCTAGTAGGGCCGTGTCAACCCGGGATACTAGTGTGGTCGTACCTATGCAAAAATCGACTTTTTATTTTCTGTAGCTTCAACAACACATCGTAGCTACTTCATATTGTACATACGATAGAAGAATGGATATACTGTTCAATGGTGATTTTTGCTTAATTTTTTTTTGGGCTCCTAGGGAGCACAACCGACTTCACCCCCGGATGCAAATTTGATCGCGCACTGGCCCCTCAAGGAAGGTGAGATTACCTTTCAACAACTCTATCGCATGTACGATATCACCCAAAATTTATCATGGGTGTTCTCATTGGTCTCTTCTAACCCTCTATTCCAACAGATCTGCATGTCATTTAGCAAGATCGCTGGGTTCTGGCGGTCTGGGCCTCTACTTTTTACGACTCCCTTCTCTTCCTTGTCGCACTGTAGTCGAAATTCACAATACATTCTTATTTTTTGTTATGATCTCATATCTACAGATCCTACTTTACCTACTGTATTTTTTTTGGGCAGAAAGGACCACGGGAAGAGGGTGATCTGAGGCCATTTTTTAAATTTGCATCCTCGTGACCATTTGCATCCACCTGACACCACTGTATCGGACACAAATTGACACTTACAGTATCTCAGCAGCCAGCTTCGTATGTGTGGAACATAAATTCGGATTCAAAAATGAGTTCAGTGGTCGCCTTTGGGCCATAGCTGCAGGGATGAAGGAGGAGGACACTGGCGCCAGAGCTGCAATGCAAATGGCACCTCTCAACTTGGCCTTCATCTGCGAAGGCCCGTCGTCTTTCTACGTCGCATCTCGTCTCTTGTCGAGATTCCCGCAGAATGACACGCTCAGTTCCCAGTTAAGGATACACGTCTATGATAGACTATGACCCCTCACAGTCTCGTTCGCTACGGCGTTGCGCCGGACCACCTGAGGTGAAGGTATGTCCCTGACCTCTTTCACCTTCTACCTGGCATCGGGTCTCTCAACGGCGTCCAACTGTACCGCCAGAACTGCATGCACAAGTTCGATCAGGTCGCCAAAGACCCCTGCCTACGCTTTTTCGGGAATGTGCAGGTTGGGCCGCAGACCCCTCCAACCATCCCACACGCTCTCCCTATATCTCTATCCTCCCTAAAGTCGCACTACACCCCGCCCTGCCTTCCGACCGTGTCATCCCTGCGCTCTCGCTCGTCCAGTAGTACACGCAGCACCCGTCGCGTCGCGTCCCCCCACCGCTACATGAGACGGAACACGTCTCCATCATCGGCCAAGGATACATCGCGCTCGACGTCGCGCGCATGCTGCTCACCCCTCCCGCAGTCCTCGCAAAGTACGACTATCCCCGTGCCCGTGCTAGACGTCCTGCGCCGCTCCGCCGTGCGCTATGTCTCCATCATCGGTCGGCGCGGGCCCTGCAGGCAGCCTTCACCGCCAAGGAACCGCGCGAGCTCACAGCCCTCGACGGGACGTCCATGCTCCCCCTCGTGCCGGAGCTCCTCGGCCCACCCACGCCCGACGCAAAGCTCACCCGCCAGCAATCCCGCCTCCTGCAGCTCCTGCAGCAGCAGCGCGTCTCGCCTGAACTTGGCCATTCGCGCACCAAGACCTGGTCGCTCGACTTCTTCCGCTCGCCCACGTCCCTCTCCACCGCACCCGGCAGCCAGCAGCTCGCACTGACGCGTCCGCGCGCGCGGTCCCGACAGGCGTGACGACCGTCCAGCACATCGACCTCGTCGTAACCGCGCTTGGGTACCACGCTGACCCCGCCGCGGCGTACGTCGATCCGGGACACGGTCACCTGCGCACCGGGCGCGGGGGGCGGGTGCTGGACGCGAGGGGCGCACGTTACGGCACGTCTATGCGTCCGGGTGGGCGGCGACGGGCGCGCGCGGCGTGCTCGCGTCGACGATGCTCGACGCGTACGGCGTCGCGGACTCATTCCTAGCGGACTACGCCGATGCGCGTGAAGCGCCCGCCGCCGAGAATTCGGAGGACACGCTTGTTGCGGACGACACGGTTGATCTGGAGAGCGTGTCGGTGGAGGTCGAGGAGGGCGTGCGGGCAAGACGCATCTTGCGATACGACAAGTGGAAGAAGATCGACGCGGAGTAAGTGCGACGCCGCGCGGAGATGGACAAGGAACGTGAGAGGATGGATTGGGAGGAGGCACATGATTTCTTGACGAGCACAGGAGCGCGGCAGAGTCAGTGATGACAGAATCATGGTGTGTCACCGTTCTTGAGACTGACTAACACTGATTAACAGGCGTCGAGGTCGTGATTTGGCATCACATCTCTATTTGGTCGTACCTTTACAACAAGGAGGGACGATTGCGTCTTTTCTGCGCGCCCACTGACGAAAGCTTAGTACTGTCGAGATTATTCAGGAGTTCACGCAATCACAGGGGAACCGCTGACTGATTTACCCCACATTTTCCCCCGTTTTGTTCGGATGTGATTAGCGCCAGCACGCACATCGTAATTCATGGCCAAGTATAGCAGAATATTCTCTGCACGATTGTAGTCAGTGCATCGGATGAGGGACGTTGCATCTCCTTGCATCATAATTGCATTTATCCTCGACATTGCTCCACCAGTACTTGGATTAAAGACCTCGACTTTGGGCTTTCACCTCTCAGCACACTCGTCTAACTTTCCACACTCACACTCACACTCACACTCACCTCACTCACAAACATGTCTGGCTTCAAGAATTTCGCAGTCGTCGGCGCGGGCAACACCGGCGGCTTCATCGTCGAGGCGTTGCTCAAGCAAAAGGCCGCGGGTGTCATCGAAGAGCTCACCATCGTGACGCGCCCTGTATGTCCTTTTGTCCGACCTGCGCGCTGCCCCCAGTCCGGCTAACACAGTCCTATCCGCCTAGGCCTCCAAAGACAAAGAAGAAAACAAGGCTTACGCCGCGCGCGGCGCGCGGATCGCTGCCGTTGAATACACCGACGTACCCGCGCTCACGACCGCGCTCAGCGGCGCGCACGTCGTCATCTCCACAATCAGTGCGTTCGTGCTCGACACACAGGTGCCAATCGCGCAGGCGGCCAAGGCGGCCGGCGCGCATGTCTTCCTCCCGAGTGAGTTCGGCGGGCCGACGGAGCATCTCAAGGACAATCTGCTCGGCCCGAAAGGCGCGCTGCAAGCTAAGCTGCGTGAGGTCGGTCCCCCGCTGCTGGTGGTGAACACGGGCCCGTTCGCGGATATGATGTGGTCCGAGTGCGTTGTTTTCATCGTCCTTCGTCTTCTCATTCCCTCTGACTGATTGATTGGCTGGTCTGGGAATATAGCTTCGTGAACTTGAATGTGGCAAGTGGGAAGGTCGCTATTGGTGGCGATGGTAATTCGCCAATCTCGTTCACCACGCGCCCCGACGCCGCGCGCTTCCTCGCGTATTTCCTCGTTAACGCTCCCAAGGCGCGGATACAGAACCAGACCCTGCGTCTCGAGGGCGACCGTGCGGTATGTTTTCAAGTTGCTTGATATCTCTCAAATTTCGCGCTTACCGATAACCTCTCGCAGACGTTCAACGAGATATTCAAGGGTTATGAGGAACGCACCGGCAAGAAGCTCGACGTGACCTACCGCTCACTTGACTCATTACGCGCGAAACTGGCGGAGAATCCGTATGACCTCGATGCATATTTCCATATTAGCTGGGCGACGGATGGGCTGAACGGCAAAGTGGATAACGATCTCTACCCAGAATGGAATCCAACGAAGGTTATCGATACTGTTGCGCCGAGGAAGTAAACGATCGTGGTGGGAGACGTCTTGTATTGCATGTATAAACTAGATAAGCAATATCAGATAATTATGTCTGTTTCGGCCTGTGTACATAGACAATAAAGTATGGTCCCGTCAGAGGACTTGAAAAACAGCATTCAAAATAGCTCACTGACCCCCATTACACGATCAACTGATCTGTGGCAAGACTCTCTTTAGTGATCTCGATATTCCAAACCCGCTTTAGAATAAACTGTAGGAGCGTTTCTGGCCCCGGCGTGCCTTCAACCACGGGAACCCCGCCTGGTTCGTCCTTCTTACGTCGCAGCGACGGCTTAGTCCTCAACGTCGACAGGCGCGGGAACAACCACGGAGCCAATAACGTCAGCGTCACCAGATCCGACTGCCACACGGTGTTGTAGCGCCGCTTGTACGTGTGCATAATTCGCCGCCGGTGTGCGTGTGTTGTCGTCGCGTCTATCGACGACGCACATGCCACTTGTGAATTCGCCAGTCCTAAACGTGGTCGTCCATCAACCCTGTTGACCTACGCGAGATAGGGCATGACATACCGTTCCATCTCGAACCGGCGCCGGCGTACGGTCCACCCGGGAGCGGTCCCTTCCAATCCAGGCGGGTGCATAATTGCGGCCCAAACTGCGGCAATGTCGTGGAGCTCCACTCCATCCAGGCCATACGCACGCATGACGTGACGCGTGCGTCGAAAGAACGCGCTAGAAAAGTGCGTGAGCGGCGTCTTACCCGCGGGTACAGACGGCGTATCTTCTGCGAAGGCAGGGTCGACGTATTTAGAATAGGCAGAAAAGGGGAGAGTGTGGGGGCAAGTGACGTCCAGAGGGAGTAGGAGCACGCGCTCAAGTGGTAGACGTGTAGTCTCCGATCTGAGTACCTCGGCGACTGCGAACGGGTCTGCGAAAAAATTGACTGTACAGAAGCACATAGAGTATCAGTAAACCGAAAACAGAGGGAAAAGAAGGGGCGTACATTCGGCAGACGGTGTGACATTCCCGGGTACGTCGAACGCACCACCCATAATCACGACTCGACCGATGCGCTCGCGCACTAAGGTGCCATTTACGCGCAACATGCGGGCGAGGTTCGTCAGCGGGCCTAACGCGATATACGTCACCGAGCGCGGGGGGTTGTCACGTAGGAGGTCGAGCGCGACTTGGTGGCCAGGACTGTCGCTCAGCTCGAGCTGTGGATGAACGCCTACGGAAAACAAGTCCGGCGGGAGATTGAATTCCGGGTGCGAGTGAGTTATCTCTCCCAAGCCGTCGCTTGTGGGTCTCAGTTGCGTGGACCTCATTGAGGGTGGATATATGCGTACCGGCCATGAAAGTAGGCGGCGTCATGTAGTTCCCCGCTGAGAGGTCCCGCAGCACCTCTGACAACGATAGGTTTTCGGGTGGGGGAGTAATTCGGGAAGAGGTTGCGCTCCTCTGGGTGTTGCTCGATATGCCGGCCGACCGCTTGATATAATTTGAAGATATTGAGGCTGAGAAGGTGTGAGTAGTCCCGAGACCAGTACAAATTATAAAGCGCACTAGGAGGCCTCCAAGTCCGTGTTCCCTACGGTCGGACATATCGTGACTAGACGGTATGGATGCTAGGTGCAGGGCGTACCAAAGGACACCACAAATGCGAGGATCTCTATTTCCGGAGATGCGATGGCCAACAAACTATGACTCCAGTCAATAAATGCAGTTCTTTGGGCAGAAAATGAAGAACGACATTGCCAGCGCATCGTCTACACCGGGATCGGTGTCAACTGTGGAGAACGATCTTGAGTATCAAGCGAAGCAACTTATGGCGGAGATGCGAACTGATGACAGGTACTCTACTCGAATCGCTTGACATTCCTACGATTTAGATGTCTAGATGTTGCCAGTGGGGTATTAGTAGAGAGGATCCCGTAGCCAGCGCATAAGCTAGGTCTCCCTCCTTTCGGGCCGTTTCCCGATAGCTTTGGCCCTCGCGCAAGTACACCCCATAGCGGGGCCGCGGGGGAGTTGAACCGCAACCGCCACCACCATGGTCGGGTTTTCCCACACTAGGCGCCCCCCCGCGTAGCCGGAAATGCCCTTAAGAAGCGGGACTGCCGCCTGCGACCTAACTTACCAGTTAACTGAATAAATCGAAACTCGGCTTTTTTAGTGGATAGTACATTCTGACCCTCAAGTTAGAATTTGAGTCCCACACTACCCATCTGTTGGGTGTGCGCAAAGGCATTTTTCCCTGTTTTCGAGCCTCCAAGGATCGCATTAGTAACCTAGTTACTATCTTTTGCTATCTACAGTAATACATCGCTTGTCCAAAAAAAAAAATCCCCCATGGCGTTACGCAACTCGCGACTGCGCAGCCCCATTGAACGGAGAACCATGTGATACGATGAGCAAGGGTACTGTACTGACTGGCGAAGAAGTTGCCTTCGGGGTATTCCGAGTAACTGTACAGTTGGTGTAACTGTGGCTGTCACAATCACGTAGACGCTTGGAGACAAGGCGAACGCAGCGTCGAGCGATAACGATAATAACGACAATGGCCGAATCTTTGCGATTCCTTGGTTCTCTCACTGGTCACTCGAACTGGGTCACTGCCATTGCAACTTCTTCAGAAACCCCAGATGTCATCTTGACTGCCTCTCGAGGTACTACACCCAACCAATTTTCTCCAAATACATTTTACATTTTCGCTTAACTCCTCATAGACAAGACTATTATCGTATGGCAACTTACCCGCGACGAGGATTCATACGGGTACCCCAAACGTATCCTCCACGGCCACAATCATTTTGTCTCTGACGTCGTCATCTCCTCTGACGGCCAGTTCGCCCTCTCTTCCTCTTGGGACCACACACTCCGCCTTTGGGACCTCAACACCGGCCTCACCACCCGCAGATTTGTTGGCCACACATCCGACGTCCTTTCCGTCAGCTTCAGTGCAGACAACAGGCAAATCGTGTCTGGTTCACGCGACAGGACCATCAAGCTCTGGAACACCCTCGGGGAGTGCAAGTACGACATCAAGGAAGATGGCCACACCGAATGGTGCGTTGCAATGTTTGTCCATCCACCCGCGGCATCTTGATAGCCTCCGTAGGGTATCTTGCGTACGCTTCAGCCCCAATGTGATGAACCCTGTCATCGTTTCGTGCGGTTGGGATAAAGTTGTAAAGGTGAGTTTTTTTTCTAACTTCGACTTTTCATTCTCCTGTCCCTAGGTGTGATGTTATAATATATATTTGCTACTTCAGAGGGCTACTACCCGATGAGACTATAATATATCACCAAGATCTCTGACCTTCCTCTCATAAATATTCAATTTATTTACCTCCCACTCACCTCACTGCACAGGTCTGGGAACTCTCAAAATTCAAGCTAAAGACCAACCATTACGGCCACACGGGTTACATCAACACCATTTCCGTTTCTCCAGATGGCTCGCTCGCGGCTTCAGGAGGCAAGGACGGTATCACAATGCTCTGGGACCTCAATGAGGGAAAGCACCTCTATTCGCTCGAAGCAGGTGACATTGTCAATGCTCTTGTCTTCTCGCCCAACCGATACTGGCTGTGCGCTGCGACTGCGTCGTGCGTCAAGATCTTTGACCTCGAGTCCAAGTACGTTGCGCTCCTCCTTTTTAACGAGTCAGCGCGCCGACATGAATAAACTGTGAACAGGTCGATCGTGGACGAGCTCAAGCCCGACTTTGTTGACGTCGGCGCCAACTCGCGTGAACCAGAGTGCGTGTCCATCGCCTGGTCTGCAGATGGACAGACCCTCTTTGGTGGCTTTACCGACAACCTGGTGCGTGTCTGGACGGTATCATCGTAGGGGCGTGTCAGGCAGGTGCGGTGCGGCAGTATTATCAGTCGTGTTATACCTCCTGTTTGTATTTTCTACATGCAAACGCAAAACGAGCCCTTTCGGCTTGCAGGGTTGCTATATATATTAGGGCTGCACACGAAACAGCTGGCTTAGTGTACACGGGGCGTGATGCAGGTTCGTGGGGACCAGTAGGTCGAGGGTACTTAGGGCGCATGGTCGATGCCAAGACCTTGCTGTGAGCTGAGGACCAGAAAAAGCACCCGCTAGCGGGATCCAGGCCCAAACAATTAGCTCCATACCGCCGCATGCCCTGCGTCTGCCTCAAGCATATTTCGTCGCCGTTCATTATAGTCCCACCGATCAAGCCCACCAAAGTCGATGCGCAGCGCACGCGCGGCGAGGCCAGCCTGCAGCTCAGCCATGTGCGTCGCACGTGCTCGCCAGCTATCTCCCCTACATTGCCATTATGCGTAGCATAGACGTCAGCGCCGAAAGAAAAGGGGAGAGGGGGGGAGAAGAAATGCAACACTCACGTGGCGACGTCCCCAGCCTCGCTGACGAGCCGTGCACACCCATCGGCGCGCGAGCGCGCATCAAAGATCCATAGCGTGCGCCCACGCGTGTCGTACGTTTCCTGTAGTCCATGCAGTCCGCTCAGCCGGTGCTGAATCCCCCCGCCTCTATCGGCGGGATGCTGCTGCCCAGACCCTGGTGTTGCGCGGGCGGAGACGTCGAAGAGGAGGCGCAGCGCACGTAAGTTCGAGATGTTGTCGAAGCGCGCCGCGTCGGAGAGCGGGGCGAACAGCGACGACTCGCCTTCGTCTTCTTCGTCGGTGCTCGCATCGTCGTCCGAGTCGGCGGCACTGGATTCCGTCGCTGGCGGCTGCGGCCCAGCCACCATCTCTATGTCGCCGTTGCCGTCGTCCGGTCCGCTGTTTCCGCCGACGGGTGCTTGGTCTGCGAAAAACTCATGCTCCGCGTCGCGCAGCGCGGCGCAGAACGCTGCCCACGCTTCATCAGAGCCCGTGCTGTAGTCCGTGCGCACAACGACGCCCGGCGCCGCCGCGGAGTCCTCCCCGACGTCGTGTTCGTCCCTGTCGTGTGCCCAGGGCGGTTGCGGCCCTGGCGGGTTATCTGCCTGTGTCGTCGTGTACAGTCGACGTCAGGAGAAGCTTCGCGGGAGAACGTACGACGATAGAGGCGAGCGCGGTCCATGTGCGCGCATCGAGAGACCAGAACTCGTCTGCGATGAGCAAGAGCAGTGGGCGCCGGCCGAGGGAGGGGCGCTGCGCCTTGAGCGCGGGGTATCGTTCCTGCCGGGGGTGCCTCCCTCAGACCTCTATGGTAGAATTGGACGAAGGTGCCATCAGATAGAGGCGTACGAGAAGGTAGCGGTGGAAAATGGACGGGTCATGCGTAGGTCGAGCTATCGGGGCCATATCTTGTTGTAGAGGTATTTCACTCGCTGTCGTTGTTGTTGGTCGATTCGTGGACGGGCGGCAGTCGGGCCGATCACCCACAACATCACTTGAGTTAGGGCCAACCATCTTCGACACCTATCGTGGCCTATGGATGTGTGACTCGGGGCAAGGACGCCGCGACACCGCGACGCCGTAATCTTGGTCCTGTGCTTCGTAACTCATATTTCTTAGGCGGCGAATGGGTGGCTGGCTTAGAGCGTCGTCGTCCTGGTATCCACATGGCAGCCAGAAGCTGCCGGGTCTACTCAAACAGCGAAACGTATCTCATCTGGCCGTTTGCACTTCGTTCCCCACATAGAAATTATGAATATCCCAGGGACGCTGCCACCCTCGGTCCTAATGCGCGAACTCTAACCAAGGGTCTCTTAATGATACATCCTCCAACTACGGCTTTGGAGCCCTAGCCCCGAATACTCTCCGCGATTCCCGCACAGTGTGGTGGTCGTCACGGTCTTCAGAACCCACGCACGCAATTTCTGTCTGGAGTCGGTCCATGTCGCCCTCCAGAGTTGGCGCAATTTTGCGTTCGCCACACAAAGGCCACTTGGCACCCAGGATTTCAAATGAATGACTCGGGAATGACTCGGGCTTTGCGAAGCACTATTTGTTCTGTTCTCCCCACGCTGATACAGTACAGTACCCCCGAAGAAGAGGGAAGTGTCCCCCCATAGGGTACCAGATCACCCGGGACCCGGGACGGATAGCGCAGAGGAATGAGCCTACCCGTTACTGTAAGCTGCCAGGCGATGACGACGACAACGAGAAAGAGGCGCCAAGATTCTCCAGGTCGCCTTTAAAGTGCTCTTTTTCTGCCTTTTCTCACGTCCCCTCTTCCGTGGTTCACCTGCCCGCGTTAAGCGCGGCGTACGGGCCGTGGACGCAATGTTGAAGTGAGATGCGTCGACGACATCAGGGCCATCACGATCGACTAGGCACTAGCACCCGCGCTCTTGTTCAGGGGCACGGATCGCTGTCGCGCGGACGGGGGGAAGACAAAGTCCGGCGTCATGATTCGCCAATATGGCGGACGAGACGAGAGGTGGTGACGCGAGGTATGGCTGACATGGAAAGGAAGATCATCGCGGGGGCGCAACAAATCACACGCATCACAGTGGGACCTTCGCGCACATGCCCTGCTAATCCCTACGGCCCGCAGAGACATGGCGATAAAAGGGCAGCTCGATCAACAACATCGTGTATGCACAGGGCACGAATGGTAATTTACAGCACCTAATTGACAACTCCGCTGGACCCTTGCCGAGACAAGATCTTGGGTGCTGTCCCTTCATTTCGCTATTTCGTGCACGTCCTCCGGGACTCGGATTCCATCTCTCAAAAATGACGACCACTCCAACCGTCGGGTAGATTACCCACAAAAAAAAAACGTTCGCGTCGAACGTGCTGATAACGTACCCACGTACATTATATAAACAAAGCGCGCGCATACCGTATGGCCTTAGACCGAAAGAATATATGCCTGCCACGGATAGTTCTTGACCCCATCCTAGTCAAGTTATATCTACATGCGTCAATAGTGTGTGGCGTCCCATAGTACGGAACGTGGAATCTACCTGTCTGTGGTCCCCCTACTCCCGCGATCAGCAACATATAAATAGTGCCATTGATAGTGACTGATCTCCGGGAATTCTCCTTGCCCGCCACGCATGTGTCAAGCCGGAGCCTGTCTGAGGGTGAGGGGATCAAACAGACAAATGACAGTTTTCCGAGGTTGCATTGTACTGCATGTTCCTAGATGCTAGTGACCGAGGCCAATCTGAAATCTGCAATCTGTACAATACAGATGCATGGAGACTTTGCCTTTCTGGATAATAAGCGAGCCGACCGACCGTGCGTAGACTTCTTTTTTTTAGGATCGCCGTTTCTACATCTAGCAACCAGCCACGCGCAAGGTGTTAGTAAAGAACGTCTGGCCAGGAGCTTCCGGTGAACCGACGGTGCCACTGGCATGAAGATGGCACGGGCCTTCTCGTCACTGGCAGAAGCAAGGCCGGCAAGGTCGGCATTGCGTTGCTTGATCAGAATCGTGCACCGAAATTCCGTGTTTGCTCCGTATCACTGGAAGACGAGAGAACTTCTCTGCGGCGCTCGCGACGTCTGGGCCCTTTATCATTATCACGGCCGTCTTTGCGCAATGCGTTGCATGATGTGGGTCCCCCATGCGGCGTGATACACAGTGTACTTCGTTCCGGATCGAATCACCTTCATACGTAGACCTTATTGCCCGTCTTCGCTCACAGCCGTGGGATCCCAGCCCGAATCGGTAGGCCGTATCTTTTACTTGACCTCGTGGGGACTGTTAGGTGGGTCATCTGATGCTGGGGGGAACTGGGCTATCGGATATTAGTGGCCGGGGGCAACCACGATTCCGTAAGTATACTTCTATTTTCCCTTGGGTTTCATTCGACTGTATTCCCACACGGGAGGAGTCGACCTGGCCCACCAGTCTCGTTAAGCACGCATTCCTCGCATAGTTCCGCCAGACATCTGAGTTGTCGTCTCCGGGGTGCGCCACTACCCGTATCTTGTATGGACAGCGGGCGTCCAACGATATGAATTGTCGTCGCGGAGTTAAACAAAACAAGGACAAGAAAAAAAAATCGAATCAGCCGCCAGTACAGCAGTGATAGTTGCTCTTAACTTACCCTTCAGCGGCAAGAAAAGTTCAATAGAGTAAGTGAATGAGATGGGAAGGAGTCTGGTTCTCACACAACCGAGCTTTGCAACGACCATTCTATTGCTGTAAGGTCCACTTCTAATGAACTGGATGTTTTCATTGACCCTGGGGCGGGGTAGTCGGTTAGCCGAGAAGAATGATATCGCAGCACCGGTCCCGGTGATGTGAGATGAGACACGGTGGCCGCATGCCGCACGCCGCTTGAGTGGATGATATCCCGTACCGTAGTTACGACAACCACATTCATACCCGAGTTGAATTCCTCGGGCGTAGGAAATGCGATAGGTGTTGGATGTTAACTCGGACGTCATCCCGAAATATACAGTAAACAGATTCCAACAAAAAAGAACTGATGCCCGTCTGATGCGCCGGGATCCACTACTGTAAGGGATGACATCGGTCCGCGCGACTATAAAGCACGCTAACTAAAGGCCGACGAACAAAACAAATGTCAAAAAATTCCGGTTAGAGGCTTTGCCCTGATCAGGAGCTGTCTTACGTATATTCTTTATTTTAAAATTCGGCTGATAGTCGCTTCACGGGGATACAAACCTTCGAAGGAGATACAAGTGAGAGGAGATTGTAGTGAGAGAGAAGAAGAAAGCGAAGAGCATTGATACAGTAAAAGGAGAAGGACTCAAAGCGGACTGAAGGACGGTCTGGCGTGCCGGCGGGAGTAGATGAGTATATAAACGCTGGAGCGCTGAAGGAGACGCCGGAGTATTTTGTCTTTTTGATTCGAATTAATCGGGCGCAGGGGGTTGAACCAACTTTGGACTTGTTCTATCACCATTCATTGACACACTCCGTCCTCACTATCGTTTATATAACCACGCTCCTTTGATGCATCGTAGAACTGCTTCCCAGCGCCGTCTCTCTGAGAGCGGCATGCCCCCCCACCCCTTAGGTCCCCATCTCTCCTCCCTCGGCCCCTCCACTCCAAGCACCGGCATCCTCGCGGCGTTCATCGATCTTTTCTTCCCGCGAAAGTCCCGCCAGCGTGCTACCGTCCTCTGCCTCCTGTCCCTCGTCATTGTCACCACCTATGTTTGTCTCGTCTCTCCGCCCGCCCTCGCCCCTGGCCAATCCCCCCATCGCCACCATCGTCACAGTCACGCCGCCGCCGAAGATGCCTGGCGCCAGCTGGTGGAGAAGCTCCCCAATCCGTCGGCCGGCAACGTCCACAAGCATCGACCGGAGATCATGCTCTCGCCTGAGCAGGAGCTTGGCGCGGTGACTGCGTTCATGACTGCACTTCCGCAGAACGTCATCCCAACAGACATCGACCCCACACAAACGATCGACCCACAGCTCGTCCTCGACTTTGACACGCGGAGTCCACGAGCAGAGGAAGAAGTCGCCAATGTCGTCAGGGAAGTGTGGCTCCGTAATCCCGTGGTTGTATTCTCTAAGGTAAGGTGTCTATCACGCCCCCCGTCGCGACCTCTGGCCTTCTCCCCATCCCTCCCTCGCGGTCTTTGTTTTTCTTATTTGTTTTTCCTCGGCCGCCATTTTTTGACAGACGGTATCTCCCGTATCACGTGAACTCAAGACCATTCTGGATGGCATGGATCTCAAGCCGACTCCAACCTTCTTTGGCGTCGACCAACGAGGTGAGTATCCCCAAACATATAGTTTTTCCCAGCCACTGACTTGAACCGTTCGTCTCTCAGCTGATGCGGGCGTCCTCATTCCGCTCCTCTTCCGGCTTACCAACACATCTGAGCTCCCGATTCTCCTCATTGGGGGTAAGCCCGTCGGCTCGATGGATACGATCCGGGAACTTCACACAAATGGGCAACTCAAGGCGCTTGCCGCCCATGCCGGTGCCGTCCTTGATGGCTCAAAGAAGCGTAGAAAGGGTCGCCGGTGATGTAAATCCTGCGTGCTTCCATTCATGTAGCATAGATACTCTCCAGACGCATTTATAGATTACAACACCCATGGCACCCCCACCACCCATTTTTGTTATAGATGCCCCGTATGCAGCCACACATAAACTTCTACCACGCTCATGACGCCACTTTATACCTTGTTATATACCTCCACCGTCGAGAGAGATATCCCATTTTACTGCTCTGCTTTTCTCCTCATTCTTCTCTGTCACTTCTCGGCAATGAGTGACGTCGGTAGCAAGAGACACTATTACATTACAATACACACCGGTGGTTCTGCTGTCCACAGTAAAATTTAAAATTGTCGCCCATTCCGGCTTGACGAAGCCGCATCCGTCGCAAGGGAGGGTGGAGTGCACGTGGCACACGTCAATGGTTTACAGCATAATGTGTCCTCGAGTTCACCATCTTTCACCCTGAATTCGTGGCGTCTCGAGGGTTCTGGTGAGTTGGATCTCGGCACCGTAATTCGTTTCATTTTGTTTGTTGACACGTAACTCTGCGCCAAGGCAACGCGATATGAAAGAATTTCCCGACTCTCAGTAACAAGCAGAGTTAGCCGACTGGACTCTGTGAACCTCCAACTGGGGTTGCGCATCTGCTTCTGGCTTATCGCGTGTGTCCACGGAATCTCACGATTGAATCATCCGAAGTCATACAGTGCTCCACCGTTACCATTAAAATAGCTCTCTTCAAGTTAGCCTGAGAAGTTCCCTCTGCGGTGCCGTCACGGACTCACGGTGGGCCTGGTTCTGAACGAGTAATTCTGCTCCGATGCTCTACTCTATACACTTCTTTCTTTGATTTTGATGCCGGAGTTGATTCGAAGTGGATGACAGTATATTCCATTCACTTCATGGAATTCATTGGATGGTGTTCATTCATCTGCCCATTCCTTCGATCGTTGGAGCTCGCTTCCCCACGACGCCCCTTCCCTCTGGTCCGGCTGTTCCTCGTCCCCCTCATCGATAAGCAACTTCTTGACTATGGGCATGGGACATGTCTTGGCGTCTCCAGTCCCACGACACTTTGCAGAGGACACCTGTCAGGCCGCTTGAAGACTTGCCTGCTGTGTGGAGTACACGACTGATGTGCCTCTGAGAGCGACAATTTATCCTTTTCCGTCTCGGGTCGATCTTCCTTCACACTTCCCCCCCCCCCGAAACTGTCCTGGTTGGGCTCTGGGTTACGGACGTGCTGATCAATTTTTTTTCTTGACAGTTCCGATTTCGTTGGATCACTTCCCTGTGAGCACGGGCCACTGAAAGCTCTGAAACCGATCAACGAGTATCACAGTGTCACACCGTGATGATGCCAATGCCCGTCTTGTTGATCAGGATCAAATCTCACGGTGGTCCTAGCCCTCGCCTCGATGGTAGTACGTACATACGTGTTCAAACAGGTCCTCCATCAATGAGCCCCTACGCGAGCGAGGTCTCTTCCCTCCCTGCGCTACCCCATAGCGGCATACCTCCGGACCACCATAGAAAGGGTGTCACTCATCAACCGCGCGCGATCGCCAATTGCGACCTCTTTCACGTTCCCCAGCTGCTGGTCACCGCAGTCATGTTGACCAATCATGCCGCCAGCTCCCTGTGCGAGCGAGCGAGGGGTATCCGAAGCGCCGCTCCTCGCTTCCCCACGTCATCCAAACTGGCACTGGGCACATTCCTTTCCACAACCGAGCCGGCCGGTGATATCGTACCCTCTTCCCGCGCCGCGCTGGCTCCTCGAGCACAGCTGGCCCCCCGGCGATCGAGATCGCAAACGGTCTTTTTCCTTCTGCATCCCTTTTGCGAGCACGACCCTTCCCTTGGCACCGCCACCTCCGGTGAAGCAGCACTGCAATGAGGACGAGCTGCCGTGCATGCACGCAGCTGGATAGGGCATTGGCACTTTTGGCGCCCGTTGACCATGACGGTTCCTGCGCGCAAATGATAGGGGTCAAAACCGCTGACGCGTTCATGGCCTTTGCAGATGGGTTGGAGATCCTATATGGGCCTAGTACTAATTGAACTACAGCCATTTTCATGCAAGTGAGCTCGCGAGGACATGTGCCCTCCGTGCGTATGAGGTGAGAAAAAAAATGAATTGCACTCGTGATAACTTATTCCCTTCGAGCTCATCCCCAGTACACTGCGATTGAAAAATAAAAAGGATCGCCCCCCTAAGTCCCAAGACCACCGACCACCGACCACACCCCTATGTCTGCTCTGCAGCCTGCACAGACAACCTCCCATACATCGCGAATCACACACTCCACGCAGCCGCATGCGCGTTCACTCTGACACCTACACTTAGCCCCGAATCCGCACTGGCACTCAATTACGTTCTAATCGCATCCTTCCCACGCGCCGGTCTGCTCTTCTCTGCCCTTTATTGCATGTTTACTTTTATTTTGTATTTAATCGGACAAATAAAAATAAAGCAAGATTAAAAAAAGTGGATAAAGCTGAGACACGGTAAAGCGGTCCACTCTCACCGGCCCGTGGGTGGGCTGGCAAGTCTGCGGCGATATGCCGAAGTCGTTATGCGATTCACCAAACCCGGGCTCACGAGCACTCGCACCGCTCGCGGCTGCGCCCTCTGTGCTCTTCGCAACCACCACCTTCATTTCTGCAGCACCGTCGTCTGTTCTGCTCTCCTCCTCGGCATCAGCGCGCTTCTCCGCGACCACCTCGTGGATGTACGCAAGATCCGCAAGCACGAACTTGAGATACGGTTCCAGCCCAACCAGGGGCGGCGTCGCGCTGAGCTCGGCACGCTGCTCTGCAAGCGCGATGTTCGCCGCAAGGAAGGCGCAGATGCCGTTGAGCGCGAGTATCGCGGCCTCCGTAACTACTACCTTCGTTGATGCAGGACCCGTCGTCTGCACTCCTCTCCTCAGCCTCAGCACGTTTCCTCGCCACTACCTCATCGATGTACGCGAGATCCGCACGCACGGGAACGAGATACGGTTCCAGCCCAGCTAGGGGTGGCATTACGCCGAGCTCGTCACACTGACGCGCGCGCACGATGCTCGACGCGAGGAAGGCACAGACGTGGCCGAGTGCTCGCAGCGGGTCCTCCGACGTCGGGGGCTCGAGCTCGCGCGGCGTGACGGTGAGGGAGAGGGATGGCTCCACTGCGCGCGTAGGCACAGGCAGGGACGTAGAGTTGCTTTTTTCAAGTCGCAGTGGCAGTGGCGCACGGCGGGCGGAAGTGCGGGTGATCACGGACGGCTCCGAGTCGATGATGTGTCGCCCACGAAGCGATGCACGCTCGGGAGAGATACTGAGGGGGTTGGTGGAAATGATGGGCTGTCCCGTGACAGGGCAGATTCGAAGCCGCGCTTTTTGGTCTGTGAAGTATCCTTCAAGGTCTTCGTATAACGCATCCAACAGGTCTTGACTAGCATCCACCGCCCGCTGAAACGAATCTTCTGCCCATGTCGCCAGATCGTTGCCATAATTTCTGGACTCGTCCGAAGGGAGCCTCTCCCGAAGCAAGGCAAGAATGTCGTCATGCGTTCTAGCAGCCAGTTCGGGATCATTCATGTGTCTGATCTCGACTGATTGCGCTCCAACGAGTGCAGTCTCGATGCCGTTCTCTGGTCTCGATGTAATGAACACCCGGAAGTTCGATGGAGGTCTGATGAGCTTTTTAGCAAGAAATGTGTGTAATCCCACTCTACCAGTCGCATCCCCACTCTCGTCCAAGGCATCGATTACGACAAGAATAGGACCAACGATGTGCAGATCCTTAAGTGGTTCCAGGATAAGGGATTCGAACAGGGTACCGTAGTCACGGGTTCCGGATCGAAGAGAGCTGTTGTCTTTTACGACCTTTCCCAGCGCAGCTTTGAACGAAGGATAGCGGTCGGAGAGATCGCGAGCAAGAGTCGTGAAGAGGTGATAAACCTCCCGTTTGGATCGCTCCTTCCGCAAAAAGATAAACGATGACGTAAGAAGATGCATTTTTTCGAAGCGGCGCGTGACCTCAGGCGCAATACCAAGCGCAATACATGACTTTTCCGTGCCTGCTTGCCCAAAAAGAATGAGACAGCGTCCGGAAGCGGGATCGTTCACCCAATTGACAATAAAATCCAGGAAAGCTGTGCGTGTTCCCGGAAGACAGCCCTGGTCGGGTGTGAATCGCGAGCCTATCCCGTAGGGGATTTCTTTGAATTTTGCATCTAGCTCTGTGACAGTCCTCAGATCGATAATTCTCAGGGTATTGGGACTACGTACCAGCATCCAACACTTGGCTAGACACCCAATTCAGATGGGTGGCCACCCCATCAAGCTGACTTGATATTGGCCGAAACTATTCCCACATCGTCCAAAATTTGGAGTGCAGCTATCTCCGAGTCCGTGGTGATGGTAGCTTCGTCTAAGAAAGCTTTTCGGAGTTCGTGAAGGGTGGTACAGACGTCCTCGATTTGTTTGTTAACTTGGCCGCCTATATTCTTCAACCTTCGCTTCCCTGAAAACCGCGTGTTTACGTTGGTCCCTGAAATGGGTAAATATTACATACAGAATTGGGAATCCTTTGCATACGACTGGATAAAGTCACAGCAATTACAGACATGCTGCAACATGAGCGTGAGGATTTGTGCCTGCGTGGACACACGCCCGATCGCTTTGAAACGGTCTTCCTGGTTTGCGAAATCAAACGCATCGTGCATGGCGACAAGTAGGGTTCGGATGTTGTCGTCAAGTTGAAACTGTTCTAGGAGGGTCTAGCATCAAAATAAGCACAGCTCAATCTGATAACAGCACAAACTGATCACCTTGAAAATCGCAAAAAGTAGACTATATGCCATCTTTGCGTACGGGTGAAGCTGAGGATCAACTCGGCTCAGTGAAGGATCGACAAAAAGGGGACATCGCAGCTCACTTCTGCAACTGAGCTCACAGTATCCATAGCCCACCTGATCCTTTCAAGAGCACCTCCCCATGTTTTCGAGAGATCAATTGTCGCCATTGCTTTGCCGGCGCCATGGAGAGCATTCTCAGCAGGTGACACTCCCTGCTTTCCCTCTCGTCGACAGGCTACTAGCGGCATAGGCAAGACTGGATAGGAAGTTGAGTTCGGTGAAACAATGACCGTCAAGTCGAGCGTGGCTGGCTGGATCGACTGTCCAGCCTGTCTGTCACTATTAGTAAGGGTAAAAGTAACGCCTATACCTGAGATGTTCAGCTAGTCGAACAAGCTAGCTTTCTGATGAGAAACAAACCAGTTTGGGATTCGACGGGTACCATCTCATGCATTCCGAGAAGGAGATCTCGACGTGCAGACCGCTTCGCATAAAGACGCAGTGCAAGACCGGAAGGCGGTTGCACAATGCTGAACAAAACTCTCAGCCGAAAAAGAGGACTAAAAAGGTATTCCTTACAAGGCATCAAGGTTCTCGTTCCACTCTGCCTTTGATCCCTCAGTCGGAACGCTTACTAGTGACGTCTTCTGTGTTGTCACTTGACTGGTTACAAAAACGAAGAACTGCCTCTTCAGACCAAACTGTTTCTTGATACGTGGAATATTGCGCGCTTGGAGGACTAACAAAGAGAATAAACGGTTATCAAGGCAGCAAAGAGTGAGAATTGGAGTACATACCGGTCACTTCAACACGCAGCTGGGATGAGCCTCCCTGCCATTCGGCGATTTGATTGCCGTCCAGGGACGGTCCTTGAGCGAGCATCACTACAAAAAATGGAGGGATCGACGCACCATCTTTTTGAGTTTCGCGATGCTGGGGGACCCAGACTGGAGGAGTGGATCACTATCAAGAAATTCACGGATCAATGGTTATTTACGCACGAATTCGAGATCATCTGCAGATTCTCCACATCTTGTGCACTGGCAGTGGCAGAGGCCATAGTGATAAGAGCGTGTTTTGGGGGTTAAAGTGAGTGTACAGTTAGAGCGTCCAGCCGACCACGCCCCTGGGGCTATCCTGTACTTGATCCGATAAGTCGACACCTTTCCAGAGAAGTCTTCTATGAGAGTCCGGGGTCGATCCGAAGTTATGTCACCTACTTTTCCACATGGTGCCCGTACTGTATCGTGACTAGCCTGTATGCGAGGATGAGCGATATACTGTAAAGCTGAGTTTTAATTCCTATTAAGCATGAGGCACAATTTCTGACCTACCCTTTCCCTACCTTTACTGTAAAGTAAATCGGTCACGACACTGGCACGTTCACAAGACTTGGTCAACTCGAAAAGTCCAGGTGTCGCACACTCCTACTCGCATCGGACACACAATGACGCTCGCTACTCGGGCGAGCGTAGTCTCAAGAGCCCTCTCCGCTGCGGGGGAGCTGTCCTCTACGACGCGCATCCCGACCTCGGACTCCGCATCGCCCTCAGCGGGCAAGTTGCCAGTGCGCGTGCACGCGAGGTCCCTCACGTCTCACGACATTGCCACTCGCGCGCCGGTGTGTTGGCTCCTTATGCACATAAAGGTATTACCATGGAGTGCCCGCTGAAGAGGACATTCGCAAGGCCGGATACCTTACAGGGAATATAGTAGGCCTAGTGTTGCGGCGAGTTGATGCTACCCGAATCAGCCCGATTCGAGATGGCAACTCGACGCCAACTTTAAATTTGTCGCCCATTCCAGCATGACGAAGCCACCTCCGTTGCAAGAGAATGACGGAGTACACATGACACGCGTCAGGAGCCCATGTTCATAGCATAATGCCTTTTTAAGTTCGACAAACCCGAGTTCGTAGCGTCTCATGAAGGTTCTGGTGGATACTGGTGTCTTTTTTTTTTTGTTGGTACTGCTCCAAGGCAACACGATATTACTAATTTCACAGCAACCACTGGCGGACAGAAGGTAGCGAGTGCCAGAGGACTTAAGTATATGAACTCGCGTTCTGTTGAAGCCCCTCCAATTGATGCCTGCCAGGGGGTTGCGCAAGTGCCCGGTGTCCACGAGATCTCGCACGATCGAATTGTCTAAAGTCATGATCATACACTAACACGTCGCTACCTTGATCGCTACCATTACCCATACAATGACTCTCTTTAAGAAGTTTCCCTTTGGGGTACCGTCACGGTACTGAACGAGCAATTCCGCTCGGTGCTTTATTCTATAAACTTTGATCTTGATGGCGGAGTTGGCCCGACTCGGAGGTGGCGACAGTATATTCCATTCATTTTATGGGTGGTGTTCATTCACCTCAGACGTCGGAGCTCGCTTCCCCATGACCGACTGACTGTTACTCGTTCTCTCCATGGGTGGTTGATACCGGAGCCCCCCTCTAGGTAACTTCTTGGCTATGGACACGAGACCGTGACATGTCTTGGCGTCTCCAGTCCCACTCAGGCCGCTCTCGCAGTGCTACTGCTTGAAGACTTGCCCATTCTGTGGAGTACAGGACTGACGGGTCTCTGAAAGCAACAAATTTTCCTCTTCTGTCTTGGGTCGATCTTCTTTCACCGTTGCAATTTCCCCTCCCCCCAAACTGTCCTGGGTGGGCCCTGGGTTGCAGATGTGCAGATCTTGTTTTTTCTTGACAGTTCCGAGTCTCGTTGGATCACTTCCCTGTGAAGCACAGGCCACCGATGGCTCTCCTTCTCAAGACTCTGAAACCGATCAACGGGTATCACAGTGTCACACCTGTGATGATGCCCGTGCCGTCGTCGTTGATCAGGATCAGATCTCGCGGTGGTCCTAGCCCTCGCCTCGATGGTACGTACGTACGTGTTCAGCAGGCCCTCCATCAAAGAGCCCCTACGCGAGCGGTGTCTCCCCCCTCCTGCGCTACCCCGTAGCGGAATACTGCTGGACCACCATAGAAAGGGTGTCACTAGTCAACCGCGCGCGATCGCCAATCGCGCATGATCCATTTCACGTTCCCCAGCTGCTGATCACCGCAGTCGTGTTGACCAATCACGCCGTCAACTCCCGTGCGAGCGAGCGAGGGGCGTCCGAAGCACCGGCGTCTCGCGTCGCTCCTCGCTCCCACGTCATTTAAACTGGTACATTCCATACCACAACCGACCCTGCCGGTGACGTAGTACCCTCTTTCCGCGCCGCGCCGGCTCCTCGAGCACAGCTCGCCTGGCGATCGAGATCGCAGACAGTTTTCTTCTTCACCCCTTTTGCGAGCACGACCCTTCCCTTCCTTGGCACCGCCACCACGGTGAAGCAGCACTGCAATGAGGACGCCTGTCGTGCACGCACGCAGCTGCATAGGGTATGATTGTCGATTTGGCGCCCGTTGACCATGACGGCTCCTGCGCGCAAGTGATAGGGGGCTAAGTCGCTGACGCGTTCACATTACGACAGCCTTTGCAGGGCTCACGTCTGCTAGCAAGCACACTGAGAGCAGTTTCCACACCCATCAGCGCTCCGTTGCAGGTTCCAGTCCAGACGCGATCCTATATGGGCCTACCAACTGAATTACAGCCATTTCAAAACATGCAAGTGAACTAGCGACATGTACCCTACGTGTGTTACAATGTCCCTGCGTCGTGGTGATCACCAGGGTGACGTGGGTGCCCGTGACCGGTAACGTCGTGACACACCGTACGTGGGGGTGAAATATATTTGTGGTGACGCCACCGCTGGGTGAAGTACACCGTATATGGTCTGTGAACGTTTTGGATAGGGGGTCTGCATGGTGGCCGAAATGTTCGAAGTGTGCTAAGCAACCTGAAGGGTCGAAACTTCCGAAACGTCCGAATCAGTCAATAGACTGGAAAGAGTCAAAACATACCTAAATGATTGCTAGGAATGTGTCTGAGGCGGAGGCGCACAGGATTTTGGGGGCGTGAAGCGGCGCAAGTGAGCGCGCATGCCTCCGCGTGGTGCAAGGCGTCGTAGGTGGGCCCGTAGCGGTTGCGGCCGCGTCTGTGTCGAATAGCTAAGGCTGCGCGCGAGTGCAGCGCAGTCGGGAAAGGGAACAGTGGGTGAGCCCTGCTGGGTCGGGTGGTCGTGGGCGATCGCAAACAATCGTGCACGCTTCCGCGCGACGCGAAACTTTGCAGAGGGGGCTACCTTGGTCTGCGACGCATTAATCTTGAATTTCTAAGGCCGCACGCAGGTGCAGCGAGGTCGGCAATAGGAACATTGGGCTGCATGGAGCCCTGCTGGTCTGGGTGGTCGCAGGCGATTGCAAGCGGTCACGCACGCTTGCGCGCGACACGAAAATCTGCAGAGGGGGGCGTCGTGGTCGGCAACACGTCAAGCTCGAGTCACTAAGGCCGCGCGAGGGTGCGGCACGCTGGGGAAGACGAGGGGGCGAGTCAGAATTGTGCGACCGTGTGAAGGACGCCGACGACCGAAAGCGGAAAGCGTTCGAAACATGCATAACATACAAAACATACAAAACGTCCGAAGCGCACTAAGGACACTATGAGTCATCAGAACGCTTGGGGGCACGTATATTTCAGGTAATGCGCTGGTGACGCCTCGGTGACGTGACCCGCCGTCACCAGCGCCGTCACCACGCCCGCGCGCGGACCGGACGTACACTCTATGTCCCTGCGTCGTGGTGATCACCAGGGTGACGTGGGTGCCCGTGACCGGTAACGTCGTGACACACCGTACGTGGGGGTGAAATATATTTGTGGTGACGCCACCGCTGGGTGAAGTACACCGTATATGGTCTGTGAACGTTTTGGATAGGGGGTCTGCATGGTGGCCGAAATGTTCGAAGTGTGCTAAGCAACCTGAAGGGTCGAAACTTCCGAAACGTCCGAATCAGTCAATAGACTGGAAAGAGTCAAAACATACCTAAATGATTGCTAGGAATGTGTCTGAGGCGGAGGCGCACAGGATTTTGGGGGCGTGAAGCGGCGCAAGTGAGCGCGCATGCCTCCGCGTGGTGCAAGGCGTCGTAGGTGGGCCCGTAGCGGTTGCGGCCGCGTCTGTGTCGAATAGCTAAGGCTGCGCGCGAGTGCAGCGCAGTCGGGAAAGGGAACAGTGGGTGAGCCCTGCTGGGTCGGGTGGTCGTGGGCGATCGCAAACAATCGTGCACGCTTCCGCGCGACGCGAAACTTTGCAGAGGGGGCTACCTTGGTCTGCGACGCATTAATCTTGAATTTCTAAGGCCGCACGCAGGTGCAGCGAGGTCGGCAATAGGAACATTGGGCTGCATGGAGCCCTGCTGGTCTGGGTGGTCGCAGGCGATTGCAAGCGGTCACGCACGCTTGCGCGCGACACGAAAATCTGCAGAGGGGGGCGTCGTGGTCGGCAACACGTCAAGCTCGAGTCACTAAGGCCGCGCGAGGGTGCGGCACGCTGGGGAAGACGAGGGGGCGAGTCAGAATTGTGCGACCGTGTGAAGGACGCCGACGACCGAAAGCGGAAAGCGTTCGAAACATGCATAACATACAAAACATACAAAACGTCCGAAGCGCACTAAGGACACTATGAGTCATCAGAACGCTTGGGGGCACGTATATTTCAGGTAATGCGCTGGTGACGCCTCGGTGACGTGACCCGCCGTCACCAGCGCCGTCACCACGCCCGCGCGCGGACCGGACGTACACTCTATGTCCCTGCGTCGTGGTGATCACCAGGGTGACGTGGGTGCCCGTGACCGGTAACGTCGTGACACACCGTACGTGGGGGTGAAATATATTTGTGGTGACGCCACCGCTGGGTGAAGTACACCGTATATGGTCTGTGAACGTTTTGGATAGGGGGTCTGCATGGTGGCCGAAATGTTCGAAGTGTGCTAAGCAACCTGAAGGGTCGAAACTTCCGAAACGTCCGAATCAGTCAATAGACTGGAAAGAGTCAAAACATACCTAAATGATTGCTAGGAATGTGTCTGAGGCGGAGGCGCACAGGATTTTGGGGGCGTGAAGCGGCGCAAGTGAGCGCGCATGCCTCCGCGTGGTGCAAGGCGTCGTAGGTGGGCCCGTAGCGGTTGCGGCCGCGTCTGTGTCGAATAGCTAAGGCTGCGCGCGAGTGCAGCGCAGTCGGGAAAGGGAACAGTGGGTGAGCCCTGCTGGGTCGGGTGGTCGTGGGCGATCGCAAACAATCGTGCACGCTTCCGCGCGACGCGAAACTTTGCAGAGGGGGCTACCTTGGTCTGCGACGCATTAATCTTGAATTTCTAAGGCCGCACGCAGGTGCAGCGAGGTCGGCAATAGGAACATTGGGCTGCATGGAGCCCTGCTGGTCTGGGTGGTCGCAGGCGATTGCAAGCGGTCACGCACGCTTGCGCGCGACACGAAAATCTGCAGAGGGGGGCGTCGTGGTCGGCAACACGTCAAGCTCGAGTCACTAAGGCCGCGCGAGGGTGCGGCACGCTGGGGAAGACGAGGGGGCGAGTCAGAATTGTGCGACCGTGTGAAGGACGCCGACGACCGAAAGCGGAAAGCGTTCGAAACATGCATAACATACAAAACATACAAAACGTCCGAAGCGCACTAAGGACACTATGAGTCATCAGAACGCTTGGGGGCACGTATATTTCAGGTAATGCGCTGGTGACGCCTCGGTGACGTGACCCGCCGTCACCAGCGCCGTCACCACGCCCGCGCGCGGACCGGACGTACACTCTATATGTATGAGGTAAAATAAATAAATGAATTGCATTCGTAATAACTTATTCCCCTACCAGTTTTCAGTACGATTGAAAAATAAAAAGGATCGGTCCCCTAAGTCCAACTCCCATCCCATCGATCAGCGACTATACCCCTACGCCTGCTCCGCAGCTGTCCCAAACAACCTCCCATATGCGGCAAACCGCGCGCGCCACGCAGCCTGGTGCGCCACCGCGCGCGACGCCTCGACGACCGGCGCGCCCCGCGCAGCGATGAGCGCGGCCGACGAGCGCGTACGCGGCAGCGGTGGCACGGGAAGATCGAGCGGCGCACGACGCCGCGACAGTGCCGCCCACAGCGCTGCGCCCCGCTCGCGCACGGTGCCCTCGAGCTCTGCGCCGATGTCCGCGAAACGCGCCAGCAGCGCCGCAGCGCGCACCGCCGCGTCGTCCGCGTCTGCGTCGCCCACACTAGGGTCTGCGCTCATGTGCGTCGCGCGCAGAACGGCGTCTTTGCGCCGTCGGGGGTTGGTCGCTGTCATGCTGCCGGCGGTGGAGGGGACTGCCGTGATGGAGGGAGCTGCTATGGAGGAGGGGGCTGTCGTGATGATGCCAGAGTTGGCGCTGGGTTTGGATTTAGGCTTGGGCTTGGCGGGTGGGGGATATAGATTGGTGGTGATGATAGGCGGGGGCGGAGGTGGAGGCGTATGTGGAGTTGGGGATTGAGATTGGGAGGGGGGAAGAGGCGCGGGTGCACTGACAGCCTGCTGGGGCTGGACAAGATCTGGCTCGTCATGTGCATGCGCATCTGCGCCAACACCAGCCCCTGCCGAATCTGCGCTCGCAGTTGCCCCTGCATCGTCCGCACCCTTGCTACTCTCCGCAACCTCTACCCCCGTCGCTGCAGGCCCGTCGTTTGCGCCGCGCTCCCTCTCGTCTGCCTCGGCGCGTTTCCCCACGACCACCTCGTCGATGTACGCGAGATCCACATTCACGGCATCGAGATACGGTTCCAGCCCAGCCAGGGGCGGCGTCGCACCGAGCTCGTCGCGCTGCGTCGCGCGTGCGGTGTTCGATACGAGGAAAGCGCAGATGCGAGTGAGCGCGCGCAGCGGGTCCTCTGCGACGTCCGGCGTCGGGGGCTCGAGGTCGCGCGGCGTGACGGTGAGGGAGAGGGACGGCGCCACTGGGCGCGTGGGCACGGGCGGTGGCGTGGGTTTACTTTGTTCGGCGAGTCGCGGCGGCGGGGGTGGTGGCGCGCGGCGCGCAGGGGTGCGGGAGCTCTCGGACGCCTCGGAGTCGACTTGAAACGTGACGTGCCGCTCGCGACGCGACGCACGCTCGGGAGAGACGGAGCGGAGGATGAGCAGGAAGAGGAAGGTATAGATGACAAGGGCGAGCATCAGGCTCGTCGCGCCGAAGACGAAGAGCGTATGGAGCAGCCTGGCGGGGGTCGCGCGGCGCAACGAGCCGGGGACCTCGCGGAGGGTCTGTGCACAGGGCTTCATAGTCAGTCGAAGGGGAAAGATTGTAGGATGTTTGGGAGGATGATGAATGAGTGGAGAGCAGAGCAGGAGAGGTGGGCGCAATTATATAACCGAAGGGGGCAAGTGTGCTCTACGATCCAGAACAGAGGTGCCATCGAACCCTGGGGCCGCGGTCAGGGACCGAAAACGTGGGTGCCGTGCGACAGCGGTCTGGCGAGAATGAGGAATGAGAACACGTCAAAACGCGCGATGTTTCATGATCGAATTTTAGTGCAAGCTGTGTTGACGGAACATTTGGGAAGCTCCTTTCTGGCTCATCTCGTGAAGAAGAGAAATGAACAACATGCGCGTTACAGATCGGTGGACTGCCACACGTACATACATACATACACACCCTATACCTATTACACGCGTATGCTAGACAAAAATCACGCTCCAAAAGCACCACTGATGCTCGCATGCTTCGGCGCCCGCAATAGCGCGGTAGGTGGCGGTGAGAGCGGAGGTGTGTCATCCTCAAAAGACTGCAGGAACACTGGTGGTAGCCTCAGAGCTGCGGGTGACGAGTGACGAGTCGAGCCCAATAAGACAGAAAGACGTTTCTTCCTCACCGCATCAAACAGAGGGAATGATTTCTCCGAGAGCGGCGAGGTGGGTGGGGCGAACGGATCCTGCAGAGTGCGAAAATCCTCCGTGGAAGTGGTGATCGCAATCTGCAGTGGTCGAAATGGCCCGATATTACTGGAACGAGGGGTACGGACGAGAACTCGAGGGGATCCCTCGCTTCTAAATGGGTCTCGTCCCGAAAGGGGCGAGTTCGGATGGGGATCGGGTATAGTTGATTGAACTGCGCCAAGGCGGCGATCAGTAGAGGGAAAGCGACAGAGAGGGAGCGACGGGACGCACTATGGAGGGCAAACGTAACACATGTACTCCAAAGTGCATCAAAAAGGGAGGCAGGGGTCTGAAAGTCCCCTTTCCCAACGACCGCGCAAGTAGCGGAGAGGGCTCCGCAGGCTTGTCCAACGGCGAAGACGAGCCACATACGGGCAATGATCGGGTGCTCCTTTGCATGGCGGATAGAAAGGAGGACGCTAACACCGAACAGGGGTATAAAGATGGCAAGCCAGCAGATCGCCGGGAAGCGAGCGGCTGGGTAGTCTTCTTGGAGTGCCGCAAAGGCGGTCGAGATGACTGTGACTAAAAGTGAACTGCATGAGGTCACCCAACACAGGGAGAAGGGCAAAAATACGAACCCGCAACGAGGGGGCAAGACATGACTGCCGTGAGACCCCTCACGTTTTCCAAGGTAAGGAACCCGATGCGTGATGAGGGTATAGGCTCTACTAGAGCTTTCATATTAAGAATAAACATCGAGTACGCCAAGACTGGAGAGACCGGTGAGTTTTTCCCCATGAGGGGATACATGAAACTTACGTCCGAACTGTAGGGCAATAACAATAATTTGTTCGCTAACGGTAGCACGTGTTGCGCTCGAGTAGTCACCCACGCGCCGTGCTTGGCTCGCGAGGAGACCTAGGACACCGGAGAGAGTGGACAAGAGGGCCGTGAAGAGCGTAGCAGAGACTGCTAAGATCCGTCGGTTGGCCCGGCCACGATGAGTGTTCCATCGAGACTTGTGGAGCGAGAGCAGTTGTTGGATGATTATTGCGAGGGAAGCGAGAGAACTAATAAAGAAAAATGAAGGAGCGACAGTATCGGGAAGCATCTTTACGAATAGTTGTGCAGAAGGAGTGGACGACGGCACGAGTCAGGGAAAGCCGACATGAGTGAAAACAGATCCAGTTCGTCAATCAAAGTATTTATATGGACAGCACGTAATAAACAGGGACAGGGCGTAATAACACAGGCTTGAAAAGAAAATCGTGTCCGGGCGCTCAGACGGAATAACCTTCAGTTAATTCGACGATATTCGGACGTAATCTGGCCAAGAACCGAGACGCCCCGAGTAGGTGTAGATGCTTTCTGGGAAACCCCAAAACTTGTTATCTTTCTCTTTGTTTTCAGAGCAAATGTCGCCATGTTTAGTGAACGCAGGGACGGACAGAGAGAAGGACACTCGGGGGTAGAGCGAGGCGCCTGTTCATTTGTGAGGTGAGATTTCCCGTCGGCAGTACGGCAGCTGTGCCTAGAGGGCTGGAAATCCGATTCGATTCAAGTCTTTGCGTGGAAAGTAGAAACAGCGTTAGACGAGCAACTTGAATAGACCTCTTCCAAGTGACTTGCTTGGGCGTTCTTCACTGCCGGGCTCTGATCCGGGCCACGTTCAAAGTCATCGCTGACATAAGCGCGACCCTTTAGGGTTCTTCACTTTCACTTTCGTCACGGTCCCGCGTCTCTTTCCCGTTTGTTTCTTCCTCTCTACCATCCCAATCACCCCTCATTTACCGAACCTTTCCGCGTTAAAATGAGCTGGCAAGGGTGCGTCCCATCCAAGTCTCGCCACGACGCTCGCTTAATGTGCTATTTAGATTCAAAAAGTCGATGAATCGAGCAGGGACAACAGTACGTATGGAACCCTCTCCTGTACCGTGTGCCAACATTCTTTGCTCCACACGCAGCTCCTGCAAAAAACTGGCCAAATAGAGCGTACTGTGGATCAGGATTTTGCATCTGAGGAGGCGAAATACAAAGTGTGCGTCCATTTTCATCCTCCGTTGCGTCCCCGGCTCTGGCCTTAGATTCGTGCGAGCAGATTCGAGAAGGAGTGTGGTACACTACAGAAAGATGGGAAGTCCTACCTCGACTCTATGCGCGGTACGCCTGCGACTCTCTCCGCTTCCGTCGCTCGCCCTTGCCTGCGTAACTGACAACCCGCGCCCGCAGCCATGTCCTCTGCGCAGCTCCACCTCGCGGAGACGATCGACACCTTTTACGGTGCTTCAGACAGGACCTCGGAGAGCGCCATGGCTGCGCACGCGTACAAACGTTCCGTCGAAGAGCTCGATACCGGTATTGGCCGCGAGTTGGTCCGTGGGCCCCTTTCTCCCCCTCGTCACACCTGGGGTTTCACCCCAGCGTTCCGCCGCGATTGGTGAATTGCTGATCACAAGACCTTACCCGCAGGACGCCCCCTATCGTACGACCATCCTAGATCCACTCGGGAAGATGAACTCATACTTCCCGACGATAAACGAGCACATCTCGAAACGGAATAAGAAGGTGAGCGGCGCCTGTGCTCCGTCCCCATAATGGGCTCCCTCCCGATCGCACCTTGCGGCGTGGGGCCGCTCTAGCTCCTCGATTACGACGCTGCGCGAAGCAAAGTGCGCAAGATGGCCGAAAAGCCGAGCGAGGACGCCACAAAGCTTCCCAAGGTCCGTCCTTCTTCCACTTCCACCTCAAGGGAGGCGGAAATCTGAGGTGCCCCGGTACAACAGGCGCAGCAAGAGCTCGACGAGGCCAAAGAGGTCTTCGACCTGCTTAACGACCAGCTCGTACGGGAAATCCCGATTCTGCTCGAGCAGCGCGTGCCGTACTTCGACCCGAGCTTCGAGGCGATGATAAGGATGCAATGCAAGTTCGCAGAGGAGGGCTACGAGAAGCTCTCGGGCGTGCAGCGCTACTTTGACGACAGCGTGCGGGACGACTACGCCGCGGGGCAGCTCGACGCGCAAGTCGAGGGCGTCTTGCAGGAGATGCGAGAGCTGTCGATCTGTGGCGCGGCTTAAGGCGACTGCTTGGTTTCGATCACCTGCCCCCCCCTTCTCTTCCCTTTCTCCATCTCTCCCTCGTGCTCGTGTTTGGTTCCGGGGTTCCGAGGTCCCGTGAGGCATCACATCGGAACGGGACGAGTGGGTGTAGACTCTTTGATTGTACTCGTTAGCCGGTTGGACTGTCCGCATGCACATGTACATTACATTAGTTGGGTGCTGCCACTTGCTGTTGTTGTTGTAACTTTTGTTTCCCCGTAAATGGAAAGTTATGATGAGACGGTACGGGATATATATAACCAAAAGCCACTTCATAATTACAGGCGCACAACCGATACGATATACATTAATATCGCGCGCTCTATGGAAAGAAAAACGAAAAGGAAAGAGAACGGAACGAGCCGTCAATCGACCAACTCGGGCAATCACGTAGTCCGATCGACGTCCTGCCCTCACAGAGGCTCGGGGACCCGACGCCGTGCGGGACGTGCGTTCTCCTCCTCCTCCTCAATCGCGGCCTTCACCTGTGCGCGAAGCGGCTCCGAAAAGTGTTCACGCATACGGGTTTCCGCCTGGCGTTTGACCTGCATCACCACCCACTGTCAGCACCGCTCGACGCGTCATCAGCCAGAACACGTGGCTCACCTCGAGAGCGATCGAGCCTCCAACATGCATAAGTGGGCCAGCAAGGTTCAGCTGCACGATGATCCACCTTTTTATTTTTATGCTGGTGTAAGCGCGCCGCGATTAACGGGGAGAAAGAGAAAGGGTGCTTACGCGCCAGCGGCGAGGAGGAGCAGCATGGTGAAGTAGAGTGGGTTGAAGAGCACCAGCATGGCCTCGTTCCATCCGAGGACGACGAGTACGCCGTATATCCAGTACGGGATTTGCGCGATGCTCGCGACCGTGCTCCGCTTTGCTTCGACATAGTGCGCGTCCGCCTCACGCCGGAAGCGTGCACCGAGCTCAATCATCTTCGTCTCGGAGAACACAATTAGTCCAGGAACATTTGAGTCCTCACCCTCCTCAGGTGGAGTGTACTCTAGCTCGGAGTCATTGGGTACGATCTCTGCGTAGAGATCAATGAGCTCTAGCGTGGCGTCCTTCGCCTTCTTATATGCGCCGTCGATGTCGTCGTCGGGCTTCCAGACGCGTGGCACACCTTGCTCGTCGTATCGGAATTGCTCCTCGAAGTAAGCGCGTAGCTTTGTCAAGATCGCCGCGTCCACCGTTTGTTCGTCAACCTTTGCGCGCAGAGCTGCCCATGCGCGTTGCCGTAGAGTCGTAAGCGCTTCGTCGTTTTCTTCGTCGGTGCAGTCGAAGCCTGGTTCACAAAAGTCAGTACGCTTGCAAACAGTCTCACGCTGAGGGCATTACTTCTGGCTTTGGTAAGGTACGACCCTTCAGACTTAGCAAGGGATCCCTTGTAGGTCCGAAGGACGTTGTCCCACATCTCAGGTGAGGGTTTGCTCAACTGCAGATCAACTGGCTCCGCAATCTGCTTCTTAAAGTTGCGCTAGACAACTGTCAGCGTGGTCGCTGACGCAAAAGCCGGATTCACCACATACCTCGATCGTGTTGATCATTTTCTTTGTCTCATCCTTCCTCAGGATGTCGGCGACTGACCGCACTTCCTCCCGCAACAATCGGAGCTCTTCTTCCCACTGCCACGCTGCATCACCCTCAGTGACCACAGCCTCTCGGGCTCCATCACTAAAACGCGCTTCGGCTGCCGCACGTGCTTTGCCGACGACATCCGCAAAGTTATAGCCATCCACTTTGAGACCCGCGACAACCTCCGCCTTGAATGACACAAGTGCGACCTTATGTAAATTCTTCAACTGCCCCACGAAGAGAGGTAATAATGTAGAGTCGAGCGTCCCAGTGAGGTCGGCGCGTTTTCGCTTATAGACCCCTTGATGGTACCGTGATGCATCACGATCGTATCGGGCTGTGACGCTGTCAGCGCACGTATAAAAGAATAAGGTAACTTAGTTACGCACACAGCGCTTGTGAGCGCCAGCTCCGCATCATCTCTCCGAGTCCAATAGCGACATTGCCGGCTTCTATTGGTCGTTTCTGCGGCTTGGCCTGCTCATTGAACTCTGCCAGAGCACCTGCAGAAATTTCATCACATCGGAATTGTGCGAGGAGCTCTTGCTGCGTTGGCAAGTCGAGGTCCTTGTTGGACTGCACTTGTTCCTTGGAGAGACGTGGTGTCAGCTGGCTTCAACACGGGGGCACTGAGCTTCCTTACCCAGATACCTTCCATATAGAATGCGACACCATCGGCAGGAATGCGTTTGTGATATGCAGATTTGAACACAAAGTCATCTCTTGACTTATCTGTGAAGCGTCCACGCAGCGTCCGGACGTCAGACTCAAACTTGTCAGCGGCGAGGATCTTGTGTGGAAGCGCTGTGAACGACAAGTCGAAGTAGTCGGTCAATTTCCGATCTTGGAGTTCGGCCGGTTTCGACAGCGTGTCCCAGATACGGTTCAAGTCGGCAGTCAACGTTGCTTGGAGGTTTGCGAGGGGCGTCGTTCCGATGTGATCGCGAATAACAAATAAGAGAAGCGTGCGTTGGCTCGCACTGCAACATGACAAATCAGTGGGCGGCGGGCGGCGTTGAGCGAAAACGAACTCACCTGTCCTGTGACTTTTTCCCGAAAAGCCCAAGATTTACTTCGAAAACGGTCTTGAGAAGCCCCATGTTGGCCCCTTGATATAAACCAACTTGATGCTCCCAAAGATTGACAATGAGAACCTCCGATGATGCGAGCGAGAATAAGGCCGATTTGCGTTCGAAATCCTGAGAGGCGAACTCAGGTGACGAAATACCGGAGTTCAGAAGACGTACCTGATCCTCACCACGCTCACGCCCGTCTGTTCCCTCTACGTCCATCACAAGGACGTTCATGTCTCGGCCCCTACACATCCAGATGCCTGAAAAAGGTGGATGATTAGCATATGTCCTAGACAGGTCTCCCCAATGCTCTGGAGTAGCATGGGATGTGGAGAGAGCACGCTAGACTGCTGTAGCTCCGCAATTCCTGGGGAAACCACGAGTTGCACCTACTACTTACCCTTGGTCGTCTGCTGCCGCTTGGTTTCATCCATGACATCAAAGTTGGTGCCGAACAACCGGTTGAGGAGGGTACCTACATGAGCGTCGACATTTTACTGCCCGAGACATTTGAGAGGGGCGTACTTTTCCCCGTCGACTGCGAACCAAACACCGCAACAAGATTGTAGTCGAAGCCTACATCATGCAGGCTCCAAGCGGAGATTTGATCATTCAGGCTCGACCTGTAGAAGGCTGTCTCATTACAAGACGAGACAATACTTGCACGTAAACAAACGTGAACTGTTTCTGGTCATTGATTATCTGTAGCCGGTCAGATGTACTGTTTGAGTTATGACCGTTGAGCGTTGGCAAGGGAAGGGGTGTAGGAAGTGCGCCATTGGAAGCTAATACCTCTGTTGCGGGCATCGCGCAGCAATATGCAGGTGTAAGGAAGGGTGGGCGAGGGTAGGCGAAAGCCGCGTGGTGGTCGTGTTGAAAGTGAAGAGAAGAGTGTCCGCTCCATCAAGCCAGGTTAATACAACTGTCTCAAATCACGTGATTTATTGGCTGTATGCTATCATCGCCTCGCACTTCCATTCATAGGTACTTATCAAGACACCAATACAGACGACAGAGGCCAGATACATGCATATATGCGTGGTACCGTAGAATGAGTAGCCTTTCATCGTAGCGCTTGTCCCGATGTCCCGGAAAATTCCAGCTACGGGGAAAAAGTGGATAAGCCAGCTCGGCTCGGACTTCGCACGTTCCCCCGTGTTCTCTTATTCCTATATAAACCTCAGCCTCGACCGTTATCCCCAACCGAGGTAGTCAGTTCCGATCGCTCCTCGACCATGTCCCAGGATCTTTTCGCCGGTTCACGACTCTTGTCGAAGCCCGTAACACCAGAAGATACCAATGTAGAGGTCCTTCGGCGCTTCATTAACCGCAAGCACGGCCTTAACCTCAGTGCGTACTCACGTTCAACCATACTGCGGAACTTACCGAAGCGCAGAGGATTATTCCGAGTTGCATGAATACTCCGTCACTAACTACACGTTCTGGCTCGACCTATGGCAGTTTTTGGGCATCCTTTCTTCAGTGCCACCAGCCAAGGTCCGCTCTCCTTCCGCAGTTCCCAACGCATATATATATATTATCTCGTAGGTCCTGGGAGAGGGGTACATCAAGGAGGTTCCTCAATGGTTCCCCGGCGCACGTCTGAATTACGCAGAGAATATGCTGTGGCGCGCCGACGATGGGATCGCAATAACTGAGACCAATGAGACCGGGCACGTCGCTTCGTATTCCTACCGTGAATTACGAGAACTGGTACGCAAGATCGCCACGGCCCTCAGACTCCATGGGCTTCAGCCCGGGGACAGAGTTGCAGGTTCGTTCTTTGGTCTAGTCTTTGTAACGTTTACATGTCGAGTAGTCATCACGCACCGCAGCCATTATCGCAAACAGAACAACATCTATCGCTATCGCTCTAGCTACGGCGAGTCTTGGAGGCATCTTCACGAGTACCGCAACCGACATGGGCGTGAAGGTACCTCCATTCCTGCTCACGTGGCGAAGCTGTCTACTTAATCAAGTTAAAGGGAGTTCTAGACCGATACCGACAAGTGCTGCCCAAGTTCATCTTTTCTGAAACCGAGTCCATATATGCGGGGAAGACCTTCAACCTAATCCCTAAGGTTTCGGAGGTTGTTCAAGATCTCTCCTCCAAGGGTCTTGGTCACGCCATTCTACTTCCTGGCATTAAGTCCGGTCAAGAGGTCTCCCAGGAAGTCGTCAACTCCATTCCACTGAGGTCGGTTTCAACGCCTTTCACTTTGCGGCATACCTAGAATGTCATCTTCCTCCAGCAAAACTCTTTCGGCATTTCTAGCGTCCGATGATGGACGTCCATTGACCTTTGAACAGCTGCCTTTCGATCATCCACTTTACATCCTGTATTCGTCCGGCACGACGGGACCCCCCAAATGCATCGTTCATTCTGGAGGGGTGTGTAAACATTATACTAAACTTATCATTATCTCACACAACTTGTAGGGCGTGCTCATCCAGACGAAGAAGGAACTCATAGCACATCTCGACATTGGAATTCATGACACATATTTCCAATTTACGACGGTATGCCCTCGTCCTCGTCCTCTCAAACAGCGCCTAATCTCGAATACCAGACTGCTTGGATGATGTGGCCTTATATGCTCGCAGGACTGGCGTGCGGTGCTCGGATGATCGTTTACGAAGGATCACCATTCTACCCAGATGTGAAAACCTATCTGAAGTTTATCGACGAGCAGAAGTACGCCCCGGTTCCTACCCAAGAATTCTGCATTACCTCATACCCGTCTGACAGCGTTAACGTGTTTGGTACGAGCCCTCGCTTCATCTCCGAAGTTCAGGGCCGCGGCGTGCACCCTCGCCGTAAGTACATTGGCTCCGTCCTCTTAGTCTGTCCATTGAACGTGCTGTAGGAGACATCGGCAACTTTGAAGCGTTGCGCAGGATCACGACTACGGGCGCTGTGCTCTCGATCCCGCAGTACGGGTGGATGAAAACCGCGTTTAACGATCGTGCTGTTATTTGCGCGGGATCTGGCGGCACAGACATCTGTGGTGCATGTACGCCTTGTTCCTTTTCACGCGTCTCTCCACATAACATTGGCACACAGTCGTATCTTCGGTCCCTGTATTACCCGTTTACGCGGGCGAGATGCAGGGTAAGACGCTCGGCGTGGCTGTTGGGATCTTCGACGAGGAGGGGAAGGACATCTCAGAAACCGGAGTCGCAGGCGAGCTCGTCTGCACAAGGCCACACCCTTCGGTCCCCATCCGCTTCTGGGGCGACGACGCGCGCGGCACCAAGTTCCTCAATGCGTACTACGACACGTACCCAGGCATATGGCGCCACGGCGACTTCATGGCCATGAACCCACGCACGAAGGGATACATGATCCTCGGCCGCAGGTTCGTGTCCTCTTCCCTCCTGCGTCTCTCTCTCGTCGAAGTGCTCATGCTTGTACCAGTGACGGTGTGTTGAACCCCTCGGGCGTGCGTTTTGGTTCGGGTGAGATCTATAGCGTGCTCGAACGCCCCGTGTTTTCCGCACGCATCGACGACACGATATGCGTGGGCCAGCGACGGCCTCAGGACAAAGACGAACGTGTGCTGCTGTTCGTCAAGATGCGCGCGGGGCACAAGCTGGACCCGGCCTTCGAGCAGTCAATCCGGGCTGCCATTAGGTCGGCGCTGAGCAGGCGGCATGTACCAGCTTACATCTTCGAGGTGGAGGAGCTCCCAGTGAGTGCAAGTGGTTGATTGCTTGGCGACGCGCCGCTGATAACAATGACGCGGCTGCTAGTATACGGTGAACGGCAAGAAGATCGAGATTGCGGTGAAGAAGATCGTCTCGGGGATGCGGGTCGTCGCGAGCGCGACGGTCGCGAACCCGGAGTCATTGGAGAGCTACTACAAATATCAGGACATTGAGAAGTTCGCGCAGGCCGCAAAGAAGGGTAACGACAGAGATGCGAAATTGTGAAATTGTGGCTTGTTTCGAATGTACCGTTGATGACCTCGTGTTACTCATGTATTCTTTCGCTGCGACCTTGGACATTGTCTCTTTTAGAGCTGGACCGTGACAACCCTCAGTGTGGATCTACCTGTGCCCGGGTAAGACTCGTTACACAGCCCTGACCCATTCCTTGGATCTATTGGAGGACGTAGTGCGTCGCCTCCGAGTCGAGGTCTCAGCGAGATCTCAGCTGCTACACCAAACGGCAACTAAGATGATGAGATTGCTTCCCGTTTTCTCCACTACAGCAAGCTGTTAGAAACCCGCCCGAGTGTTGATCGTCATATCATGTCCCGGTAGAGTCCCGGTAGAGAAAGGCGCGAAACTCGTACTGAGATATTAGTCGTTGTAAGTAACATGACGATCGTCATTCGACGGCAGACGAATTCCAGTCTGGTGGTCAATGAGGCCCTTTCTTTCATATTTGATGGCAAGATACCAACAGATTCCACCCACAAACCCGTAAGATACCAAGTCGCGACAACATCAGGTGAAAGACATGGATCAAGGATAACAAGAGACTAACGACCGAGGTGATGAAGGTCATTTTATATAGCATTTTGTCTCTAACGTTCGGAATACAAGTGGCATTTTTTATTCCTAGGTAGATAGGTGAAAACCTCCAGAATTGGGAAAGATTTGTCTGGGGCAGAGTAGTACTGTAAATACGTACTTACAGCGCCTCAATCCCATCCAGGCTAACACGTCGTCGGTCCACGACAATCGGATACTAGGCGAATGGTAAACATATGGTTCGAAGGAGCCAAGACGATCGCAATAAAATGAACGCACAGTGCACTGGAACCGCTGCATGAAAAACGGCCCAGTGACCATCGCCACTGCGGAGTATGCCGGGAAGCCTATCATTGGTCCGGACGCCTGCTGGACGCTTGCTGCACTTCTGTTTCCCTATTTTCGGAAGGATGGCCATGGTCGTTATGGACTTAATCAGAGACCTCAAGGCCTCAACACGCACAAACCTCTTAGTAGCGAATTATCGCTGAGCGTACAGTCTTTGATGACGTTCGGTGCGCAATTGGCATCTTGCATGGCGTCTTCGCTAATCTATGTCACCTAAAATATCGTGGTCATTGGTCCTGGCGAGAAATGGCGTGCGATACTGATTGATTTTGACCGGGCCAGACTAACGAGCAAGGGGGTGTACGGCATCATGTACCTGCTAGAAATCCTTTCGTATTGAAGAGAACGTGATCTGGAAATGCTCGAATCAGCTCCATCTCCCATTTCATGTATGGGCAATGTAACAAGTGAGATTGGATATGCAGTAGTCACGGTCAAGTAAGCCAGACTGCTCCGGCCCGGACTTGTCAAAGTTTTGACGGATTATAGGTAGGATCAACTCTATACAAACACCGTTCTATCTCCCGTTACCACCAGCTCTGAAACGTTCTCACCTCCGATGGATCGCATTCCCAGCACTCCTATATTGCCAGCGGCCAGTTGATGGGCACGCATCGGGCGGGGATGTCTACCAAGAATGCTCTGCATGACTCCAATAGAGCTATGACACAAATACATTGGGAGCCTCAAGTGGTGAATGCTGCAGAAGTGCGTGCGATGTTCTTTTATAAATCCCCCACTAAGCGGAATTTGGCCCCAGCTTCACGGCCTGCGTGTGCAACGCCACCTCCCTCTGGAGGACGTGGAAGGATTGCCGCAGCGGCATTTCTAGATCATCAATCTCTGGCAGCCGACCCACCATGCCGCTGTCGTTGCCGCGTATGACTGGCCGCTCGCGCTCTGCGACTGCAACAGCGTTGACCAAAGCCGCGACCTCATCTGGGGACGTACGCTATGATGTGGAACGACAGCCACACGTGGAAATACGTACGCAGGATGACACCGGACGAGGGTGTGCTAAGCAAGTGGTGTGTTGTTCATTTTCCTGCCCGCCCTGGCGTTTCATGCTGATTTCACTGGCGCCATTTGCTAGCTTTGACTCGATTTAAGATGGGAGCGTGGCCGTGCTCACGGCGCACACCGCGTTCGAGGACCCCACGACACCACCTGACGCGGAGAAACGTGAGTCTATCGAGCTCCACGCTCTCGTCTTCTATGGCTAATAATAATAAATACGTAGTAACTTATATTATCACGTTTACGTGGGATCCCTCCCCCCTTTGTGACAACACAGAAATATATGGCTCATCTTGAGCGGCAGCAACGAAGAGGTACTACAGTGGTGTTTTGCATGTTAACGAACGCAGGAAGTGAGGATGCTTCGCCGCCGATCCAGACACATGTAAAGCATGCAAAGGTGTGCATAACGCATCAGTTGCCCAGGCATCTCTGGTCCATTAAGGAAATTGAGACAGCTGCAGCGACTCGGAGGAGAGGTCAAAGAGGAGTACTCGACACTGGTGTTCTATCTGGCCTTCTTGCTCATACAACCGAACAATGCATAATAGGGCAGCTATCTGTCGTGGCACGAGGCCGTTTGTGGCATGAGGAGGATGGGGGTTGAGGTGACATAGTGCCGTTCACGATAGCTCTGCAATAGCCCGGATCGTACAGTCGGTGCCCTACTCACCAGGATTCACCAGTGTCGGAAAAAATATTGACAATTTAGTGAATTGAGTGCGCGGTCGAGTAGCGGTCCAAGTAGCGGTGGAAGCACGTCCTCAAAGCGGTGATTCTTACCGTGCAAATGCAGACTGTTTGTTTGTCAGGCATGTCTCCACATAATTTGCGGACAGAAAATTCTTTCAAATCAGGCACTCTCAAGCATCCAAGCACACCCAAAGTCAAGTAGGAAGCCCACTGATCCTTTTCCTTTCATGTGAAGAGACTTATGAAATCTTCGCACTCCCGTCCCTTGAATGGATTTGGAGGGCTAGTGCAAGGGCTAGTGTGTCGAATGATGATAAGAGAAAGGCGGAATAGATATCGCCTTCCGTACATCAGCCACCACTTAATGATATCATGCACGCCCTTGAGAGCTTTAGCAGCATCTCGCGATGTCTTGTAATACGCAACACATACTGTACCTACAAGTACGGAGGTAGCAAACTACTTTGGAATGGCCAACTTGTTAACAAGAACACTCCCCGCTTGTACCTTCTCTTTCCAGTCCCTCTCAATTTCTGAAATATCCCAATTGGCCGCCAGATATCTGGCGAATCAAAGCCGTCAGAACGTGAATTGCGGCACCATCAGGACATATAGCACTGACTTTCCGTTCAACCAGTCTACCCGACCAGATGTAAGGTAGAGCATCGTCGCAGCTGGAAGTTGCGGTGTGTCAAAGATAATGAAATCAAAGGATACAACGCCTGCTTCTTCAGCCATCTGCGTCTTGACGGCTCCCGGGTGCAGCGCAAAGACAGTCAGCTTGGGATATTCTTCCAAAGAGTAGAGCCTGAGACATTTGAAACTGGTTAAGAAAGCCTACGCACCAAGGGCGATGAATTCGACCAGACGATTAACAGCATGTTTCGAAATACCGTAGTCGCTTGCATGTGGGACGCGGAGCTGTGCAGCATTAGAGGTGACGACCACGATACGCCCGCTAGTCTTCTCAAGCGCCGATAGCGAGGCCCTTTACCTCTATTAGGACTTGATCTCTGGAAAGAGAAGACGGAGAAAACAAACCGGACGGTATTGTAAACGCCTCGGATATTGACTTCAAATGTGTTCCACCACTGGTCGGGGTCCTTGTCACCCAACTCTGCAGTCGCAAAGTTAGAACTGAGGCGGGTGTGCTTCTTCATTAACCTACGTACTTTGATTGCAGTTACTCAAAGCACCTGCATTGGCAATGAGGACATCGAGCCGACCGAAACGCTCGAGTGTGGCTTGTACTGCTGCCTCTGTGGCAGTGGGGTCTCGCACATCAGTGGGAACAGCAAGTACCTGAGCGCCCGAAACCGCCGCATGGATCAGAGCAGCAGTCTTATCAAGAGTCTCTTGCGAACGTCCCACGATAGTCACGTTTGCGCCAGCCTTTGCGTAGGTGACGGCAGTTTCCTGTCCGATTCCACGAGATGCGCCCGTGATGAGCACGACCTTGCCACGGTATGTTCGGTTTGCGAAAGCCTCTTTCGGGTCAATCACTGAGTATATACTACAGAGAGGGTAAGTGGAATAGGAGATGAGGCGGATATATGAAGCAAACTGGAATTTACTCGTGGTGATTCGTAACAGGGAGCTCTTCTTCGTAACCGACAATGGACTGAAATGACTCCATGTGGAAGGAACGAGATGATGGGGACGCCGACTGAGCCGGGACCTTCTTATATGCCTGCTACCTTTCCAAAAATTAAGGAACGCTTGAGCTGACTGAGCATTCCCGATTGAACGAGTCATATCACAATCTCGACACACCCAGTCAATAATCGAGGGGCACTAATTCGGTGTTAAGAATTCCGAGTGGCGTTACGCCCGCAGGTAACCCCGATCGCTTGTCTTTATTTGAGCAAAATAAGGAGACGAGGAATTCAAGTCTTGAAGAAATAGGGGGTACACACCCATGAACCTGAGCTGGAGGAGTCATATATGAGCTCGGCCTCGCAAAAGGAGACCATCGAGAATATTGGTTGAGAGTCACGGAAGCGGTCGAATGGACGGCGGTCGGTGGGAACTTTTAATCAGATGGCTATCCAGACAAAGGTCAAGGTCCAGACGATATATGGTCCACACGCTCTCTGCACCGCAACGGATCCACGCATGGGCAGCCATTGCTTGGTTCGACGACGCTTGCGACGACGCGTACCGGGGCGTGGCTACTATGACGCCACAGCGGTAGGCGTGAACGGTAAGGGTAACTCGAAGGTCAAGGGTAAGGTACTAACTTACCAGCATCTATTGGTACCGTGGGTGGAAACAAGGAAAGACGACCACATTTAATGGGCTGTTGGTATCTTATGTCATCTGGTGCAACTAAGTTACACTTTCCCAGACATAACACCGAAACACTGTTGCTGTCATTTATTGAGGTGTAGATTGTGATGATGAGCATGATTGGGACGGCTCAGTCAGCACGCGTTCCTTTTGAAATTTGGGAGGGAGAAAGGCCGTGCGTCCCTTCCGGTGTTCCTCTCAGGTTTATGGACCCGCTCTTGGCCCTGTTAGTCACAACGAAGAATCGCTACGATGTAAATTCCCATTTACTTTATACATGTAGTTCATCTCACTCTCTCTGTAGTGTGTACTCGACCATTGACTGGAAAGGGTCGCCTCGCAAATCAAACACGCCGTAGTAAGGTGACAGGTCGTACTGGAAACTGCTGCCATCATCTACACAATGGCTGGTGCAAACAAGGCCATCGCAAGCGACCCTTTTAATAAGACAGTCACTGTGATCCATGTGGCGGCTTCTGGCGCTTGGATACTTGCTATTCCCACCGATGTATGAGACCTCGGTTCATGACGAGACGGTTGCGACGGGATGGATTTGATAACGGCGCCGGGTGGTAAGAGTACACAGCACACATCATGCCCTTGAACTATTCTAAGTGGGACCAACTCGAAGTTCGTCCGTCCTCTTTCTCTCTTGTCCTTCTAATACGATCCTCCCTACAGATATCTGACGGCTCCGATATCGAAGGTCACCCAAACGTCGACAAAAAATCATTCATTCGATCCATCTCTTCCCTTGTCCGGAAATCAATGTTTCCATCTCAACGTGCCGCAGGTGGAAGCAGAGCGACGTCCACGAGAAGCGGGAGGCGCGCAACCATCGTATCGAACAACTTGGTGCTGAGGTCGCTTGCAACGACGTCCTTCTCGCTCGCCTTCGCATCCTTCGACCTAAGCTTGCTCAGTCGGGCTCGTCATACTTCTCATCTGAGGTAGACCGCTTGCGTACTAATCCATCGCCCGAAGCGCCACCTACAAACGCCGCCAAACCGTATGACGAGATGATACTCACTCTCCTCCAAAATATCGGAAAGAGGTACAAGATGCCGCGTCCATATGTCGCCCCCTTTCCTCCGTACCACCACCATAGTGCTGGTTCTAGCATAGTTTGCCAATCTCAACACCTCTTTGCTGCAGAAATACTGCCTGGATTACCTCGCGACTTCTGCTTCGTCTAGAGCTTTATGGAGCACGACGCCGACAACCCTCTCCCCCCCGCACGAACGTATCACCCTCAACCACCGCATCACACGGGCTAGCAACTCCCACTCCCCCCACCTTAACACCCGAGTATACCGTCGCGAACCTCCCCGCGGGAGACTCCTCGCAGGGGATGGCGAGCTCCCCGATCCAACAACTCTCTTAGACCCCCTCACGCCAAGAAGACCCTATAGACAATTACTACACCACTGTGACTGGGCGGTCCCCCCCCCCCCCACCCAGATCTCAGAACGCACTCTGGGATTCGTCGACCACACAGCCGCGTCAGCTGCGCGTGCAACGCCACCTCCCTCCGAGTCCGGAGGACGTGGAAGGATTGCTGCAGCGGTACTTCCAGATCATCAATCTCTGGCGGCCGATCCACGCTGCGTATGACTGGCCGCTCGCGCTCTGCGACTGCAACAGCATCGACCAAAGCCGCGACCTCGTCTGGAGACGTACGCCGTGATGTGGAACGACAGCCACAGGTGGAAATATGTACACGGGATGACGCCGGAGGAGGGTGTGCTAAGCAAGTGGTGCATCGTTTATTTACCCTGTCTGCCTTCGCGTCTCATGCTGATTTCACCGGCGCCGTTTGCTGGCTTTGACTCGATTTAAGACCATGCTCACGGCGCACAGAGCGTTCGAGGACCCCACGACACCACCTGACGCGGAGAAATGTGAGTCCATCGAGCTCCACGCTCTCGTCTTTTATGGCCAATAATAATAAATACGTAGCCTATTATCACGTTTACGTGGGACCCCTCCCGCATTTGTGACAACACAGAAATAGATGGCTCATCTTGAGCGGCAGCAACGAAGAGGTACTACAGGGGCGTTTTGCCTGCCAACGAACGCGGGAAGTGAGGATGCTTCGCCGCCCTGTACTGATCCAGATACATGTAATAGGGCGGCTATCTGTCGTGGCATGAGGCCTTTTATGGCATGAGGAGGATGCTGAGGGGGTTGAGATGAAAATCATGACATAGTGCCGTTGCCAAGACACGATAGCTCTGCGATAGCCCGGATCGTACAGTACTCTACTCACCAGGATTCACCAGCGTCGGCAAAATATGGCTGATAATTTAGTGAGTTGAGTGCGCGGTCGAGTAACGGTCCAGGCGGTGGAAGCACGTCCTCAAAGCAGTGATTCTTATCGTGCAAATGCAGACTGTTTGTTTGTCACAGGCATGTCTCCACATAATTTGCGGACAGAGAGGGATGAGACAGGCTGCTTATAGTAATGGCAGCGTCGTGAGTGCTGCGACACGATAACCTCCCTAAGATAGTACCAAGACCTTCCATCGTTTTTTTCTGGGGAAATGAAGTTCAGGCTACCTGTAGTTATACAGACACTAAGTACATAGATTACGAATGAGCTTGAAGGAGAACAATCCAGGGATACAATCGTAAAAGGACATAGAGGGCGTGTAAAAAGGCTCTCGCGTCACGTGAGACACCCATCAGTGCTCCTCGCCCTGGCCGGGAGCGAGCGCCAGGGGCGGATCAGTGGGGTCCTGTTCCTCCATCCTGTGTCGATGACGGCGCCGCGCGAAGTGCAAGTAGCGCGAGAAGCGGGGCGGCTGAGAGGCACGACGTTCGGTCGGCTCACCGCCAGCCAACATCGTCTCCAGTGCTTGGAAATCTAACGAAAAAAAAAAAGTAAGCAGCGAAGGAGGGAGAGATGGGCGGTTTCTCTTTACCATGTCGGCAGATCGGACACGAACTCGAGAGCTCGAGCAGCCACGGGTCGACGCACGCCTGGTGGAAGACGTGTTTGCCTTCGCACGGCAGTACGCGCACGTCGTCCCCGTCGTCAAAATCGACGATGCATATCGGGCACGTCTCGCGGCCGATCGACTCGGGCAGCGGGTCCGCCTACTGACGTCGCCCTCGGCGGTTCGGCCGAACGGGAAGGCCCGGCCCGGGGTCGCGCCGGCGGGAGGTCAGCTAGCTCTGGGTCATCGTGGACATGGCTGTGGGGTCGTGCTGCGTAGTCCTCTGCATCTGCGTCTGAAACCGTTGCGGTGCGCGTGTGTTCTGGTCCTGCAGACGACGTCGCGGAGGCGTCGTTCTGAATGTCCCGCATCTCGAGCAGTCGATGGTCCTACTTCCGTACGCCTCGATGTCATGGTCCTTCGCCTCCATCTGCGACTCCGCCTCGGCACGCCGCGCTCCAAACTTGATCAGCGGGAATGTATCGAGAATGGCACGTGTGAGCACACCGCCGCGGCCGGGTCCACCGACGTCGCCTGAGCCGGAAGCAGCGCGATAGCGTTCTGGGTGTCGGACGGCACGGATAACCTGCAGATGTGCCGGGCGTGAACATTCCTAGGCGGCAGCAGGTAAACTAAGGTGCCTACACCGGTGATGATAACCACAGCAAACAAGCCCGCAATGCACCCGGTGATGGCATAGAGGATAATCCTGAATTATCTATAAGTGATTAGTGCCTCATGCACGGCGTAACAACTCCTCACATCGCAAGGGTAGTCTTCGAGCTGCCCGTACCGCCCCCGTTTTGCGTGCTCTGGGCATTGCTGGCAGAGTTGTTGATGCCCAAGGGTGCCGTAGCATTGTATGCAGCGAGGGTTGCCCATAGATAGCCTGGCGCAGTTGGATAGCCAGCCGCGAGAGTGTCGTTGATTGCGGCTTGAGAGGCATTGAGAGTTGCAGGATTATATTCGCCATAGACGTTGGTATTAATGACTTCAAGTTGGCCGAGAATAACACGCGCAGACGCGAGCGATTGCGTGGAAAATATGTCCATCAGCGGAGTGAAGCTCGTGGGATCTGTATATTCTGGGTTTATAATGCAAGCTCGAGACCACTCAGAGTAGAGCAACTATAACGGTACGCGGGTGAGTACTTGCATAGACGCAAAGATGAAGGACAATGATTACCGCTCCGACAGCCCCTCGATCACTTGCGAGCGTGAAGATGTCGTAGAAATCCGATGCGTGTGTTGCATTGGCGTCACATGAGACGAGCGCTATCCAGGGCGTGGTAGCTGCGTGGCGCTTGTTAGGCCCCACGCGGACCAACTCGCGGCGCCGATGACAGATAACAATTACGCACTAGTGTCGTTGGCCACATCCTTTGCGTCCTCCTCGGAAAAGCGCACAAGCGCACCCTGCCCCACCCATAAGCCGCAGCACGCAGGAAGCACAAGGCAAGCCTCGTGCGCACCTTGCTAATTCCGTTGCTGCCATTGCCAACAAGTTGGTATGAAACCGTCTGGAAGTCTTCGCCGGGGTAACTGGGACAGAGAAGTAAGGAGTTAGCACCCGCATCCAATAGGAAACCGGGTATATGTCTCGAAAGCGCAAGCGGTGGTCGATCAGGGATGGGGGTGGGAAAGAAAGGGATACGACTACAGCAAGAACCAGACATAAAGGTGTACAAGTCAATCGGATAGGGGGCTCATGTGATCTTTGCCCCGTCTCTCTGTATCGACCCAGGGCCTGCCTGCACTGCCATCAAGGTGACATTCGCGCCTGATGTACCACGTTCCCCGGTTTCAGTGCCACAACGTGGTCTACCACAATGATTCAGAGCACCAACCGACCGACCATCGCATTCGCCACGCTTAGAACAGCATGCCACTCACCCCACAACATTGTACCACTGCAGATATACCCGTGAGATATCCGTAACGTTCAATCCATCAGCGATAGCAGCGTTGGTATCGTTTGTCGGGACCATAGGAATATAGGCTTGAACGGGCAGGAGCAGAACGAACAGGCCGATAGCGACCAGCGATGGCGTAGAGAAGGGGAGGGACCATGGTGAAAGACAGGGGAAAGACGGAAGGACAAGAATAAGTGATGAGTTCAAGATGACATTGCGAGCCCGAGGACACGCCCGTAAAGTGTGGACTGCTAAATGAAGTTCGCCTCGCGTGCACAACTCGCGGTTAGGTAACGTGTTGATCTGGGTCCAATCAAACTCCGCTACCTGCAGTGCAAGTTCAGTTATTGTACTTTGACCCCGCAATGATAAGATGATTGGCTTGGCGATAACATGATTGTTTATACGAATACAATATACACAGCTGTCGTACCTTTTCATGCCTCGTGTATCACCTCCTCCACAGCCTCCTTGAAGATCCCGATCCCCTTCCCGAGATCCTCAGGCGAAATATTCAGGGCTGGAATAAATCGCACCGTCTCATATATCGATGTCGTAAGAAGAAGCAAGCCCTTCTCAAGGCACCGCTTAGACACCCTCATGGACATACTCGGGGGCGTCTTCTTCTGAACCGCTGGGTCGAACTGTGAATGTGCCGGCGAAGCGAATTCGACGGCAACCATCAAACCCTGCCCCCGCACGTCGAGAATATGCGGCCCTACAGTAGGGTCGGCTTTCAATGCCCAAAGTGCTTCGAAAAGCTCTGCGGAGCTAAGCAGATAGATCAAGGGCTTCAGTGCGGATGAAAGGCGCGAAAACACACGAGACGCACCGCGCATTGACGTTTTCTAGGATCCTCTCCTCTTGAAACGCATCCTACAACTGCAACCGCCGCAGCACACGAAACTGCAGTTGCCAGCATATGTCCCTCCCTGCGATTTCCACTTAATATACGGCGACCTCGATAGGTGTAGAGGGGAGCCTCACCATCGTTCCCGGCTTAAGCTTATCTGTCAGATCCTTCGGACTGACAACGGCACTAAGCGGGAACCCATTTGCAAGGCCCTATCATAGCTCAGACATCACGTCACCGGAGATGCAGCGACAAAGTATGGCCCACCTTAGCCATAATCAGCAAGTCTGGTCGCACCCCGCTATACTGGATATTAAACATCCGCCCTGTCCTCCCAAACCCGCTCTGCACCTCGTCGATGATGAGAAGAAGGCCGTTCTTGTCGCAGATGTCGCGCAGGCCTTGCAAGAAGGCTGGGGGCGCAGGGACATACCCACCTTCGCCGAGCACCGGCTCGACGATGACGGCGGCGGTGTCCGAGGGCGCGCTCTGCTGAAGGAGCAGCAGCTCCAGTTGGTACAGCGACGCACGCACGAGCTCGGCGTCGTCCGCGCCTGGTGCGGAGTTGAAGTGGTGCCAGTACGGGAATGGCGACGTCACCACACCCGGCTGTAATATCACGCGCGTCAGACGCGGTTGACAAGGGGGTATGGCTGTATGGAAGAGGGACACACCATGAGAGGAGAGGACCCGTCGGCGTAGACAGTTTTGCTCTTAGTCACCGCCATCGCACCGAACGTGCGCCCGTGGAACGCGCCCTGCATTGCGACGATGTTCTGCTTGCGCGTGATGCCACGGGCCATTTTTAGCGCAGCCTCGACCGCCTCGGAGCCCGAGTTCGCGAAAAAGAACGAGTCGAGCGAGGCGTGCGGCACGATAGTGAGCAGGCGTTCGATGAGGCGCAGATACGGTTCGTGATACGCGATTCCGCACTAGTTTCCGCACTCAGATGAGAGCGGACGAAACAGGAGACGGGTACTCACCTGGCCATGCACAAGGTTGAGACACTGTTCCGCCGCAGCTTTGCTTACTTTTGGGTGACAATGGCCTGGATGACGTCGACCCTCAGCGTCGAACCGCGGAGCAAGACTCCTACAGTAACATACCCAGGTTCGTAACACCAATGCCACAGGTAAAGTCGAGTACCGTCCGCCCGCCCCGGAATGTGACCCACGAACCCTCGGCTCTTTCGATGACGTCTTCGGAGAGGCGTGCTAGACCCTTGCTGACATGACGCTGCGCGAACTCGATGGGCGGTGCGGTCGCTATCGAGCGCGTTCTGCGTCACCATGCGGTAGGAGCACATTTACATCAGTGAGACTACCCGTAAGCCAACGCGATGAGACTTACAACGCTTGAGGAACCACTGATGCACGCGAGCCGCGCGACGCAGTCCGGAGCAGTTGTCGCCCAAGTAACATCGTCTGGGTGTTGAAAATTGGAAAGAGTGCGATCTACGACTCGAAACCGGACGATAAAGGGTCGGTGACTCTTTATATCGCGTATCTCGAAAAAAACGTAAAAAAACTCTGGATGGGGCTTGACCGGTTGACCCTTACTCTATTGTAATGTTGAGAGAAGGCGTCAAGGAAGGCGTCGTCGTGCGCCCTGGAGTCGATCTGGTAAGCATGCACGTCCCGCGTCGACCAGGTGACCCCACAATTGACCCGTGTACGAGAACGAGTTCTGCTACGTAAAATGTGATGAATAATAGAAGAATATCGACCGCAGACTATGATAGCTGCAATAGCTGCATCATGATCTATCCGTGGCAAACCATACGGGCGCTGTGAATGCCCCGATATGATGACTCTAACGTTTTCTTATGCTATCCGCGCGTGAACCATGATCTACATAACGAGCTTGAGCACAATCTGAAGGGCCAGCGCCTTCACAGGTGCCCGACCAGAACGGCAACAACACCACAGTGGGGGGGAGAATCGTACCGCGGCGGACGAATGGGGGGATCACGTAACCCGACTTCGCACGCGGTGATATAAAATCCCCCCCCCTGTTTTTTTTTCCCGCATCGATGACAGTCCGAAAGCCGCGATGCTCTCTCCGTACAGGTGCCAGTGCATCTCCCTCGTGAGCGGGCTAAGGTCTGAGTATTCGTCCTCCTCGATCGGCTCTAGCAGGGCCCTGTGCTAATCGCGCAGAGCGGCGTACCAGAAACTCACCCACGGTCCCCGTTTTTACCCGGCGATGGCCCCCTCGCCTTGTGTGGCGGTCTGAGGGTTGGGGACACGTGGGCTTGGGAATGCCGCGAGGACCGGGCATCATCCGCTCGTTGTATTGCAGTGCCGTCTTGCTCTATCGCGCTACTGCCGCCCCTCGGGGCGGACACAGAGGCCTGAGTGGATCAAGGTTGTATAACGATATCGGATGACGATCTGTATCGTTGTAGCCTATAATCCCCTCAACTCCCGTCTTTGTGTTTCCCCTGCACCATTTTGGTATACAAATACCTGGCGCAACTGTCAATTGGGCAGAGCATCGTGACGTAATGTTACTTGCTATTGTCCCGTGGCAGTTGCGTTTCTGGCCGGTGATGTACACACTGGCTGGTGCAAGTGGCGTATGAGGAGCCTTGAGGACGGCCTGCAGGCGGACGTCCTTGAGTGCACTTCGCGGCGCGCGTCCTTCGCGTAACTCGATTCAGACTACTCTTGGACTGTCATGAATTTTTTGATCCCCCTACTCCTTGAGAGTAGCTGTTTGACTCCAGGCTGCCTGAATCGAGTCTGCGTCGTTTTAATGTTGGCTGTGTTCTTTAGGTCTTACTATGGCTCCGGCCTCGTCTATATTATCGTTTGGTGCAATCGATTACATTCTGGGGTAACACACGCGGAAGGGACTCCTTTCAAAACATCATGGTCACTCCACGCCTGAGATATGAGGCAGCGCATTGATCTCTGGGACAGGCGGTTATCTCACACTCTCTGTGGTCACTCAGGATGCCGCGTTGGTGGTAGTCCCGTGAGGCAGCAGGCCACGAACTGTCCCAACCAATCACAGGGATCATCACCACGGAGATTAACAAGCACACGACGAGGACTTCAAGGAACCAGAGATGACAACGAGCAACGACTCCATGGCGGCATTTCTAGCGTGAGCGAGGAAGACTTCCGCGGGCCCGGGTAGCACTGAGTCCCGAACTACCCTGGCAATGACTCGGAGTCACCCGCATATGTGAAGCGGAAAGGGGAGTATGTCAGGTAAGCTTCAGAGGAACGTGCACGCAGCATGTAGAAGGGAGAAAAAACGCGAATATGACAGTCTCCCCCGGAGACTGAGAGCGCGCCTCTGTTGTCGTATTTGGCCAAGGTACATCGTCCGGTGCGTCTTGCTCTCGGTGCTGATTAGCAGAAGCCAAATATATCACCGTTGCTCTTGCCTCTTCATAGGCCCGAAGCGTGTCGTTCACTTGAACGTGTTCACAATGTTCTTGTTTCTCACCAAGTGGCACAACGGCTATGGATCGTGTCGAGTTCTGCGGGTGGTACAGTCAAGATGCCCACTGCTAGCCCGGCCCCATTTCATTATTCAGGAAGTTTATCATGCTCGGAGATCCTACATGACATGTTTCGGCCCATGCTCGTGGTTTCTAGTTGTGCTGGAGGCGACGACGACATCACCGATGTTTCTTTTGAGATGAACCTGCAACGTGTTGACTGTGCTGCTGCGGAGGGCGACAGCGTGAGCGAGGAGTTTATTCCTTATTGCACCACTCTGTGGAGATCAGCTAGGCGAACAGGGTGGGGCTGCGGTGAAAATCTAGAAGGACATGACATAAAGCGCAGTGGACTAGTTGCATTAGTGATAGTAACTTGGACGAACGCTGACTTGAACGCTGAGGTATCTTTGCATCTTTGGCATGTCTTCAGACTGTAAATGTGCATACAACTACTCGATGCTAATACATGGGTCGCTTCCAATGCGGGTACGTGTGAGGGGTTTGTATCGAGAAGGGCCGGACTCTAAGCGATGTAAGATAAAGACGCAACGGCACCCTGGATGACGCCAATAGAGACCTGCTCACCCCATGAGGCGACTGGGCAGACCACAGCGAAGAAGAGAAAGATCATGACGGAAGAAATTCGCGGGCGGTCCGAACTTGGGTCCGAAGTCAAAGGTTGATAGTGTAGATAGTAGCTGCGAGGTGATCGAGAGTCGTCGTCCCTAAGCCGTAGACAGAATACGAGACGAGAAGGACAAAGTAGCCGACGGTTCGGAACGCTTCAGCACGCAACAGAGAGTTGCAAGCTGTCGCAACTTTCACAAGCGGTCCAAGTCAGGCAGCCACATAGGGCAAATCTTCATCGCCAAAGTAATATCTGGATTGCCGGCGAATACGAAACCCGCCTTGATTCGTCGACTTTCGTACATGGGCACTTGTACTAACGCCTAGATACAACCGCTACAGTAATCCGTTGATAATTGAGGCAATACACGCTGACAACTCAGTCAGTCACAGGCAAGGTGTCGACGCTTTGCCACTAGGTAACGTGAGTTCGTCGAACGATCAGACCGCCGATGCACACAATAACTGGAAAAAGTAACTGGGTCATTACGACGCTAACGGCCATCTCCCATCGCCTCTCAGGTGAACTGAATGACATTACCAAAAACGCAATCGCGACGACGATGCTCGATACCGTCAGACACGTCGTTCCAAGTGCCTTCCCGCGGTGATCCTGCAGCCGCAGCCGCACCCGCTTCATCACGTCCAGGTTCGCGCCCACATTCTCCTCCGCCGCGCGCAATACCCCCTGGTCCGCCGCCAGCGCGCCGGAGAAGTGCTCCGCGTTCCGCCGTAGCTGCGCCGCCATTTGCGTTGGCCGCATCGCCGGCTCCTCCTGCAGCACCGAGCTATTCTGCGGCAGCGCAGACGCCGCGTCGCCCCCCATGTCGCGCGCGCCAGTTGTAGACGGCGTCCGATCTGGCTCCACAAAGGCTTCGGACTCGTCGGCCGAGCAAGGAGCAGGTCGACGTCAGCCGCAGCTGCGGCTGCGGAGGCCTCCTGGGCCGTATCATCAGTGGTGAGAAGACCCGACGTGACGTGTGAGGGTGGTGCAAGGCGTTGGACTGTTGGTAGATCGGGATTTCGGGGAATGGATGGGGAAGGGCGCAGCACGGTGTCTCTGGCTGCGAGAGCTCACGAGCGACCCTCTAAAAGGGAAGGGAAATCGATGAACGTATTATTGCATACAAAAAAAGACGCACCTCATTCACGCATATCATAGAGGCGTCTAGTCTGTTCAGCAGGCCATGGATGTCGGCGAGGCGCTTCCCGAGCTTTCTGCGGTCGGTGCCCAAAGTCCCCTTGTGTTCGAGTTTCGAGAATGTGGTGAAGAGCCTCACACCGAAGGTTGAATCTGATTGTCGAAGCTCCACGTTTCCCAGCAATTTTAGGGCGCGCTTCAATTGCTACAAGCTATACGTTCATTGTGGGCAAGAGCCTCTCCAAACAAGAGACGCACCTGTAGCGCTCTCTCCGATTAGCCATTATGCATTACGTCCCGTACCCCAGTCGGCCTCGTTGACTGATCTGTCGAGACGGCCGGACAAGGCGGACGAGGTTGACCCGGTCGTGAACGACCTGTTCTTTGACTGTCAGATTGAAAAGACGTAGAAAGAGAGAATGGGATATTTTGAGCCGAGGACTGGCTGTAAGTGGGTGCCGGAGTGATGGCGGTTTGTGCGTAACGTCATCACATGATACCAGTTATTTTCCGTTCCTGGGAAGACTGATTGGAGATCATATAAGGCATACTCAGGTTGCAATGCCCACAGTAATGCCCTCTCCCGTTCCTCCACCCGGTAAATTGACTCTTGGAAGCCGTAGGGAGGACGTGCAGTTCAAGCGAGCGCCCTTTCTGGTGCTGCACAGCGTCGCTTGGGAGAGTATCCCAGAACATGTATGATACCGCTGCACGTGGGGTCACCCATGAATATACATGTAGATGTCGGTTCGTCTCTCAACGCTCACACCTCACATGCAGAGGAAGATACTTAGGACCAGATCGCACGGACATAAATACAAGGTCCTGTAGATTGCGAATACTGTACAGGACATAATTCAACTGTCGAAGAGGAAAAAACAATCCCCGGACAAAGGCGTTAAGAGTGAAAGAAAACAGGTACCTACCCGCGAAGGATTCCCACTGAGAAATAACGAAACAGAGACCTACGAACACGGAAACGACAGGCAAAGTGAAAGCAAACAGTGCAAGACCAAACAAGAAAAAGAATTACGCCACCACCAAAAGCGCGGATAATTGGTGGTACAGAAAACTAGGCATCACGACGAGGGGATAATCCGGGAGACTGCGGGTTCGATGAGAGGGGTTCAGTCTTGTTGCATTCGATCAGACAATGAGGGCGCATGTGTTGGGCGTGTTCCTTGGATCGTAGTCCCAGTCATCCGCGACAACAAGGCAGGCGTAGGTCCAGATACAGTGCCACGACCACGGCTACCGCTAAGGCCTCCCCGCAAGCCACGCCGAGGGTTAGGACCGCCACGAGTTGCGCCACGACCTCGGCCGCGTCCACGATCTTCTGTTGCATTCATGTCAATTCGGTCCAGTAAACCCACTTCAGCAGCCTCCGCTAACCTCGGTGGCGTCGGTGTCCGGTCACGATCGCTAGGGCTTGGAGTGGGACGTTGCCACCTTTGATGCTCGTCCCTCTCGTCATTATGACGTACTTCTGCTTCGTAAGTTGGTTGATAGTGCCGTGCGTTGGTATTGATTCGCTCGGACTCCCGATCTTGCGTATCTCGGCCAACGAATCGCTGGGTCTCATGGTCTGGTGAGGGAGAGCGGTCACGATAGCCAGGTCTCGGAGACGGACGGTATTGCCGTGGTGATGGGGGCGCCGGCGAGTGCGATGGCCGGTAGGTATCGGCGGCTCGACGGGACGGTGGGGGGCGATAACGACGGGGGCTGTCTCCGTGCCTGTCGCGATCGTAGTCGTAGAACTCCCAGTCTCGGCCTCTATCCCGGTCGGGCCGCGAACGCCACTGTGATCGTTGCGGCTTCCAGTAATCTGGAGCTTGCCTTGTATCGTAGCGCGGGGATCCCGAACGAACCCGCTTGCGTGCGTAAGGCGATGGGGATCGAGAGAGCGGCCGCCTCGGGAACGGGCTTCGGGAGCGGGAACGGGAAAGACGATCTCGATCGTTCCAGCGCGGCGGGGATCGGGCGCTAGATGTGGAACCCTGTCTGTGATAGTCCCGCAGGTCCGTGCCTTGGGCCGTACGGTCGTGAAGAGAATCTTGAGAGTGGATCAAGTTGGCTTGCTCGGGAGGCACAGGGGCAGAAGGGTCGCTGCGACGACGATTCTCCTCGGTTTGGGTAACATACAGTGAATTCGCCCCTGACGCAGATGAAGCCTGGTTGCGCTGCTCTCCGCTCCTATCCTGACTTGGGGTTCTGCGCGAGATCGCAAGGTGCCGCTGGCGGCCGTCATTCATATCTGCCATTTCTGATGACGGCCGCGAGGGTGATGCCTGTAAACGTGTAGCAGGTAGCTCTTCCACTGAGGGCTCCCGCTTTATCTCGACTCGCTGCTGCTCCAACATAGGTGTCATCCGCCTGGGCTCTTGCCGCAGCATCTGATCTTGTGATGCCGCATGCACAACGTGATTCATAGGTGGACGTTGCGATGTCTCGCCTGTCCGTGGATGTAACTCCGACGCGAGGGTGGTAGAGCTCAATGGAGAGTCCGTGTTGACGGTACGCCCGACTTCTGTTTGCGCAGGGACAAACCAGACAGAGGCTGGTACAGTTTTAGCTTTGTTGGGTGACGGTGGAGGTTGGGAGAGTGGTGCAGTGACCTCCAGCGGACCTTTGCCTCGAGCAGGTGGGCGTGTAGAACCAGGAACAACAGGTGGCAAGGAAAGTGAAGTTGATGCCCGAGCGTTGTTAGTATGTTCCGACGCAATGCCCGGGAAAACAGAGGCCGGTGGATTGGAACCGCCTCCAGGATCATTAGCGGGTCTTCTCTCCCGTTGGATCTTTTGCGCTTGTGCTTCAGAAGCCCGGCGCTTCTGTTCCAAGACTGCAGCGCGCTGTTCTTCGTAGGCTTTCTTCCTGGCAGCCTCCTCTTCTTCTTCGGCTTTCTTCTTGGCAGCTTTGCGTTCTTCCTCTTCTCGTCTGGCAGCTTCAAGTTTTTCTTGCGCTTCTGCTTCCAGCTCTTTTTCGGCGCTCGGCGTCCAGTAGTCGTTGCTGCTCTTGAATTTTTGCCAACCGGTTGATCTCCGCAAGGGCCTGCTCGTCGAGCTCTTTTTGGATGTCATTGACCTTTTCCTGCTCCCGGTCGCGCAGAGCAGCCAACCAGTCGAAGGCTTTGCGCATGAAACTGGTCATCTGGTCGGAGCGTTCTACCAAATGATCCACATGCTTTCTTGCGTTCGGTACGTTAAGCGCATCAACCGACGCAATCAGACGATCCGCCAGTTCGCGCGTTTTGGTGGCCTCCTGAAGCATTTGGCCCGCCTGCGTACGCATCGCTTCGGCCTCCAACTTTACGAGTTCGATCTGATCCTGAACAGCATCCGTCGCTCGCGACGCCTCTGAGGAGAAAGTGGACAGCTCGCTGGAACGGAGGTCGAATATTTCACGTTGCCTTGACATACGCTCTTCGCGGACAGAGGCCAACTTGATGAGGTGCTCAACAGGTCGGCGAAGTTGCTCAGGCTCGGTAGAAGCCAAGCTACGAGAGCGTTGGGGAAGAGTCGATGGCGAAGGTGCTGGACCGTCCATAACGCCATTAGAGAACCCACCCCCACCTCCAGGTACAGATGTAACTATGAAGTTTCGGGGCATCGAAGACTGGTGACGAGGAAGAGAATCCTGATCCATGGGCGCTGATTGTTCGGGGAAGGAAGGCCAACTAGCATTGTCTGGTGCAACATTCGGGTACTGAAGATCAGGCACGACAGGCGTGCGACGCTGATCGAAGTGAGGGAACTGGGATTCGGAGGGTGTAGAGGACATAGGGGTCGAGCCCCATGGCTTCAGTTGATGTTGGACGGTAGAGTTCATAGGGCTATCACGTTCCATTGTCGTGAGAGATTGAGACAAGCCCTTACGGGGAAAAGAATGAGATGAGCCGGTCCGATCTTGCAAGAGCTCCTGTTCTGGTGGTGAAGGCGAGTGAAGGGTTACATGTCCATTGTCGCCCATCCTATCCAAGAGGGTGGGATTTTGTCCAATAGTCGAGAACTTGAACCCGGCAAGGGGAGAAGACTGCACGTAAGGGAGCTGGTGTGGGCGTAGATGCGTGCGACGACCTGAGCTTCATGAGACCGTAGATCAGATGGAACGCAGTACGTCGAATCGAGATTTAAGAAAAAAATCTACGGGTTGTGCGATCAGACCGCGTGGTAACAGAAACGGAAAGATAAAAGACGGCACACCGCTGGAAAAAAAAGACTGAGGTTATTGATGATCTAGCTCGGAAAAGTCGTTATGTTATGAGGTTGGGAAGGATATGGGACAGCTTTCCTCTAGAAGGAAAGTGAGATGAGAACGAGGGGATGATGATGGTGAAGGATGAAAGAAGACAAAGATAACATGGCGATTCGGTTCCCATACATATACCCAAGGCCCCCTTTGTGACTCGGGCATTCGGCCTCGGCGACGTAATGGAGAGGCCGAAAGCACGTGGTGATCCGATCTCGGGGCTGTGTTCATTTCATAGCGCCGGTGACCTCGATTGCGATCAACTGCATCGAGTCAATGCTGCTCTCCCCTTGTCGTTGTCTTCAATGGGCAGCAATATTTACGCTTTCGAGTTGCCTACCACAGGATCGCTCTCATTTTCGGATCATATTTCCAATGGCTTAGACATTTACACTACTCAGATTTCCGGGGCTACGCAAGCACGCGCTAATTTGCGTGCGGTGCTCAAGGAGAGCAGACACACAGATGGAGACAAGGACTACTTGAGACTTGTCAAGGTGTGTCCCTAACTTAGTACTACCTCGAGGTAACGTCTCTCACCTTTTCTGAAAGACACTAGAGGAGTATCTTCCATACCTCTACGCCATCGTCAACTGTCTAGAAAGCCGAGACGTCATGTCGACCCAGGAGCCAGGTATGTTTGCATTGCATTGACCCCCTCACCACCTAATTCTTGTCAAGTATTCAGCTGGCGAACCACGCTCTCAGCACAACTCTTCAATAACTCCCCACGACTGTCGCTCCCTTCACTTTCTGCGGAGCTAGTCTTCACTCTCGTAACCTATGGCTTTGCCCTCTCAAATCTTGCCAGACTGAACGTTGCGGCTCTTGGCTCATACGAACGCGAGCGGGGAATCTCCGATGTGGAACGCAAGGCGAAAGACGAGAAGCTTGGGTTTGCAGTCGCTCAGTTCTGCAAGGCGAGTGGCATCTTCGAACATGTCAGCACGGTCGCCCTCTCCGATGCGGAGCAGACACCCAGCTGGAAGAGCATACGTGTCCGCCCACCAGAGCTGAGCAAGGAAGTCACCTCAGCATTATCAAAGTGCGCCTTTTTCCCACCACCATCCTGAAAGTAGCTCACCTGCGCCCCCCCAAAATAACATCCTGCGTGAATAGACTCGCCCTCGCCGCAGCGCAAGCTCTCGCGATCCGCAAGCTGCTGACAAAATCCTCATACGACAACACCGTCGCGTCGGGCCCGCCGTTCCCCGCCTCGCACCCGTCACCAGCGCTTCTCGCCAAGCTACACCTCGAGGCAAGTGCGCTGTATGCCTCTGCCGAGTCGCTCCTGCGCATACCTGCGTCGCGCAAGCACGACATGGAAGTCACAGAACCGCTGCTCCTCTTCGCGCGCGACGGTGCGGCGCTGCACGGCGCTCTCGCGCGCAAGTGGCTCGGCGCGGACGCGGGCGTGCACGATGCGCTCGGCGTGTCGGTCGGGTTCCTCGCGGTAGCGAAGCGCGACCTCGAAGCGCTGCGCGATGGGAACGCGCGCCCTGGCGGCAGCGGCGGGACGAAGGAGGAGATGCGCGATGGGCGCCGCGAGCGTCGCGAACGCATTGCGGCGGAGGCGGAGGACGCTGCGCGGTTGCTTCGGCAGTTCAAGCAGATAAATGACTCGGTACATCGCCCGCCGGACAGAGCGAGCGTCGGCTAACGCAACGTACTCCCCCTTCTTTTTTTGCTGGTTAGGTGTCGTTCCTGCCTGTGCCATCGCCAGCTGAGCTGCAGGCTGCCGTGCCCGCGGGCCGCCTTGCAGTAGCCATCAAGGCGTTTGCGGCCCCTCTGCCTGCGTTTGGGCCCGGTTCGGTTGAGTATACTCGCAAACATGCAGATACCCTCGATGTTGAGGACCGTGAGTCGTCATTTACAAGTGACGAACAGCAAAGCATGAGAAATCCGGCAAGCAAACCGACTTATGCAGGTGCTGGGTCTTATTTCTGAGTGTCTGTGAGGGCAGAGAGGGTCTTTGTGTGTTAGGAAGAAAACAGTCACTTTACTTTTACCTTTTTTTTTTTCGTTTTCGAATTTACACGTTCTTGGCGCTTGAAACTCCTCCGCTTCTTTGAAGGAGTGGAAACTGCACTGATCCCAAGATTGATCCCGTGTCCGTGTGGACCGACACCGGAAAACACGGGCCGATTTTCCGGCCAGGAGTTTTCTCAAGAGTTTTCTCGAATTTTTCGGACTCACAACACCATCATTCACGCATATGCATGCATATTCATGATCTACGGGGCCTTCGAGATGCGCTTTGACTCGCCTCAGCCCATTTACTGTATTGATCGGATTGATTACTACCGTTAGGAACTCCCTCGGAGAAAGCACGAGTGCGCGGCGGTGTCCGAGCAGAATGAAGTGTGTATCTCACTTCGGTTTCACCGTTTATACCTAGATACCTTGATAGCAGAGTTCGCCATGTGCACGTTCACAAATTTTCATCTTCAGGTTGCTCGACTCTTATTTACAAATATCTGATAAGAAAATAGTATAAAAATGCACTTGTTAGAATCGACATCCAGCTGTTCGTGAAGATGTCTGCGTAGGTCTGCGTGCTGTTTCCATTCGAGCTCCACAGTACGTACGTTCTCACCTCCCCGTCCTTATCACGGTGACATTCACTAACTTAAACGCCCTGCCAGTCGCCGAAGTGTTGCGGGATAGCCGCCACGCTCGTATCGAAACTTGCAGCTTACACACGTAACTTGTAAGCATTGCAATGGGCTCAAAGCGCTACGGTGGACACGGAATATACACAGTCATCGGTTATATGTAATAGCACATGATGGGGAAAAACGTCCAAGAGGGCGCAGTAGCAAGAAATACAGTACACGAGGGGTACCGTACTCCCTGGCTCATGCCTCGTCTATAATATCGGCAAGTACCTGGAGGCCCGCCTTTTCGAACACTTGGCGTAGGCGGCCATCCTTGTGCATTGCGGCGATGTCGTCGGACCCGCCGATGGACTTGCCGCGCAAGATCACATTGGGAAAGGTGTTGCGCCCGGTGAGGCGTGTCAGCACTGCCTTGATAAAGTCCCCGTCATCTGCGGGATAGAGAAAGACACCGGTCTTTCACCTCATTTTGCGCGCTGAAGGAGAACGGAGAGGACGCACCACGTAGGTCTACCTCGATGATCTTGGGGGGTGGGACGAGGTCGTAGCGTAGAATGAGCTCCTTTGCCCTTTGCGAGAATCTGCGAACCAAGTTGCCGAGAAAACGCACGTGGACAGAACGCCTCTCAGGCACATGAATTAGAAGAACTAAGAGGACGCCACCCACGGGCAATATGTCTGCCAACAAATCCAATCAGAAAAAAACGTACACCCCAGAAGGGGTGAAATTGGACGTACTTTGCTGAACACGATGAGTGGCGCCTCTGAGTTGAGATGCTTCACCCGCGAGGCCCAATCTGGCGAGGGGTCGCCGTCCGCATAGACGGAGAGGTTGAGCGGATGGGTCGGGTCTGGTGCGTCGTGCGCGAACCCCTCCTTCTGGTGCACGGCATAGAAGAGCAGGCCGTGCATCTCGTCCACGCGGGGGCGCATAAACCTGAGCGCGGAGATGCTGGCGGGGGAGATGTGCCGGAGGCCCTGCAGCGCGGGGGGCAGCCCGAAAAGATCGTGCGTGGGGGAAAAGAGGAAGAAGCAAAGGAGGGCGAGGGCGAAGAGCGGGAAGAGGACGCGCCGGCGGCGGAGGAGCGGGAGGGGACGGGCGTCCATCTTCAGCGGCGAGGTCGGCGGAGGGGGCGAGATGCGGACGCGATCTTTGGCCGCAGGGGATCGGCCGCGGAGGCGGGTATTGTGATGAGGGCTGGTGCCGCTGCTGAGCATTTTGTGGTGAGAGGATGGATTGGGGGCAGAAGAAGGTATACCAACGAGGCAGCGGCGGTTATATAGAGTGGAGACCGCGATCGGATACTAACTTAGATGAGCTGGCCGGAGAGACAGCGCTGATAAAATCAAAAGTCGAACAATCCCTGTCTTTTTACCCGTTTTATGTACAGCAGCCCGCGCAATTTGCGAGGTTTTAACAAATGACCTGTGATGGACCTGCCCAGAATGTACAGGTGTCGCACTGCCAATACGCCAACATTGTCACTTGGCAACTGGGCAAGGCCGTGAGATGATCCGAAATATAATGTCGGTTATATAAATAAGACACACCGTCCATGTTTTCGAAGCTGTCAAAGGCACTGCAGGCTGCTGCGGAATTATACTATTACCGAACGGGACGCTCACCATTGGCCAGTGGATGATATATCCTCTCCCACCAACTTCGAAGTAGTTCCTCCAAGTACAGTGATGGCGTCCCAAAGGAAAATCGAATATGTGATATTTGACATGGATGGTACGTCAAGTCAGTCTCTTCTAATCTGATCAGCGTTGTGACGATCGATGCAGGTCTGATGATCGACTCGGAACGCGTCTACACAGATGTCACCAGTAACTAGAACAACCTGTTCAGCCGCAGTGGCCCCCCATCCATTTGACTTGTCGCACAGATGATATTCTCGCACTTCATGGCGCCAAAATGACATGGGAAATAAAGGCGGGCCTTATGGGTCTTCGTACGTGCGCGCCACCTCCGAAAAAAAAAATCAAAGAACGAGCTCATCCAACCTGGTACAGCCGAGCGCGCTGCAGCGGCGCATCTGCTCTCCTTCTTCCCAGACATCCCGCTCACGATCGACGACTACCTCGCCCAGCGCACCGCCGGACAGGACGCGAGCTGGCCGCACGTGCAGCTGCTGCCGGGCGTCGCGCGACTCGTCGAGCACCTCGTCGCGCACGGCGTGCCCATCGCCATCGCGACCGGCTCCCTGCGGCGCAACTACGAGCGCAAGACGGCGCACCTCCAGCACGTCTTTGCGCGCTTCGAGGGGCACGTCGTGTGCGGCAGCGACGATAGCGCGGGCCGCGGAAAGCCATTCCCGGACGTCTTCCTCGCGGCTGCGCGCGCGCTGGGGCGCACTGTCGGCCCTAATGAGGACGGTGGCGCGGCCGGGGTCGGGGAGGACGAGCGCGCGGAGAGGGCGCGCGGATTGGTGTTTGAGGATGCGATTCCAGGCGTGCAGGCGGGTAAACGTGCCGGGATGAGTGGTGCGTTGTCTGTTCCATCTTGCGTTTGCACCTTTTTTTGACCTGGTGTGGAACAGTGGTGTGGGTTCCCGACGAAAACCTATTGAGCCTCGGGCGTCCGCAGAGTGGGGAGCAACCCGATCAGACTCTTCGTTCTCTGGAACAATTTGTACCGGAGGAATGGGGTCTACCTCCCTTTACCACCACAGAACAGTCCGAAACTAAGGTGTAAATGCCAGTGCACAGGCGGCTTGTGATGGTAACTTACAGTGCCAATAGTATGCGCCAAATTCACCCATGTACTGTAGTACTAATTTAGCCGCGGTCATCTAGTCCGCGTTACAAAAATTGCCCTTGAAATTGCCGTCTCGAGATTAGGCCATTCGCTATAATGATTCCCCGGTCTGATGCAATACCACTCGATGTGGTGTAGTGTACAGTAGTTGTGTCCTTAATGGCTGTGAAGAGGTTACAAAGTTGCGGTGCAATGTGCTCCAATCAGTAACCCCAGGGCCGTCGACCAATGCCGTCGACACCCAACGTGACTCATCGGCGCACAGTCTCCGACGTAAAGGCAGTGAACGCTAGTGAGCTGCTATTGGAGGCGGAGGAATTTGTCGGCGATACGATCATCCAGTAGTTGATATATAATTTGAAATTAAATTCCAAATGGTGGCTGACCAATCAAGACTGCGTCGATCGTCAATACGTCCGAATCCGAGCTCCTGCCCTTTGGTCAAGCCCTTCCCGTATCATATCCTTGACGGGCTGTCCAACAGTCCGACTGCGAATTCACTCAAGGCGTGCCTGGAACGACCATGGGCGTCACTTCGTCGTCTTCTGAGGTGTCGTCATCGGCAAAAGAGCTCCTCGAAGCCCCCCGCAGCTAGGATCCGCACGGCATCGGCCAACTCCAACTCCGTGTCGACATCTTCCCCATCGCTGCCACTGCCACTCTCGTCCTCCTCTTCGTCTTCATCTGCGTCTTCCAGGCGGATCCTCGCCTCATCCTCCAAATCACCCGTGCTGATAAGTTATATGCCTGTCTGGCGCCGCCCATAATCCGTACGAACGCAGCCATCGCATCAGTCCCAGTATCCTGGTCCACGAGCATGCCCCCGTCGTCATCCTCCTCGCTATCCTCGACCTCAGCCACGCCCGCCCCAGTCCACGTCCGAGTCGACGCGACGCTGCTTAGCCCGACGCGGGTCCAGTTCGCGCAGAGTCGCCTCCGCCCACATCGCGCCGAAGGAGCCGAACATCGTGTTCCGTTCCGCCTTCCGGCGGGTGGTACGTTGGCTTAGGAAGCTAGAAAGTAGGGAGAAGGAAAAGTTTTTGATAGCCAGCGCAAGTGCTGGTGCTCGAGGTGCGTTGCTTTGTGTATGCGAAGAGGCCTTTACCGATTTCCCTTCCTTTTTAGAGGGTCGCTCCTGAACCCTCGCGTTTGGAGCCGTTCATTCCTACCGTGCCGCGCCCGTCCCCATCCGTCCCCCGAAAACCCGATCTGCCGACTGGTTCAATGCCTTGCGCCATTCTCACATGTCAGATCAGGTCTTCTCACCACTGAGGATGCTGAAGATGCGGAGGCTTCCGCAGTTGCAGCGGACGTCGACTTTCTCCTTGGCTCGGTCGACGCGTCGAATGGCGTCCTTCTGCCACTAGATCGGACGTCATCTACAACCGGCGCGTGCAACACGGGGGGCGACACGGTATCTGCATCTGCGCAGCTGCAGCACAGTACGGCGCTGCAGGAGGAGCAGGCGGGTCAGCTGCGACTGAACGCGGAGCACTTCTCCGGCGTGCTGGCGACGGATCTGGGTGTGCTGCATGCAGCGGAGGCGAAGGCGGGCGCGACGAAGCTGGAGTGGGTGCGTGATCACAGCTGGAAGGCACTCGGAACGACATGTCCGACGATGTCAAACGTCGTCGTCGTCGTCGCGATTGCGTTTCTGGTCACGTTCTTTGTCATTCGGTTCACATGAGAGGCGATGGGAGACGGCCGTTGGCGTCATGATGAATCAGTTACTTTTTCCGGTTATTGAATGTATGTGTCGGCGATTTTATAACTCGACGAACTCACGTTACTTAGGTGGCAAAGCGTCGACACTTACTTAGTTGTCGGCATGTACTGCCTCGATCACCGTGAAACACGTCACATTACATTTGGATCGCCCGAAGAAAATCGACGGATTACTGTAGCGGTTCTATCTAGGTGTTAATACAAGTTAATACAAGTAGTCCAACTCTGCCCATGTACGAAAGTCGACATGTCGAGGCGGGTTTCGTATTCGCCAGCAACCCAGATATTACTGGGGCGATGAAAATTTGCTCTATGTGTTTGTGGGATCCACATTAGGAGTTCACCTTTACTACCACAGATCCATCCCTCCTCATTGATCACGGAATGATTAGTGAAGCCGACGTGGCCTGTATCTCCTAAGGTAGCATTCAACGCACGAAGTGTTGGATCGTCCGTGCCTAAGATTGAGGTGAATGGGGCCATATGACGTCAAGAGTGGCCCATACGAGATCGAATTGGTGTGACCGGTAAATGAGCCTGCCTCTGTCTCTCCCGAAGTCGCGTTCCACACGCGAATTGTTCGGTCGCGCGAACTTGAGACAATGCGTTGGCCATCTGGCGAGAGTGCCACAGACCGGACGAAATCGGTGTGACCAATATATGGGCCCGCCTCTATCTCTCCCGTCGTCGCGTTCCACACACAAATTGTTCTATCGTCCGAACCCGAGACAATGCGCTGGCCATCTGGTGAGAATGCCACAGATTCGACTGAAGAGCTGTGAGCAGTAAATGGGCCTGCCTCTGTCTCTCCCGTCGTGGCGTTCCACACACGAATTGTCCCATCGCGCGAGCCGGAGACGATACGCCGGCCATCTGGGGAGATTGCCACAGATTCGACCGAAGACGTGTGGGCAGTAAACGGGTCTGCCTCAGTCTTTCCCGTACTCGCGTTCCAAACACGAATTGTCCGATCTTGCGAGCCTGAGATGACGCGCTGGCCATCTGGCGAGAATGCCACAGACAAGACTGAAGATGTGTGACCGATAAATGGGCCCACCTCTGTCTCCCCCGTGGTGGCGTTCCACACACGAATTGTTCGATCCTCCGATCCTGAGACGATCCGCTGCCCATCCGGCGAGAACGCGACAGACTCAATCGAAGAGGTGTGACCAAGTAAATGGGCCTGCCTCCATCTTTCCTGAAATGGCGTTCCACACACGAATTGTTCGATCATGCGAACCTGAGACGATGCGTTGGCCATCTGGCGAGAATGCCACAGACGAGACTGAACGCGTGTGACCAGTCAATGGGCCCACCTCTGCGTCTCCCGTAGTGGCATTCCACACGCGAATTGTTTTATCGTGTGAACCCGAGACGATGCGCTGGCCATCCGGGGAGAATGCCACAGATTCGACCGAAGACGTGTGAGCAGTAAACGGGTCTGCCTCTGTCTCTCCAGAGGTGGCGTTCCACACACGAATTGTTCCATCGCCCGAGCTCGAGACGATGCGATGGCCATCTGGGGAGAATGCCACAGACCAGACAAAATCGGTGTGGCCGGTAAACGGCCCTGCCTCCTTCTCTCCCGAAATGGCGTCCCACACACAAATTGATCGATCGCGCGACCCTGAAACGATGCGCTGGCCATCTGGTGAGAATCCTACAGAGGAGACCCAAGACTTATGAGCAGTGAATGGGCCTGCCTCTGTCTCTCCCGAAGTGGCATTCCATACACGAATTGTTCCATCGCGCGAGCCAGAGACGATGCGGTGGCCATCTGGCGAGAACGCCACAGATAAGACCGAAGACGTGTGGCCAGTAAATGGGCCTGCCTCTGTCTCCCCCGTGGTGGCGTTCCACACACGGATAGTTTTATCGTGGGAGCCTGAGATGATGCGCTGGCCATCCGGCGAGAATGCCACAGACGAGACCCAGGACGTGTGATCAGTAAATGGGCCGGCCTCTGTGTCTCCCGTAGTCGCGTTCCACACACGAATTGTTCGATCTCCCGAGCCTGAGACGACGCGCTGGCCATCTGGAGAGAATGCCACAGAAGAGACCCAAGATGTGTGACCAGTGAATGGGCCTGCCTCCAACTCTCCCGAAGTGGCGTTCCACACACGAATTGTTCGATCATCCGAGCCTGAGACGACCCGCTGGCCATCAGGTGAGAATGCCACAGACTCGATCGAAGACATGTGACCGGTAAATGGGCCTGCCTCCGTCTCTCCCGAAGTGGCATTCCACACACGAATTGTTCCATCGCGCGAGCCAGAGACGATGCGTTGGCCATCTGGTGAAATTGCAATGGAAAGGACCTGACCCCCAACATTTCGAATCACCATCTCCGATGATGGCCAATGAGATAATCGCCCACGTTCCACGCGTAATATCCGAGGATGTGAGCCGGAATAATGTGCCGAGACATGAGAACGAGACGGCGCAAATGGTAGGGCAGAAAGATAGATATGTGGAGCACTCTTTGCCATGGCCATCCCGAAATATCGTATAAACACGGAAGCATCATTGACGAACGACCTGAAACTTTCTAGTTCTATCTGAGAAACCTGCTGCGATCGTGGCTATCAGTTGTTCGCCTCCTCATCGGATCAATAATTGTACTCACACCTTGACCAGAGGCCAACCACACCATCAGAGCTGTACACCCTGCGGAAGCCTGACCCAGATTGCTTGTCAAGCTGAGGGCTTCCAACCAAAACAAAAGCTTATTCTCGAAGAAAGTCCGAAGTCTTCTGAACAAATCGTTTTCGAAACCAATATGTTCCATATGATCACCCCAGAAACGACACGCGTACAACAGAGTAGGTGGGATGTATTTATTAACTGCGGGAGTTGATGTCAGCGACATCCTTGTTGGCAAGGTATGACGTTTCGAGATTGCAGATGTTGAATTTGAGGTCTTTGAACAGTAGGTTGAGACAAGAATAAGCCAATCGGCGATGAGCGTCATGAAGGCTGACACAAAAAATGTCCCCGCTCTTCTCTTTATTTGTGAGGAAATCGCGGAATGACGTATGGAGAGGAATGATGGGAAGGTTTTCATCAGATGAATTGACGTTGCTCAACAACGAACCAAGGCGACGGAGTAATGCAACGATAACATGGCCACTGTCGTCATCAGAGGAAGAGGCGTGTTGTTGCAGAGTGGTCAGGGAGCGGATACTAAGGGGTTCAATCGAGGCAATGAGCTGTCCCACAACTGAGCGAAAAAGTCGCCGTGAGTTCTCGTGAGTAAAGTATCCTTCGAGGACTTCTTTGTACAACCTGTCCAAGGGATCTTGTCCGCGGCGATCCGCAGCGAATTTCAAAAGATGATTTATGCACTTTATCTTGCTCAACCCAAAGACGTCGGGAGGGTTTAAGATGTATCCACACGCAACCGCTGCCCACTGAAACAATCCCTCTGCCCTTTTCGTCAGCTCGTGGCCATAAATTTTGAACACGTCTGGAGGGAGCCTCTTGTGAAAAAACGCGAGGATATCGTCATGTATCGTAGCAGCCAGCTCCGCATCGTTCATGTATTTGATTTTGACGCCGGACAATCCGACTCGGGTAAACGCAGACTCGATGGAGTGCTCGAGTCGCGAGGTGATGAGCACACGAAAATTTGATGGCAGTTTAGAAATGGCTTTCGCAAGAAATTTGTGTAAACCATGTTCACCAGTTACGTCCCCACTCTCGTCCAAGGCATCGATTACGACAAGAATAGGGCCGACGATGCGCAGGTCCTTAAGCGGTTCCAGGATAAGGGATTCGAACAGGGTACCGTAGTCACGGGTTCCAGCTCGAAGAGACGAGTTGTCTTTTACAACATTTCCCAACGCGGCTTTAAAGGAAGGATAGCGGTCGGAGAGATCGCGAGCAAGAGTCGTGAAGACGGTGGTAAGCTTCCCGTTTGGATTGCTCTTTCCGCAAAAAGATGAAGGATGACGTAAGACGATGGATTTTGTGGAAGCGACGTGCGATCTCATGCGCAATCGATGACTTTCCCGTCCCGGCTTGCCCGAAAAGAATGAGACAACGCTCCGAAGTGGGATCGTTCACCCAATTGACGACGAAGTCCAGGAACACCGTGCGAGTTCCCGTAAGACAGCCCTTGTCGGGCGTGAATCGTGAACCTGTCCCGTATGGGATTTCTCCGATTTTTCTATCCAGTTCTATAACGATTGTCAGATCGATAACGTTGAAGGTATCGGGACTATGTACCAGCATCTGACGCTTGGCTTGACATCCATTTCAGCTGGGTAGCCATCCCGTCGAGCCTACTCGAAATCCTGCCAACATCGGCCGATATTATTCCCACATCGTCCAGAATTTGAAGCGCGGTTATCTCTGTGGTGATCGTAGCCTCGTCCAAGAAAGCCTTTCGTTGTTCGAGAAGCGTAGCACGGAAATCCTCGATCTTTTTGTTTGCTTGGCCACCTGCATTCTTCAACATTCGCTCCCCTGACAAAGTGCATATTTACGTCGGCCACCAAGTCGGCCACTGAAATGGGCAAATATTACGTACAGAAATGCGAATCCTTTGCGTATGATTGGATAAAGTCACAGCAATTACAGACGTGCTGCAACATGAGCGTAAGGATTTGTGCCTGCCTGGAATCGCGTCGAATTGCTTTGAAACGGGCTTCCTGGTTTGCGAAACTAAACCCATCGTGCATGGCGACAAGTAAGGTTTGGATGTTGTAGTCACGTTGAAACTGTTCTAGGAGGGTCTAGCACGCAAAAAAACATTGCATAAGTACTCCAATCCGGCAATAACACGAATATATTACCCTGGGGATCGCAGAAAGTAGACCGTGTGCCATCTTTGCAATCGGGTGGAGCTGAGGACAAAATTCGGCTCGGTAAAGGATTGGCAAACGGGACGTCATGTACGCACCTCTGCAACTGGGCTGACAGTATCCATCACCCACTTGATTCTCTCGAGAGTTCCCTCCCATTTATTCGAGAGATTTATTGTCGTTATAGCATTCTTGGCGTCATGGAGAGCATTCTCGACAGGCGACACAACGACAGTCAAGTAGAGCGTAACCCTTGGCGTGACCGGCTGGGTGGACTGTCCAGCCTGTCCGCCATCGTAGGTCAGGACAAAACGGACTTCTACACCCGAGATGTTTAGCCCGTCGAACAAGAAGGTTTCTGATAAGATACGAACCCTTTTGGGTTTCGACAGGGATCTCTTGTGTTCCGATAAGGACATCAGCGTAGATGCGCCGCTTCTCATAAAGATGCAGTATAAGATGTGAAGACCGTGGTATAGAACTGAGCTGAACTTTTAGCCAAAAAAAGACCGAAAAAGAAAAGTCCTACAAGGCGCCAAGCTTCTGGTTCCAGTGCACCGTCTGTCCATCAACCTGAACGCTTTCCGTCTTCTTCGTTGTCGTATGATTGGTTACAGTGACATAGAACCGCTTCTTCGAGCCGAGCTGTTTCTTGATACGTGGGAGATCGTGCGCCCGGAGGACTGACAAAGGGGAGAAACAGTTATCGAGGCATCAGCGAGTTAGGAATTCAGTACATACCAATCACCTCAACACGGGATAAGTTTCCCTGCGATTCGGCGATTTGGGTGCTGTGTCTATGGACAGTTCTTGAGCGAGCATCACTACACAAAAGGAAGGGACCGACGCACCCTCTTCCTGAAATTCCCGATGCTGAGGGAACCGGGCTGGGGTAGTGGGTCACTATCAAATGAGCACGATAATGGCCATCTACGCACAAATTCGAGGACATTTTCATTTTCCCGCGCTCCAAGTTTCGTGCAGCGGCCACCATACTGGATAGAAGAATGTTTTGGAGGTTGGAGAAGAGTGTGACGGGGGATAAACTGATGGGGATAAACTGAGCGTGCGGTTCAAGTTCGAGCGTCTAGGTGTCCAAGAGCTGTGCACACCCGGGCCATACTGTAACTCCCGACCCACGCCGAATTCCGAATGCTCCCACAACTACTGTCAAGAGGCTGGTAATAATTTCAATTGGGCGAGGGGGGCTGGAAGGGTTGCACTCTTGGTTGCGGTAGAGTTGTCTGCCAGGCCCATCTGCCCAGACCCAAAGGTATCGCGCAGCGGCAGGGCAACCGGCTGTAGCAGTCTTCGCATTTCGTATTATACGGTTACCTCTTCTTCTGCGACCTGAAAACAGCTCACCGCGCGATTATGTGCCTACGATGCGGCCGTGCCCTTCAGCAGACAACGCCATGTGTCGGACTGCAGAAAGCCTTTCCTCGCCGCTTCAGCATGTCGCGGGCCCTACGAGCGAGTAGGGCAACATGGCTGGGGTTTCCGAGGATGCGATGAACATATTGGCATGAGTAGCAGTCTCAACACGAACCCTTCGTGATATCCGTGCTATTTTCGTTCGACCCTCTCGGCTTCTATCACAACACCGCCTTCGGACACGTGCCCCCTGAGGATCATGAAAGACCTACAGGTCTTGATCCCGGTCGTCGACGTGGGATTGGACGTGCTTTGTATTCTGAAGCCATGGAGGGCCGAAGGTGCTCTGCCAACGGGTCCTAGAAGGGTTGGGTTGTTCTGCAGCAGCGCTTTGACTCGGGTGCAATAAATAACAGTACGCCTTGCATTTCTCTCGGAGCTTCTTACACACCCCGGTACAGCAACTCGGACCAGCCTTCTACGTACGAGCTAAAGAGGGACAACTCGTTGGTTCGGTATCACCGTCTGCCGTCAATTCACTCACTAGCCGCCTCTCCCCTGCTTAGGGTAGAAGCGACGACGCATGGGATGGTTTAACATCAAGAGCAGCCGGCCCTGTGTGTCTAATGGGGTACCGCCTGCTCAACGCAGGCGCGACCTCAGTCTCTGGACTAATGGCCCACGGTGGGCAGTCGTCGGCACTGATAGCGCTAGTATTGGCGACGGGCATCCTCAGCGATCGTGGACGGCCCTTCATAGCTCTATTGCGTGGTGGGGTCACCCAGAGCTGGCAGTGCACAGACTTTACTGGGTTTCGCAGTTCGAGACTCGGAATGAGCGCCAGCCAAGTCATCCATGTTGACTGGGCCCCTGAAATTCTAGAGGCCATGAGATTCCATTTGGTGAGCGCTGCGTCTATCCGCCAGATAATGGACTGATGGCATACTCTAATATCCACTGCTGCGTCTCTATTGCGATCTTGTTAGCGCCACTGGAACATGCATTGTACTCTAACAAACTCCTTGTTCTGCGCAGGATAACAGACCTGCAGGTCCCCAACCGGGACATCCTCTATAACTCGGTAACTGGTCACTCGACGTTCCCGTCCACATACTCAGAAGACACCCGCATCGGAACTATATGTCCCTGCTGATGATGACCTTCTTTTATTACGTTAACACTACCCGAAACATCTTTTGTTTCTGGTACCCTGACTCCCATGGAGCCAAAGTCGGAGCAGTCGCCTGGCGTGCCAGGAATAGCGTTATGTATATCATGGATGCATTTGAAGCTTTTAGCTGTCGTGATTGATCTATTTCTTGAGTGACCGATCCCAGAAATTTTCAACGACCAAGGCTTCGATTGATGTCGACTAGAGTAGACTTCATCGGAGACAATCGACACAAGTCTGAAATATAGTATATTAAACATATACTCGATCTGTCGACACGGGCGGGCGATGTCCACAACAGTCGATCTCGGTCGACGTTGTTCGGAACGGTGACACGCCGTGATTCTGTCGTCACCGACTCTGCCACGCACCTGTGCTCGTCAAAAAATCATGTGCCTCCTCCCAACCCATCCTCTCCCGTTCCTTGTCCGTTTCTGCGCCGTGTCGTACTTCCTCCGCGTCGATCTTCTTCCACTGATCGTACTGCACGACGCGTCTCGCTCGCACACCCTCCACGATCTCCTCCGGAACGCTCTCCAGATCAACCGCGTTGTCAGCAACGAGAGCGTCCTCCGAGTACTCGGCGGCGGGTTCTTCACGCGTGTCGGCGGCACCGCCGTCACCAAAGCTGCAGTCCGCCAGAATCGCGTCCGCGACGGCGTACGCGTCGAGCATCGTCGACGCAAGCACGCCACGCGCGCCCGTCGCAGCCCACCCGGACGCATAGACGTGCCGCAGCGCCCGCCCTGCGGCGTCCAGCACCCGACCCCCGCGCCCGGTGCGCAGGTAGCCGAGCGCGGGATCGACGTACGCCGCGGCGGGGTCCGAGTGGTGCCCTAGCGCGGTGACGACGAGGTCGGTATGCTGGACGGACGTGATGCCGGTCGGGACGGCGCGCGCAGACGCGTCGAGTGCGGTGTGCGCGAGCGTCAGTGCGAACTGCTGGCTGCCGGGCGCGGTGGCGAGGGCCGTGGGCGAGCGGAAGAAGTCGAGCGACCAGGACTTGGTGCGCGAGGGGCCAGGTTCGGGCGTGCCGCGTTGCTGTTGCCGCTGCAGGAGCTGCAGGAGACGGGATTGCTGGCGGGTGAGCTTTGCGTCGGGTGTGGGTGAGCTGAGGAGCTCCGGCGCGAGGGGGAGCATCGACGTGCCGTCGAGGGACGTGAGCTCGCGCAGTTCCTTGGTGGTGAAGGCCGCCTGGAGGGGCCCGCGCCGGCCGATGATAGAGACGTGGCGCACGGCGGAGCGACGGAGGACGTCGAGCACAGGGGAGGGGACATCGTATTTTGCGAGGACTGCGGGCGGGGTAAGCAGTATCCGCGCGACGTCAAGCGCGACGTTTCCCTGGCCGATTATGGAGACGTGCCCCGTCTCGTGTAGCGGTGGGGGGGCAGGACGTGACGGATGTTGCGTGTACCAGTGGACGAGCGAGAGGGCAGGTATGACACGGTCGGAAGGGGGTAAGGCGGGGTGTAGTGTGGGAACGGCGCAGCCGGTTGAGAAGAGGAGGTGGGTGTAGTGTGATTTTAGTGAGGACAGGGATAAGGGGAGAGCATGTGGGATGGTTGGGGGACTCTGCGGCCCAACCTGCACATTGCCGAAAAAGCGTAGACGGGGGTCTTTGGCAGCCTGATCGAACTTGTGCGTGCAGTTCTGGAAGTACGGTGTAGAGGCGACGCCAGGCGGAGGAAGACTCGAGGACGTACCTTGACCTCAGGATGATCTGGCGCAACACCGTATCGAACGAGGCCGTGAGGGGCCCATAGTCTATCATAGATGTGTATCCTTAACTCTGAACTGAGCGCGTTACTCGACAAGAGACGGGATGCGACGTAGAAGGACGACGGGCCTCCGCCGATGATGGCCAACTTGAGAGGTGCCATGTGAACCCAGGTCGTCTCCTCCCTCACTTTGTTCACTGTCACTGGCAATGGCCCACATGGTCTAATTTGTGGTCTTCCTCGCAGTGTACACACAAGACCTAGCGAGATGGCGACTTTTGAACAAATCGTCAACTCATCGACATTAGACGTTGTCGTCCCGAATGCAACTGTCAAGTTCCCTACGAAGGACACCGATCACGGCGCCTGGCTACAGAAATTAATCTCACAAGAAACCGAGCGTCAGCGAGCTTTCTTCGGTGCTTCTCGAGACTTTATTCTTTCTTGTTCTCTACTTATTGTATTGCTTAGACGAGTTCCTCGACTTTCTCCTTGTTCTTCGCTTGGAGCAACCAGATGATGTACCCGACCCCACGCACCCTCCCCTTACCCTCCTATCCTTCCTCACTTGCACCCAAGTCTCTTACGATGCTACATACATATCCCCCGCCCACACCCCCGCCACTGCTCAACCCACCCCTCGACTCGGCACTCCTCCACGCACCGTCTCTCTCAAGCCAGCCCCAGGGAACGGCGCCCTCCATGTCCCTCTTAGCATCTTTCCACCGAATACCCCAAATCCTACACCTGTAACTACAGAACAGGACCGTCGATACGTGCGCGCCGAGGGCGTGACACTTGTATCAGGGACGTGGGGGGAGGCGTCAGATCCCGCCAAAGCGAGACTTGTCGAGGATCGGGACGCGTTTGCACTCCTGTGGGACGAGACGGCTGGTGTGTGGATTGCGGTTTATCGGATGTCCATCAACGTCGGTGCGTAGTGACCATTGATCTCGTACTGCTTCTTTCACACTCTCGGTAGCGTTCTTGCGACTACCCTCGCACGACCCATTGCTCTGTCTTACAGCGTCGATTACCGTGCGCGAGAAACCGTTGCCTATGACACCGGCTAGGAGCGCGCTCGCAGAGATGCTCCTCGCAGCGGGGGGACCCCCCAAATCCCCAGCATCCGCAAGCGCCGAACCGTTCACCAGCGCGCAGGAGTACGACAAGTTTTATCATGGTCTGGACGAGGTTAACCTTCTCGAGGGGCTTTCTGCAGGTACTCCATTCGTCCGCCTCTCCGTCCACATCATACTCACCGAGCGCAGCGCCGAGCTTCTCAAACGCTCCTCTTCCCCTCGTCTTACCTAGCACCCGGATCGGCGCCAAGACACGCAAGCAAGACTTTGCTCTTCCGGCCTCTCCGCGGCACTCTGTCGACCTATCCTCCACGACGCCAACCCTCTCCACCCGCGCCACGCTCCGCAAATCGTTTCGCCGTACTCTTCCCGTCGTCTCGTGCTTCCGCGTGCGCATGCGCACCGTGTTTGTCCCTTATATCTTGTTTGACGATACCCACCCCGATGCCGCCCTCGATGATGCGCTCGCGGCTGGCCACGCAGAGCGCACCGTGATGCTTTGCGTTGAACTAGAGCATCCAGGCCAGGCACCAGAGGGATTCTCGGTCGAGGCAGTCGACGTCACCGTCGGTGGAGCGGGAGGTGCGCGCGTGCGCCTTCTTCCAGGGGATGGCAAGTCGCCCCCCGAGTTGTTCCCGCTCCGCTTGGGCGCACACGAACAGTACAATTTGCTCTTCGCCGTCGAGTTGCTCAGCTCCCCGATATCCGAAAAGGAAGCGCTCCTCCTCGGCATGTCTGCTTCTGCTCTGGGCGAGGAGCTACAACGTCCAGTCACAATCACCGTGCGCGGGCAGCCGTTCTCGAACTCTCTCTCGCAAGGAAACGACGCAGGGGCGAGGGTCGTCGGTGGAACAGAAGAGTGTTTGTTCCCGACGCAACCGTTTCCTTCGCGCTGGAACTGCGTGCTCGACCTCGCCCCGCAGCGGTCACCGGCAGTGGGTCAAACAGACAGCGAGGTGCTTCCTGAACCCCCGACGCCGTTCCCTACCCCCACCCAGCGTATCTCGTTCACCCCAGACAAGCAGCCCGCGCCGAATCTCGTCGCGGGAAGCAAACGTTTCACCGCGCCGTCTATGCCGGTCCCACGCTCCCCACGCTCAATACTCGCCCTCCGCGCTTCGACAGGCGCACTCGGTCCCGGCGCCGGCGCCATAGCCAGCAGCAGCGCGCCGTCGAGCCCGAGCCCGCTCTCCAAGTTCGCATACATGCCCCCGAGCGTCGCAGTGGCGCTCTCGTCGGGCGGCGCGCCGCACACGACGTACGCGCCACCACCAAGCCCGGGCATCCCGCCGCCCGCTTCGCTGAACAAGATGCTGCCCATGGCCGAGGCGGACGAGGCGTTCGTGAACGGCGGCGGAAGCACCACGCCCCCGCCCGCGACACCAGCGTACCCCGCATACCCAAAGGGCTCGCCGGTGCCATCTACACCGCGCGTGCAGGGCCCGCTTGCGGCGTGGGGCGCGGCGAGCGTACCCGGCGTGCCGGTGGAGGCCCCGCGAGCCGGCGCGAGCGCGGCGCTGCTGTCCCGCGCCCGCGTGCAGTCGCTGCCGTCGCTGCCGCTCGCATCGGCGTCCGCCGTCCCGGAGCGCGAGCGCGTCGTCGTGAGCGTCGGCATGCACGGTGGTGCCGATGGGGGCGCGCGCCGGCTCGTGCCGCACGACGAGTTTGCGTTGGACGTGTTTGTGTTCAATCAGAGCGCGTGGACGCGGAGGTTTGAGGTGAGCGTGTGGGAGCGGAGGCGGAGGCGGCAGGGCCTGGCGCTTGGTGCTGGTGCGGGAGGAGGAGCAGGGCCAGGCGCGGGACCAGGGATCGTGCCGCTGGAGAGCCGCGTGCGCGTCGGGTGCGTCCGATCCTTTGGTTTCCTGTCCCCTGTAACTGACTGCCTTATTTGCCCTGCCGATGACAGGCCGTTGCGGCCGGCCACCTGCCAATCTGTGCGGATGTCGTTTCTCGCCCTCGCGCCGGGCGTGCATACGATCGAGGCGCTGACGCTCACGGATGTCGAGACGCAGCACGCGCTGACGTTAAGGTTGGCAGGCGCACCCCTAGTCTCGTTACATTCGTCATGACTTACCCTTGTTATGTTTCAGGACTTCGATGGACGTAGTCGTACACGAGACTAGGGCACCAAGCTAGCGTGCTTAATGGGGTGTTGAATGCATTGCGCAAATTTGTGTACGACCACGAACGCGATATAATCATCCCTGCCTAACGTGAGGGAAAAGCTATTTGCGGGATCTCCAAGACAAACTGAGTAGAGGGAGAGTTGAGTCAACTGCTCAATTCGTGACATACGGGCCCAGTCTAGTCATGATTTCCTCTTGTTCGGGACTTGGGACCTGACGGCGATCAGAAGGGACAACAGCTGGAAAATTAAGCTGAAGTTTGGTCTCGATGTGGTCTCGGTGTTCCATTCTTAGCCTCATATGACTGGAAGCTGGCTGTAACCAGCTACACTCAGTCAGGCCGATAACCAAACGTGAACTTGGGTATATTAATTAAAGGTCTCTCGAGCGTGATAGCGCAAGGTTAATAAGAGTAATAGGGGAACGGGAAAAGGTGTCTGCCATCCGAGAGGTGGGGAGGCCGCCTCTTTATACGTCAGGCTCTCCTCCAGGACCAGCTTGCATGTGATAGGGTGCCGGGTTTGGGTGAGCGAGGGATGACAGTAAGGGTAAGTAAAGGCTCAACGATCGGCGTGATCGGAACGGCCTCGACGGTCGGCATGATCGGAGCGTGGAAGGAAGTGTGTAGCGTACTTACAGCCGCCTTTTTATACGTCTAGCGTACTTACAATGACTTGATTGTGCTAGATAGACCGCATGTTATTTGTCCAAACTTTGCACCCTTTGCAACTGCCACTATCATAGTGAGCCGTCGCTCTCACGCTACGTCCCATCATACGTGGTTTCTCGTCCCGTTACGGATGCTCGAACACCCGGCGCCAGAGGAGGAACTGAGACGCCAGCACTCTCTGATCCTCTTATTTCGGACGAGAAGCCCTTCTTTTTGGCGGTATCAGCCGTCTTATATACTCGTACCCCACCTTGAAGATTCAATAAGTCACTACATTGTAACTTACATCTGATGTTAAATGATCTGAGAAAGTAGATTTCAACTCTTGTGCGAGCTCGCGCCGAGCCCCAATTTTGTGGTCTTGATCACGGCCACCAGCGGGATGTCCAATCCAACACCACCAACGGTACCGATCCGATTGCCCTCTTCCCATCCCATAGCCGACAACATCTTGAACCCGAGATTCGACCCGTCTATCTTCGGCGCAGCCTATCAAACAAAAACGAAATCAGCATGAAGCGATCTCGCGAGCTACGTGTGTGGAGACGTACCCCGCCTACGAGTTCGCCATCTCGTGGGCGGATCTTGACCCCTGCCTTGCCCTTACCCTTGCCCTTGTCCTTGTCACCGCCATGCGGCGGCGCGGGCTTGCCCAAAATCCGGGCGACCTTTCTCTCGTCTATCCACAAGCCGCTACGCGTCGTCTTGACGAGCCTAGTAAAGCGCGCTGCGCCGTTTCCCTCGCTCTTGCTATTCAGATTGAAGGCGCTCGCGAGCTCGTGCACCGACTTGCGCGCGTGCCGCTCCATCGGCGGGAGCGAGAGCGTCGGAGCGCTCCCGAGGTCCTCCACGAAGCGCCGCATGTGTCCGACGACCGTCTCGAGGCTGATGGGGGACGCTGCCGCCTTTCGGGCTGCTTTTTTGCGCTCCTTTTTGCCGAGCCTCTTCTTCTTCGTGAGCGTGAATGGGTCGGCGGCGGCGGCGATTCGCTCTAGCTCGCGCAGACGCTTGCGCTCGGCTTTCTTCCTGCGGTCGCGCTCCCATTGATCGTGGAGTTCTGCAGGGACGTGCTTGTCCCTCTTGCGTTCTGTGCGACGAACAAGACGGACATAGATGCACGACGATGAGCGGGCGGGACTGCGGTTAGCGAAGGTGGAGGGCACGTACTCGGTGAACTGTCGATAAAGTCGTCGAGGATGACCTTGAGATTGCCGTTACGGATAGCTCGGAAGATGTGGTTTCTCTGTTTGCGATCCTTGGCGCGGAGGACATCGTCATTTTCATCAAGGAAGCCCTGCGGTACCGGTGCATCAGCCATCGCTCAGCAAACGTAGTGGAGAACAGTCGCGCACCTGTATCTGCGCGATGATGCTGTCTTCATCGTCAATGTCCGAATCCGAGTCATCGTCATCGTCGTCGAGCTCCTGTTCTTGGTCAAGCTCTTCCCGCATCATATCCTTGACGGGCCGTCCAACAGTCCGACTGCGAATTCGTTCAAGGCGTGCCTGGAACGACCTCTTCGGCGTCACTTCTTGATCGTCCGAGGTATCGTCGTCGTCGTCATCGGCAAAAGAGCTCCTCGAAACTTCGTCGTCGTCGTCACCCTCCGCAGCTAGGATCCGCATGCCATCGGCCAACTCCAACTCCGTGTCGACGTCTTCCTCATTGCTCCCACTCTCGTCCTCCTCTTCGTCTTCATCAGCGTCCTCCAGGCGGATCCTTTCCTCGTCCTCCAAATCACCCGCGCTAATATGTGCCTGCCCGGCGGCCCCCATACTCCGTACGAACGCAGCCATCGCATCAGCCTTAATCTCCTCATCCACGAGCATGCCCCCGTCGTCCTCGCTGTCCTCGACCTCGGCCAACCCTGACGTCGAGCCGCCCCAGTCAACGTCCGAGTCGCCGCGGCGCTGCTCGGCCCGCCGCGGGTCCAGTTCGCGGAGCGTCGCCTCCGCGCGCATTGCGCCGAATGAGCCGAACATCCTGTTACGCTCCGCCTTCCGGCGTGCGATCCGCCGCGGCCATCGCGCGCGATGATACGTCGGTTTAGGAGAGCTGGAGAGGAGGGAGAATGAAAAGTTCTTGAAAGCTAGCGCAGGTGCTGGCGCCGGCGCTGGGACGTTTACTTTTGGGACTGGTTCTGGCCAGAGCTGGGGCTCAGGTTCTGGTGGGAGAGCAGGTGCGTTTGGAGCGTCGTACGTTTTCTGATGGACTGGCGCAGCAACAGAGGCGGGGCCAGAGGGAGGAAGCGTTTTTGCGTCTAGATGAGGAGATTGGGTGTGGACAGAAGGGAGTTTGCCATTTCGGGGATGAGGCGCAACGTATACGATGATTTCGTCGTCGTCGTCGTCGTCGCCAATGTCTTCGCCCAGGATACCAGGCCTGGGGTGCTCCACTGCGATGTCATTAGTAGATGTGGACGAGTCTTGCACGGGTGATGGCTTGGTATCAATATAGAAGCCCGTGGGTCCCTCCTCGACTGTGGTTACGACTGGCTGGTTGTCGTCCTCGACACTCGTGGCAATGCTAGTGGTGGCGATTGCAGCGGCGGGGATAGTAGTTTTCGTATTCTTCGAAGAAGCTGCCGTGGCCTCGATTTCGTTCAGAAACTTCCCCAGGTCTGCATAATCAATCTCCAAAAGCTCTTCCTCGTCGGATAAAGGCTCCGAAAGCTGGGGGGCCGTACTTCCGCCATGGAAAATCCGATAGACGCGCTCGGCAGTAGGGACATGGCTGGCTTCTTGCTCACCTAAAACCGAAAAAAAAGATAAGATTGAGCGCAGCAAAGACAAAAGGACGGACCGGCTTCTTCGGCCACGGGCTTGAATATTTCTTCGTCTCTTAAAAAGAGGGTCGGCGTCACTTGGGACCGCACGAACGTGATGGGCTTGAGGAACGGACGGTCTTCATATAGTAGTTGTGATAGGGACGCGTTCCCACTACGCAGTTTCGACTCGAGATGGCGCTTCCGCAAACGATCTTTGGGCTCTACGTCTGGGCCGGCGATACCCCACCGACCGCGCCCACGCTGATGTCCGTTCCCGCGAGACGAGCCAGGGCCGGGACTGGTTCCTTGCACGGGAGTCGAGTACCTCGAGTAGTAGTCGCTGTTGTCTACGCCGTCAGAATAGTCCAGCTCATAACCAGAGCCGAACCCTCGTCCTTTTCCCGCGTGTTTGTATCCCCTTGCGTTGGGAGGCGCCGCGCCGCGCCACGAGTTATCCCGGGCCAAGGGCTCTGCAGTGCGCCGACCATGAAGGACATGCGCCAGAAAGGAAGGCCAGACGTACGAAAAGGACGAGACTGGATGACAAAATCGTCATCGATCTCGTGCATCGCCACATGGCCCGCTCCACCCCCCCATCCGCGTCCGCGACTGCCGCCACGGCCACCCCTACCACCACCACGAGGGAAGCCTCTACCCCCGCGGTAGCCACGACCCCCGCCTCGACCACGTTGCTTTCGGCCCGCCATATTCCCGTGCTCGAAAGGCCAGTGCCACTGATTTTCCTTCAAGTTGTGGGCGCTGCTGTCCCTGGCTCTTTCGTCGTCTGTATCAGAGGTTTGATATGAAAGGATAGCAGTGCTCTGGGTAGTCGTTGTAGGGAAAGGCTGCGGTTTGGGAACGTCGATAGATGGTGATGAAATAGTATCAACCGTTGACTTCGGCCCGGCCTGCGAATTTCTTCCGTTCTCTTCTTCGCTGCGGTTCGTGCAGTCGCCCTGGTCAGCAGGTCTGAATCCAGGGTGCTCCTTGCGTCTTTATCTCCTTTTCGATACAGACCAGAATTGCTTCCGTGAATGCTAGCTACGGAGGCAAGCTTGGAAGGCATCGTTGGACCCTCATACATAAACCGACTTGTCTATCGTCGTCTTGGCACATTCATATTCTGAAGACACGCCAAAGATGCAAAGCTACCTCAGCCTTCGCCCAAAGTTCTTATCACTAATGCAAAAACACCATCGCTCTTCGTCTCCCCATGTCAAATCCTTCTAGACTTTCACCGCAGCTGCCATCTTGTTCGCCTAGCCGATCCCCGCAGGGTGGGACAAATCACGCTGTCGCCTCCGCAGCAGCACAGTCAACACGTTACAGTTTCATCTCAAAAAAAGTACCAGTGATGTCGTCGTCGCCTCGAACATAAGTAGAAACCACGAGAATGATCTCCAACGTATGACAGACTTTCGAACTGGCGCCTGAATCAAATTGTGGGTGGGAATCACGGTTTTAGCTAGCATCGAATAGCTGCTTGTACAAACCACAGAATTCCACACAGTCATGAATGTTGTGTCATTCGGCGAGAAACGAGAACAAGGACAACTCGCCCTTCGAATTAATAGATGACCCAGTGGCTAATACTCCGACCGATGAGAGGATGGTGGAGGGAGAACACGTATTCTTCAAGTAAGTCATCAGCAGACAGATCCGTGGCCTTATTATACCATCCCAAGCGATGTGCCGAGCATCGGAAAGGGAGAGGAGACAAGGGCATTGGTCACGCTAGTGTCACGCTTTGCAGTGCGGTCTATCCATTCACTTCAAGTTACGGTCGGTCCGAGTCTTGGTGCAGCTTGGTGAGCCACACATCGCACTGGGCTACCGCTACCACCGCACGGTCACAGTACCTACTCACAGCCAAAATATCCACTTCTTTCTACTTTCCGTAATTATGGCATTCAAGGAATCAGTTATCTACGACAGGGTCAACGTCGTCCGCCTTGTCCGGCATCTCGACAAATCCATCAACGAGGCCGACTGGGATACGGAAGGTAGCTCGACGTAATGGCCTAAATCGGAGAGAGTGTGCTGCAGGTGCGTCCCTTGTTCAGCGAAACCCCTACCTCCCTCGTAGGAAAACTCAGTAGTTGAAGCACGCCCGAAAAGTGCTGGGACATGTGGAGCAAAACAACGAGATTTATCCTTCAGCGTGAGTACTCTTCACCACATTCTCGAAGCCCAAACACAACGGGACCTTGACACTGACCAGCTGAATGTTCAGAAAGCTCGTGAAGCACCTTGCGGACATCCGGGGCCTGCTGGACAGGCTAGACGTATATATGCTATCTGTGAACGGGGTGCGTCCCTTTCTATATGCTAGAAGGCCTTTACAGATCTCCCTTCATTTTAGAGGGTCGCTCCTTAACCCGAGCGTCTATAGCCTTCCCTTCTTACCGTGCCATGCCCGTCCCTATCCATCCCCCGAAAACCCGATCAGCGGACGGTCCAACGCTTTGCAAAACCATCACACGTCACATCGGAGCTTCTCACCACTGATGATGTGGAGGCCTCCGTAGCCGCAGCTGCAGCAGACGTGGACCTACACCTTGGCTCGACCGACGAGTCGGACGACCTCTTTCTGCTGCCGGATCGGACACCGTCGACAACCGGCGCGCATAACGCAGGGGGCGACACGGCATCTGAATCTGCGCTGCTGCAGCACAGCACGGCGCTGCAGGAGGAGCTGGCTGCGCAGCCAGCGCAAATGGCAGGCCAGCTGCGGCGGAACGTGGAGCACGTCTCCGGCACGCTGGTGGCGGACCAGGGGGTGCTGCGCGTGGCGGAGAAGGCACGTGTCTGACGATATCGAGCGGTGTCGTTGCTGGGATTACGTTTTTGGTCAATGGGGGACGGCCATTGGCGTCCTGATAAACTAGTCACCTCTTCCAGTTATTGAATGTGTGTGTCGGCGATTTTATCGCTCGACGACACGTTACTTGATGGCAAAGCCTCGACACCTTACCTGTGACTGATTGAGTTGTCAGCGTGTACTGACTCGGTGAGCTATTCTCAACTTGAACGTCATATTACACTTCGGATCGCCTAAAGAAAATCCACGGATTACTGTATCAGTTCTATCTAGGTATCCATACAAGTAGTCCAACCCTGCTCATGTAGGAAAGTCGACAGATCGAGGCGGGTTTCGTATTCGCTGGCAACCCAGATATTACTTGGGTGATGAAGATGCGCCCATTGTGGTCGCGGGATCCACATTAGGGGTTAGTGAAGTGGACGTGGCTTGTATTTTCCGTATTTCTTGTTGTAGCGTTCAACATACGAATCATTCGATCATGGGGGCTTGAGACGATGCGCTGGCCATCTGGCGAGAATGCCACAGACGAGACCAAATCCGTGTGACCAGTAAATGGGCCCGCCTCTGTCTCTCCCGTGGTGGCGTTCCACACACGAATTGCTCGATCCTGAGATGACGTGCTAGTCATCTGGTCGACCCGGCGATTTGAGTGCTGTCCAAGGAAGGTTCTTGAGCGAGCATCGCTGCACAAAAAAAAGGGATCAACGCACCCTCTGATTGAAATCCGCGATGCTCAGGCTGGGGAACCCGGGCGGGCTGCAGTAGTGGGTCACTATCAAGTAAGCACGGGTTAATGGCCATCTACGCACGAATTCAAGAGTATTTACCCGTGCTTCAAATCTTGCGCAGATACTGATAGAGGAATGTTTTGGAGGATCAGAGTGATGGGGGATAGAGTGAGCGTGCGGTTCGAGCGTCTAGGGAACCACGCGATAATCGATAACGACCCATGCTGTGGAACTCCGAATGCTCCCACAGTTGTCAAGTGTGTTGTCCCCTGGCAGGCTGAGGGGACTGTATTTTCAATTACTTTAAACGAAGGGGACCAGAAGTGTTGCACTCTTGGTTGCGGTAAATCCGACGTTGTCTATTATTTCCTTGATTACTTTCAGAAAATTCCCAGCGACGAACCTTGGCTCAAACAACCTGGAGACCCTCAACATGCGTGCGTTGGACGACGTAAATTACCCAGCCTTCTCGTTGGAATCAAAATCAACTATTAAGTCCCGCGGTTACGTTGCCCATTATAGCTCATGATTGATGTCTTACTCGTCACAGTGATCATTGCTGACAACACATATTTTAGTGACGGTCTAAGAAGCTGGTGTGTATTTGCTAGTAGCGCGTGCTCGCTTTCAGGGGATGCGTGCTAGTTGATACGGTATGAGACATGAGCTTTGCAATGGTTGTCTTGCGTAAAGAGCTCGAGAATCTAGAGGCTCGAATTCCTGTCAAGAGTGCCACTGGTGTGTGTAGGCAACGTACTGACATGTATAAGTTTGTAGTAATTGAAGCACGCCCGACAATTGCTGGGAAACGTGGAGAAAGACAACCTTTGGCGTGGGTACTCTTCACTACATTATCCCAAACACAACGGGACCTTGACACTGACTGGCAGAATGTTCAGAGAGCTCGTGAATTGCCTCGAGGACATCCACGGCCTGCTGGACAGGCTAGGCGCGTGTGTGCTATCTGTGAACAAGGTGCGTCGCTATCTATATGCTAGAAGGCCTTTCCTGGTTTCCCTTCCTTTTTAGAGGGTTGCCCCTGAAGGCCTGAACCCTCGCGTCTAGAGCGTTTCCTTCCTACCGTGCCGTGCCCGTCCCCATGCGTCCCCCGAAAACCTGATCTGCCGACGGTCCAACGCCTTGCACAATCATCACACGTCATATCGGGGCGTCTCAGCACTGATGATGTGGAGGCCTCCGTAGCTGCAGATGCAGCAGATGCGGACCTGCTCCTTGGCTCGACCGACGAGTCGGACCGCCCCTTTCTGCCCCCGGATCGGACACCGTTTACAACCGGCACGCATAACACAGAGGGCGACACGGCGTCTGAACCTGTGCTGCTGCAGCGCAGGACTGCGTTGTGGGTGGAGCTGGCTGCGCAGTCAGTACAAATGGCGGGCCAGCTACGGCGGAACGCGGAGCACGTCTCCGGCGCGCTGGCAGCAGGGGAGAAGGCTGACGCGAACCTGGATGTGATGAAGCGGGAGCGCGTACGGCTGCGCGATCACCGCGGGAAGGCACTCGGAACAACGCGGCTACGATGTCGAGCATCGTCGTTGTTGCGATTGCGTTTTTGGTCGTGTTCGTCGTCATTTGGTTCAGATGGGGCGATGGGAGCCGGCCGTTGGCCTTGTCGTAAACCAGTTACCTTTTCCAGTTATTGAATGTGTGTGTCGGCGATTTTATCGCTTGACGAACGCACGTTACTGAGTGGCAAGGCGTCAACACCTTGCCGTGGCTTTCTGAGTTGTCAGCGCGTACTGCCTCGCTGAGCAACTCTCAACTTGAAGCACGACACATTACAGTTCAGATAGCTTAAAGAAAATCCACGGATTACTATAGCGGTTCTATCTAGGTGTCAATACAAGTAGCCCAACTCTGCCCATGTACGAAAGTCGACAGATCGAGGCGGGTTTCGTATTCGCCGGCGACCCAGATATTACTTGGGCGATGAAGATGTATCCTATGTGGTGGCGGGATCCACATTAGGAGTTCACCGTTACTACCGCATACCCATCCATCCTCGTTGATCACGGAGTAGTCAGTGAAGTCAACGTGGCTTGTAGTATCTGTATTTCTTGTCGTGGAGTTCAACATACGAATTGATCGATCTTCTGAGCCAGAGACGATCCGCTGGCCATCATCTGGCGAGAATGCCCCAGACGAGACCGAATATGTGTGACCAGTAAATGGGCCCGCCTCTGTGTCTCCCGCAGTCGCGTTCCACACACGAATTGTTCGATCGTGCGAGCCTGACACGATCCGCTGGCCATCAGGCGAGAATGCCACAGACCTGACCCAATCTGTGTGACCAGTTAATGGGCCCGCCTCTGCGTCTCCCGTAGTTGCGTTCCACACACGAATTGTTCCATCGTCCGAGCCTGACACGATCCGCTGGCCATCTGGTGAGAATGCCACAGACCTGACCCAATCTGTGTGACCAGTAAATGGGCCCGCTTCTGTGTCTCCCGTAGTAGCGTTCCACACACGAATTGTTCCATCGTCCGAGCCTGAGACGATCCGCTGACCATCTGGCGAGAATGCCACAGACCAGACCGAATCCGTGTGACCAGTAAATGGGCCCGCCTCTGTGTCTCCCGTAGTCACGTTCCACGCACGAATTGTTCCATCGTCCGAGCCTGAGACGATCCGCTGGCCATCTGGCGAGAATGCCACAGACCAGACCGAATCCATGTGACCAGTAAACGGGCCCGCCTCTGTGTCTCCCGTAGTCGCATTCCATACACGAATTATTCCATCGTCCGAGCCTGAGACGATCCGCTGGCCATCTGGCGAGAATGCCACAGATGAGACCGAATCCGTGTGACCAGTAAATGGGCCCGCCTCTGTGTCTCCCATAGTTGCGTTCCACACACGAATTGTTCGATCAAAAGAGCCTGAGACGATCCACTGGCCATCTGGTGAGAATGCCACAGACCTGACCGAATCCGTGTGACCAGTAAATGGGCCCGCCTCTGTGTCTCCCGTAGTCGCGTTCCACACATGAATTGTTCCATCGTCCGAGCCTGAGACGATCCGCTGGCCATCTGGCGAGAATGCCACAGACCAGACCGAAGAAGTGTGACCAGTAAATGGGCCTGCCTCTGTGTCTCCTGTAGTTGCGTTCCACATACGAATTGTTCTATCGAAAGAGCCTGAGACGATCCGCTGACCATCTGGCGAGAATGCCACGGACAAGACCGGATTTGTGTGACCAGTAAATGGGCCCGTCTCTGTGTCTCCCGTAGTCGCGTTCCACACACGAATTGTTCGATCAAAAGAGCCTGAGGCGATCCGCTGGCCATCTGGCGAGAATGCCACAGACCAGACCGAATCCGTGTGACCAGTAAATGGGCCCGCCTCTGTGTCTCCCGTAGTCGCGTTCCACACACGAATCATTCGATCGATAGAGCCTGAGACAATCCGCTGGCCATCTGGCGAGAATGCCACAGACCTGACCGAATCCGTGTGACCAGTAAATGGGCCCGCCTCTGTGTCTCCCATAGTCACGTTCCACACACGAATTGTTTGATCGGAAGAGCCTGAGACGATCCGCTGGCCGTCTGGCGAGAATGCCACAGACGAGACCGAATGTGTGTGACCAGTAAATGGGCCCGCCTCTGTGTCTCCCGTAGTCGCGTTCCACACACGAATTGTTCGATCGGAAGAGCCTGACACAATCCACTGGCCATCTGGCGAGAATGCCACAGACCAGACCGAATCCGTGTGACCAGTAAACGGGCCCGCCTCTATGTCTCCCGTAGTCGCGTTCCACACACGAATTGTTCGATCGTGCGAGCCTGACACGATCCGCTGGCCATCTGGTGAGAATGCCACAGACCAGACCAAACCCGTGTGACCAGTAAATGGGCCCGCCTCTATGTCTCCCGTAGTCGCGTTCCACACACGAATTGTTTCATCGTCTGAGCCTGACACGATCCGCTGGCCATCCGGTGAGATTCCAATGGACAGGACTTGACCCCCAACCTCTCGAATCGCCATCTCCGAAGATGGCCAATGAGATAATCGCCCACGTTCCACCCGTAATGTTCCAGGAAATGAACCCGAATAATGTGCAGAGACAGGAGAAGAAGACGGTGCAAATGGCAGAGCGGAGAGATAGACATGTGGAGCACTCTTTGCCATCGTCATCCCGAAATGCCGTATAAATAAAGAGGCATCATTGACGAACAACCTGAAATGTTCTAGTTCTCTTTGAGAAACCTGTTGCGATCCTAGTTAGTTGTTTGCCTTCCTCATCGAATCGAAACTTGCACTCACATCTTGACCAGAGGCCAACCACTTGTTCAGAGCCGAGCACGCTGTCGAAGCAAGGCCCAGATCGCTTGTCAAGCTAAGGGCCTCCAACCAAAACAGAAGTTTCTTCTCGAACAAAGTTCGAAGTTTTCCGAAAAGATCTTTTTCAAAACCAATTTGTTCCATATGATCGTCCCAAAAACGACACGCGTACAATAGAGCAGGTGGAATGTATTTTTCAACGCGGGAGTTAAGGTCTGTGACATCCTTGTTGGCAAGATACGACGTTTCGAGGTTGCAGATGTTGAATTTGAGGTCTTTGAGCAGTAGACTGAGACAGGAATGGGCCAACTGATGGTGAGCGTCGCGAAGGCTCACACAAAACTTTTCGCCGCTCTTCACCTCATTTATGAGGAAATCGCGGAAGGATGTATGGAGAGGAATGATGGGAAGGCTTTCATCAGATGAATTGACGTTGCTCAACAATGAGCCAAGGCGACGGAGTAATGTAACAATGGCATCACTGTCGCCGTCGTCATCGTCGTGAGAGGCGTGTTGTTGCAGGGTCTTGTGCAGAGTGGTCAGGGAGCGGATACTGAGCGGCTCGATTGAAGCAATGAGTTGTCCCAAAACTGAGCGAATAAGTAGCCTTGTGTTTTCGTGAGTGAAGTATCCTTCGAGGACTTCTTTGTACAACTCATCCAAAGGATCTTGTCCGCGGCGATCCGCGGTGAGTTTCAAAAGATGTTTTATGCACTTTGACTTGTTCGAGCCAAACACGTCGGGAGGATTTAAGATGTATCCACATGCGACCGCTGCCCACTGAAACAATCCCTCCGCCCTTTTTGTAAGTTCGTCGCCATAAATTTTGAACACGTCTGGAGGAAGCCTCTCCTGAAGAAACGCGTGAATATCGCCATGTATCGTAGCAGCCAGCTCAGGATCGTTCATGTATTTGATTTTAACGTGGGCCAACCCGTCTCCGACGAACGCAGACTCGATGGAGTGCTCAGGTCGCGAAGTGATGAACATACGAAAATTTGATGGCAGTTTAGAAATGGCTTTAGCAAGAAATTTGTGTAAGCCATTTTCACCGGTTACATCCCCACTCTCGTCCAAAGCGTCAATTACGACAACAATAGGACCAACAATGTGCAGATCCTTGAGCGGCGCCAGGATAAGGGATTCGAATAGGGTGCCGTAGTCACGTGTTCCAGCTCGAAGAGAAGAGTTGTCCTTTACGACCTTTCCCAGCGCGGCTTTGAACGAAGGATAGCGGTCGGAGAGATCGCGAGCGAGAGTCGTGAAGAGGTGATACGCCTCCCGTTTGGATTGTTCTTTCCGCAAAAAGATAAATGATGACGTAAGACGATGGATTTTGTGGAAGCGACGTGCGATCTCATGCGCAATCGATGACTTTCCAGTGCCCGCTTGCCCGAAAAGAACCAGACAACGCTCCGAAGCGGGATCGTTCACCCAATTGACGATGAAGTCCAGGAAGGCCGTGCGTGTTCCTGTAAGACAGCCCTTGTCGGGCGTGAATCGCGAGCCAGGCCCGTATGGTATTTCTCTGATTTTAGCATCTAGCTCTGTGACAATCGTCAGACAGATAACCGTCGAGGTAGGATGACAACGTACCGGCGTCGGACACTTGGCTAGACACCCACTTCAGCTGAGTAGTCATCCCGTCGAGTTGACTCGAAATCCTGCCGACATCGGCCGATATTATTCCCACGTCATCCAGAATTTGGAGCGCGGTTATCTCTGTAGTGATCGTAGCCTCGTCCAAGAAAGTCTTTCGTTGGTCGAGAAGGGTTGCGCGGAAGTCCTCGATTTTTTTGTCGACTTGGTTGCCAGTATTCTTCAATGTTCGCTTCCCTGAAAAAAACTGCACGTTTACGTCGGTCAACTGAAATGGGTAATGATTACGTACAGAATTGCGAATCGTTTGCGTATGATCGGATAAAGTCACAGCAATTACAGACATGCTGCAACATGAGCGTAAGAATTTGTGCCTGCCTCGAATCACGTCGGATCGCTTTGAAACGGTCTTCCTGGTTTGCGAAATCAAACGCATCATGTATGGCGGCAAGTAACGTTTGAACATTGTCGTCGCGTAGAAACTGTTCTAGGAGGGTCTAGCGCCCAAATAAACATCGAATAAGTATTTCTATCCGACATTAGCGCAAACAGATCACCTTGGGGATCGCAGAAAGTAGACCGTGTGCCATCTTTGCAATCGGGTGGAGCTGAGGACGACATTCGGCTCGGTCAAGGATCGGTAACAAAGGACGTCGTGACGCACTTCTGCAATTGGGCCCAACGTATCCACCACCCACTTGATCCTCACGAGCGCACCTTCCCATTTATTCGAGAGATTAATTGTTTTCATAGCTCCGTCGGCCTCTCGGAGAGCATTCTCGGGAGGTGACACAACGACCGTCAAGTAGAGCGTAACCGGTTGGTTCGACTGTCCAGACTGTTCGTCGTGGTTGGTGAGGACATAAGGGACTTCTACACTCAAGATGTTCAGCTAGTCATGTAAGTAAGGTTTCTAATAAGATACGAACCCGTTTGTGTTTCGACGGGTATTGTTGTTTCGTACGTGCCGATGACGACATCGGCGTGGAAGCGCCGCTTCTCATAAAGACGTAGTATGAGATGTGAAGACCGCTGTGTAGAACTGAACCGAACTTTTAGCCAAAAAAATAAGACAGAAAGAAAAGTCCTACAAGACACCAAGCGGCTGGTCCCAGTGCACCGTCGGACCATCGATCCGGACGCTTTTCGTCTTCTTCGTTGTCGTATCATTGGTTATAGTGACATAGAACGACCTCTTCAGGCCTCGCCGTTTCTTGATACTTGGGAGATCGTGCGCCCGGAGGACTAATGAAAGGCATAAACGGCTATCAAGGCATCAATGAGTTAGGATTCCAATACATACCAATCACCTCAACACGGGATAGGCTTCCCTGCGATTTGGCGATTTGAGTGCTGTCCAAGGACAGTTCTTGAGCGAGCATCATCGTTACACAAAAAGAGGATTGACGCACCCTCTTCCTAGAATTCGCGATCCTGAGGGACCTGGGCTGGAGTAGTGGGTTACCATCAAGAAAGTGACAGCTAAATGGCCATCTACGTACGAATTCGAAAGCATTTTCCCGTGCTCCAAATCTTGCGCAGCGGCTATACTGAATAGAAAAGGCTAGAGTGATGGGGGATAGAGTGAGGTGGGCCCGGGGTTCGAGCGTCTACTAGGTGCCAGTGACCACGAGCTGTCCACGCCCAACCCACGCTGTGCTGTGGAGTTCCAAATTCTGTCAAGGGTGTTGTCCACTGGGAATAAATTCCATTTAAAGACTAGAAAAGGGGGTCGCACTCTTAGTTGCGGTAAATTCTAAGTGACTAGGTACAGTAGCAAAGAGCGATTCCATGACATCTACGGCACGGATGGCCCCATCAAACACGTTACTTCAGTCCCCTTTGCGTGAAGGCTGAACATTCTGAATCCTTTATAGCCCCGATATCTTCCGCCATGCTGCCACCCTGAGTATATAGGCTCTGTCCTATATATCTCTGGGCCAGTTGAACAGTAGCTGACTAAGGTCCTGTGCTGCTGGCTGAGGGTGTCAAATATGTGAACCAGACGCAGTCTCATTCTCCTTACAGTACTCCAATTGAAACAGCTACTCTCACTCCCTTGCTCACTCCTCCCTCTAGACGTTCAAAAAGATCCTTAACCCTCCCTTTTCTCATCGCTGGCGCTGGTCTTGGTAAGTCCTTCCTATCATATCAATCAGGGGCCAACTTAGACTTGGTCGTTACTCATTGTTTTGTACCCTTACGGCCACAGCGAACCCCCTCCATGTCACGATTGCTGCCAAAGATTTCTCCCCCATGCGCCTCCCGTACGCTGCAGCGAACGCGGGACCAGCTGCTGCCAGCAGTTCTCCGATGGTCAGCCGAAGCCCAAGATGCACCATCCCTGCAAGAACATGCAGACGGCCGTGCAGGGTACTGACTCATGCCTGCTTGCGTTCATCGGAATCGGGGGCCCTCACTGGCTGTCACTGTGCCACATTCCCATTCCCGACGGCAGCGTTAGGCACGTCCAGATCACCACGAGTCCAGCGTCACACGAGTTTGCCCCGCTCCCACCCATTCCGAGTGGTCGGCAGTCTAGTGGCAATCGTGTTACTATATTGCCTATGCCGTGCCCGGTGTAACAGTGTCACGAGGTCCGCTTCAGTGGCCCTTTCTTGCACGGAGTCCACCGCGCATTAGACTTGGAGGATGCATCGTCGTTTTTGTTCTCGGTGTGTTATTTCTTTTGATGTTATCTTGGCTGGCACTGGCGACCTCATTTCCATTGTGTCAGGGTGTGAGATTGGCGTCTTTGTGCGCGTGTTCCGAGTCGTGACGGGGTTGCTCTTCCGTGTCCTTCTCAGCGGCCCTGTTCCAATCGGTGCTAGTTCACTCCTGTGGGACAAGACGGCTGGTTATTGGTTGCGGTTTATCGGATGTGGATCAACGTTGGTGCGTAATGGTATTGATTTCTTACTGCATCAATCTCACTCTCTGCAGCGTTCTTGCGGCTACCCCCACGCGACCCATTGGTGTGCCTCACAGCAGCGAATACCCTCTGGGATTGACCAGTGCCCATGATACCGGCTGAAGGCGTACACGCCACAATTATCCTCACAGCTGGGGCCTTCCTTGGTCCCCGGCATCCGCAAGCACAGTGTCGTTTACCAGTGCACAGAAGTACAACGTTGTATCAAGGTCTAAGGGGCTTTCGGCAGGTACTCACCCGTTCGTTTCTACATCCACATCTCACTTACTGAGTACAGCACCGAGCTCCTCCAATGCACTTCTCCTTCCCTCCTTTCCCAGCACCCAGATCGGTGCCAAGACATGCAAGCAAGACTTTGCCATCCCAGCCTCTCCGCTGCTCGGCGCCCGCTGTCGACCTGCCCTCTGTGACGCCAACCCTCGCCACCCGTGCTGCTCCGCAGATCGTCTCGCCGCACACTTTTCTCGCCTCGTTTGTCTCATTTAACCTATTCGGTGATATCCGTCCTGCCACCCTCGACAATGTGTTCACAGCTAGCCAAGCAGAGCGCACCATGAAGCTCTGTATCTAACTAGAGCACCCGGTCCATCAGATGGATTCTCTGTCGAGGCAGTGGGTGTCACTGTCAGTAGGGGCAGGGGTTGTGTGTGTGCGCCTTCTTCCGGGGGATGCCAAGTCGCCCCTGGAGTTGTTCCCACTCTGCTTGAGCGTGCACGAACAATAGAATTTGCTTTCGCTGTCGAGCCGGTCGGTTCCTCGATATCCGAAGAGGAAGCGCTTCTCGGTGTGTCTCCGTCTTCCCTGGGTGGGGAGCTTCGATACCTACCAGTCACAATCACCGTGCACTGACAGCCTTTCTCAAGCCCTCTCGTACGGAAACGACACCAGGTCGAGGGTGATGGGTGGGATGAAACGGCGGTTGTTCCAGACGGAACCATTTCCTTCACGCTGGAACTACGTGCTCGACCTCGCCCCACGGTAGCGGGCCAGACAGACAGCAAAGTGCCGCCGGAACCCCTTTAGCCATTTCCTCCCATTGGTACCCCGCGTATGTTATCGTTCATCTCAGATAGCTGAAGAGCGGACTTGACGTATACAACTTCCTCTTACCTTCTCTTTTCACCTTCTGTGAGCATGTCGGGCACATTTTTCATAGATGTTCCAGTTTGTGGACTTTGCTGAGCAACTGACCTTTTTCACCCTTGAATTCACAGCTCCCTTCGACGTCCTCGTTCCGTCTCACTCCCCACAATATCGCTTTTCTTTCTTTTTTTTTTTTTGCCTTTTCCCCCAGTTGCGTTGACACAGGACGTGGCTACATAGGCCTAAATCGTGTTCGTACTTCGTTCTATTGACGTCCCTTTCTGAGAACGCATCTTCTGACCACCTATGTTCTACTGCCTATCATCTTCGTATACGGCGTAATTCAATTCTGCCTCCCAAACTCGTACTCACGTCTGCCCTGTTTGCTTTACTTTGTTCGAAATCAGGTTCACTTTCTCACGCATTGGAGTCTTCGCGGCTTTTCCTCGCGCGTTTGCGTTCATAAGGTTACAGAATGCCTCCACCTCCATGATGCGTCTCTTTTACGCCGCACCTTCTCAACGAAACCATGTTATCCCCCCAAGAATCGCATTCCGGGTGAAACAATTCATGACTTGGTACGAATATTTTGCTGGCGTTCGCACTACCTCTCACACTCTCAGGTCCCCTGGGACCCCGGCAGATTGCTTAACGTGAGGTGAGCGATGCTGGTGAGAAAGTAGATTGTGTTTGTCTTTTTCGTACCTCCATCCAAATCTCTCTCTCTCTCTTGACCTGGGCGATCATTCAGAAGGCAGCTCATTCGCCCGTACAGGAGGTGACTACAGCGCTTGCTCCATGGAGGCGTAATCCTTATGGAAGAAAGGAATACTCTACCATCACCTTGGCCCTCTCCTTCCTGGTCCATATTCTGCATTGGCCGATTCGAATCATACCTCCCTCTCCCAACAGAAATAAGGCGACAACACGTGTAGTCGCGGCTATTGAAGACACCACCTACTCGCAAATTCCACCCTCAACCCACCCTTCAACTTCCCGGTCCTCTCTACCAGTCTTTTGATGCTACAGTGAATCAGGCAAACGGTTCGTACATCAAGGTGAACGTTTACGGACTACTGTACTATTCGCACAGTGTTTTTTTTTCGCGTTTATTCAGTTGCGTACGTAATCAAAGCGCTTTTGTTACTCGCCTTCGCTCCATATGGGTTCATCTACAACACCTTCTGATGTTTGCGCCTTGAGTCTTCTAAGCGAAGCAGAAGGAGATGACGTGGATTGGGGGGTGCGTTGTGTGTTTGCATGGTTTCGATTTCCAGCGAAGGTTTTCTTTGCGGAAGAACGGTTCTCCTGCAATTCTCATCAGCACAAGATAGACCGAATATTCTGAGTCCTGCTTGCTCCCTTCACAATGCCATCTATCGTGCGATTGGACGTCTAACATGTTTTCGTATCTCGTTCAAGCTACAAATGCTCAGACACCCGGAGCCTTTGACAGCACCACGAAAGGGAAGGCGTCGGAATGGCTACTGACACCAGCAGCACTCCCTGATCCTCTTGTCTCACACGAAGTCTGGAGAAGTTCTTTTGGCGGTGCTACACATTGTATCCTGGGACTGTACCCCACCTGGGAGTCGTAACCATGTCATACACGTCGTATATTATCCACTGCGAGCTCGCGAGCCCCAATTCCAATATCACGGCCACTGGCAGGGCGTCTAATCCACCGTCGCCGATGGCGCCGATCCGACTTCCTTCTTCCCATCACATGCATGACAACATCTGGAGCGACATTCGACCCATCTATCTTCGGTGCAGCCTACCAACCAAAAAAAAAAAAAATGAGCACAAATCGTCGTGTAGAAACGTACTCGCCTACGGTTTTGCCATCCGGCAGGTGGATCTTTCTCCCCGCCTTTCCCTTCCCTTTCCTTGCACCACCGCTGCCATGCGGCGGCGACAGCGGCTTGACCAAGATCAGCGCGACGTTCCTCTCGTCTGCCCGCACGCCACTAAGCGTTGTCTTGCCGAGTCTAGTAAAGCGCGCCGCGCCGTTTCCCTCGCCCTTCAGATAAAAGGCGTTCGCGGGTTCGTGCATCGATTTGCACGCGTGCCGCGCCATCGGCAGGAGCGAGAGCGTTGCAGCGCTCCCGAAGTCTTCCACAAAGCGCCACATGTGTCCGACGACCTTCTCACGGCTGACGGACGCAGCCGCCTGTCGGGCTGCTTCGTGCGCCTTGTTGCTGCGCATCTTCGTGAGTGCGAACGGGTCGACGGCAGCCGTGGTTCTGTACGACAAGCACAAGGATGAGCGGGCGAGACCGCTGTTAACGAAAATGTGGGGTACGTACTCGGCGAATTGTCGATAAAGTCGTCGAGGACAACCTCGAAGTCCTACGGTAACGGTGCATCTGCCATTGCTCAGAAAACACAGTGGAAGAAACTCACGTACCAGTATCCGCGCGATGACGCCGTATTGATCGTCAATGTCCAATTCCAAGGCCAAGTCCAGATCGTCATCGAGCTCCTGCTCTTGGTCAAGCTCTTCCCCTTGATGGGCCGTCAAACAGTCCGACTGCAAAGTCGTTCAAGGCGGGGGGCGTCGTCGGGCAGGCACATGTCGGCGCGGGTGACTTGGAGGATGAGATTGGGATCCGCCTGACGAAGACGAGGGCGGGCGGGCGAGTGGAAGTAATGGCAAAGAGGTCGACACGGAGTTGGAGTTGGCCAATGGCATGTGAGAGATCCTAGCTGCAGAAGGCGAGGGCGAGGACGAGGACGAGGCAGCTTCAAGGCGCTCCTTTAGTCCGAAGGCGATGACGACGGTACCTCGGATGACAAGGAAGTGACGCAGGAGGGGCCGTTCCGGCGTACGAACGCAGTCTTCGCATCAGCCCCAATGTCCTGGTCCATGAGCATGCCCCCGTTGTCGTCCTCCTCGCTGTCCTCAACCTCGGCCACCCCCGACGTCGAGCCGCCCCAGTGAACTCCTGAGTCGCCGCAGCGCTGCTCGGCCTAATAACGCGGGTCCAGTTTGCGCCGAATGAGCCGAACATCGTGTTCCGCTCCGCCTTCCGGCGGGCGGTGCGACGTGGCCATTGCATGCGGTGCGTCGGTGTGGGAAGTGGCAGAGAGGAGCGAGAAGGAAATGATCTTGAAAGCCAGTGCAGGTGCTGGGGTCGGAGACAGCGCTGGGACGACGTCGCATTTTGGGACTGGTTCTGGCCGGAGCTTGGGCTCAGGCTCTGGTGGGAGAACTGGTGCATGCGGAGTATCCGATGGACCGGCATAGCGGGAGGAGGGAGGGTTTTTGCGTGTGGAGGAGAAGGTTGGGTGTGGGCAGAAGTGAGTTTGCCATCTTGAGGATGAGGCGTAACGTTTGCGATGATTCCATGGTCGACATCTTCGCCAATAACTTCGCCTAGTATACCAGTGCCCATATGCTCCACTACGATGTCATTAGTAGATATTGCGCCGGTGGTTCGGGGCTGACCGATTTTCCTCCTTCTGGACGCCGGTGGCAATACTGGTTGGTGGTTGCTCAGATTAGGGAGTGAAGAAAACACGAACTCTTCGAGGATATCGATTATGCTTGCGGTTGCACAAGATTCGGCTACGTGGATCATCACCAAGGGATGAGTGAAGTATAGGCGTTGGAAACGTTGGCGAAGACCGCGATAGAAGCCCGGAAGTGGGATAGCACAGCAACACAAACGATGACTGGCAGCTTCGTGTTTTGCTGCGTCGCTCGTGGACAGATCCGCGTACAGTAAGTGCCCACCGTCAGTCATGCTTCCCGAGGAAAATACAGTTTATCCCACAGAGGTTGCAGATGTTGAACTCATTTTTGTGTCATTTTCGCGTATACAGTTTGCACTCTTTTCGGATGACAGAGTACTTCGCCACTGTTGTTTTCATAAAGTTTTACTTGAATCAACGAACCGTCTGCTGTCCGAGACCACAGTAGTCGGTCAGGGCTTGAACGCACACTGGAAGCACTTGCGTGATTTCGGGACTCTCCCGGCCCGGCTTCGCACACGTCCGCTGTTCTATTGGTCAGTTTCCTCTCTGACGGCAGTCGACTCACTTGCTTTCCTTGCAATATACGGCCTCCGGTTCTGCATTTGAGCGTATCAACACTTTATACTTCTTTTGCTCAAGAACGGCCATTCACCTTTGCTTTATAAATTGGCCACGATCATCGACCTGCCCATGATCTTGCTGTATTCCCTCAATGCCTAGCGCGAAGAGAACTCGGTCAACGACTAAGGCACCTTCGTGAGCTCCAGGGGTACATTTGCCCCTTTTGTTACCCTTTTCGTCTCTGAATGTTTGGCAGATTCTTCAACGTTCCCTGGCTCGACGAGCTACCAACAAACCAGTGATGTGTCACCCCTTTCAGTTTTTAACGGTCCAGAGAATTCGTGTGTAAATGTATTCCTATGTGTCTACATACTAATATGAACACTAGGTGCGTCCCTTGTTCAGCGAGACCCCGAACCCCCTCGTCGTAAGAGATCTCAACGTGTTACTCGTATCAATTGAAGCACACGAAAATTACCGGGAAATGTGTAGCTCGACAATGAGAATCGACCTTCAGCGTGAGAGCTCTCCGCTACATTCTCGAAATTCAAATACAGTGACTTTGGCACCGACCAGCTGAATGCTCAGAAAGCTCGGGAAGCACCTCGCGGACATCCGTGGCATGCTGGACAGGCTGGACGCCTCTATGGCATCCGTAAACGAGGTCGCTATGTGTATGCTAGAATGCCTTTATCACCGATTTTCCTACCTTTTAGAGAGTCACTCCTAAACCCTCACGTCTGGAACCGTTCTTTCCTACCATGTCGCGCCCGTCCCCATCCGTCACCCGAAAACCTGATCTGCCAACGGTCCAACACCTTGCACCACCCTCACGCGTCACGTCAGGTCTTCTCACTGAGGATGCAGGGGCTTCCGCAGCCGCAGCCGCAGCAGACGTCGACCTGCTCCTTCGCCCGGCCGACGAGCCCGGCACCTTTCTGCCGCTGGATCGGACACCGTTTATGACCGGCGGGCGCAATACGGGGGCGATGCGGCATCTGCCTCTGCGGTGCTGCAGGTCAACACGACGCTGCAGGAGGAGCTGGCGGCGCGGCTAGCGCATATGGCAGGTGAGCTACGACAGAATGCGGCGCACTTCTCCAGCGCTCTGGTGGGGGACTAGAGGGGGTGCATCGCGTCGCGGAGGAGAAGGTGGGCGCGGACCAGGAGGTGATGAAGCGGGAGCGGCTGTGCGATCGCCGCTGGAAGGCACTCAGAGCGACGTGTTTGGCGATATCGAACGTCGTCATCGCGATTGCGGTTTTGGTGATGCTCTTTGTCATTCGGTTCACATGAGAGGCGATGGGAGATGGGCGTTAGCGTCGTCATGAACCAATTATTTTCTCCAGTGATTGAGTGTGGGTCTCAGCGATTTCAACCTCTCGCTGGGCAAGGCGTCGACGCCTTGCCTGTGACTTACTGAGTTTTTTTTTGTCAGCGTGTACTGCATCGATGAGCTATTATTGAAGCATGTCACATCACACTTCAGATCGCCTAAAGAAAATCCAGAGCGTTTCTATTTGGGTGTTAATACAAAAAGTACAACTCTGCCCATGTACGAAAGTCTACAGATCGAGGCAGGTTTCGTATTCGCCGGCAACCCATATATTACTTGAGCGATGAAGATGCACCCTATGTGGTCGCGGGATCCACATTAGGAGTTCACTTTCACTACCACATATCCATCCTGGACCCTCCTCGTTGATCACGGAGTAGTTGGTGAAGTCGATGTGGCTCATATTTCTTGTCGTGGCGTTCAACATATGAATCGTTCGATCATGGGATCATGAGACGATCCGCTGGCCATCTGGCGAGAATCCCACAGACGAGACCGAATCCGTGTGACCAGTAGATGGGCCTGCCTCTGTGTCTCCCGTAGTCGCGTTCCACACACGAATTGTTTGATCACCCGATCCGGCGATTTGAGTGCTGTCCAAGGACGGTTCTTGAGCGAGCATCGCTGCACAAAAAGGGACCGACGTACCCTCTTCTCGAAATTCGCGATGCAGAGGAACCCGGGCTGGAGTAGTGGGTCACTATCAAGTAAGCACGGGTTAATGGCCATCTACGCACGAATTCAAGAACATTTACCCGTGCTTCAAATCTCGCACAGCGGCCGTACTGGATAGAAGAATGTTTTGGAGGTCAGAATGATGGGGGATTAGAGTGAGTGTGCAGTTAGGGAACCACGAGCTGTCCACGCGATGCTCCCACAGTTGTCAAGGGCCGCTGGCAGGTTGGGAATATAGTAATTTCGATTAGTAAGTTAAGAGGACCCGGGCCGTTCTTGCACCGCCCGCCGTCAGTCCGCCGTCCGTCGCGCGCTGATGGCAAGGGACGCATCGTAGCCTTCGTTCTTGGTGTGTTATTTCTCTTGATGTTATCTTGATTGGGAATGACTACCTCGTGTGGTGAGGTGTTCTAAGTCCTGAAGGTGTTGCTCGTCTGTGCCCTTCGCAGCGGCCCTATTCCGATCGGGGCGCGTCTACACTCCTGTGGGCTGCGGTTTAGCAAATGTACATCAACGTTGGTTGTTGATTTCCTACTGCATCATTCACACTATCGGCAGCGTTCTTGCGGCTACCCTCACGCGATCCATTGGGCTGTCTTACACCGTCGATTACCGTGCGGAAAACCGGTGCCCATGACATCAGTTCGGAGCGTGCCCGTGGCAATGCTCCTCGCTGCGCAGTGCCTCCCAGGTCCCCAAATTCCGCAAGTGCGGAATCATTCACCAGCGCACAGAAGTACGACAAGTTTTATCGACGTCTAGACGAAGTTGACCTTCTTAAGGAGTTTTCGGCAGGTACCCCACCCGTCCGTCTCTACGTCTACACCCCACTCACCGAGCACAGCGCCGAGCTCCTTGTCCCACAGAAGCGTAATCCTTCTTATGAGAACTCTACCATCACCCTGGCCCTCTCCTTCCCGATTACCGTTTGCAGCCATTTGAACAAAAATCCGATGTGGGCGAAACCTGCCGATCGCGTCTTGCAGCAGAGTTGCAGTTTCTGCGGCGTCATTGATTGAACCATCTTCGCCCAACGGAAACAGGGCGACAGCATGTGCTATCGAAGCAAAACCTGCCCTCAATCAACCCCTCCGCCAGTCTCTTGATGCCACAGTCAGGCATCGGTGTGTACACATCTCAAAGTGACCGTTTACGGACTACTATTCGTACAGAGCAAAGTACGGCTTCGCGTTTTTTTTAGTTGTGTATGCGATCAAGGTCAGATGTCGCGCTTTTTTTTTTTACTCGCCTGCGCTTCGTACGGTTTCATCTACGTCGTCTTCTGATATTTGCGTCCTTCCAAGGCGAGTTTGCAAAGCAGGAGAGCAAGTAGAGTTGGGGTCGGGGGTACTTTGTATGTTTACACGCTTTCGATCTCTAGCGAAGGTTTTTTTGCGGAAGGGCGGCCTTCCTCAGTAATTGCACAATACCCAAGATAGACCGAATATTAACAATCTCATCTGAGTTCTGTTTACTCTCCTCCTAGTGCGTTATAAAGCCATCCATCATGCAACATAATACGGTCTCTCATTCCGTTATGAAAGCTCTGATATGTGGCGCCTTCGTGACAACACCACAAAAAGAAAGGGGTCAAGCCCGACATTCGCGTCTATCTTTAGTGGAGCCTACCAACAAATCAGTCAAAACCGTCATATCTCAGCGATCCGCGGGCTTTGTGTGGGAACGTACGCCGCCTACGACTTCCCGAGATCCTCCACGAAGCGCCGAATGTGTCCGACGACCGTCCCGAGGCTGACGGACACGGCCGCCTGTCGGGCTGGCTTTGCGCACCTTTTTGCCGAACTTCTTCAGCGTGAATGGGTCCGCCGCGGCGGCGATTTGCTGTAGCTCGCGCAGACACATGCGCTCGGCTTTCTTCGCGCGGTCGCACTCCCATTAACCATGGAGTTCCCCAAGGACATAGTACTTGTTCCTCTTGCGTTCAGTGAAACAAGAACAGAATGCATGTAGAAGCACGAAGATGAGCGGGTGGAACCGCTGTTAACCAATATGCATGTGGGGTCTCGGTGAACTGTAAATAAACTCGTCGAGGTCAACCTCAAGCTTGCCGTTGTGGATGGCCCGGAAGATGCGGTTTCTCTGCTTGCGGTCCTTGGCGCGGAGGGTATCGTCATTTTCATCAAGGAAGTCCTGCGGTATTAGTGCATCAGCCATTGCTCATCGCTCAGCAAACGTAGTGGCGTACCTGTATCCGCGCGATGCTCTCTTCACCGTAAATGTCCGAATCCAACTCCAAGTTCAGGTCGTCGTCGAGCTCCTGCTCTTAGTCAAGCTCGTCCCGCATCATATCCTTGGTGGGCCGTCCTACATCCCGACTGCAAAGTCGTTCAAGGCGTGCGCGTCATCCGGCAGGCCCATGTCAGCGCGGATGACTTGGAGAACGATGCGAGGATCCACCTGAAAGACGCAAATGAAGACGGAGAAGAGGGCGAGAGTGCGAGTGGCAGCAATGGAAAAGTAGTCAACACGGAGTTGGAGTTGGCCGATGGCGTGCGGGGGATTGTAGCCGCAGAAGGCGAGGATGAGGACAAGGGGGCTTCAAGCAGCTCTTTTGCCGACGGTACCTTTAATGACACGGAATTGGACGAGGAAGAGGTCGTTCCAAGCGTACCAATGCAGTCATCGTATCAGCTCCAATGTCCCCCCCATCTTCCTCCTCGCTGTTATTGACATCGCCCACCCCCGACGTCGAGCTGCCCCAGTCAACTTCTGAGTCGCTGCGGCGCTTCTCGGCCCGACGCGGGTCCAGTTCGCGCAGCGTCGCCTCCGCCCGGATCGCGCCGAATAGGTTGAACATGGTGTTCCGCACCGCCTTCCGGCGCGGCCATCGCGCGCGATATGTCGGCGTAGGAGAACTGGAGAGGAGGGAGAGGGAAAGGTTCTTGAAAGCCACGGCAAGTGCTGGTGCTGGCGATAGCGCTGCGACGACGACGTCTTTTGGAACTGGTTCTGGCCAGAACTTGAGCTCGGGTTCTGGTGGGAGAGCTGGAGCGTGCGGAGTATCGTACTTTTTCTAATGAACTGGTACAGCAACAGAAGCGGGGCCAGAAGGAGGAGGAAGCGTTTTTGCATCCGGAGGAGAAGATTGGGTGCGGCAGAAACGAGTTTGCCATTTTGGGGATGAGGCCTCGATGAGGCGCGACGTATACGATGATTTCATCCTCGTCCACCTCACCAACGTCTTCGCCCAGGATATCAGTACTGGGATGCTCCACTGCGATGTTATTAGTCGATGCCGACGAGTCTTGCACAGGTGATGGCTTGGTATCAATAAAAAAGTGGGTGGGTCCTTCCTCGGTTGTGGTTACGACTGGATGGGTTTCGTCACGGACACTCATGGCAATATCGGTGGCAGCGATCGGGGAGTAGTCGTTGTCGTATTCTTTGAAGAGGCAGCCGTGGCCTCGATTTCGTTCATCAACCTCCCCGGGTCTGCATAAGGGCTCTTCTTCACCGAATGAAGGTCTTGAAGGTTGGGGGCCGCATTTCCGCCATGGAAAATTCGATAGACACGCTCGGCAGGAAGAGCTTCTCGCTCACCTGAAACCGAAAAAAAAGGTATCAACACTAAGCCTGTGGCAGCAAAAACAAAAGGACGGACCAGCTCGTTTGGTTACGGGCTTGAATATTTCTTCGTCTATTAAAAAGAGGGTTGACGTTACTTGGGACCGCACGAACGTGATAGGTTTGAGGAACTCATAGAGCAGTTGCCACTGCGAGAGGGATGCGTTCGGAGTCGGTCCGAGTCTTGCCAGTGGTGTGCACAGCCACACATTGCACTGAGCTACCGCTACCCCTACACGCAGCCAAAATAACCACTTTTTTCTACGTTCCGGAATTACGACAGTCAAAGAGTCGGTCGTCCACGACAGAGTTAACCTCGTCCGCCTTGTCCGGCGTCTCGACAAATCCATCAACGAGGCCGACTGGGGTACGGGACGCAGCTCACCGCAATAGCTCAAATCGGAGAGAGTGCTACAGGTGCGTCCCTTGTTCAGCGAGACCACTACCCCTCTCATCGTAAGATAACTCAATGTGTTTGTAGCAATTGAAGCACGCCCGAAATTTGCTGGGAAACGTTGAGTAAGACAACGAGATTCAACATTCGGCGTGAGCACTCTTCACCACGAAGCCCAAACACAAGGGGACCTCGACACTGACCAGTTGAATGCTCAGAAAGCTCGTGAAGCGCCTCGCGAACATCCGCGGCCTGCTGGAAAGGCTAGACGCGTACATGCTATCTGTGAACGAGGTGCGTCGACGGCCGTTACCGATCTCCCTTCATTTTTAAAGGGTCGCTCCTGAACGTCAAAACACTCGCGTCCAAAGTCTTTCCTTCCTACGTTGCCACCCGTCCCCATCCGTCACCCGAAAACCCGATCTGCCAACGGTCCAACGCCTTGCACAATCCTCACACGTCACATCGGGGCTTCTCACCACTGGGGATGCGGAGGCCTCCGTCGCCGCAGCTGCGGCACGCGTAGACCTGCTCCTTGACTCGACCGACGAGTCGGGCGGCCCCTTTCTTCCGCCTGATCGGACACTGTCTACAACCGGCGCGCATAATACAGGGTACGAGACGGCGTCTGAATCTGCGCTGCAGCAACAAAGCACAATGCTGTAGGGGTGCGCGAACACGGCGAGAAGGCACTCGGAAAGACGTGTCTAACGATATCGAGCATCGTCGTCGTTAAGATTGCGTTTTTGGACATGTTCTTTGTCATTTGGTTCACCTGAGGGGCGATGGGAGATGGTCGTTGGCGTCGTGATAAACCAGTTTCCATTTCCGGGTATTGAATGTGTGTGTCGGCGATTTTATCGCTCGACGAACGCACGTCACTTGGTGGCAAAGCGTCGACACCTTATACCTGTGACTGACTGAGCCAGCGTGTACTGCCTCAGTGAGCTATTCTCAACTTGAAGCACGTCACATTACAGTTCAGATCGCCTAAAGAAAATCCACGGATTACTATAGCGATTCTATCCAGGTGTTAATACAAGTAGTCCAACTCTGCCCATGTACGAAAGTCGACAGATCGAGGCGGGTTTCGTATTCGCCGGCGACCCAGATATTACTTGGGCGATGAAGATGTGCCCTATGTGGTGGCGGGATCCACATTAGGAGTTCACCGTTACTACCGCATACCCATCCATCCTCGTTGATCACGGAGTGGTCAGTGAAGTCGACGTGGCTTGCAGTGTCTGAATTTCTTGTTGTAGAGTTCAACATACGAATTGATCGATCGGAAGAGCCTGACACGATCCGCTGGCCATCTGGCAAGAATGCCACAGACCTGACCGAATCCGTGTGACCAGTAAATGGGCCCGCCTCTGTGTCTCCTGTAGTCGCGTTCCACACACAAATTGTTCCATCGGAAGAGCCTGACACGATCCGCTGGCCATCTGGCGAGAATCCCACAGACCTGACCGAATCCGAGTGACCAGTAAATGGGCCCGCCTCTGTGTCTCCTGTAGTCGTGTTCCACACACGAATTGTTCGATCGGAAGAGCCTGACACGATCCGCTGGCCATCTGGCGAGAATGCCACAGACCAGACCGAAGAAGTGTGACCAATAAATGGGCCCGCCTCTGTGTCTCCCGTAGTCGCGTTCCACACACGAATTGTTTCATCGTGCGAGCCTGACACGATCCGCTGGCCATCTGGCGAGAATCCCACAGACCTGACCGAAGAAGTGTGACCAATAAATGGGCCCGCCTCTGTGTCGCCCGTAGTCGCGTTCCACACACGAATTGTTCCATCGAAAGAGCATGACACGATCCGCTGGCCATCTGGCGAGAATGCCACAGACAAGACCGAATCCGTGTGACCAGTAAATGGGCCCGCCTCTGTGTCTCCCGTAGTCGCGTTCCACACACGAATTGTGAGATCGTGCGAGCCTGACACGATCCGCTGGCCATCTGGCGAGAATCCCACAGACCAGACCGAATCCGTGTGACCAGTAAATGGGCCCGCCTCTGTGTCTCCCGTAGTCGCGTTCCACACACGAATTGTGAGATCGTGCGAGCCTGACACGATCCGCTGGCCATCTGGCGAGAATCCCACAGACCAGACCGAATCCGTGTGACCAGTAAATGGGCCCGCCTCTGTGTCTCCCGTAGTCGCGTTCCACACATGAATTGTTTCATCGTGCGAGCCTGACACGATCCGTTGGCCATCTGGCGAGAATGCCACAGACCAGACCGAATCCGTGTGACCAGTAAATGGGCCCGCCTCTATGTCTCCCGTAGTTGCGTTCCACATACGAATTGTTCGATCGGAAGAGCCTGACACGATCCGCTGGCCATCTGGCGAGAATGCCACAGACATGACCCAATTCGTGTGACCAGTAAATGGGCCTGCCTCTGTGTCTCCCGTAGTCGCGTTCCACACACGAATTGTTCGATCGTCCGAGCCTGACACGATCCGCTGGCCATCTGGCGAGAATGCCACAGACCCAACCAAATACGTGTGACCAGTAAATGGGCCCGCCTCTATGTCTCCCGTAGTCGCGTTCCACACAAGGATTGTTCGGTCGAAAGAGCCTGACACGATCCGCTGGCCATCTGGCGAGAATGCCACAGACCTGACCGAAGAAGTGTGACCAATAAATGGGCCCGCCTCTGTGTCTCCCGTAGTCACGTTCCACACACGAATTGTTTCATCGTGCGAGCCTGAGACGATCCGTTGGCCATCTGGCGAGAATGCCACAGACCAAACCAAATCCGTGTGACCAGTAAATGGGCCCGCCTCTGTGTCTCCCGTAGTCGCGTTCCACACACGAATTGATTGATCGAAAGAGCCTGACACGATCCGCTGGCCATCTGGCGAGAATCCCACAGACCTGACTGAATGCGTGTGACCAGTAAATGGGCCCGCCTCTGTGTCTCCCGTAGTCGCGTTCCACACACGAATTGATCGATCGGAAGAGCCTGACACGATCCGCTGGCCATCTGGCGAGAATGCCACAGATAAGACCGAATCCGTGTGACCAGTAAATGGGCCCGCCTCTATGTCTCCCGTAGTCGCGTTCCACACACGAATTGTTCGACCGGAAGAGCCTGACACGATCCGCTGGCCATCCGGTGAGATTCCAATGGAAAGGACTTGACCCCCAACCTCTCGAATCATCATCTCCGAAGATGGCCAATGAGATAATCGCCCACGTTCCACTCGTAATGTTCCAGGAAATGAACCCGAATAATGTGCAGAGACAGGAGAAGAAGACGGCGCAAACGGCAGAGCGGAAAGATAGACATGTGGAGCACTCTTTGCCATCGTCATCCCGAAATGCCGTATAAATAAAGAGGCATCATTGACGAACAACCTGAAATGTTCTAGTTCTCTTTGAGAAACCTGTTGCGATCCTAGTTAGTTGTTTGCCTTCCTCATCGAATCGAAACTTGCACTCACATCTTGACCAGAGGCCAACCACTTGTTCAGAGCCGAGCACGCTGTCGAAGCAAGGCCCAGATCGCTTGTCAAGCTAAGGGCCTCCAACCAGAACAGAAGTTTCTTCTCGAACAAAGTTCGAAGTTTTCCGAAAAGATCTTTTTCAAAACCAATTTGTTCCAAATGATCGTCCCAAAAACGACACGCGTACAATAGAGCAGGTGGGATGTATTTTTCAACGCGGGAGTTAAGGTCTGTGACATCCTTGTTGGCAAGATACGACGTTTCGAGGTTGCAGATGTTAAATTTGAGGTCTTTGAGCAGTAGACAGAGACAGGAATGGGCCAACTGATGGTGAGCGTCGCGAAGGCTCACACAAAACTTTTCGCCGCTCTTCACTTCATTTGTGAGGAAATCGCGGAACGATGTATGTAGAGGAACGATGGGAAGGTTTTCATCATATGAATTGACGTTGCTCAACAATGAGCCAAGGCGACGGAGCAATGTAACAATGGCATCACTGTCGCCGTCGTCGTGAGAGGCGTGTCGTTGCAGGGTCATGTGCAGAGTGGTCAGGGAGCGGATACTGAGCGGCTCGATTGAAGCAATGAGTTGTCCCAAAACTGAGCGAAAAAGTAGTCGTGAGTTCTCGTGAGTGAAGTATCCTTCGAGGATTTCTTTGTACAACTCGTCCAAAGGGTCTTGTCCGCGGCGATCCGCGGCGAGCTTCAAAAGATGTTTTATGCACTTTAACTTGTTCAAGCCAAACACGTCGGGAGGGTTCAAGATGTATCCACATGCGACCGCTGCCCACTGAAACAATCCCTCTGCCCTTTTTGTAAGTTCGTCGCCATAGATATCGAACACGTCTGGAGGGAGCTTCTTCTGGAGAAACGCGAGAATATCGCTATGTATCGTAGCAGCTAGCTCAGAATCGTTCATGTATTTGATTTTGACGTGGGCCAACCCGTCTCCGACGAACGCAGACTCGATGAAGTGCTCAGGTCGCGAGGTGATGAGGATACGAAAATTTGGTGGCAGTTTGGAAATGGCTTTAACAAGAAATTTGTGTAAGCCATTTTCACCGGTTACATCCCCAGTCTCGTCCAAAGCGTCAATTACGACAACAATAGGACCAACAATGTGCAGATCCTTAAGCGGCGCCAGGATAAGGGATTCGAATAGGGTACTGTAGTCACGTGTTCCAGCTCGAAGAGAAGAGTTGTCCTTTACGACCTTTCCCAGCGCGGCTTTGAACGAAGGATAGCGGTCGGAGAGATCGCGAGCGAGAGTCGTGAAGAGGTGATACGCCTCCCGTTTGGATTGTTCTTTCCGCAAAAAGATAAATGATGACGTAAGACGATGGATTTTGTGGAAGCGACGTGCGATCTCGTGCGCAATCGATGACTTTCCAGTGCCTGCTTGCCCAAAAAGAACGAGACAACGCTCCGAAGCGGGATCGTTCACCCAATTGACGATGAAGTCCAGGAAGGCCGTGCGTGTTCCCGTAAGACAGCCCTTGTCGGGCGTGAATCGCGAGCCAGGCCCGTATGGTATTTCTCTAATTTTAGCATCTAGCTCTGTGACAATCGTCAGACAGATAACCGTCGAGGTTGGGTGACAACGTACCGGCGTCGGACACTTGGCTAGACACCCACTTCAGCTGGGTAGTCATCCCGTCAAGCTGGCTCGAAATGATTCCCACATCGTCCAAAATTTGGAGTGCGGTGATCTCTATGGTGATCGTAGCCTCATCCAAGAAAGCCTTTCGCTGTTCGAGAAGCGTGCTGCGGAAGTCCTCGATTTTTTTGTCGACTTGGCCGCCTGTATTCTTCAACATTCGTTCCCCTGACAAGCTGCATGTTTACGTCGGTCAGTGAAATGTGTAAATATTACGTACAGAAATGCGAATCGTTTGCGTATGATCGGATAAAGTCACAGCAATTACAGACATGCTGCAACATGAGCGTCAGAATTTGTGCCTGCCTCGAATCACGTCGGATCGCTTTGAAACGATCTTCCTGGTTTGCGAAATCAAACGCATCATGCATAGCGACAAGTAAGGTTCCGATGTTGTCGTCGCGTTGAAACTGTTCTAGGAGAGTCTAACACATCGCATAAGTATTTTGATCGGACAATAACACATATAGATCACCTTGGGGATCGCAATAAGTAGACCATGTGCCATCTTCGCAATCGGGTGGAGCTGAGGACGAAAATCGGCTCGGTCAAGGATTGGCAAATGGGACGCCGTAACGCACTTCCGCAACTGGGCTCAGAGTATCCATCACCCACTTGATCCTCTCGAGAGCACCTTCCCATGTATTCGAGAGATTGATCGTCGTCATGGCTTCGTCGGCGTCATGGAGTGCATTCTCGGCAGGTGACACAACGACCGTCAAGTAGAGCGTAACTGGCTGGTTCGACTGTCCGTCATCGTTGGTGAGGACAAAAGGGACATCTACATCCGAGATGTTTAGCTCGTCGAACAAGCAAAGTTTCTAATAAGATACGAACCCGTTTGCGTTTCGACAGGTATCTCTTGCGTCCCGACAAGGACATCAGCGTGGATGCGCCGCTTCTCATAAAGACGCAATATAAGATGTGAAGACCGCTGTGTAGAACTGAACTGCACATTTAGCCAAAGATAAGACCGAAAAAAGAAATGTCCTACAAGGTGCCAAGCATGTGGTCCCAGCGCACCGTCTGTCCATCAATCTGGACACTTTTCGTCTTCTCCGTTTTTGTATCATTAGTTACAGTGACATAGAACCGCCTCTCGAATCCAAGCCGTTTCTTGATACGTGGAAGATTGTGCGCGCGGAGGACTAACAAAGGGGATAAGCGGCTATCATGGCATCAACGAGTTAGGATATCAGTACATACCAATCACCTCAACACGGGATAGGCTTCCTTGCGATTCGGCGATTTGAGTGCTGTCCAAGGACGGTTCTTGAGCGAGCCTCGCTAAACAAGAAGAAAGGATCGACGCACCCTCTTCCTGAAATTCGCGATCCTGAGGGGCCTGGGCTGGAGTGGTGGGTTACCATCAAGAAAGTCATAACTAAATGGCCATCTACGCACGAATTCGAAAACATTTTCCCGTGCTCCAAATCTTGCGCAGCGGCCATACTGGATAGAAGAGTGTTTTGGAGGCCAGAGTGATGGGGGATAGAGTGAGCGTGGGGTTTGAGCGTCTAGATGACCACGGGATAACGCCCAACTCACGCTGTGGAACTCCGAATGCTCCCACAGCTGTCAAGGGTGTTGTCCACTGGCGGACTGAGAATACAGTAAATTCAATTAAACGAAGGGGGCTGGAAAGAAGGGTTGCACTCTTGGTTGCGGTAAAATTTACTTGACGACCTCCGTTATCTATCGGTCCAGATCCGGTAGTAACGAAGAGCAATTCCATAACATCGCGCAGTATGGCTACAGTACCCTCCGCTAGCTCTTGGTTTTTTTTTTTTTCAAACTCACGAAATTCTGCGCTCTCAGCCCGTAGCGACTGCCGTCCACTTGCCTATAAATTTGGGTCTCAGATGGACCTAGAGTGAGCAGGTGCGGTGCAGTTAAGGCTCTGTCCTATACACCTGTGACTCGATTGTCGTTGCTGGATTGTGAGTCAGATCTACAGTATCATATGATGGCCCGGGCCAGCCAGCGGCACTCTGAACAACTTAGCTGACTAAGGTCATGCGCAGATGCTTATATAATGCATGGTGTTTGTCGGTGGTGTGGCACCCAACTGATGGACCAAGACCCTTTTACCCGTGAACCAGATACTGCTACTCCTCACTCCAAACAGCCACTCTTACTCCTCCCTCTAAAGCACTCTCTCGGAGAGAGCAAACATTGATGAAATTCATAACTATCCCTTTTCTTGTCGCCGGCGCTGGTCTCGGTAAGTCCTTCCTATCGTATCGATCAGGGGCCCACTCAGACCTCGTCGTCTTCTACCCTTGCAGCCGCAGCGAATCCGCTCCATGTTATGATTGCCTCCAAAGACTTCTCTCCCATGCGTTTGGGGCACGCTGCAGCGAATGCGGGACCAGCAGCCGCCAGTGGTTTCTCCGACGGTCAGCCGAAGCCTAGGATGCGTCATCTCTGCAAGAACATGCAGAAGGCCGTGCAGGGTACTGCTTCGCGCCTGCTGGCGTTCATCGGGATCGGGGGTCCCTCGCTGGCCGTCACCGCACCGGTGCCCGAGGGCGGCGTAACGCGCATCCAGATTACCACCAATGGTCCAGCGTCGCACAAGTTTGCCCCTCTCCCTGTTGTCCAAACGTTCGCGCCCGTTCCAGGTGGCCCGCACGCTGGGGGCAATCGCGTCGCCATATTGCCAATGCCGTATCCGGTGTACCAGGCCCAAGACGATCGCTTCAACGGCCCGTTCTTGCACCGCGTCCACCGCGCGCTGATGACACTTGGACCGTGGGAGGGACGCATCGTCGCCTTCGTTCTCGGTGCGATTTATTTTTTTTCTTTTGACGTTATCTTGGCTGGCACTGACGACCCGGTAGGGTGTGGGATTGGCGTCCTTGTGCGCATGTTCTGGGTCCTGTCGGTTTTGCTCGTCCGCGCCCTTCGCAGCAGCCCTGTTCCCGATACCGAGGAAACGACTATCTTCGTGTACGCTGCTGAGGAGGTCGCTCCCCCTTACGAGGTTACCGATGAGAAGAAGGCATCTAATGTTGTCCCCGTGGTAGAGAATCGTGCCTAGTGTCTGAACTAATTTTGTCTCTTGAATTACTTGAACGTTTTCCCAAAGAATACCTATATATCGTCGCAGAACGACCAAGTTCTGTGCACGCTCATGTATATTCTATATTCTCTTGTCTCGAATGAAATGTGATCGTTTCGAATTACAATGAAAAAAATATGAACCATTTTAGCGGTAAAATTGACTTGTCCGAACATGGCAACGGGTGAACGTTAGCACAGGCCACCTCCTGGGAGCCGTTCTATGTCAGCTCGGCAAAACAAAAAACGGAGAGGCAATTTGAACCGTGCACGCACACTCACTATCCAAGATATTCCTGACCTACAGCAGTCAACTTTCAATCTCGCCCAGACTATCGCTGTCGCCGCCCCACTGACATCACCGTTCCCCGTTGCTTCGTCTCCCGGCAACCCCGCACCCACCAACGGCCCTCACACGCCGTCTTCGCCCTCCTCGTTTCCTCCTAGTCGTCGTCGGCTTCGACTTCGCCGTCGTCCACCTCTTCCTCTTCAGCGTCCTCCACATTCCGGCTCCGACCACGACAGTTACCCACTGCCTGCACCGCTGAGGATGCAGCACCCACAACAAGCGCATTTCGTCCCCGATCCCGCGCTGCCCCGCGGCCAGGGAGACCTCGAGGCCCTCGAGCGTCTCAAGGAGACGATCAAGAGCAACCAACATGAGATCTTCCGCGCGACCCCACGGCTCGACGTACTCGCCAGTCTCTATCAAGGCTCACTGGGGTCTCTGCTGCCCCCGTCGTCGTTGTCGGTCCCTCCACACCCAGAACAGATGCAGAGCAACCCCGCTGAGAAGGCCGCGGCTGCGACTACGTCCTCGGGCGGGAGCTTCGAGACCGTGTCATCGTCTGGGTTCTCTGGTGACGCTCGTCATGCTCATGCCCACGCCCACGCTCCTGTCCAGGGTGTGCCGTTGGCCAGCGGCGGCCCACACCCAGGAATTTCTGGCAACATGGTGCGTGTGTCTAGTTTAGATTTCATGCGCCTGTATCCTGTTCTCACGCCTGTCCGACGTCTTGCGGTGCAGGTTCCTCCCTCTCCTCGGGACCAAAGCCGCAATCCGTCCAACGGCCGTGCGCCCATGACGCCGTCCCGTCACTCCTTCAGGTCTCCCTCGGTCGAACACTCGACGGACGTCAACGGCGCCCACTCAGGACCGAACCCCCTGCCTCCCTCGAGGACCACTGCAGATTCTACTTTTGCCCCCAGAGAACAACCATCCCCCGGTAAATCGCAACGGATTTCACAGCAGCAACACCAGATGCTTACTTCTCCAGAGGGACGTCGTCCTGGTGCTGACAACGACCGTACTGCGCGCGCTCCGCCTCTTCCTCCTCCTGCCTACCCGTCGGAACATAACAGAGAGAGGCCACCTCTACCTCCGCCCTCGCGTGAGGTACCGCGGCCGTATGACCGCGAGCGTGACTGGGTCCGAGAACAACAGCATGAGGTTGAGCGGACTCATGAGCGAGAGCGGCGCTGGAGCTTGAGTGACCAACGGCGCTTAGAATTTGACAGAAGACCTCTTGACGACCGTCGTCCTCCAAACTATGACCGCCGTCCGCCGCACTTGGATGATAAGCGTCCTCTTGGCTATGTTGACCGACGCCCGCTTGATGACCGCCGTTTCCCTCCTGATTATGACCGTCGTCCGCTGTCGGAAGAGAGTCGCTTTGGGATCGCTCCATCTCAAGACTTGCCCTCTCAAGGCCCTCACATAGCAAATGGGAATGGAAATGGAAATGAGAGGCGTCTCAGTGTATCTCAGGCTATGAAGACTGGCGGACCCGCTGCTGCGCCTTTAACGTCTTCTTCTGCTACTCCTTCTAGCACCGCTGGAACTGCTGCCCATGCTATGACTCCCGCACCTATGGACTCTGCTGCAGACCGCGATGTGGCTGGTGACCATCGACCTATTTCTGTCCGTAGTTCGCCTGCGCCGATGTCTGTTGACGGGCAACGTAATTCGAATGCACGCTTTGTGGCGCCTATTGATGAACGACCTTCAAGTCAAGTGGCTTCTTCCCAGGACCGCGTCTCCGTAACCCAACCCCAGTTGGTGCCGCGAGCAGATCCAACCCGGCCTGGTGTGCTTCTTTCAGAAGGGCGACCCATTAGGCTCCCTGAAAATACTGGCATTGCTACTCCTGCTCGGTCCGCTGTTGACAATGTGCCGCACGCCCGTGTTTCTGAGCCTCCGCACCCAGAACGTTTCTCCATTTCCGCTGCTCCTGTTACCGCTGCTGGTGCTCCTGCTACAGACGACCGGTCCCGTCCTGTATCTGTCGCTCCCTCTTCTCATGCGCTTTCCGTTGGCCGTGATGAACCAAGACTCCAGCCGCCCCCGCCGCCTCGTGCCTCCAGCCCCTCGGGTGTTCCGTCTGCGCATCCCTCGCTCCCACTCCGTGCTCGTGAGCCCTCGCGTGAACGCCAGCCCCCTACCTTCCGTCCGTCGTACTTCCGCTCTGAGTTCAGCCGCCCTCCGGAGGACGACCGCCGCCTGGACGTCCACCCGCTGCCTCCGCCTCCGCCTGGGCCCGGGGACAGCTTCAGGCGCTATGACGAACGAAGTCGTTGGTCCCCGCCGCCCTACGCGGACCGACGCGGCGGGTACCGCGAATACTACGACCGTGACCGCGAACGCGAACGCGAACGTGAAAGGGCTTATTGGGACAGCAGCAAAGACTACCGCCCTCCTCCTCCCCGCGACCGCGACCGCGCGCATCCGCCTCAGAGCCAGCCCCCGCACTGGGACCGCGGGCGCACGCGGTACTCTGAGCCCTCGTATGCAAGTGGCAGTGGCGGCGCTAGTGGTGGACCGGCAGACAGGCGCTTTAGCGACGAACGCGACCGCGATCGCGATAGGTGGTACCCGCCCCCGGCATCGACATTCGACGTGCCCCCGGCCGCAAGACGCCCGTTCGACGCGTTCCTCCCACGCGGGCCGGGCCCGGGTCCGCGCCCGCGCAGCCCGGGCTTGCCGCCGCCGCTCAAGCGTGCGCGCGGCGACGACGGGTACGCCATTCCCATGTCCGTCGTCCCCAGCCAGGGCCCCCCGCCGCCACCGTCTCTGCCGCCATCCGTTGCTGCTGCTGGCGTTGCTGGCATGGCGGCGGCGGCGGTACCGTCAACGGTACCGGGGCCGGGGGAGTATGATGATTACGCGCATCAGCAGCAGGTACAGATACCGGTGCCGATACCGATATTGCGCCCGGCGTCGCGGTCGCCGCCTAGGTATGGCCATGCGCATGGACGCCCGATGCATATGGAGCCGTATGGAAGCTCGTATGGCGCGTACGAGCGCGAAGGTGGTGGGCGCGGACCCCCAGGTGCCGCATATGCGAGAGAAGGCCCGCGATGAGATACTTCAAGAGCGCGTGGTGGGGTAGATGAGTAAATGGATCTATCTTGGTTGGCGGATCTATCCCGATTTTTTCTTTTTCTTGTTTTCTCCTTTCTTGAATATCATGTCTCTCTCTTTCTTGTATTAGTTACATCTCTATCATTCTCAAATTTTCTTGTTTTACCCCTCCGGCGCGGGGCTCCATGGTGATCCTGAGCAATGCAACCCTCGTTCCTTTTGATGCACGCGCGACCCCAGAACCAATTGGTATTGTTGCGCGCGCTCGAAATGAAATGACATCTATTGGGCCGAAACTAGACTCGTGTGTCAACTCGCATCCGAAGCGACGACCACTGTGCGAAAGAGAAACCATTCTATGATAGAGGACATACAGCGGACGGTGGAAAGTCACCCCAAGAAGCGAAGCGAAAAAGAAGCGAGGGCAATCGATTGATAAAGTACAATTCGAGGGCGCACACAGGACGCCCCTTTTCCAAGTCGTCATTCAGAGATGATCCCATGATGACGACGGCGATGCTGTATCTGTCAGGCCGCACGGTTGGTCCATGGCTCCTCAACTTCAACCTTTGCCTACTGGCAGTCCCAGGATATGGGGTCGTTTGTACGTTCACACGACCCGATAGATCAAGATGGGGTGAAAACTTCGTGTTGCTAGTCCAATTTCATTTCATTATTCCTTTCTCTAGAGAACGTCTATTAGACCGACGTGACCTCGAACCTCGCGTCTCAGTGCAACAGCATACAGTAGCGGCGATACAGTGATGATGACGCACTCACCTGCAAGGCACCGAGCGCCAACTTAGCGCCAAATCGGATCCTCTCTTCTTTTCTTCTATTTTTTTACACATGCCCACCTCTCACCATTATGTTTTAGGGCAGGCCAGGGGATATCGATCACTGAGAGGTACTGTATGCCGTGACCATTGGTGGTGCGGTCGAGAACGGCCTGGTCGGAGTTCCGTATTCCGACGACAGATTGTACGGTATAATTCCGTAGTCGCGCAAGAAGAGGAAAAGAAGGTCTACAACCAGACCCGGCGCGAGTCACTGGCGACGGGCCGGGAATAGGATACACAATACCGCATGTGGACTCGCACCTGCTAGCATTTGCACAGCGAAGTCAGCTAGCTCCAAGGGGCCACTCACGAACATGCCAGTTGTACATCGAGATAAGAACTGTCGTGTCAAAGAAGAAATGGAAGCGAAAGAAGCCCCCACAGGCCAACCATCCTTTCGTCTGCCAGTTGCCAGCTTTAGGACGAATGTGAAATATGTTTGTTTTTCTCGCGACGGGTGGCATGACCGGGGTCCTGCGCTCGCTGGCAGGCATGTGCGTGCCCTGTGGATGACATCGTTGTATTGCGCGCCAGGCTGGCAGCGAGGCAGATCCGGGCCGAGCTGAGCATGAGACTTTGGCAAAGCAAAGAAACCCTAGACCGTTTTTGTTATTGTTTCCTTTCTGATATTTTGGGAAGGGGTGGCCCAGCGTTTGTCGGGAACACGAAAAAGTTTGAGAAGAGGCCAGCAAAACGTTATGGCATTGCGCTCACTTTGATGTCCGGTGACACGTCCAGGCCATGAACACGAGCGAACGAACTCTCAGGCCCGTTCCAGGGGGCGGGGACGGACTTGCGAAGCATGGGATCCATCAACATCAAATCTTCGATCGCGCATCTTTTTAGCAACCCATCATATCTCTCCGCTTGACAGGTGTGGGTGAAAAACGTCATACCCCACAGCAGAGAAGGGGGCGAGAAGCACGGCGTGTGGGGCTCAAAGGAAAGCAATTTGAGGGAGGGGGGAAGGAAGGGAGGAGAAAGAACGCGAAAGTGGCAAAAAAAGGACCTTCATTTGCTTTACGTGTTTGCCGTTGCTCGATCGTTTCGCACACGGTTCCTTCTGACGTTGACAGTTGACGCAACCCCGTCCCCCGGATCCCAATGTGGAGGAGGCAAAGCTTTAGGCTGAGAGTGCTCACCCTTTCTTTCTTTCTTTTTTGGGGGGTTTTTTTAACATATGCTTAGAAGCAACTTACGAGATGTCAACACGAATTGTGCACTCGTAATGTCCACAACCCCGATGTCATGTAAGACATACAACGCGTGGCTTGCATCGCGAACCCATCTCCTCGGCGCAACGCTCAGCGCCCACGTAACGTATGCATGTGTGGTCCCAAGTGAAAATGAATGCTTTTACCGTTACGTTACGCGGAGAAAGAAGCTATCGCTTGCCGGGAACGCAGGCGTGCCGGTTAATTACATCGTGACCTCGTCAGCGGACCACGGACGGTGATCATGCCGCAGCGCCCAACTATGACTAACAGCACTCGGATCGTGGTGGTCATAGGACATCATTGCGTATATACGACGTAGCGTGGGTGTGTGGGCTCTACAGGTTCCGTGATCAACGCGCATGACGGTCCGTGGCGTAATTCACGCAGCGCTATTGGCCTGGCCGACCATGCGTTTCCAAATCGCCCCAACCGGTTTGCGTTTGAGAGTGAGAGCGAGAGAGCGGCGTACCGGATCCGGGTTACCGCAAATTTTTAGCGAAGTCGCGTTCTGTTGTCCGAAACGGACTACACAACATACAGATGCGTGCGTGGGTGCTTGGGGGCGTTGAGCTGGTGCCTCTGTCACAGTCATATCAGCTGATGCTGCCGCCTCCGTCCTTCTCCGTTCGATGTTATGTGCAACGGTTCGTCGAACAAGTCCGAATGCATCGCCGTGTCGAGGTCGGGATCAAAACGAGATCTTTGTGCGCGGCTGTCAACGGGACTGCCGTCTTGTCTTAACTCGCAGCTAAATTTGCTGGGACACGGGACTGGTTCATACTACAGCCCCGATGCGGGGTTTACGCTGTAATAATACAGGTTGGCATGCGCGCACGGGACGCACACATATGTCAACCCCCGAAATCCCGGACGGGCGAATTATGAAACGCAAGTCGATTGCCAGGAACTGACGGCTCTTTCATTTCACGGGCGTTTCACGCCGTCCCCACGCACAAGCTTTTCGTGATCAGGGCCACACACACCTTTTCAAGTTATATGTGTCGTGTGCCGCGGATTTGGGGTCCACCCACAGAGAGACTGGTTGGATCGAGAGAACGTCATGCGCGGACAGGGGCGAGCCGTTCGGTTCGAGCTAGTTGCCAGTGTCAGCGCGCATTGCAGTGAGGTTGGCACGTACTGGAAGTCTGGTGGAAGGTGCTAACTTAGCGCAGCTGCTAGCGTAGTAGCATGCGCTGTCCAACCTCTCACCTGACTGGGGTCGTCTAGCGATGACGCCTGCTCGCTCTAGCGGGGTTCGCAGCGCCTGCAATGCTGGAGATTACGCAAACACCACCCTCATAGGTGTTCATGACGACGATCCAGCTTCCTTTTTTCCCCACAACAGCAGTGCGGGTATTACTCCGCGCCGACTGGACGCAACTGTAATTAGTGACCCAGTGCCTTGCCCAGTGCTCTTTGCGTCGTGATCAGCACTGGATGCTGGACGCGGCTTCGAATCCTCTCAACTTGCATCTAGAACATAACAAAACGAGCACTGCACGAGTATAGCCACAAACTGCGTCCCGGACCCAACAAAGTCGCGAGTATACACAAAGAGGGAGCCACTAGCGCCACTACCTCCTAAACGGAACACAAGACACAACAACGAAAAACTCACCTTGGACGTCATTGTTGGCATCGTCAATAACAAGGGGATGGATCTGAGCCCCCCGCATACCATCCCCTTGCGTCACAAGATCCGGGTTTACAGTATTGGAAGAATATTACTACGTAGTCCTTGCTTGTAGTACTAGTAGGCGGCTGCGGTCGCGCTTACCCAGTGCTTACACCATTCAATACCCCCAAACACCCGCGGTCCGGCCTCAAGCTGGCTGAGCACAGAGACAATGACGATCACCCCCATTGCATTTAGGGCCTGCCAGATGGGGTTCTAGAACCTCATGGACTTGGGCGCCCTTCCCCAGCCCCCAAAACAAAAAAAACAAAGCTTCTCAGATAGTCCACCATGTAGACTCGTGCGCAAAGAGATCTAGAGCAAGCGCTCGTAAAAGAGTGAACAAAAGCGCCTGCGTGCTCCGCTTTGCGTCCAGACATGTCAGTGTATCGGGTCTCATTTTGTAGGGGCGGATCATCTTTGTCTCGTTCACATGACGACTTTCTGGTTGATATTTGTCCTTCATTCCATTCCGTCTCCATTCATTCCTTGCCTCGATGCGCACAAAGAGCGTACAACAATGCAAGAGGCGGCAGAGCATTCAACGTTGTTCTCGCGAGTATCCACTAAGTAGGATATGGGATAGCACTACCGTGTATACCATGTTTTTGTTGCGTAGCGATACCATTGTCATGGGACAAAACTAGTATTAGAGGTGTGTGCATTATTATGGCGCACCCAGTGCAATTGTCGTGATCCACGAGACTCGGGAGGCGTATCTTGATGCCCGAATCGCATGTATCACGTCCGGGCGTACCAGGTGCCGATCATCAGAAGAAAATGGTGAACTTTAGCGACGGAAGAAAGTGAGGGTGAAGTCGTGAAAGGGATTGATACACACCCATCACACGCGCTTGCGCGCCTATATCATTCTTTCTTGACCCACGTTATGAAGACCTAGTAGGAACAAAAGTTTGTTCGCACATCACGAACACTGTGCATATGTTATACTGACAGTGTGCGAATATTCAATGGCAGTCAGTGAGCAGGCGGGGTGTCGGCGACAGGCGGGAGGCTGTGCAGATTGCCTTGCTTGCCCCTGGTGAGCTGCAAAAGGAAACCTGCCTGCCTCCAGGCTTCCAGGCGCTCAGGATAGCCCCATGGGCGATACGAGCGAGTACAGAACCAGTTAGACGTGATCGGAAGATCGGTCGCTCTGATACGGCAGGTCTGGACGCGGTTATATGATGCAAGCATACATGTTGGTGCGTTCGCTGCAGAAACAGAGAGATAGTGAAAAAAATACATTTGTTCAGTGGAGAACAGGGAGCGAGCAAGACCACTGAGCGGCCTGGAAAACGGCGTTAATCGCGCAGTCTAAGGTAACCCGTGGGTATCTGGCTGGACATACGGGGACAATTGACGAAAGGGAAACTCTTCATGACCTGCGCGGCAGGTGGCAATACAAAGCGTTCCTGTCACTTCAGCGGTTTGTGCCCGCGGGAGCTTTGGGCGTTGGGCTCGCTCGATCCGCATCGGCGGGGGAAAAGTCAAAGTAAAGAGAGCGTTTTGGTAAATGATCGCGCCGTTGCCAGTCGGAGCATGGGAGAAGAGGCTGTGCCACTGGAAAATGGCGAAATTCGCGCAAAAGGCGCCGATGAATGGCAAAATCTACGCACCTGCTACTCTCCAAAAGACTTCACGAATACCCACCTTGGGTTGTTGTTACATCTTCTTGCTCCTCACTCTGCTGCATCCCGCGTTGATTACGATTGTGGTGGTGATGACGACGATAATACTCCATCAGGACTCCGCAACCCATCGCGCCGGCGTTTCACACCTAATTTCGCCTGCTTCTTGAATCGTGTGCTATGCGAAGAACATTTTTCACCACTCACCAAATCTAGCACCCTCTCGCGGAAGTACCGCGTAGCTCGGGGGAGGAGCACCGCAGTTCGTTGAAGCAGGGAAGAACGTTCCCAGAAAGGCGGTACCCAAACTCGTCATCGCCGCGAGCCGGGAACCGCGCCGGGCGGCGTCGGCACGGACTTTCCGTTCTTGTGAGTGTTACAAGCAGGCGAACCTAATCGAATATCGAAGTGGAAGATGAGGGGACGGCGATCGGGATGAAGCTCGAGACGCCAAAAGGCAAAGTGGAGGGTCAAACGTCGCACGCAGAATGGGTGGGACCGCAAGGGATTGATGTTGTATGAGGGAGTGGGCTGTTACAGGAACTGAGCAACTGCGCAAAGACGTTGGCGGCGAAGTCAAGAAACGACTACAGGCGTCTATGGTAAATGGGGTCTTCAAGATGTCAACAGTCAAATGTCTGGATGACTCAGGAAAAATTACGCCGCAAAACGTCTGGTGATGTGGTAGCGTGAGAGGTCCATTGCATTTCGAGGCTTCAACGAAGGCGAGGGCGCTTGACGAGCCCCATGCTGCCGTACCTAGGAGGTCACGATGCGAACTTACAAGTAGTCTCGGCCTATTCGTAACGAAGTTGTCATTGCCGCGAACGTGGAAGAGAATGGTGAGGAATTTGAGGCTGGTCAGAGGTCCCGTGGCACTCTTGGGAAAACAGGTGGCGTAAAAAGTAATTGCAAGGCACCAGAAACCAGAGGTTGGGTAAGCAAGTCTGCTGATGATGCGACGTGTAACACAATGTGTTCAACATGGCCCACCCCATGACGCGAATGCTCACCGTCTGCCCCTCAGTCTGTGGCTCACAGTCAACTGTACCTGACTCTTACACACCCCGATCTTAAAGCTGCGGCGCCTATGAAGACGCTCACGCTATTGTCCCGGGGGAGTAAGTTACGAGATGAAAGCCTACTCGCCATTCCTCCCAACTAGCCTTGATGTTACTGGAGAGCACGATAAGTGAGGAATCGGACCGAACGCACTTGTATTCGAGGTGAGATGATTGGGGGTCTAAGCACCCACCAACCCTCACAAAACTCCGTAACAGGAACGCGCGAACATAAGCACGTTTAAAAAAGTGAAAGGGGAAAGAGGCGATGGGGGAAAACTGATTATTGCTGCTGGTTATTGGTGGTTACATAAACATCTCCTTCAGGTGTGGACGAAACGCAACAATCTCGGGGGAGTTGACACTTGGACATGCCACCAGTAAAGGCGATAACGAACATGGAGAAAGATGCGAGTGGGTCAAATGTGTGGTGTTGTTTGGAGTGAATGGAACAAATGCGTGCTAGACGCATCCGCGAGACGGGGAATATCCACTCGTGTTGGAAAGGATTGGGGTACAAGTTTGCAAACCACCCTAAGGGGCAACGACTTAAGCTTAAGATGGGCTCGCAATATAGGGAATGTGTCAATGATGAGGGCACGCCGTCGGTCTTGATAAAGGGACTACGTGAGTCTAGGCGCGGCATAGACAAGGGAAACGATGACGTTGACAGCGAGGGGAAAGGGCCCGGGGGGTGGGGGAGTGAGAAACGACGAGTGGCCAAGCCATACACAGGAATGTAGATTCTCTGCGCTATGTTAATGTTTGGCTCTATGTCGTGAGTTGTGGAGCGACTTGACATGGCAAACGAATCCCAGGTTGAGGATAAAGCCTAAAGCAAGTAAGACAGACCCGCCGAGAGTGCACAGTGGTGTTGCAGCTGCGAGAGCAGATTGTGCTCAATGATAAGGTGGCGCAGAAGCGCGAAAAAAGCGCAAGGAATGATGAGTACTCGATGAGTGTGTGAACGTCAGCCTCAGGCTGATGAGGTCAGAGACGATGGGCGAATCACCTGGGCACGTTTCTTCCAGGGCAGTCGACTTTCATCCGGGAATACAGTTCGGTAAGCTAAACATCATCAGACCAATAGCCGTTCATCGGAGCGCCGTCGGGCCATTATTGCACGCAGGAAGCGAACGGTGATGAGTTCCGGCTCGTTTGCGAATAGTCTCGGAGAGATGACGGGATGTATATGCGCGCGGCGCATATATGCGGCGAGAGTACGAGAGCGGCGAAGACGAGAGTCGCAGTGGGTATAGTGTCGTCGTCTTGGAAATCATAAACAAACAAAGATAAAACGGTCGGGGTGTCAGGGGGTCGTCCGAGTGCGGTGTGGGTCGGGATGGTCTGGAATTGGGGGTAAATCTGGCGATCCCGGTTCAAGATCTGGGGTTCATTACCCAAATTGGGTTGTTTTGGAACGGGATCGAATGAACTGAGAAATAACCCTCCCTTTTTCTTTTTCCCCAACATTGCAACCCGTCTCCTGTCTCGCTCTTCTCTTCCCCTCTCTCTTCCTCAGCGACCACGTTTTTGTGCCCGCTTCGTGCGTTGTCCCCAGTGGAAGTGTCGACCGGGCGCAGAGAAGCCGAGGACAGAACCACTTGCCTCGTGTAGAAAGCGACAAAACAGACCGGCCTATCACACGCGCGCCTAGTCACGCCAGAGCCCTGTCTATAGGCTGTGCGGCTAAACTCGTCCAAATGGATCAACATCAACATCGTTCGCGTTCCAGTTCGCGGTCTGAACTCGCCCATCCTCCTGCGTCTATTTCTGTTGCTGGACCTCATAAGGCCCACGCTTCAAAGCTCTCCTACACTCTCCGCGCGCCTCCTTCACCCTCTGCATCTGCATATCCATCATCTCGCTCCAGCCACAGACACTCCCTCCCTCCTCCGGCTCATACTTCAACTCCGCATTGCAACGAGGCAAACACCCCTCCCCACTATATTACCCCCCCCTCTCCCTCCCCTCGTCGACTCTCCTATCTTCTCCCCTCCCCCCTTATAACTCCATCTCCCGTACTCCCTACCCTCGCAACAATGTCTCCTCAAGTACTCGTTCCTCCCCCCATCCCTCAAACCCCTTCTCTACATGATCAGCTCCGGTCTTCATCACGCTCTGAGCGTCTCCTCCGCGAGACCCTTAGGCGAGACCGTGCAGCCTCACTATCCCCTCGCACCCGTGTGCCCCGTCCAGAATCTCGTTCCGGTCGTGTAGCAAGTACCTCAAGCGAGATGTTCCATTGTGCCTGTACCGACAGCGACGAAGAGGGCGATGAGCATCATGACAATTCCTTGCATGTTTCTCTTCTCTTTGTCAATCCCCCGCCACACCCGCCGTCGTTCCAACGTTCTTCTAAAAGTTCCGTGGACGTGCGCACCATGTCCCGTCGTCCCGAGCCCCATCTCAAGGAAAAGCAGCCCATCCCCTCGGTCATTCACATCAATTCTTCACAACGCCGTTCTGCACCACAAGCCCAACCGGAGAGTTTCATGTACGGTGCTGCCATGACCCAAGTGCTCGACCGCCGTCCCGACCGTGATCCAGCGTGGAGTTCTCCCGAGGTAAGCATCTGATTGACATATGTCTATCCACTCCTTCCGCTACGGTTCGCTCCGAGCCACTGGCGTTTCTATCGTTCTCCCGAAATGTATGCGCAACGGCTGACCCCTTGTTTTTGTTCCCGCAGTCATCATCCCTTTCCTCACCGACATCGTCCCACCGACAGGCACTAACACCCTCACCTTCACCACCATCTTATGCCGCTCTCCCAGAAGCACCGTCACACAACACAAGCACTCGCGGGCGTGCACGGAACCACACACACCCGGGTAGTAACTTACCTCCGTTGCCACCACACCATATTCCCTCGCACACACAGCCCCACCACCGCGGGCATAGACAGCAGGCGACACCGCCACCTATACCACCGACATTCGATGCACGTAATGCCTCGGCCAAGCTAAGGTCTATAGATGGCTACGTTTCTTTTGCGAACGTTGAGGGTCTCGGCGTCCCCCCGGGTGTGGACGAGGACGCGACCGAGGAAGAAAAGCGCCGCGGATGGTGGCTGTGGCGCGGGCGCGAACGCAGCGGGAGTCTTGGCACCGCCCCATGATACGCAGCGCCCCGTTTGTACGTTCTTCTGTGGTTTTACTCGACATTTTCTCTCTCTTCCACTTCCTCACCTTCCTTCATCCTCCGCATACAATCCTCTACAATACAATATATACAAGACAAACCACCCACACACACATACATCGCACGTTCGCACGTTTAAAAGATAGCCGTTTTTTTTTTGTTGGCAGGCTTGCAATCGTGCATGTCTGAGCATGACTTTTACAGTTTATGTGGTACGTTCGATTGACAGTTATTTGACATCACGCTTCCACAACACACCCAACGAAATGCTTCATGGTCCGCTTTTTTCTCAACGCAACGTCACGTCCTGCTCGCATGTTTACGCACAACATCATAATCAACTTATTTTGTCATATCTAAGATGTGAAGCGACCACGTAAGACTCGGTTGAGTTGGCAATTGAATGAGACGACCCTGGCGAGAAAGGCTCAGTGGCGTAGTTTTGTTGAAAAATAAAATAGTATTTATTGGGGGGTACGGCAGTATCGTGATCAGGGTGTGATAGATGGCTAGATATGAAGCGTAGCCATTCATCACTATCTTCTCGATGTATTGATACATACCATGCCGCACATACAGTACGTTCCAGATGGAAACACAGTTTCAACAGACGAAAGGACACAAGTGACTTGCGAACGACGCGCCAGTGCCCCGAATATTTTCCTTTGCTCTGCTTTGTTATTCCATTCTGCCCGTGCCTTCCAGAGATGAGCCGTCCCTTATCTGAATTCAAAGCCCTGCCCAATTAATATCGGCCCCACCAAACTCCACTCGATGATCGCATTCGCGAAGCCAGTTATGAATTTAGGGATGGGGAGGAAGGGGGGAGGTTGAATGTGCGTTGTGGTGCGTTGTGTTGGGTATGGCTTATTACGACCATTTGACACGGCGTAACGTACGGATTACAGATTCATTCCCATGTATTGGCTAAGCCATTCTATTCATTCGCTCGGCTCGCACATGATACACGCATCCATACGAACTGAACCCACACATGATACGAGATAAGAGAAAGAAAGGGGAAGGATGACCACGCTGTGCCCCGTCTTATCGTGAACAATAATAGTACGACGACTTTGAACAAGTTGGCGCTTGCTCACCTGGCATCTTTCCACCGGGAACTTCTCAGCGCGCGCTCGAGAGAGGGGGGGAGGGAGAGAGAAGCTCTAGACCGCTCTGCGCAACAGAAGGGGTTTCCACACTTCCACGGGCGGGTCAAATGCCACTGATCGATGGAGCCAGCGGCTGTGCGCTAGCCAGCATTGTGAGTGGTGGTGGCTGCGACCGATCGGGACTCTCTGTACATGACGACGCAAAGTGTCGCCGATATGCAGTAACTTTGTTGCGTGGCGGTCTGGACTGAGCAGTAAGCTAGGCAAAACTGTAGTGCAGGGCGTTCGAGGCCACAGTAGGGGGGTCCCGGTATCATGTGAACGCGAATGCAGACCGGAAACGGGCGAAACGAGTTTTGCGTACCGTACACACCCACGGACCGGGTGGGCAGGGCGCTCACGAGACCCCCCACCACATCACTCAGAAGGAGAGGGGGCTCCTGGATATTGTGTGTGTGCTATGGAAGCAGACGGGGGAACTGCGGTGGGCCGTGCGCAGCGCTGGTTGGCCTCTGCAGGCCAGATTAGGGGGGGGGGGGGGAAACGGACGCTGTCGCGTGATATTGCGCCTGCAGGCTGCCCTGCATCGATGATGGCCCGTCGCCACGAATGGTCGTGCCCGCTTGCCTCCCTGCCCCACGCTGTTCCATGTGTGCTCGGTTAAATGACAGTTACGTACAGCACCGAGTACCCGCGCGCAGTGCGGCCGTTTCGCACGCGTCAGTCTACTTGTTCGTTTCGTTTCTCCGTTCGTTCTCCTGTTCGGCGTGCAACGTAAAAGAATGGGCCACCGTGCCATGCTTGCGCCGCCACCGAGACTACTGTACGCCTCGTGCATCATGTCAAGCCGACGACGCGACGCGCGTTCCATAGTACGATTTCCCATACACATCCCCATCTGAATCTCCATCCCATCCCATCCCATCGTCATGCCCTGGCGGTAGTTGGGATCTCGTTTGCTGAAGGCGTTCTGGTGCTTCCCGGGCCTTACGGCATCTTCAGCAAACCCTGAGACCCCTACTGATTGGGCATACTGCGCTCGTGGGTCCCAGATGGCCGTCCGAAGTTCATCTCCTCTCCAGAGCATGTCTGGGCCCTGCTGGCATGCGCAAGGGAAGAGAAGAAGCGCAACGGGCGCAGACCTCTCCTTGCTTCCTTTCGCCTGCCTGTTACTGCCGTGGCGGGGCCTCCTTTCGGGGATTCAGAAACGCACCGAACCCTTACGAGAGACAGGTAGCGTGCCTGCTTGCTTCCTAGTTCCTCCGAGTCTGCCCGCGCTGCGTGCGTGCGAACCCGTCGTTGTTGATGGGGGTGCCGAGAACCCCCGCAATGGTCTCTGTGTTCTTTGTTTAATACATCGCTCGTTCGCACGTGCATGGGGCGAACCAGGTCAGTCGCGCCGTTCGTCCAGATTCCCATGGCCCGTGCGTGTGTGTGCGCGTATGTGCGCGTATGTGTCCTTGTTGGCTGATGGATGTGATTTAGTTCTCGGCAAATCAACGTAGCGCGACGCGTAAGACAGCTTGTTGTAGTGGCGTCGTGGAAAAGGCATTGGTCCGTCAAAGGATCCGGTGGGAGAGTGGCAGGGGACAGACGGGGAAATGCCGACGTGTGGTGGCCAGCCATGGGAAGATTGTCTGTTTCCTGTTGATCTATTTTTTCTTTTAATTCAATGGTTGACTCGAAGGTTAGTTTGAATTAGGACAAGTACTGAAATGATCCGAAGCTGACTGGAACAAACTTTCACTTTCACTTGAAACTTCAATTCATGCGAGGTTTCTTTCGGGAAGTCAGAATTCGTAAACCTGTCGATTTGGAGATGTCGAGTAAATATATGCACGTCCCTGTCGACACACCGTAATCCGAGTCATGTCTTCTACTTGCTTCTGTAGTTACACTTTCGGGTGGGCGCAAATATGATCAGACGATCTTCCAGAAATACAGGCCTGCACTGTCGTGACTCATCTTTTGCCTTATTCTGTTCGTCAGCAGTGGGCACTGACGGTCACCAAGAAACGAACTTGTTAGCGCCCTGGAGTTCATCACCTCGTCCCCCATCACCCTATCGATTTCTGGAATTACTCATATCTCCATCGATGCAGTAATCGTGGACGTGACACAGGAAATTTCCCCACAAGCCCGAGCTGTACGCGTGGACACTGCATTGGTCATTCCAGTGATATGTTGCCAGTGGTGTACAGTACCCGGCGGTTCGGACTGTGTCGACTAAGCTCATGAGAGATCGGCAAATCCCCGCAGCCTCCTCGGTTGATCCCGGGTCCGATTCATTCGGAACTGAAGCCCTCCCGCGTTGCCCGCATCCCGCATGCCCGCAGCTGTCAGCGTCTCCGGCTGTCAGAACTGAGTCAGTCACGCGCATCGTGACCGGTGTGGAATCGTGGGTGATCTCTCACAGGTCTTTCAGGTATCGGGGGAAGTTCCTCTCCTTCCCGGCCCGGCTTCTTCGTGTCGCCTCGCTCCCTCCGCGTTTTCTCGGCCACGTATCGAGCTCCCTATGCGTGAGGTGTGGCCGCTTCAAGAAAAATTTCGCGGTGCTTATACTACTCCACTCTTCTGCTGCGCTGGCCTCCCAGATCCTTCCGTGGTAATTTCTGCACGATCATCAGCGTCGCGAGGGCAAGTCGATTATGATAGCGCAGCACGCTATCTTTCCTCATCATCTGCTCCTCTCTGGATCTCTCAGAGGAGGGCCCCCGGGAGTTTTTCAATTCTGCTGCGCGACGATCTTACGGCACACCACCCGGGGTCGACTTGTGCCACGTACGGGGGGTCTCCTTTTTTTCCACCCCCGAAAAGTAGCCGTCCTCACACTTGGGCTATGCGCAGCGCCCCTTCCTTCGAGCACCTTTCACCCGACACCGACTGGGTGTTCATTATCCCGAAAAAGGGCGTTACTGGATGCGCGATCTTGCTGACTTATTATCATTACGTAACTTCCTAGACGGAGAAGGCGCCCGTGCTTCGCAAAGACTCAAAAGACCCCGAGCTTCCAGGTGGCTCGGAGCTTCGAGATGCTTACAGTACTATTATGTGGCGACTCGGGGTCACCGAGGAATGAGCGTCGCCATTTTTGAGGGCGCAAGCGACACTTCTCTCATTTAGTTTTCGCGACTCCACTGAAGTGGTGTAAATTCAGTATACACTTGCGTTTGGGGGGGCTTTGCGCTCCCTGTTACCTTGGCTCATGATTACTCCCGCGGGAATGCACGCATGCCCCAGTTACTAATCACGAGTCAACCGTTCAAGTCTCTTATTACCAAGCACGCCGTCAGAACGAATCGTCGAGAGCCTTTCTCCTCGCCTTCGCTAAGAAGACACCGCACAAGTGCCGGAGAAAACCCGATTATCATCGTCGTGCTCGGCGCGGTCAGTCAGCACCCCCGGGCATTATCCGATTCTGACTGACGGTCGGGTGCAGATGCTGATGCGAAACGGACTTTGTTTGCGATCAGCAGTTCGCAGTCTTTAAATTTGCATCGTTCGTGCGGTTCGGCTTCGCCCGACCCGGCGCAGTACCTCAGTCTCCTGGACCGTGTGGAATACATCGCCACTTGATGTGGTTATGGCGTGCATTCACATGTCCGAGTCAGGACGCCGTATCACATATGCAGAGGACTAGAACATAGGCCCCACTGCAAGTGGTACTTGCGCCCCCTGTTTTGTTCTATTTTGTTCACACTGTGAAGATTGCCCTTCTTTTGAGAAGATTAATGAAACATCCAGAGTACTTAAGCAACAAGGTTGTCCATCCCCCTTATCAAACTATCAGGGTCGATCAGGAGACAGAGTTGTATGTGCGGTCGGTGGGATCAGACTTGCCAGCTGTGACTCTATTCCACGGCCACCATGGCTGTTCGGTTCGTCGTTGCCCTGGAACCGAACTCCGAAATAACGCCCATCGCGAACGATCCAATCTATATTCAAGGTTTAAGATGTAGTCGGTTGAGTGCAAGCGTGGTTACTGTTCTTTGCAGGAACAACACAAAATAGAAATGCAAAGCCTGAACATTATCAATTAAGCTGGTGGGGATACTCTTCCAAGGACGACCGGTCTGCACAACTCAAAGCGGCAGCCAGACCCCCACGGGCCATGAGGGCGCACCCTGCTAACCGTTCCTGCGCGGTTTTGACGAACCAGGAACCAACTGTTCGCTATTTTGCACGCCTCTCTCCCTGCTGATTTCACGCAGCGCTCATTGTGGCTTAGCAGGTACTCCGATCCAGCCCGATGTCGTCGAGGCGCTTAGCACAATTCGGGGAGTCAGTCTGGGCGTCGCGCGCTCCGATGGATAAGTTCGGTCCCTCCGCGGGCGAGATGGGCGGGGGTTGTGCGGCCTTTGTAGTACCAGAGCTGATGCAGGTCGGGTGCATGACAGTATGCCCGACTATTCCCTCTGTCGCATCGCAACGGGCGGGGGCGGGCATTTGTGGTATTCTTTGAAAAAATTCTTCGTGACCATGATAGTGCGCTGCCCCAGGAAAGAGGAATAAGGAAGGTGGACGAAGGCGAATCTAAAAGTAGGACAAGAAGTCGCTAAGCCATAAGAACCTCGAGGCGAGAAGAGCGACGACCGTATCCACGTTCGTTCGAATCCGCCGCGCATTCTGAGGCTACGCCGAGGGCCCCGGAGAGCGCGGCGCAATGCGTATGCCCAAGTTGCATGCGTTGCGTTTTCTGCTATACACTTCCATCAATTGGCCCGGGGCAGACCTTGGCGCTGGAGTTATTGCGGCCTGATACGGGCCTTTCGGAGGCTGCACGATATGTTGTCTCGACCCATAACTAATAGGGCAAGTGGTGTCCATGCAAGAGTCAGAGATTGCGAGGGAAATTGTATACTTGAATTATTGCCAGGTACGCAGAAGTGGTTCCCTTACCTAGATTACTATCAAAAACTCGTGTGCGCAATCAAATGGCAGCGTGCCGTTTCGCTCTACCAGGGAGGCGATAGCATGGTCCGCCTAAACACGAGTACGTGCACTTCCTGCGGTTATGAGATTACCTTGGAGACGGATTTTCGACGCGCCCGAGTTGCGTTGGGGCGCGCAGTTGTGCGGGAATCCTAGTCCTTGCAGCCATTAAGCTGCACGAGGGACGGCTACAGCCGGATTGGGGAGACTCAGGTATTGCGAAAGCGACTGGGACCGCAGAAGTTGCCGGTAAGGGTGGAACTAGGAGAGCTATGATACCACATGGAGTATTAGTGAGCCCTTCCTGCTTGTTGCCGGTATGATATGGGCTCCGTTAGCTTGTGATAATGGTTCGTAGGGGCGGGGATGTCGGGGATCACCGAGACGTATGCTACAGATGTAGGACTGAGCGCGACTTTTCTGTTGCTAGTCTAATTGAGATCCTAGTTACCGATGATCGAACGTTCGGTGCTGTACGAAGGGATGTGGCTGGATACTCGTACCAAATGTGGCGACCTTTATACGGGCCAGGTGGGCGGATTAGAGGGCTGTGTACATTGAGGTCTAGAAGCACCGCCTTTGACCCTTTCACTTATCTCTGAGTAATTTTCGTGCGAGGTAAAAGGGCCACTGTTACTAGATTATGTGATGTATGGTTAGAGACGTTTTACGGGCGGTGTGGTACGTACTATTGACTAAGGCGGTGTCAGAAGACTAAGAGCAAAAGGAGACGTCCACGTGTGACAACGAAACTCCTTGGGGTGATAAGAACCCCCGTTTTCAGAACTAGCTTTAACCAAGTGTATCCGTCAGTGCTTATGTGCTGGAGATATGCGCGCTCCGTGGATGCCCCAGGCCATCCCAAATCCATCAGTCTAGGTATTGATGCACAGTAGTCATAATACAGGTAAAAGATTTCAATTGGCCCGTAGAGTTCATGAGCTGGGTTGAAGGCTCCAAAAAGATAACGAGGAGAACGGCGTGAAAAATTCTTCGTGCAAGAAGGGATGCGCCAATGGTTATTGTAAGCCAGGGCCAGGGGTATAGCCAATAAGCATTTGCGTATAAACGTGCAGTCTTATCGGCAATGAGCTTTCGAACGTCAGAGCGATTTGGGGCCCACCGTCTCCAGGTGTTCCCAGTTCATTCTCGAATTCATGGTTCAATCCTTTTAGGAAGACTTCTTCCTAGACTTGTAGGCCGTGTTGCCAAATGAGAGAAGGAGGTGCCTTGTGTATAAGCTTCGCAGATGCTATCAATGACTTAATCACCGAGTCGCTCGTTGATGAAGACTTCGAGAACTCTTCGAAGCCGAGCCCCTGCAGGGCGAAGGAGGAAAAGCCGCTGCCCCCAGTGCTGCACAAATTACGATATGAGAATAGGTCAGGTCGAGTCACGGTGGGGAGCGCACTTGTAAAGGCCTTTATAGCGGCTGCCCAGGAGGGCACGGCGTTGTCCTTGTGCTCAAGTACGTCGAGAAGCCGCCGGAGGAGATGCTATTTCAGGGTTTTAGTTCGTCGTTCCGCTGACGCTTGTGACTCCGGGACCTGCGAAGAGAGTGGAAGGTGTGGTGGGCGATATGAACCAACGCCTTCGTACTGCATGCAAACAGCGAGAAAAACGCCACACGCACAAGTTAAGGGAAAGGTGGGGAGGAACCGGACATGCAAGTTGCTAAGAATATATGCGGGGTTGGGTACGCCATGGCCAGGGCAGACTGGATGTTGAGGTTCGCCTCGTCGCTTGGATCGCTCGGCTCGTACGCCACGCCGCTGGTCTCCACGATAGTGAAGGTTACATCGGCTCCATCGGGACGATATTCAGTCATGAATACCCCCAAGTCATCCGAGCTCGGGTAATCGTTGATTTTTTTTTTTGGACAAACCTCATCCGGATCAGAAGATAGCTCCTTAGCCCTTAGTCATAGAGACCCCATATTGGTCGCTCACGCAAGGGTCCTGATCCTCGAGTTCACGGGGTTGCCTAAAAGCGCACCGGACTCAAAAGGTTAATGCGGCCACCGGGTACGCGGCCGCACCCTAGGAGGGAAATGCAGTTTACGCACACCTTGGGTAATCGTCGAGGTAGCCCACAACGCGGAGTACGTCCCTGTCCGCCACAGCGGGAACGTAGCCAGACGTCTTGTAACTGTCTTTTACAGCCAACGCAGTAGGCGGCGTGACTTGATAACACCTTCACCTGCGACCCCACTGAGGCGCACGACCGGTTTCTGCCACCGCGAGCGCGGAAAGCCTGTGTGGTTAATGCAACTGTTTGTGCGCGCGAGCAGCGCAACAGAGAGCCCGTAGAATGGTCCCGGTGTGCTGGAAGAGCTGGTACTACGACGCGCTCAGGGATCGTCGACCGGGCTCAGGACATGGCCGCGCCGATGAGCGTCAGCCATCTGTGCCATGTTTCGTTGAGACGGTTGAGGGGAGCACGCTATAATTTTAGAGCCAGGAATTGATGAGCTCGAGTAAGTCTGAGGGCGGCGCGACAAGTTCAGTGACCTGCTCGATTCAAGTTGAGGTGGCCGAAAACGTGACCTTTTCTGTCATGTGTGTCTACGGAATTACACCCACTGGCAGCGCGCGCGGAGTGTCTTTGCCTCAGTACAGAAAAGTTAGCCGCCTTGCCCTTCACAATTGACTTTGCCATCTCTAACTATGATCGGAAGCTACTCCTGTAGTGCCTTGATACCCGTTCAAGTTATCTATGTGCCTTCGCGCAGGCCTTCACGAACAGTGGCCATTTGCAGACAGGTTCGTGATCAAGTGTTCGTTTTCGTTTGGAACGTTGGAATGCCCGCAGCATCAGTGCCTGTGTCGCTAATGTGACGCTGAGTCAGTGAACTTATGACTGAGGGCACCGCGCATACTTTGCCAAGGACTTGGGAATGGGGCGAAGCCGTGGAATTCTGCGGATGGTATTCAACATACGCGCGTACGCTATACTCCCTTCTCTACCTTCCTGTGACGCACGGAAACAACAAGTTACTGTCACTTATCAGATCACCTACCCTCATCGACCGAGTACCTTTGCTCCCTGGTGACAATATAATATCCCCACGATCATGACAAGCCACATTGGCGAAAAGTTTCCTCCACGAGTTGACCTGGCCGTTTGTGAAAGGCTGGGGTTGCACAGAATATAAACAACACCCACTGGCATTTCCTTCCAAACTCCTTCTGCCTTTCTAGCTTCGTTCTGCTGTGGTCCCTTTCACCCGTCTCCACACCATTGAAGCTCTTAATTTGCCCTTCGTTCAACCTTTTGGATCCCAATCCGCAACCCGCAGCTCGAGCTCTAATGACCCGCTTTTCCGTTCTTTCGCTCGTGATCGCCATGATCACAGGCACCGGTCTCTCGCGCGCAGAACCCCATACGATCCGCTTCGACAACCAGTAAGCTTTGGAGCTTCTTCGGTCTTCAAACCATGCGCAGCGCACTGCTGACCCCGGAACGCGGAGATGTGACAAGGGAACGGTGAGCATCCACTACGTGCTACACCCCTCGTCAGCGTCCAGAGGGTCTAATATTATCACAGCCCCAGCTCGTTATTGGCGGGGAGGTCCTCTCGAGCGGCGAGGACTGGACGAGCAACGGACCCCAGGCGGGCATCGCGTGGGTGCTGTTTCTCTCGCAAAGCCAATGCGCACGCACTAACCGCACCCTTGCTGTCATCACAGCTACCTGCAGACCGGTGCGTGTCCAGTTAACACGTGATAGGGGGCTGGAATACGTGACCTGACCTTCGCACGCAACAGGACAATGCCTATTGAACGGCGAGCATTGTACCCTTCTAGAATTCAACTTGAATAATCCTGCTTGTGCGGGATGTGGGTCTAGTGTGGACATTTCACTAGTTGACCCGTATGTCACTGAGCGATTTCGGTCGCAGCTGGTGCTAACATATATTTCGTCGTGTTCTAAGGCACGCACTGAACGTCCCAATCACTTTCAGGTGGGTTCAACGTTATAGATGTCATAACTACCCATGGTAATGATTAAACTGTAGCTACTTTAATGGCTGTGACGGCCAGGGCGCGACTTGTACGGTCAACTTTGTCTCTTATGGTCCCGCGGAGGCTGAACAGTCCTTTGTAGGCACAACGCCGGATTGCAGGACCGCGTTCCATCGCTCGGATGACAATCAGGTTCAGGTCGCCTGCCAGGTCGACAATGTGGGCCCATTTCGGGCACACACTCTGGACCTACGTTCGCTGATAATGTTCCAACGCATATAGGTTGACCTTCTGATCACGTTCTGCCCAGATGGCAACTCGGACCAAGCACCACCTGTCCCCGCTCTGCAGATTCCTGCAAGCAGTAAGCCCACGCTTTCCGCATCCGTGACCACCGCCGGTTTAGCCTCTCCTTCCCATACCTCCTCCCTCATTTCCTACGTGCCGGTGCGCAGTTCTCATGTGCCGTCTCCGCCGACACTAGGCGTAATCTCCGCCTCGGGCTCTCCTGTCCCGCTTCCCAGCTCCTCGGGCGGTATCGGTTTGGTGCTGGAGTCGAAGCTCACCGCCGGCGTAGGCGAGGCACCCGGGAAGACCTGCAAGCACAGACACAGGCGCCGCGCCGTTGCGAGAGCCAGCGTTTGGTAGGCATCATAGCACGAGTTCGAAGCACTCCCATGCACACGCCTGAACAGCATTTTGCCTTATCTTCTACCGGATCTCCGTCTTAATCCCCCTTTATTGACACCATATAACACATATAGGTCCCTTGCTGGTGCGAAGGGCTCTTGGATGACAGGCTCCTATCTATTCGGTGTACCTTTGGTGCCCACGCATGCATGCTGTGCTGTAGGCCGCGCGCCAGTTCCCTTCCCCTCCTATACGTATGTTCTTCCAACCATCTTCCCTCCGTGGGCCACGCACGCGGTGCCCGCGAACACCGTTTGTCTGCATGTCGCATGTCGTTATATAGTATCTAATCCCGAGTTGATCCTTGGCGCGTCTACTTCTCTTCTACTGTTTGGGAAATACGATCCCCGTCTTCAACGGGATTTGATCGTGACGGCTTACTTTCTCCGGCGGCGGCGGCGGCGCATCCCCTTAATGTGATTCTAATCAGTGAGCTGCGAGGAGCCATCTGAGGCCGGGAGGACTCGCCGTCTCTGGTTGTGGACGCTGGCAGAAGGTTCGTGGAAGATTCACTTTGGCTTCGGTGATTCGAGAAGCCTTGCCAAGTTGATACCTCCATTTTTTCTCCATTTTTTGAACGTTGCTTGCGATCGCGGCGATAATTCGCTTCGAATCGCAACTGTCAGGTTCTCCAGCAGAGTTCGACTATATCCCCGCTCCCACACTAGCATGCTCCTCCGTTCCAGGCGGGTATAGGAGATATCAATCTTACGAGTCGGCGTCACGATCGTCGATAGATCCTGTTAGTGCGACGTATACTAACCTGACAGACTCTGACAAAACCACTCGTAGGAATACTGATTCCGAATCTGATTCTGGACCACACAGCACGGCTCCCGAGTCGATCTTTCCACCATCATGGTGATTACTTATACATGAAGGGGACACATATAGCGTGCTCATGCTCTCACGGATACCAGTCAGGCCCTGCGGGGTCCCAGGTGCGTCAGTGGCATGCGTTTCACTGGTGTATACTAGGTCATGGCCACGGTGAAACCCGGAAAATAATAGAAAGCGAACTTGAAGACAAACCCACGTTACGGTGCGGGCTTCGGTGCGCGACGGTGCGCCGTGCAATTCGTTCTACACCCGATGAGACGAAAAAAATAAACCCTCCGATATGTACGCTACTCTACGGGACACAGGAATAGCAAGTGTTTACATGTGAACTCGGAGCATGAGAGGCAAAGACGACGACCAGTCAGATGTAGCTATCTAAGTAACTCCCGGCATCGGTTCGACCCAAATTAGACCCATAGCCGACGCTTCCGGACCGCCGGCGGCCGTACGGCACGCGATGCACTTTGTCCTCTCCTTGACACCTTCCTCCTACAAGGGGGCTTCCACGCGTCTTCAACACGCGTCGTTCTACGTGGGTTAGCACCGTTTCGGCACGCTACACCTCCACTGTATTTAGACTCTACATCTACTGTACATACAACTGCTTGATGCTAACACATGGGTCAACAATATAGTCCAAAGATTCTCTCCCACGCGCGAGACTAGCATAATTTCACCAGCATGGCCTACACCGGGACCACCGTTCACAAGAACGCCTCAGCTTGCATGCGCCACAGACGACCATAATCCGAGTCCTCGTGCTTCAATAACTCCTCATGCGTGCCCGTCTCAACAATAGCCGAGTCGTTCATGTACCTATCGTCGGTAAACTCGTCAGGCCGACGTAGTAACTGAGGAGAGAGATAGTAGGGACGCACAAGATGATATCCGCGTGTCGCGTCAGGGTTCCAGAACGATGCGTCGAGAGTATCATCGTCTTGTTCCCTCGCAACTTCCGAATCCGTGAGAAGAGATCTAGGAATGAATAGAAGAGCTCTCATGATCAAACGCGGACGCGGGACAGATACCGATCGTAATGTGTTCGGCAGCAGGATCTAGTGATGCGCTTGGCTCGTCGAACATAAGCAACCCTACCTCTTGTTCCATAGTTGAAGACCGCATGAACGTTCTCGCAACTGCGAGCCTCTGCCTCTGCCCTCCGCTCCGCTCGTGGTCAGAGGTATCGCTAGTGAACCATGGGAATCCGTCAACAACTTTCCGGCCAAACAACTTCCTCATCCCCTCCGGTAGTCCCATATATTGATCACGGACGGGTCGCTCGAGGTAGGTATCAAAGCCATCCGGGAGTCGTGAGATCAATTCGGACGCTCTTCCAAGACGTGCAGCTTCCTCGATCGCTGCATCGTCACCCGCAAGACGCGGATTGCCCAACCCGATATTGTCCCTAATCTGCAATCACACCGATTGGCAAGCTTGGGTGGAGGTATGTAAACATTGACACGTACGGAGAGAGGGAAGAGAGTATAGTCCTGGAACAATATTGCCATCGCGCGTCGAAGGTCCGCCAGCTTCAATGTCTTGATGTCGTGGCCGTTGATGAGCATGCTCCCATCCGTGGGGTCGAATATTCGAGCAGAAAGCTTGAGAATGGTGCTCTTTCCGGATCCATTCGAGCCAACTATCACCTAAGATGTCACGTATATACAGAATGTGATCGGCCTCATGCACCTTAAGAATATATAGCACCCGTGGACGTACGCAAAGTTGGCCCGGTAAGACCTTGAAAGAGACGCAACGTAGAGCATACTGTTCGCTTCCGGGATATCGGAACGACACATTCCTGTGGACGCCAAATGAACGCTAGCGTATCTGCGGAAAATAGACAAAGTACCTGAACTCTAGAGATATTCCATCGCTGATCGACTGCGCATTCTCCGGGAATGGAATAGTTCCATCGACGACTTTGTTTGGGATATTTTCAGCTTCGTACAGCTTTCGCAAGCTCGACAGTCGATCGGAAATGCTCCCCATTGTCTCAAAAATGACATCAATGCTCATCATAAATGTGTCTGATGACTGTTGCAACAGGTGGAGCGAAGCGAGCGAGACAGGTATTGACATTGGCTTCTTGACCGCCTGAAATGTGAAAATGATCTAGAAAGACACGAGGTTCGAGAACGTAACGACACTTCAGTGGGCGAACTTGTGGTAGCTCTTTTAGAGGGACCCTGAGGAGGCTAATAGGCTCGAGGGTCGGAGTTCTCACGTAAGAGAAGTACGCCGTCCAAAAGTCGTTTGCGCGCCCCCCCAATCGGTCGGCTAAGCTACGATATTCTACGGACTCGTTAGCGATACCTCTCCATCAAAAGGTATCCTACACACCTGCCGTGAGAAACTCGGCAAGGCCACCTGCAACGAGTTCCTTGCGATGTTTGGTATCTTTGACCACGCGATTGAGGCCCTCCATTTTGACGTAATCATTATTGCGTGTGATAGCGGCCCAAGCTACAAACATGGTTCATCGGGGAGTAATAAAGGAGAGAATCTGTGGCATACTATTGCCCAGACTAAGAATGAAACCACTCCTGATAGCAAAGTAGGACATTGCTTCGCTAGCGAGTGACACTGGAATGAGCAAAGACCCGTCTCCTTGCTCCCGCAGAACACGGAATAGGACGGCCCCCTCGGAAAACATCCTAAGGAAGGCGGATCCCGTCTCCACTAGTGTCATGATCGCGGTCAACGCGACTGATTCTGTATCAGGGATCCTCGGCTGAAGCGTTTTGATCTGTGAAGACACAGAGGGATCATCCCACGTCGGGACATCAAGGCGAGCCATGGAGTGGAAGACGCGTCCCGAGTAAAACTGGCGGGCGCGTGCACCGAGGGCAGTGGCCACCTTTCCCGAGGCATAACCCAAGGCGTGTTCAACTGCCGTACAGAGCGCGCGGCCTCCAGCTACCCAAAATAGTAAACGGGCATCAACAGTACGATTGTCAATGGCGGATTGCACCTGCAAGCCAAAGAGAAACATTCAGCGACGAGGAATCCAAAGGAATAATAGATGTTCACTATTCCAAGGACCTGCCCGGAAAACCTTAACAGGACTGTAAGGGTCTTCCACTTTCAGGAAAAATAAATGAGGCCCACGCACCACAGCCTCACTGCCGTTGTCAGGGATTTGGCATTAGTAATGCCCAGATAAAGTAACAACAGCGGTCGTTGGTAAAGGTTACGGGCGACGCCGGTATAATAGGGGCGGTCACGTGCAAGTGACCGCGAGAAGGTTAAGTCGATATGGGGTACGAGCGCGAGTGAGAACGCCTTTGTGTGGAGGCACGCGGGGAATAGACGAGTCAGATACAAGTACAGTAATATGAGTCGCATTTTCAAAAACGATTTGGAGCATGAGTAAGGAACATCGGGGAGTTGTATAGTAGCCCACAGACCTTCGGGCACGATACCGAAACGGATGCAAGTCGCGCTTGCTTTTGATTCGAGGCTACAAACTGTCCTTCAGACAGAAACGGATGCGCGCGGGAACCTTCAAGAGACTGAGGTCATACTGGTGGAACATACATGTCATAGCTGCCTTGAGCAGCTTTCCGAATCTGCAAAACGTATAGTAGTAGAAGCTGGTAGAAGACGCGAGAATGAACACGACGGAAACGTACATGCCCCTGAGGGGCCGGGTCCAAAAATTGAGCGGGCATGTGAGACACAAGCCCGAGGCCGAGCGTGGTACGCACGGACGCTACCGCCGCTCGGACTTCCGGCGGAACGAATCCGCCAGTCGTGCCACGGTGTCCATGTCACGCAGGGTCCTCACCAAGTATGGGACGTCCTTCCAGATCCGCACATACTCCTCTATGTTCCAGGAAGTGGGGAGATAGCGCGACAAGCGAGTACGCATTACGTAGAGGTCCCACACGCCCAGATTGACGTGTTTGAAAACAGTCTTATTCAGCGGGTCAAGTTCGCTCCCAGTCTCCGAGTCTTTCCTATCGTTGGCCATCGATGAGTCCTTTTCCATGGTGACGAAGCAGTAGAGGGGGGGCGGGGCAATGAGCTGAACTCTTGATCATGATCCCGGTTTTCATAGTCGCTGCACTTGCGCGCTAAAGCAAGCGCCAGAGTCCATACATGGCACCAATTATGTCTGTAGCGCGTAAGTTACTTCGAGTCAGACTCAGACATGGCGTGGAAGGTGATATACCTGTGATACGGTAGCGAAAATGGCAATACTGTTGCTGTGAGCTAGGCCTGAGTCATTCTATCGCTGTCCATGTCAAAATCGGATCGAACCCATATGATTTCAGTTACAGTCGAGTTCGTGCACGTGGTAGATCACGCGACTCACGTTACGGTATGTAAGTTAGTAACTGTACAGGTCAACGAACGAAACCAGTCTACAGTACATACTACAGTATATCAAGTTACAGCTACTGAGTCTGAAAGCCGAAGGTATTTTCTCACGATAAATTATTTGTTAAAGTATCTGCAGACGAATTTCGACTCTAAGTCGAGCTCACGGGCCAGCCATGAGGGTACAAGTGAGGGTAACGATAGTACTGACCCTCCAACAGGCTCTGGTTAAGTCTAAAATATGGACCATATTTATTACCATGAACACGCGTTCTACGTGATTCACTGGCGCATTCCTGCATGCTGCGCCTCTACTGTCTTCAGACTATACACGTACATACGGCTGCTCGATGCTAACACATGGGTCACACCCAATGTAGGTAGGTCTGAGGTCTGGGGGTTCAAGGACTCTCCCACGTGCGAGACTAGCTTTCACCAACATGGCCAACATCGGGACCAGCGATCATCGTCACAAGAAAGCCTCAGCTTGCATGCGCCACAGACGACCATAATCTGAGTCTTCGTGCTTCAGTAACTCCTCATGCGTACCCGTCTCAACAATAGCCGAGTCGTTCATGTACCTATCGTCGGCAACAAAACAGGTCGACGTAGAAACTTATGAGAGATAGTAGAGACGCACAAAATGATATCCGCGTGTCGCGTGAGGCTGCCAAAACGATGCGTCGAGAATATCATCGTCTTGTTCCCTCGCAACTTTCGAAGTCGTGAGAAAAGATCTAGAAAAAAAAAGAAGAGCTCAAGATCAAACGCGGACACGGGACGGATATCGATCGTACCATGTTCGGCAGCAGGATCTAGTGATGCGCTTGGCTCGTCGAACATAAGTAACCCTACCTCTTGTTCCATAGTTGAAGACCGCATGAACGTTCTCGCAACCGCGAGCCTCTGCATCTGCCCTCCGCTCAGCTCGCGGTCAGCAGTATCTTCCGTGAGCCCATGGGGCCCTTCAACAACTTTCCGGCCGAGGAATTTCCTCGTCCCTTCCGGTAGTCCCACATATTTATCACGCACGGGCCGCTCAAGGTAGGTATCAATGCCATCCGGGAGTCGTGCGATCAATTCGGACGCTCCTCCAAGACGTGCAGCTTCCTCGATCGCCGCATCGTCACCCACAAGACGGGGATTACCAAACGCGATATTGTCTCTAATCTGCAATCACACGCGTTGGCGAGCTTGGGTGAGGGAATGTAAGCATTGGCACGTACGGAGAGAGGAAAGTGGGTATAGTCCTGGAACAAGATTGCCATCGCGCGTCGAAGGTCCGCCAGCTTCAATGTCTTGATGTCATGTCCGTCGATGAGTATGCTCCCCTCCGTGGGGTCGAATAGTCGAGCAGAAAGCTTGAGAATGGTGCTCTTTCCGGATCCATTCGAGCCAACTATCACCTGAGACGTCACGTATATACAGAATGAGATCGGCCTTATACACCCCAAAAATATATAGCATGCGTGGACGTACGCAAAGTTGGCCTGGCAAGACCTTGAAAGAGACGTCACGTAGAGCATACTGTTCGCTTCCTGAATATCGGAACGACACATTCCTGTGGATCCCAAATCAACCCCAGTACATCTGTGGAAATAGACAAAGTACCTGAACTCTAGCGATATTCCGTCGCTGATCGACTGCGCATTCTCCGGGAATGGAATAGTTCCATCGACGACTTTGTTTGGGATATTTTCAGCTTCGTACAGCTTTCGCAGACTTGATAGTTGATCCGAAATACTCCCCATTCTCTGAAAAATGTCGTTAATTTGCATCACAAATGTGCTTGATGACTGTTGCAACAGGTGGAGCGAAGCAAGGGAGACAGGTATTGACATTGGCATCTTGACTGCCTGAAGTGTGAAAATAATCTAAAAAGACATGAGGCTCGAGGAACGCAAGGACAATTTGATGAGCGGACTTGTGGTAGCTCTTTTAGAGAGATCCTAAGGAGGCTATTAAGGTCGAAGGTCGGAGCTCTCACATAAGAGAAGTACGCCGTCCGAAAGTCGTTTGCACGCCCCCCCAATCGGTCGGCTAAGCTACGATATTCTGCGGATTCGTTAGCAATCCCTCTCTATCGAAAGGTATCATACACACCCGCTATGAGAAACTCGTCAAGGCCACCTGCGACGAGTTCCTTGCGATGTTCGGTGCCTTTGACCATGCGATCGAGGCCTTCCATCCTCACGTAATCGTTATTGCGTGTGATGGCAGCCCAAACTAAAAACATGGTTCATCGGGGGGTAATAAAGGAGGGAATTTGTGCCATACAACTGCCCAAACTGCGAACGGAACCACTCCTAGGAGCGAAGTAGGACAGTGCTTCGCAGGCGAGTGATGCTAGGACGAGTAACGACGCATCTCCTTGTTCCCGCAAAACACGGACTAGGACGCCCCCTTCGGAAAACATCCTAAGGAAGGCGGACCCAGTCTCCACTGGGGTCACGATCGCGGTCAACGCGACTGATTCTGTACCAGGGAACCTCGGCTGGAGCGCTTGAATCTGCGAAGACACAGAGGGATCGTCCCACGTCGGGACATCGAGGCGAGCCATAGAGCGGAAGATGCGCCCCGAGTAAAACTGCCGGACGCGTGCACTGAGGGCTGTGGTTACCTTTCCCGAAGCATAACCCAAGGCGTGCTCAGCCGCTGTACAGAGCGCGCGGCCTCCAGCCACCCGAAATAGTAAACGGGCGTCAACGGCACGATTGTCAATGGCAGATTGCACCTGCGAGACAAAGAGAAACATTCAGTGACGAGAATTCAAAGGAAAGATAGATGCTCACCACTCGAAGGACCTGCCCAGAAAACCTTGAAAAAAGTTCTATGAGCATCTTCCCTTTTCAAGAAAGAAAAATGAGGGCCACGCACCACAACCTCACCGCTGGTGTCAGAGATTTGGCTATGGCAATGCCCAGATAAAGTAACAACAGCGGCCGTGCCACGGTGTCCATGTCACGCAGGGTCCTCCACAAGTATGGGATGTCCTTCCAGATGCGCACATACTCCTCGATTTTCCAGGAAGTCGGGAGATAGCGCGACAAGCGAGTACGCATAACGTAGAGGTCCCACACGCCCAGATTAACGTGTTCGAAAACAGTCTTGTCCATCGGGTCGAGCTCGTCAGTCTCTGTATCTTTCCTGTCATTGGCCATCGAGTCCTTTTCCATGATGATGAAGAAGTAGTAGGGGCGGGTCAATGAGTCGTACCTGCAGCAGGTGGGTCCTTGGTTGGATCATGATCCCGGTATTTATAGATGCTTCGGTTGCACGCTAGAGCACGTGCTGGAATCATCGCCAATATATCGTCGGTTGGGTGGAAGATCGGTAGCGCACAGACTAGGTGATACGCAGCAAAAAATGGCGCTTATACAGGTTCGGTTTCTCATCATATCCTGGTTCGAACCTACTTGTTTTGATTCGAGTTCGTGCACGTGGTACAGTAGAGCAACCGCGTGCAAAGCAGGGTTTTCAGACCAATAAAACCCATAGAAAACCCTATGGAGTGTTAAACATAACCACTTATCAAGGGTTTTTTTAGGGTTTTCTAAGGGTTTTATTGGTCGGAAAACTCTGCTTTACACGCAGTGGGTGAACCAAACCAACCCATATGAGATGTGTCTATGGCCGCCATGGCAAAGGGCGACATTATCCTTTCTCACTTCTTCCTTGACCTTACGAGGGGCTTTCACACGTATTAAAAAATACGCGTTGTTCTACGCTCGCGCATTCCAGCACGCTACGCTTCTACTTCGACCTCCCTGCGCAGCTCGCCGACCCATGTGTACTGGACTATCGGCACGGCATGTACACGTTTTGGCGGGGGAAACCTAGAGGCTCCTGTGTTCGCACCTAGCACCGGTGGGTCATCTTGACTATTGTTGACGTGGCTGTTCCGGGAGGAGGTCGAGTGTCGCAATGATAACGCGATGACGACATACTCGGTATTGAGGTACCCTTGCTGTATGATATGAGGTCCCAAAATGGGCCGGCGAACTGATAGACGAGGTTGTGCTGCTGCCTCCGGAAGCGTTCTAGGCATGCTCAAGGTAGCAGAGGCACGACTCGAACGTTTATGCCTCAGGGGACTCACTGTTGCATTGATGCCTCGTAAAGTGGCGACTACATCCGCAGAACGCGTGCAAGTACCTGACGCATTTCACTGAGTCACCGAATTCGCACCTGCGCCGGAAGTGTACATCGAAGCTCGTGTCGATACCGCATGCGGAAGCCGTACAGGCACAGACGGTGGGGAACGGAGAGGTGGCGCTGGTGGAGATTGGCACGGTCGTGGCTGTTCAACGTTCGACTCCGAGTCCCATTTGTACATTTTATCTCCGTATAAACATGGTAAGTTACAGTAAGGGTGTGCGCACAAGTTGTGGCTGTGACGACTAGCGTGGCATTTAAATGAGAGTGTCGGTTGGCGACCAGAGTTAGGTATTCGGCTTCTATCCACGGTTATCATACTGTAATTGACATAACCGAGGATCCCCACCATCGTCCGTGGTTGAACGTGATATTAAACCCGGACCGAAATGATAGCAAACATGATAAAGTGTGTCTGCTATGAGCTGCTGCCCCGGGACGGAGAAACCAGGGAAGTGAGAAACTCGGTACGCCTTCCTAAACGAGACTTCTCACATCCTGCCTTTCTCCGTCCGGGCACCACATCCCCACAATCCGTCTTTGAGCAACACAGCGACTTTGAAGGCGTCGGATGGCTCCACCAATTGCACCACCGCTGGAGAGGACCTATTCAACAACCTCCGTTGCGACATCCACGATAACGGAGGTACCCTCTGGCCCTCTAAGCGGCCCCTCAGACACAACCTGGCGTCGCCAGCGTCTACTTCACATCGGCTCGTCTCAAGCCCTCTTTACCGGGCCAGAGGTTCAGGATGCAGGAGAGGCAACGCCCATCGCTCACCGTCGTCCTTCTGTTCAGACCTCATATGGTACTCTGCCACACTTCAGCCCAAAGACAGGCTTCCGCAAGCGTCACAACCTACCAGCTCTCCCCTCTCTTCATCTCCCTGGCCGCGCCCCTTCTGTTCCCAATTCACCCACTCTACGATCCGAATTTTTTGACAGGACATCCATCTTTCGCACCCAACGGCCCATATCTGCCTACGATGCCCCTGCCCTGGCCAGCAAAGCAGGAGAGCCCGACCTGGATGCGGAAGGTGTCGTCCGTGCAAACGGCGTCCGTGTTTGGTATTCGTCATTCACCTCCATTGATTGGCTGCACGATGCCATCAAAGACTCGACGCGCCTCTATCGCCTTCGGCGCCACAAGTCCGTCCGTGGGCGCATGCGCAACGCGACCGACCGCTTCATGGGCTGGGTCGTCGTCACAATTGTTGGATTCCTCACCGCGGTCGTCGCCTTCTTGATTGTGCGAAGCGAACAATGGCTGTTCGACATCAAGTACGGGTACTGTACGACTGGCTGGTGGAAGGCTAGCAGGTTCTGTTGTCCACCTACTTCGGAGGGTCAAGCGTTCAGTTCAGCACTCGGCGAAACTTGCAGCGCCTGGGTACCCTGGGGTGACGCTCTTGTGGGGACAGATACTACTGAATTATCCCACCTTCTGGTCGGACGCACGACATACGCTATCTCAGCGGTATGCCTCGGTCATATTTTCCCTTGTTCGGAGTTTGTCTTAATTTTCACAGCTATTCCTCGCGCTAGTCTCATCCATACTCACAATCTATCTGACCGCGTCAACGTCTTATGTCACGCGGAAAGATTCTGGAGTCCTCTCACCCGACTTTGCCTCACCGACCGAATACGCCAAGGTGTTCACGCCACCGTCACAATCCCCTGCCAAACGCAAGATTCTATACTATGCCGCCGGGAGTGGTATACCCGAAATAAAGACCATCCTTTCAGGTACGCGAATCATAACCAACTAAGCGTAGTAATCGACGCCGTTTTCAAACGTACGTTTTCCGGCAGGCTTCGTCATACACGGTTACCTTGGAGCTCGCACACTGTTTACCAAGGCTGTCGGATTGGCTTTGTCTGTTGCATCGGGTCTCTCACTCGGAAAAGAAGGCCCTTTCGTTCACATCGCGAGCTGCATCGGGAATATTGTAAGCCGGTATTTTTCGAAATATGAGAACAATGAAGGTGGGTCGTCATTTAGTTTACTTCCTTAGTCACCTGACCAATGTCACAGGCAAACGACGTGAGGTGCTCAGCGCTGCAAGCGCTGCAGGTGTTGCGGTGGCATTCGGGGCCCCCATTGGTGGCGTTCTCTTCAGTTTGGAAGAAGTGTCGTATTTTTTTCCTCCAAAGGTTGGTAATTGAATATTCGAATAACGCTCCCTCTGAAACAAGCCTTTCTAGGTCATGTGGCGAAGGTACTTTCTCGACCATCAGATAGTTTACTTTCTCTCTGACTTAGCACGTCAGCTTTTTCTGCGCGATGATAGCTGCTGTGACGTTACGGTTCCTCGATCCGTTTGGTACCGGAAAGCTAGTCCTCTTCCAGGTCACATATGACAAAGTTAGCAAGAGCCGTCACTCTATTATCCTACCTGACAACCCTTCTAATTTAGGATTGGCATGCTTTCGAACTTGTCCCCTTTCTTCTTCTAGGCGTCTTCGGCGGGGTATACGGCGCATATTTCTCCAAGTTGAACCATCGGTGGAGCCGCGACGTGCGTAACAAGACTTGGCTCAAGAACCACCCTATCGCGGAAGTTCTTCTGGTGGGTTGCGCTTCACACGCGCTAAATGCGTGTGGAGTTGACCGCGTCTACAGATCACGGCGATTACGACAATCTTAAGCTTCGTAAACGGCTACACGCTCATGGGTGGCACCGAACTCGTCTATAATCTCTTTGCCATGTGCCTTCCTGGTTCTCCCAATACCCACGCGGGCCTCTGCGTGCTCGACCCCGGAAAACAAACGTTCTCCGTTATGCGAATGATCGCGGTCGCGCTCGTCGTCAAGGCTGCCCTCACCGTTGTGACGTTCGGCATCAAGGTCCCTGCTGGTATTTTTATACCCACCCTTGGTGTCGGCGCATGCGCCGGTCGGATCGTAGGGTTGGCCGTGCAATACGCACGATGGCGTTGGCCGGACGCACCTGTGTTCTCCTCGTGTGGGGAAAGTGGCCAATGCGTCATCCCAGGGCTGTATGCGATGGTCGGAGCGGCAGCTGCATTGTCCGGCGTCACCCGGACTACCATTTCGCTAGCAGTGATTATGTTCGAACTGACGGATACCCTCACGTACGTTGTGCCAGTTATGCTTGGCGTCCTCGTCGCCAAGACTGTTGCGGATGCCCTCGAACCCAAGGGCATCTACGAACTTGTTATTGAGTGCGCTAACTCCGGTTGTTTCCTGTCGCTATTTCCCGCGCTGATGAAAATCCAGGCTTGCACAGCTCCCGTACCTTAACGCGAAACATCAATACCTATGGGGAGGCCATACCATCAGCGATGCCGTACGCTCGAGCTTCTCCCCGTCGTGTCTCCCCCAGACTTCTGATTGTACCCGCAGATGGATCGTGACGTAGAGGTCATCCATATTGATCGCGTGAACACGGTGCGCACCCTGCGTGACCAACTCGCCAAGCTAGAAGCGGCTGGCTTCACGGATACGGGGTTCCCGATCTTGCGCAGCGATGATGGTAGCTCGCGCATGCTCGGTTTTATCGGCGGTAGCGAGCTTGAGCACGCACTTAGTACGCCACATTTCCGATCCGCATGGGTCTCCTGCTCACTCGTGTTTTCCCAGGTATCGTCGCAGAGGACGCCGACCACCCTGTGTCGTTCCAATCACGTGATCTGCGTTATCGGTCCCTGTCCATCTCGTCATCGTCCATCTCGTCCATGTTTGACCAGGCAGAGGACCCGTTTGACTTTAGCGTTTATATGGACATGGTAAGCACATCCTATAACGTTGTAAGGAGAAAGCTTGGCTCAGCAGAATTACGTAGGCTCCCCTGACCATCAACATCAACTCCCCGTTGGAACTTGTGCAGCAATTCTTTGTCAAGCTCGGTGCACGATATGTCGTTGTGACAGACGCTGACGGTTACTGTACGTCATCTATTTCCTAAAATTGACGGATTATGGTATCCTCATCTGGGACGATTTGCAGATGAGGGTGTCATCGACAAAAACGGCTGGCTTGCGTTTCTCAACGAGCTGGAAGCCAAGGCCGCTTGAGCTCTCAGGCTGTCTGTCATTCTCGCACGACCAAAGCTTTCAAAAACTCTTTTTTGTTCCCTTGATACCTCAACCATATTATCCCTGATCTAAACATATCAACCCAATCCTTGATTTCCCCAATCCTGATATCTACGCGAATGTACCTGCCTCTTGTACTTGTATGGTCCGTGATTGTTCACACTGACCTTGACACAATGTGCTTCTGATGCTGATAATATTAACATTGTTCTCCCAACAAATCAATTCACTCGTGAAATCCATGTCGCGAAGTCGAACCAAGAATAGAATTACGTTCTCCCAATCAATTAAATCCCTCATGTCATATCATATCAGTTTTATACAGCTGGCGAGGAAATGAATAGCTGTGTGCAGCCCTCAATCCTTCATCACCACGTTGCATATTCCAGTACAACTCAATATAATTGAATTTTCAATTCTTTTATCCAAATTATGGATGTAGCCCGAGCAATAGTACAGTTGAGACAATGACCACAAACTCTTTAACAGTTTTATCGATGTGTCGGCGTGTCGTTTTGTAAGGGAGATGCGCAGACAGTGACTCAAACTCGGACTTGCCAACCCGGTGTGTGCCTGACAACTATAGTAAAAGGCTCGGACTGCTCCGAGTCAGCCCTTTATTTGCCCTGCTCCAAAAGTAAACAGAATAGTGTGGAGCGTGAGTGCGTTTGGGTCTATCATTCCCTCGCCAGCTGTAATCGATGATCGAACTACACTGTCCTACTAGTATCGGCCTATCCTCTATTTGGCGTCGGGCGATCTACTACCACGTGCACGTACTCGACTCTAAAATTTCTAAAACCTGATATGACATCTGTGTTCGAACCAGGTAAGCCTAGGAACCGTACGTACATTACAGCCACAAGCCCTGTATATCACCTAATCTGACTCGACGTGCGCGCGCTGTACAGGTCCTCCACCCAATTATCGATTTATTTGGTACAATAAGTTACTACTCTAGCGCTTGCTCTGGCGCGCACCCACAGCAACTATAAATAGCGGGATGATGATTGACCTCCTGCGAGTTCAACTCACTGTGACATTGCCCCGCCTCCCTCCACTGCTTCTTCACCATGGAAAAGGACTCGTCGATGGCCAGCGAAAGGAAAGACCCGGAGAGTGGGAGCGAACTTGACCCGATGGACAAGAGTCTTTTCAGACACGTCAATCTGGGCGTGTGGGACCTCTACATTATGCGTACCCGCTTGTCGCGATATCTCCCCACTTCCTGGAAAATCGAGGAGTATGTGCGCATCTGGAAGGACGTCCCATATTTAGTGAGGACTCTGCGTGACATGGACACCGTGGCTCGACCGCAGTTGTTCCTTTATCTGGGCATTACCCTTGCTCAATCCCTGACTCCGGCGGTGAGGTTGTGGTGCGTGGGCCTTGTTTATTTTCTTTTTTGAAAGAAGACGCTTACAGGCAATTTTTCAAGGTTTTCTGGACAGACCCTTAGAGTAGTGAGCACCTATTTTTCCTTTGGCCCCGGGCCCCTGTCACTGAATGTTTCTTTTTGGCCTGCAGGTGCAATCCGCCATTGACAATCGTGCCATTGATGCGCGTTTACTATTTTGGGTAGCCGGAGGCCGCGCGCTCTGTAGGGCAGTTGAGCTCGCCTTGGGTTATGCTTCGGAAAAGGTGATCACTACCTTCGATGCGCGCGCCAGGCAGTTTTACTCGGGGAGCATCTTCCACTCCATGGCTCGCCTCGATGTCCCGACGTGGGATGATCCCGCTGTGTCTTCACAGGTCCGCCAGAGTACTCCTGATACAGAATCAATAGCGTTGTCGGCGATCATGACCCTAGTGGAGACGGGGTCCGCCTTCCTTAGGATGTTTTCCGAGGGGGCCGTCCTACTCCGTGTTCTGCAGGACCAGGGAGACGGGTCGTTGCTAGTCCTAGCGTCACTCGCCAGCGAAGCAGTGGCCTTCTTCGCTTTCAGGAATGGTTTCAATCTCAATCTGGGGAATAGTATGCCACAAATTCTCTCCTTTATTGCCCCCCGATGAACCATGTTTTTAGCTTGGGCCGCCATCACACGCAATGACGATTATGTCAGAATGGAGGGCCTCGATCAGGTGGTCAGAGATACCAAACATCGCAAGGAACTCGTTGCAGGTGGCCTTGATGAGTTCCTCACAACAGGTGTGCAAGATACCTTTCGATAGAGAGGCATCACTGACGTATTCGCAGAGTATCGTATCTTAGCCGATCGATTGGGAGGCCGCGCCAACGACTTCTGGGCGGCGTATTTCTCTTACGTGAGAACTCCAACATTCGATCCTATTAACCTCCTCTGGGTCCCTCTGAGAGAGCTACCAAGAGTTCGTCCATCGAACTGTCTTTGCGTTCTCGAGCCTCATGTCTTTCTAGGTCGTTTTCACATTTCAGGCGGTCAAGAAGCCAACGTCTATGCCTGTCTCGCTCGCTTCCCTGCACCTGTTGCAACAGTCATCAGGTACATTTGTGATGCGGATTAATGACATTTTTCGGAAAATGGGGAGTATTTCCGATCGACTAGCAAGCTTGCGAAAGCTGTACGAAGCTGAGAATATCCCAAACAAAATTGTCGATGGAACTATTCCATTCCCGGAGAATGCGCAGTCGATCAGCGACGGATTATCGCTAGAGTTCAGGTACTTTTCATATTTTCCGCATATACGCCAGCATTGATTTGGGACCCACAGGAATGTGTCGTTCCGATATTCAGGAAGCGAACAGTATGCTCTACGTGGCGTCTCTTTCAAGGTCTTGCCAGGCCAACTTTGCGTAGGTCCACGCGTGCTATATTCTCGAGGTGCATGAATCTGGTCTCATTCTGTATCTATGTCACGCCTTAGGTGATAGTTGGCTCGAATGGATCTGGAAAGAGCACCATTCTCAAGCTTGTTGCTCGAATATTCGACCCCACGGAGGGGAGCATACTCATTGATGGACATGACATCAAGACATTGAAGCTGGCGGACCTTCGACGCGCGATGGCAATCTTGTTCCAGGACTATACCCACTTTCCTCTCTCCGTACGTGCCAATGCCTACGTACCCCTACCCAGGTTCGCCAAACCCGTGTGATTGCAGATTAGAGACAATATTGGGTTAGGTAATCCGCGTCTTGCGGGTGACGATGCGGCGATCGAGGAAGCTGCACGTCTTGGAGGAGCGTCCGAATTGATCGCACGACTCCCGGATGGCATTGATACCTACCTTGAGCGGCCCGTCCGTGATATATATGTGGGACTACCGGAGGGGATGAGGAAGTTGTTCGGCCGGAAAGTTGTTGATGGGCCTGATGGGTACATGGAGGATACCTCCGGCCATGAGCTGAGCGGAGGGCAGATGCAGAGGCTCGCGGTTGCGAGAACGTTCATGCGGTCTTCGACGATGGAGCAAGAGGTAGGATTGCTTATGTTCGACGAGCCAAGCGCATCACTAGACCCCACCGCCGAACATGGTACGACCGAATTCGTCCGGTCACCGTGATTCAGTTCGGTCCTGATTCTTTTTCTAGATCTCTTCTCGAGGCTTCGAAAGTTGCGAGGGAACAATACGATGATATTCTCGACGCATCGTTTTGGAAGCCTTACGCGACACGCCGACCTCATCTTGTGCGTCTCTACTATCTCTCTCATAAGTTACTACGTTGGCCTGACTTGTTACCGACAATAGGTACATGAACGACTCAGCTATTGTTGAGACGGGCACGCATGAGGTGTTATTGAAACGCGAGGGCTCGGATTATGGTCGTCTCTGGCGCATACAAGCTGAGGCGTTCTTGTGAATGATGACGATCACTGGTCCCGTGTAGGCAATGTTGGCGAAATTAAGCTAGTCTGACGCGTGGGAGCATCACTGGACCCTCAGACGTAGTGACCTATGTGTTGGCATCAAGCAACTGTATGTACGTGCATAGATACTAGAGATGCCCAGGAACTATTACCAATAGAAATATCATCATGTCCTTCTTGATTTTCACAACAGGCAACCCTGTTCGCCTAGCTGATCACCACAGTAGCATAATAAAGGACAAATTTCCGACTGGCAGTAACGTAGCGTATCACTGAGGCACGGAAGAAACCGGAGACCAGCTTTTCTATTTTGTTTGTCACGGAACATCGAGTCCTTCAACAAGTCAGGGCCGGCGAACCTTGAAAATCAGGTGAGAAGAAATGTCGATTGTAGGTGTCTGACTGGTAGACCCACAACCCTTCCCTCACCCGCGCCGTTGCCCCCTGCAGCAGCACAGTCAAACACATTGCAAGTTGTGAGCAGCTACGTGAGGGTATAAGAAAATACGAACTCTTCAAAGTCGGTTGAATTATTGACTTGAATGGCTACCAAAATAGTAGTAATTGAGAAGAGCAGAACTTGAAGTAGAGCAGACGTCAGGCGGCCGGGCCGCCACCAACCCCCAAAATGTGCGCCTATTTTGCTGTGGTCAACATGTTCAACTTACCATGACTCTCAAGTTCCCCGCCCAGACAGTTCGCCCGTTCACTTTCTCTGTCATCACATCACTATCATTCCCTTCTCAAAGTCATGAAAAAGAACCGCCGTCGTTCAAGGAAGGGAAAGGGGGACTCGTTTGACCCGCAAAATGAAACGCTTGTCGAGCACCGTCAATTGGGTGTGTGGGACCTCTACATAGAGCGCGATTCCAAGCTATCGCTCTTTCCTACTTTGTTGAAAATAGAGGAGTATGTTGGAATGTGGAACGATCTCCCTTACCTGTTGAGGACTATACGTGATGTGGGCACTGTAGCATGGCCGCTGCTGTTGCTCTACGTAGCAATTACGACAACGAGCTCATTGGTTCCAGCCTTGAATCTATGGTGCGCATGTCATTTTATATGTGACAAGGGGTTGCTCAAGTCCCTTCCAGGTTCTATGGGCACCTGCTCGACATTGTGAGTTTGAACAACCAGATTCGCTCAAACCTCCCTCAGCTGAGTTTTCTATAGGTCCAGTCCGCCGTCGATAATCGCACCGTCGACGCACATTTCCTCATCCAAATAGCCGGGGGGCGGGTCCTCTGCGCGGTGGCCGACCACCTTCTCCATTACGCGGGGAAGAGGGTCTCTACTGCACTCAATGGGTGTATCAAACGGTTCTATTCAGCACACATCTTCCATGCCATGGCTCGCCTCGACGTCCCCACATGGGATGACCCCGTCGTATCGGCCCAGATCGATGCGCTCGTTCCGAGGGGGGAGAATACTGTCCCATGGGTCGCGATCATGAACCTGGTTAATACCGGGTCTACGCTCCTCCGGATGTTTTCTCAGACAGCCGTCCTCTTTGGCGTTCTGCGAGAGCAAAACGACGGGCTGTTGTTCTGTCTGCTGTCGTTTGCCAGCGATGCTATGTCCTTCTTCAGTTTCTCGAACGGAATGAACGTACGTGGAGGTGGGGTGTGTCCTTGGTGCCCGCTTTTGACTCGTGCTGAGAGATGTCATCAGCTTGGGCCGCCACCACACACGACGAAGATTTCATCAGGATGGAGGGCCTTAAGCGCCTTATCAGCCGTTCCACGCATCGCAAGGAACTTGTCGCAGGCGGCCTTACCGAATACCTGACAGCGGGTGAGTGTCAAATCCTTCACGACAGTATGGGTCTAGCTGACTCCTTTGTAGAATATCGTGGCTTGGTCGACCGACTAGGAGACCGCGCCAGTGACTTTTGGTCGATTTACACCAATTCCTTCACTTATGATGCCCTCCAACCTATGCGTCTTCTCAGACTTCCGTTGGGTGAATTACCCCAGGTACGTCCGTGGATTGATACTTCACCCTTGGATCTCACATTCTTTTAGATCCTCTTTACTCTTCGAGCCGTCCAGCAGCCCATGTCGATACCAGTGTCTCTTGCCTCCCTTCACCTCGTGCAACGGGCATCGGGCTCATTTATGGGAAGCGTGAGAACGCTTCTAGAACAAACGGGGAACATGTCCGAGCGATTGTCAGCCCTAAGACAACTGTATGAGGCCGGCAATATCGCAAACAATGTTGCAGACGGAACTACACCATTCCCGGAGAACGAACAATCGATACGCGACGGGATAGCTATTGAATTCAGGTATTTTATAGATTTTCTGTAGATTTTCTAGCACTCATTCTAAGTTCCTAGGAATGTCTCGTTCCGGTATCCCGGAAGCGAAGATTATGCTCTACGCGACATTTCCTTTAGAGTCCATCCCGGCCAGCTCTGCGTACGTCCAAGCATACTACATGAATAAACCCATCTTAATCCCTCTTGCGTCTAGGTCATCATTGGTTCGAACGGATCTGGCAAGAGCACAATACTCAAGCTAGTTGCTCGGATATACGACCCCACAGAGGGAACCATCCTCATCGACGGGCACGACATCAAGACATTGCGTTTAGCGGACGTTCGACGCGCATTGGCGATCCTGTTCCAGGACTATACCCACTTTCCTCTCTCTGTAAGTCTATGTACCTGCGTGCCCTTTCCGAGCCCGCCAACAACGTACGTACGATCACAGGTCAGGGAAAACATCGCCCTTGGTGACCCGAGTAGGGCACACGACGATGCTGCAGTCGAGGAGGCGGCACGTTTGGGAGGCGCGTCCGAGTTGATCGCACGACTCCCAGATGGCTTCGACACCTACCTTGAGCGGCCCGTGCGTGATATATATTCGGGGATACCGGATGGCACGACGACGCTGTTCGGGCGGAAAGTTGATCATGGGCGTTTGCGGGGTTTCATCGACACCCCGACCGACCATGGGCTGAGCGGCGGGCAAATGCAGAGGCTTGCCGTGGCGAGGACGTTTATGCGCTCTTCGTCGACGGAACGAGGCGTCGGGCTACTGCTGTTCGACGAGCCAAGCGCATCGCTAGATCCTACTGCTGAACACGGTGCGATATCCCCGTAGCGTGCATTCGTCTCATTCGTGCTGAAAGGACCCGTCTGTTAGATCTCTTCTCACGGCTTCGGGAGTTACGAGGGAGCAAGACGATGATATTCTCGACGCACCGGTTTGGAAATCTAACACGTCATGCTGATCTGATCTTGTCTGTTCACTTTTTTTTCTTTTTCGCCTTGGCTGATGGATTTTCAACAGATATATGAATGATTCGTTGATCGTCGAGGCGGGCACGCACGAGGAGTTGTTGAAAAGGAAGGGATCTGACTATGCTTGGCTCTGGCGTATGCAGGCCCAAGCATTCTTATGACCAATGACGCGATGACGTACTGTACCACGAACAGTGCAACGATGGAACATCTACTCCGAATCCATTACCGTGTGCCCTTGGGGTTACACTTCACTTTGCATAACTATGCGTGACCCAAATTCTCTCTGAAATGAGTAAAGGAACATTTCTCTACCCTTCCGTACCTCCCTCGCTCCTGTAAGAGAGTGGCTTTGCGTTGCGTCAAGTATTTTGAGAGAACTGAGGCACCGTTGCGCGCCATGGGGAGGTGGAGTGAGAGCCCCATTGATGCTTCGCATCTTGAGGGTGTGCTTTCGCGCTTGCCGGTACATGTAAAGAGAGTTGCCCCCGTCCTACAATAGCTCGACCTCGTCGTTCCGAAGCCCCATTATATCTTAGGAGGGGGGCAGGTCGGACTGCCGTCGAAACGTGGTGTTAGCGCACTAACAGGTGTTCTACTTGTGGCATGGGATGCGCCCACGCTTATTGTACCCATGTCCTTTTACTTGCTCGAATCGAGTCGGCCGTGGCTCGTGGATTGTTTGTAAGCGGGGGCACAGAACATCTGTATTATATATATGCACGCGCTTTGTAACCAGGGTGTTTATAGTACTAGGGCGAGATATCAATAGGAAAAGGGGTTCAAGGTCAGATAAAGTGTACCCAAAACGGAATATGATGTCAGGGAACGACTCGGAAAGAGGTAGGTGTGCAAGTAGCAAGGCAAGTAGGCTTGCAACTTAGTAGGTGTGTGAAAATTTGATAAAGATAACGGCAAAGCGACGTGTCGAATCCGAAAGCGTGGTCATGACGTTTGAGCAATTCCAGGGCCCGTGGGTCCGCGCAGCTGCTCACAGTATACACATGGCAAAGAACAAGTCCCAGGTTTTACTCCTCGGTAATAACTTGAACGAGCTCGGGCTGCGAGGCGCGAACGAATCACGTGTAAGTTGGAATATTCGCGGAGCGGAGATCATATTTTCTGACTGGGAATTCCGGTTGTAGTTAGTTGATGAGGCTGAGCCGCCCTGTTTCCTCATAAAATCTGGTGAAATGAGCCTTCTACAGGAGAGTATAGGCCACGTAACATGTTCACTAGTTCGTACTAGTAGCCTATTGGGAAGGCGGAAGGCCGAGTGTCGCATTCAAGTTCTTCGCAAGGTTCTTCGTTCTTCGCGGAGGGACTCGGACGTTACGTTCGGCGACTCGTCTCCAAACTCCTTTGGATAGATAATACGAAGGACCATCTAGCTCAAGCATGACTTAAACAGCAATGGAACTCACAGTTGGTCATATGTTCTTTAAGGAACAACCCCGGCCACGGTCTCCGAGTCCTTATCGATGCCGCCCTGGATAGTAAAACTGACAGCCTGGCTACGTCAAAAAAAAAGTCAGTGATTATCATCATCATTCAGCCCTTGAGACTGACTACCGGTGTTGCATTTGGTGCTGTCGAATTTAATACACCTATTACTTCTACAGGTGCTTGTGCTGTCGTCAGAGATACCCCTCAGGCTTTCTACTAACCGGCCTAGTCAGAAGGAATGCCAAATGTTTGAAACCCCAGGACCGATCAGATAAGGTAATCCATGGGATTACACTCGTAGAGTTGACAGACGGGAGATTCTGTGAGGGAAATTGCTTCCTCTTCGCCCTCCAGCGAACGGGGGGACATCAGATAGCTGTACACGGGCCTGGTGGTGGTGGGGGGGGGCAGGAGAAAAATCGAGTTATGGGGGGGTCAAACAAGGTGTGGTGGTTCTGACGCCCGATGTCGTAGGTACGTTGATCCAAACCTGGGAAATGGCAACACCGCCGGCGATTCGCATTTGTTTCACGTCTAACCCTTCCCCTGAAAAAAGCCACCCCAGAGTCGCAGGCGGCGCATTATAGCCGTCCCTCTGGCTTAGTTGTTTTAGTTGTGTTCTCCCCTGTTCGTAAAACCTGCTCCTGCTCCCCGAAATTCGAATTGGCTCGTCAAATGGCACCCACTCAGCCACTCTATCAAACATTCTGTACCCTCTTAAGGGTTATATCGGTAAGAGTACTTGAACTGATTTCTTGGCGTTCAGAATTCACTAGGACCACGACAGGTGTATTTTACTGCCATTAACCGTTAGCCCCACCGACTACAGCCTCATCAACCATAACCCGCTCATAAAAGTTTTCGGCGCAGCCTCTGATACGCGGTCTCTGTGTTTTGGTGAGGGGGATGTGTTTTAACCTCAGGGGCTTTCGGTGAGTTCCCGTCGCTTCACTCCAGACATGATGTCCCTATAGCCCTCGATCGCTGCAGACCCGGGCCCCTCTCCTGGGGCGGTGTCTCTTTCTCTCCGACACTTTTCCAAAATCCCGCGTTTGTCCCACGGGTAAGCGGCATTGACGATGTGCGGAGCTTACAACCCTTCATCGCATGGAGATTTGGGATTTCGGCACCTTCATTACGGACGTTTTCGCTGGTTCTTGCGCAATCGTGGTTCCAGAGTGAGAGACCTATAACGGAGGCAACACGATCAAGTGCCGAGGGTCCCCACAAAATTGCAAGCAACCGAAAATAGGTGGTCATGAGGTTGTCGCCGGTATATATGGGCGGATCCCGCCTTGACACTGGTCTCGCCATCTACAAAGAGATCACGGCAATCCACAGCTATGGACTTCAGCAACTGCGACCGGATGGCCCCAGGCGTCTTCCAGAAGAACCTCTTCTCATCCTAGCTCGAGCTGGGTGAGTTTGTCTTCGCCGGTTTTGTTTCGCAAACGACGCGAACGTTGCTTCCCATCATAGGAAGAGTACTGCAGCCACGAAAACTCCAGCTCCACTAATTTTCATTCGTTTCGTATGTCTTACACTTCCCTCCCGTCTCAAGACCCGAGTCTCACGCCCGGAGGAATTTTGATAGGTGCATATCTCGAGCCTTCTTTCGTCGCTCCACCTCACCAGGGCAACCACCTAGTCGGACACCCATCGTCAACTTCCCAACATGGCTCGGCCCAGGCCACCTTCTACTTGATGGCGTCCGGTGTCCCCCCTGGCCCTTCCGGGTCTCTACCTTCGTCGTCCTTCTGCCCCCCTCACCCGCACCGCCCAGGATACTCTCCTGCGCCTTTCAGTTACCCTCAGGCTTTATCACCTGAGCGGCTGGACATGGTGCGCAATTTTACATCCCCGTTGAACCAGACTCATCGTCTTTCTCCGTCATCCAGCCCGTGTCGAGGATTGGCCCTGCGGGCCACATCCAGCCGTCATATCCCACTCCAATGCGTTGCAGAAACGGAGCCTCCGCGTCACGGCCGAATGCACAGCCGCCCTCATCGAAACCCTGTCCTGACTGCGGCGCTGAATACCGCCGTCCACAAGAAATAAAAAGGCACTTGTTACTACACCTTCCATGTTGGATCGCTTGCTCGTTTGACGGCTGCACTTGGAGGGGGTATCGTCTGGATACCTTTAGGAGGCATTGGTACAGCGAACACCGGTCCACTAGCCAAGTGCCCGACGAAGTCGGTTCCAAGTTATATGAACCAGGTCCACTTGTGGAGGGGATCGTTGGGGGCTCCGTTTCGATGGGAGACGCGGAAAATAGGGCCATCACATGGATCAAGAATATAGCCTTAGTGCTCGACAAGGAAGAATTATTCATGGATCCTTGGGGCCAAAAAGGAAGCCCCCCCGGTAATACTCTCGTTTTGCGGAGAGGACGAAGGCAATACCCGTCACATCATCTATCTGCGTTCTCTTCGGTCCCTCCAGCCAAACTCTGGGCATCAACTCCCACCACACATCCTTACCCGGACTCTTCGTGACCCAAAGGGAGCGGAGCTATTTATGACATACCTAATGGATCGCTATTCCATTCCTGCAACGACAGGATCATTACGTGACTCCTCTTTTGGTCTCACGACGATACGTTACCTTCTTTTGAAAGGGCCCCTCAAGTTACGGTAGTATTGTTTGCCTTTGTCCAAATCTGCGAAGTCCGAACGGTTGGTAATTGTCTGAGATACAAGACCTGTGATGTCCATCGGATCACAAAAAATAATACTCTCGTTTATGAAATTCCTCGCTAGAACCTCTGAGTCCCTCCCACGGGATAAGAAGTGAACACTGTGCCGTAGGTGCTGTACTCGTGAAAAATAAGAATGATAGGTCGTTGACACTGGATGGAAAATACGCTTTTACCACTGACAAAATTTAGGCATATCCAATAACAAAAGGTATTTTTATCCACAATTTTTCATACAAAATGTTGATAAGGTAACTAAATATTATCAATGCAATTTCAAATCACAATATGTAGACAATATAATTTTCCTTTTTCATAATATGTCAGAATATTGTAGAGGTTAAACTATGTATCTTGTTGATATATTTCACATGGTAATATCTTGATAAAATGTTTTTGTGGTTTGTACCCTGACCCTTGCCTGAACCCTCTGAACTGAGCCACTGTTGCATTTGATAAAGATATTACCATGTAAAAATTTTAACAAGATACATAATATAACCCCAATAATATTCTGACAATATCATGGAAAAGGAAAATTATATTGTCTACATATTGTGCTTTGAAATTGCATTGACAATATTTAGTTACCTTATCAACATTTTATGTATGAAAAATTGTGGATATAAAATACCTTTTGTTATTGGCTATGCCTAAATTTTGTCAATGGTAGAAGTGTATTTTCCATCCAGTGTGATATCTAGATCAAGCCAAATTATCAAGATGTGTGCAAGGATCCGCAGTGACAAGTATGAAAGAAAGGTCAACTGCTAGGGAGTTTACTGTGTACGTTATATCTGTCACAAGCTCTAGACCCATTCCTTCAAGCTCTTCCTCCTCTTCAAGTCACTGGGCCATCAGCAAACCCTGGGTCCCTGCCACAGAGGCCACAGTGACCTGCAGAGACCCAAGGTTTGCTGAAGTTCAGTAGCTATGAAAACCTCTTGAAATCGGAAACAATGTCGTTTCGGTACGTACATTTCGTGCACTGTAAAGTTTCTACAATATCCCCCTCGAGGCGATTGCATCGCTTGCTAAGAGTCATACTGACAGGAGAAAACGCCCTGACATTCAGTCGGTGGCACCTTGATAGCATAGCCACGAGCGAAGGCGCTCCAATTGGGTAACGAGGCACATTTACCTATTCAGAAGTTGTGGATAGTGTAACGCCACCACTGGCGTTAGTCCGACTTGGACGCGAAAGGGCGTTCACGACTTAGCAGAATATCTCTTCGGGGTCACGTGACTTGATCACAAGACGCACGGCGCTTACAGGCACGTGATCTAAGCGTACACTTAGGGCAAGTCGTGCCACTAGGTAATCCGATAATCGGGGGGGGGGAATGACTTGCTTGTAACGAGACAAGCGAAATGCGCACGAAAGGACGAATAAGAGTGGTGAATTGAAGAAGACCAAGATGGCGAATCTTGGTCTTATCGAGCCACTATTTATACATATATGAGGTAGCTTTGAAGCTCCTCCCGAATTCGTGCGACGAATAGTGTATGTAGCTTGAACCCTACTACAACTATCCTAGTGTTGACTCATGCCTTGATGGCATGTGATTGTGCTACGCGCTGACTGATCTCCCTGTCCATGACTCATTACTACTTACTATCGTGGTCATATCCGTTTAGTAAGCGTCCATTCCCGCGGCCGTGACATCACCCCCTTTTCAGCTGCGACGTCCACGGCGCCGAGTGGGGCTGATACCTCCCATCCAAGCCTCCTGCCTCTCCGTAACCCGATCCAACATGTTAGCCATCTCGAGGCGGAACTTACAGCGGGCGAGTTCTGCCTGTACCCCTCCAAGTGCCTGTGCTAAGGCGTGGAGCCTCTGCTCCATCCGCTTGGCCTCGTGCCGGTAGGCGCGGAAGCGGGTCACCTCGGCCTTGAGCCCCACGTCCCTCAACTCGTTCAACGCCCGGTCCATCCTGTGTTGATTACTGTGTCCGCCGACGAGGGCGTATAGGTCTTCGGGGGCGTAATGGGGCTTCCCCGCTTCGCGTACCTGAGGCTCCGCGTATAGGGGCCGGCTGTAGACCTTGTCGCTGTCGTCGACGAGGCCCAGTACGAGGGGGTCGGGGCCGGTGACTACCTGGACGAAGGTCGCCTGGCGCGTTACTCCCTGCGCGTCGGTGATGGGGTAGTGGACGAAGTCGTCCCCCCGATTATGTTTGTAGCCATGTGGGGCGGTGCGGGTGTTGCCTCCCAGGTAGTGGAGGCGAACGGCGGGGAGTGTTTGGTCCTCGGTGTCGATGACGACTCCGGCGCGATACAAGGGTCGCCCCGTGGTGTCGCAGGCGTATGGGGTTTCGCGGGGGTCGTCAGAGTCGGTGGCCGTGATAAGGTAAGGCTGCTCAACTGGGTACCACTCCCTTAACGTCCCTTCTACCGCCTCGTACACTGCTCTCTCAGCGTCGCGGTGTGTTGTCGGCGTCGAATGAGGATGCACGCTCGTCGTGCCGCTGCTGCCGCCAGCTGTTGCTGCCTCCACTGGTCCGCGTGCGGTCTCCAGGGTCGGTTCTTCATCCACTCCTGCCACCGCAGCGTGGCTGGCGTCTTCTTCTTCTTCTTGCTGCTTGACTCGGATTGGGAGAGGTCGAAGTGGGGGACTCGCAAAGAGTCCGACAGCTGTGCGAAGCCGAGTAATCTCGGCCTCCGTGTACGGCGCGGTGTTGAGACGGTCCCCGCGGCTGTTGGTGAGCCAGTAGGTAGCGGGTTGGTCAGGTTCTTCGACATCGGTGATGGACTGCGCATGGGTGAGGGCCTCTCGGAGTTCTTCATGGGTGAGGCTGTCAATGAGACGGGCAGCGAGAGGGGTGGTAGAGGTGGCAGTGGAAAAGGACATTGCTGGTTGAGTAGAGAATCCAGTGTGAGGGGATGGGGTTGACTTAGCGTCGCTCATCCGGTTTATATGTGTTCTGGCGGCAGTTGAACTCCGTTCGTACTCCGCTATGGCTTCATCAGCGAATATGTCATCCTTGTTGACCCACTGGTTTTCCGAGTCCGGGTACCCCTTCCATTTCACGAGGTATTGCAATTTCTTGCTCCGGCCGAATCTCCTGGAATCTAGAATATGTTCCACTTCATACTCCTCTTCCCCATCCACTAGATCCGGTGGCGGGCGTTGGAAGTTTTCCCCATGTAGGGGCGTCTCGCGATAAGGCGTGAGTAAGTCGATGTGGAACACGGGGTGAATACTCCACTGCGTGGGAAGTTGGAGCTGGTAGTTGACCGGTGATAGGACTCGTGTGATTCGGAATGGGCCGTGTCGTCGTGCCGCAAGTTTGGCTGTCGGCTGATTGGTTCGGAGGTGCTTCCCTTCTAGCCATACCTGGTCTCCTATTTGATATTTGGGTGTGTTGCGGTGTTTGACCCACAGAGATTGTGCCTTTTGGATAAGGTTCTGGGCCTCCTTTCGTGCGTCTCGGAACTGTTGGAGTCTTGTGAGAACCTGTGGGATGGGTGATGGCTTATCGATCCAATCAGCGCGAGGGTTGTATCCCATTAGAAGCGAGAACGGGGACTTCCTTGTGGCCTCATGTGGCCAATTGTTGTGCGCGAACTCTGCCATAGGTAGGAATTGCGCCCAGTTATCTTGACGCTCATTGGCCCAGAACCGGAGGTATTGTTCGAGCCACTGATTGGTGCGTTCTGATTGTCCGTCTGTTCGGGGGTGATACGCCGTGGAAATGTTCTGATAGATGCCCAGGATCCGGCACAACTCTCGCGTAAATTTTGATGCGAAGCGTGGGTCACGATCGCTAATGATCTTTGCTGGTAATCCGAATCTCCGAAACACGTGGGTTACGTACAAAGCTGCCGTCTCTTCTGCCGTTATCTCCTCATTGCAAGGGATGAAGATCGATGCTTTAGTGCAGTCGTGATCAGTTACGGTGAGGATGGAGTCATGTCCCTGTGATTCTGGCAGTTTAGTGATGAAGTCAAGAGCGATGACTTCGAATGGCTTAGCATCAGGTGTCGGCATGATGGGCACTAGTGGGGCTCACGTCGGGCGGTTGTTAACCTTGTGGCGTTGGCATTCCGCGCAGCCTTGAACGTATTCCGTTATTTGTTTCAGCATATTTGGCCACCAATGACTTCGCTCAATGATTCTCGCCGTTCGCTTGATTCCTGGGTGGCTGTAGACTGGGGGGTCGTGGTGGTTTGCGATGATGATGCGGATCTCTTCCGGTCCTCCGGTGACTACTCGTGCACCTTGGTGGTACCAGACTCCATCGACTTTCTTGAGCTTGTGTGGGTCTACCCAGGGTCGTAGGATGTCTTCGTTTTGTTCGTGGGTTTCCGGCGATTGCGTGGTGATGGTTCGCACGAATACCTTTTCAGGTAAGACGACGACTCCTTCGTTGTCCCTTTCTCCTCGGTCGTAGTCGGGCCTTTGCGATAGAGCATCTGCGCGTCCGTTGTTGGCCCCTTTGATATGGTGGATCTCGAAGTCGTATTCCATAAGTTCTAGGACTTCTCGGGCTACTCGACGACTTATCTTTTGCGGTGTCTTCCAGTGTGTAAAATTGAGGTGGTCGGAGAAGATTTTGATCTTGTGCGGTGAGCCTGCCAGGAACGGTCTCCAGTGTCGCAGTGCCTTGACAATCGCCAAAAGTTCCAAGTCATAGATGTCATAGTTGCGTTCCGCTTCGTTTAGGGTGGCTGAGAAGTAACTGAGAGGGTGTCTTTTCCCGTCTTGCTTCTTCTGTAGGAGTACTGCGCCTACTGCGTATCCCGATGCGTCCACTTTGAGTTCAAATTGGTCTGTCAGTGTGGGATGTGCGAGTACTGGTTCGCTTGTGACTAGGCGTTTAAGGGTTTGGAAAGCCGTTTCTTCGTCTTTGCCCCACGTCCACTCTGCGTCTTTGCGTGTGAGTTTGTTGAGGGCTCGTGCGTGTGTGGCGAAGCCGCGAATGAAGAGGCGGTAAAAATTGCAGAAGCCTAGAAAGGAGCGTACGTCGCGTACCTTTGTGGGTGTGGGCCAATTGTGTATACCAGCAATTTTTACAGGGTCCATGCGAGTCACCCCCTTTTCAAGAATTACCCCCAGGTAATCCATTCGCGGCTGGTGGAAGGTGCATTTGGACGGTTTGAAGTATAAGTCGTGGTCCAGTGCTACCTGAAGTACTGCACAGACGGCGTCGATGTGCGCTTGAAGGCCCACGTGTTCGAGCGTTGCGATTCCGATGTCGTCCATGTAGACCCAGATGATCGTTCCCATTGCCACAAAGACTCGGATTGTGTCGCCCAAGATGTCGTTCATCATGTTCTGGAACGTTGCTGGTGAGTTCGTGAGTCCGAAGTACATGACGAGTGGCTCAAAAAGTCCGTATTTCGTTTTGAAGGCTGCTTTGTACTCATCCCCTTCCTTGATGCGTATATTGTTGTACCCCCATCGGACATCGAGCTTGGTGAATATGTGCCCGTCTCCCAGGTCATTGATGAGTTCCGACATGAGGGGTAGTGGGTATTGGTTGCGCACCGTGCATGCGTTAATCCTTCGGTAATCCTGTACTGGTCGTAGTTTGCCGTCCTTCTTCTTAATGAAGAAGAATGACGAGGCGTATGGCGATTTCGATGGGCGAATGTACCCTAGTTTGAGTTGCTCGTCTAGCCATTCGCGCAGTTGTCCGTCTTCGTCCTGTGACATTGGGTAGATCTTGCAGTCGATGCTTGGAGGTGTGCCTGGTTTGAAGTCGATTGCGTGGTCCCATGGTCGCGACGGTGGAAATCGGTGTGAGGCTTCTTCACTGAAGATCTTTGCAAAGCGTTGGTATGGTTCAGGGAGGGTTGCCACGACGGTGTTTTGGTTAGCGGCTATGGCGAGTTTGGTAGCTGTGGTACGTATCTGGCATTCTTCCTCAAGCTCTCGGACTACGTCTTCGGCTTCCTCTTGGGTCATCGCCTTAGCGATGGTGGTTTGCGTTTCTGTGGGATTGATCGATTGGAGTACTACCGGAAGGGCTCCTTCGTGAATGGTAGCGTGCGCCCAGCTGATCGTTGGTTCGTAGGTGGCTAGCCATGGGTATCCGAGGACCAGGTCTTCGTTTCCTATGTCGGTGACCAGGAACCTCATGATCTTTGAGACACCGTTGGTCTGAACGTCTAGGTCTATGAAGTGCGTAATGGACCCAGCTTTGTTTTCCGTATTGTCAATGTTCCATATTTTCTTTGGTTTTTCGAGGGTTTGTAACCCGAGACCCATGCGTCTGGCGAACGCGGGTCGTATAAAGTTGTCGGTGGCTCCTGAATCGACGAGCCCTTTGATGTCGGCCATGGAGTAACTGGTGCGAATCGAGACTGGAATTCGTAGCGAACGGTAGCGAGTCATGATTACAGAGTTACAATTGACTGCCCTCACCCAGGCCGTTGGGTTTAGGCGTCCTGAAAACCCTCTTGGGTCCAGAGATCCTTGAATACGAGGTCCTTGACCTCGTCACTAGCTCCCCTCAGTGTTTCCATCCATCCCTTGGCTTGTTCTTCGGCCATGGTTTCTGCGCGGCGTGCAGTTGCGGGTTCTTGGTAGTAGTTGGTTTCTACGCTACGACTTGTACTGGCGCGTGGTTGGAATTGTTGCCTCGGTTTTCTGGGGCGTGTGCAGTCGCGTGAGAAGTGGCCTGGGTGGTTACAGTTGTAACATATCACTTCCCTCATGTCGCGGCGTGGTCCGCTCCCTCGGTTCTGCCCCGGCCCTCCCCTTGGTGGGAGGGGTGGTCGCTGGTTCTCGCGGTTTGGGTCGCCTACCTCCGCGAGGCGTGCGCGTGTTCTATCCGCCGATGTGTCCATGGCATTTGGGTCATAGCGCGGAGGTGGGAACCTGGGTGGCGCCCATTGCGGGGCATATCCACGGTTTTGCTGAGGTCGTGGTGTCGGGGTGTTGCGAGGCGTGGTGGTGAGTCCTAGGCGGGCGCGTAGGTGGATATATTGCTTTTGCCTGCGCAATGCGGCTTCCTTCCACTCATTGAAGGTTTGTGGGTCGTCCAGCTCGTAGATTTTGGTAAATAGGGCTCTCGGGAGACCCGCCGTGAATCGGTCCAACGTTTGGCGGTCGTTGAGGCGATAGTCAGCTTTCCGTGCCAACTGTTCGAAATTGGTGACGTACGAGTCAATGTCATCGCCAACCATCTTGAATCCTTTGGCCAATGTGGCTGTGCTTGCTCTTGTTCGAGTATGTTCGAGAAGCGGTCGGAGAATCCCGCAGTCAAGGTATCCCATAGAAATGGGTCGTATCGGCTGCGTCCTTGGTGTAGCTCGTTGTTGAGCCATTGGAGAAATCCGAGCGTCCAGTTGGATACTCGCGGGCCTTTGATGAAACCTAAAAACAGCAGGCATCGCCGGTAGACGTTGGTCATGATCGGCGCTTCTGAATTCTGTCCCCAGTATATGTGCCACTGCGTGAGGAAGGATTCATACTCATCTCTGTTTCCATCGAATATGGTCGGGGTTTCTCCTACTAACTTGTCCGACCCGTGTGGTGCTCCTGGTGCTGGCTCTGCTGCCGGTGGTGGCGGGGGTGGTGGTCCTCCTCCGAAGGGATCCCCTCCGCCTCCTCCTCCAAATTGAGGTTGTCTTCCTCTGTGTGGCGGTCTTCCACCTCCTGGTGGTCCTTGACCAAAGGGACCCCCCAGTCTTCTGGGTGCTGGGGGTCCTCCTGCGCCCGGTGGTGGGTCAGGAACATCTGGGCCTACTGCTCTGAAAATGGCTGCGTCGTCTGCGGTCATGCGGTGTCCTGTAGTTGGGTTGATGGGGCGTAGGTAGGATTCGGCCTCTTCGGTGATTCTTCTGGCTTCTTCAAGAGCCAGATCTTCTTGGGTAGTTGTTGCGGTTGCCATGTCTGCGGGTGGGTGGACTTCGATGTTTTCAGGTTCGTTGATACGTAGGGACTCAGCTGTCTGTATTATTTCTCCCACTTCGGACTCTTCGTCGTTGTCAGTTTCTTCGTCGTCTCCGCTAGTCTCGGATGGTGCGGGGGTTCTTGGTTCGGATGTACTGGGTTCTTCTTCGGGTTGTCCGTCTATGCGTCCCCACTCTTCACGTGTAGGTAGGTTCCTTGCGTCGATATCGCAGTTGTAGTTTCTTCCTGCGGGTCGTACTGCGTCGTATCGGTTGTCTACTGGGGTTCCAAGTAATTTCAACCCAGCACAAATTGTCAAAATTGAACTCAACGGGGCGGTATCGGGTTGGCCCTGACGCAAAGTCCACAAAGTATCCTGTTTCTCCTCGGTATTCTCTCCACCTAGCAGCTCCTAGGAATTGTGTTGGTACGTTGCGGTCTCCTCGTCGTTCGAGGGAGTAAGTCTGAAAGTTTCTCCACTGGTCTCGAGTTGTGAACGCCACGATGGAAGGATCTTGGTCTTAATGTAGCGCCACCACTGGCGTTAGTCCGACTTGGACGCGAAAGGGCGTTCACGACTTAGCAGAATATCTCTTCGGGGTCACGTGACTTGATCACAAGACGCACGGCGCTTACAGGCACGTGATCTAAGCGTACACTTAGGGCAAGTCGTGCCACTAGGTAATCCGATAATCAGGGGGGGGGAACGACTTGCTCGTAACGAGACAAGCGAAATGCGCACGAAAGGACGAATAAGAGTGGTGAATTGAAGAAGACCAAGATGGCGAATCTTGGTCTTATCGAGCCACTATTTATACATATATGAGGTAGCTTTGAAGCTCCTCCCGAATTCGTGCGACGAATAGTGTATGTAGCTCGAACCCTACTACAACTATCCTAGTGTTGACTCATGCCTTGATGGCATGTGATTGTGCTACGCGCTGACTGATCTCCCTGTCCATGACTCATTACTACTTACTATCGTGGTCATATCCGTTTAGTAAGCGTCCATTCCCGCGGCCGTGACAGATAGGTTCGAGCCTCGAGACTTTCAAGTTGAAACATCAGTTTTTTACACACATGCGTGTAATTTGTAGTCAGGGTGCTGATTAGGGAAAGATATCGAATTTAGACAATAGGAGAAGGGCTCAGGCCTCAGGGAAAGAGAGTACGCAAAAGGGAACGTAATTTAGTCATGTGACGAAAGGTAGGTGTGTGAATGTGTGAAGAGGGCGCCAGGCACCGAGAAGGCCGCGTACCGAGCGGGGGCGGGCGTAAAGTTGTGACGCCCCCGTGGCGCACGCCTGTTGCCTTTTAGGGTACGCATCAAGGAGATGAACGAGCAACAAGTCTCAAGCTTTGAGCCATACCCATCGGGTTATTGCAGAACGAGCGAGGCGTGAACGAATCCTGTGGAACGGCGTAAGTTGAATATTCGCAGAGATCGTATTTTCTGACCAAAAAACCTGGTGTGTTTTTCTAAAAAAATTAAAAACTCGGAAGCCAAGCCCTGCTCCACGTTAATTCTGGTGAAATGAGGTTTCCACCAGACTCCGTGCCAGTGGGCAAGCGAGCATAGACCACGGAACATGTCGAGTCGTTCACACTATTGTCAGGTCCGTATAAAGAAGATGGAGGACCGAGTGTTCATTGATGTTCATTCTTCGTAGCCACACGTTTGAACTTCACGTCGGAATCAACACCACTGCGGCCAGACTCTGAGTCGCGGTTCTCGTCCCAATCTAGGACCGATCATAACACCTCTATTGAACGAAGGGTCGTCTAGCTCAAACACGATTAAAACGGCAATGGAACCGAGACTTACAGTGGGGTCATATGTTCTTTGAGGAAAAACCCAGTCCCCTTATCCAAGTCGATGCTACCCCTGGACAGAACTGACAGCTCGGCTACGCACCAAAAAGTGGTATGGCTATCTTTCAGCGCAATTTCAGCACTTGAAACTGACTTGCATTGGGTGCTGTCGAATATGATACGCCTATTGCTTCTACTGATGGCCTGGCGCTGTTGTCAGAATATATTCCCTTTCTACTAACCGGCCTAGCCAGAAGGAACTTCGTCTTTCGCAGAAGAAATACCAATCGTTTGAGACCCTAGGACCAATCCGATAAGGAGACCCATAGGAAAATGTTTGTGGAGTCGATAAATGATGGGGGACTTTGGAGGAGGAAGTGGCCCCGCGTCTTCGCCGTCGAATGAATAGGGCAACGTCCGCTAACTGCACCGCAAGCCTGCTCCATAAGGGGGGGGGGGGAGAGAGAGAAATCCGTTTATGGGGGTTTCAAACAGGGTGGGTTGATTCTGACGCCCAATGGCAGGTACCTTGGTCCAACTCGGGAAATGATTCCCAACACTGTTGGCACCTCGGTTTTGTTTCACCCTTGCATAAAGCCACTCCGGTGTTGCAGGCGGTGCATTGCAGCCGTCTCTCTGGCCTGGCTGTGTTTTCCTATCCTGTTCGTACAGAACCCCCAATCCATCCAATCTATCCGTTCTCCCCGAACTTCGAATCGGCTCGTTGAATGGAACCCATTGGCACTAGGTCACTATATCAAACCTTCCGAGCCCTGATAAGCGAAGAGTATTGGCATTGGTATTTTGATGTTCAGATTTCACACTAGGACCGCGACCAGGTGCATTCTACTGCCATTAATCGTGAACCTCATCAACTGTAGCCTGCCCAGAGAATGTTCCAGCGCGGCCTCCCTAGTATGACGGCTCTGTATTTTGGTGGAGAGGGGGACGTGTTTTAACCCCTGGAGTTTTCGCTGAGTTTCCGTCGCTTCTTCCCCGGCTTTGTGCCCTACCCCCGATCGCTGCAGAGACCCCGCTCCCGGGGCACCTGGCAGTGCCTATTCCTCCCAGATACCCATACCAATTTTCTAATATCCCGCGTTTATCCCACCGGTAAGCGGCGTAGACGTCCATGGCCGCGCACTTGAACTTTGCACTCGAGACAAGGACGACACGGGCGACAAATCAATACGCCGAATGTGATACTGATTCCGGGTTTTGGCACCTTTGCGGCCCTCTTTGCCAGTCCCCGCGTAACTGTGGTGCCAGAGTGACAGAGCTTGTCACGAAGGTTAGGCGATGAAGTACCGAGAGTGCCCACAAGGTTGTATTAGCAGGAAACGTTAGGTGGCTGTGGCGTCCTCGCTGGTATATATGTGTATGTGTAGGTCCTGTCTTGACACCGGCCACACCACCTACGACAGTCACAGCAATACACGGCTATGAACTACGGCAACGACGACTGGATGGCGACTAGTGTTGCTTGGAAGAACTCTCCTTGCCCTAGCCCAAGTCAGGTGAGTTTGTTTTCGCCGTTTTCGTTGCACAAACGGTGCGAACGTTGCTCCTCTTCATAGGAAAAGTACGGCGACTATGAACAACCCGACGTTCATTCTTATCATATGTCTCACGCTTCCCTCCCGGCGGAAGACTCGAATTTCAAGCCCGGAGGAATTTTGACAGTTGATGTTGATCCTCAATATCCATTCCACTCCGAACCTTCTTCCACTGCATTACGTTTCCAGGGAAGCCTCCCAGTTGGACACCCATCTCCGACTCCCCATCACCACGTCTCTGCACGGATAACCTCCTGCCCCATGGCGTCCGGTACTCCCTTTGGCGCTTCTATAGCCCCGCCGTCTTTCTGTGTCACTCCCCCGCACATCCCAGTATGGTCTCCAGCGCCTTTCAGCTACTCTCCATACGATCATCGGCTGGCAATGTCTTCCGTGTCTCCTGAGCGACTAGACATTCAGGTGCGCGATATCTTAATATTCCTGTTGAGCTGGACGACTCATCCGGCGTGGTCCAGCCGGTCTCAGTATCGGGGGTTAGCGCTGGAAAAAAAAACTACGTTCAGTCATCATATACCTTTCCGACGCTTCGCCAAGGCAGACTCTCCGACGTCCCACCGATTGTGCACCCTTCGAGACCACCCCTGCGCAATTGGCTTTGTCCTCGCTGCCGTGAACCATTTCGCCGTCCGCAAGACAGAAACCGACACCTGTTGTCACATCTTCCCTATTGGGTCGCTTGCTCGTATGGCGGGTGCTCTTGGAGAGGATACCGACTTGATGCCTTTAGAAAACATCGGGACAGCGAACACCGGTCCACTAGCCAGGTACCAGACGAGAATGGTTCCAGGTTATATGACCCGGGGCCACTTGTAGACGGAATTGTTAGAGGCTCCATTTCAATAGGAGACGCGGAAAATTGGGCCATCAGACGGATCAGGAACAAAGCCTTATCGCTCGACAATGATGAATTATTCATGGATCCTTGGGGCAGAAAAGGGAAGAACTTGAAAAGCTCCCGGCAACACTCTCGCTTTGCGGAGAGGGCGAAGGCACTACCTATCACATCACCCACACCTGCGTTCTCTTCGGCCCCTCCAGCCAAGCTCTGTAACATCAGCCCCCACCACGCACTCTTACCTGAACTCCTCGCAACCCCAATTGGAGCGGAGCTACTCACCTACCCTGCTGACATACCTGCTATGCCACGGCCCCCGAGGTTCCCGGAGCGTTCCCGGGGGCCCCTAAACTGACCACCGCACTATTTCCTGGGACGTGGTGCGACAGCACCCTCAACTGACAAATAAGTCCCGAGCCTACTTCGCAATATGGTACCTTCTTCTGAACGGGCCCTCTTACGGTAGTATTTGTTGTTTGCCTCTCTTCAACGTCCGCGAGTACTTGTTTTAGATAGACCACATGACCCGGAATATAAATTGAATCTCACAAAAAATACATTATTTCTTGCATCGTTTATGAAATTCCCTGCAGTAGCCTCCGTGATAAACAAGGTGATAAAAGCGAAGGTGATAAAAGCGAAAATTGTGTAACAGTGCCCGCCGTGAAATCTACTAAACTAAGTTAAGCTAAGTTCGATGATATGTGGTCCGCGCAGGTCTGGCTCGGTGTTCATGAGCGTCGCAGGACTGTGATTGTGATGCGATTCCGTTTCAACTCCGAGATCGGATTTCGCTTACTGTGAGTATTAGTACTGTATGCCAACTTGGACTGGGAATCCCCACATTAGTGGCTAGTACGTAACTTACTACAGTACAGGAGAACGCCCATCAGGGTGTCCGCATGTCAAGATTCACAAGGTCTGAAGATAAGTCATGACAGTGGATCTACGTGTACGGATTGCCCGTCTCCTTGAGAATCTCGACCCCACACAGTAAAGACTGAAACCACTTAAGGAAGTGCAATCGTCGACACGTTGCACGCCTGCTCGACTTTTATAAATCGTCAGTGCCAAGTAATACTTAACCCGACTCCGGGTTATGCCAAGGGAACCTACCTGCGCGGGTTCGCGAATCTATGGCTTCTGGACGCACGATACTCAGCTCCCCGGTTCGGTGCGCAAGAGTGCGAGGACGCTACAGTTCAAGCCCTGCACTTGAGACCCCTGCCGTCAGAAATACGACGAGGTTAAGTACCTGGTACGAGCTCCCATCGCTATCGCTGAGTCTGTCGACTTTCTCCGTGTTGTGTTCTACGTATGCGGTGTAATTCCACAATCCCCACCACAGTTCGATGTACCTGACTATAGACTCGTCGGCACACAGGTTTTGAATAATGCACTCGTTCCTGAAGGGCGATGTGATGGGCAGATTCTATGCCACAGAAGGAAGGTATAGATGCACGGGGTTACTCGAAGCCAGCGGCGTTGTCGATTCGCCATTTCGGTGTAACTTCTCTGAGCTTCCCGACGACAATGGCAAGACTCACGTATACATTCGCTCTCATATTAGACTTTTGGGTGATCCTAGCTGGGATTAAGCTTCGCCGGTTAGGCGCAGCTTCTAAACAGGGTGTCAGTATTCAAACATTCGAGCAATGCAACTCCCGTGCGCGCGAGTACAAACGCGCTCGGGGTCGTGTTGCCATCACGTCCACGCACGCAGCCACATCAGCACCGCGTCACATGAAGATGCCAGCACCTCCAACTTCTTCGAAGCTCGGCCAGGCTGCGCGCAAGTCCCACTCCTTCGGCGTGTCTTGCAAAGACGCCACAAATCCCCCACCACGCCAAGAAACTGCGACAGGCAGCATAATTTCGACGTCATGTGCCGCATCTGGTTCGCTGACATCACGCATCCCCACGCGCCTTGCTACATCTGCTTCCGTGGCGTCCGCCCACGAATGCGAATAGAACAGTAAGGGAGACGACAAAGGCCCAGGCTGGGTCAACGGTGCCACCCGCGGAGTAGAGACTTGTTCTCGATTTCGATTGCGTGGAAGATGGGGTCGAAGGATTTATGCTTGGATTTATGTGTGATGTATGATCGCTTCACGATTTCGTTTCTTTTTGTCTCGTTTTAGTGTGGAGAAATATGGCGCAACGTCGCGACCTCAGCGAGGGTAATATGCTCTTATGAATGAGCATCATGCTCAACAGCCCGCATCGATGCTGCCGTGCTGAGATCACGTGGCGGCCCGAACGACCAAATAAAAGAAATCAATGGACGATTTGAATTAGGGAAAAGCAGACCCCATGTCTGGTACTGAAAGGAGCACGATGGTTCAGATTAACTTCTAGAACCCGTACAGATGCACGAAGACCAAGCGGAACAACTTTAGCATTGCAACACTGCGGGGACAACTATTCTTTATATATATATGCGTGCTCGGCGTCGTCAAAACGTCTATGATTACCAGGAAGATAGCAGGTCTAGACAATAGGAGAAGTATAAGGTCGAGGAAAGTGTGCACGCAGAGTGTGGAGTCGAGATGGAAATGGTACATGTGGGAGCTTGTGTGGGAGAAGTACAGTCGAAATTGTCATAACGCATGAATGAGTTAGAGCTGTTTTCGAGTCTTCAAGGAGCCCATCAACATAAATATGGCCCTAGCTCATTATGCGTTATGACAATTTCGACTGTATTAAGTAAAGGCGTCTGGAAGAGCAGCAGGGCAGCTTGTCGAATGGGAAGGCTAATTATGACGTTGGGCGCTGAGCGCTGAGCAGTTGTGAGCGGTCCAGTGGGTCCGCATGGTTACTGTCCTTTCCAGTATGAACGTTATGAACGGACAACAGTTCCCAGACTTTGAGCCATAGGCAAGTTCGAGAACGAATCACGTGGACCGGAGTAAGTTGAAGAATGTCGATCGACGAATGCTCGCGGAGATCGTATTCTATGGCCAACAGACGGTCAACTTCGTTCCACTATTTCTGACGAGGTGAGACTTCTATCATATACGAAAACATACGATCGGGGCGTTCGCTTGTGTCAGGCCCGTATGAAGAAGATGGAAGGCCAAGTGTCGCATTCTTCCGACCAAGTCCGGCAAGTCGTCTCCAGATTCTTGAGTCGCGGTTCTCAGGCTTGCTCAGGCTCGTCTCGATTTCAAGTTTTCAAGTTGGGATCGATAACACTACCCTTCAATTAAGACTTGAACAATGGACCATCTTGCTCAAATGCCAATAACATAGAACTCACGGTTGCATCCCATGTTATTCGAGGAGTAACTTGTAGATCACCTGTGGAACCATTGTAAGACTCCTGCCAGTGGATAGGGCTTACGACGATGGATGAACCGGTTGTGTGCCAAATAGGCCAGTAGTTGTGATAATTTTGCAACACTCGACGCTGACTACCTGGCCCGCGTTGGGTGCTGTCGAGTGAGTAGGTGCTATCCCTAGTTTGATGCTTCTTCCCGTGTCGGTGCCACCGTTAGGTTTTCTTCTCAGCTAGGCGGCCTGGCCTGCAGGATTTGCACCTTACGCATGGGAAATATCAGTCATTTGGAACTCTAGGGACAATCCGATAAGACGAAAAAGGGGATATATGAATTCAACACATGGGGGGAACTCTGTAGGAGAGTGGCCCTACGTTTTTTCCGTTCTATGAACTAGGCGGTGAAAGCTTTTGTAATTTTGTTCTTGGACGGGAGCTGGGTAGATGGGGATTTCAACAAGGTGCGTTGTATTCAGGCGCCCTGATCGCAAGTAGGGGGGACAACCTGGAAAAAATTTCAGCACCGCCCCTTTATTCCACATACACGCGACTTCGTGATCTGTCACCCCGAAGATACAAGAGGGGTTTCCCAGCCATATCGACGACAAATCGGGTGCAGGGGTGCTTCTATCTCGTTCATAAAGCACCGCCGGCTTTCCCACCCCGACTAATCACGAAGCTGGCACGCCAACCCCCCTAGCTAAGCCTCACTCTTACGAATTCCCTGAACCCTGATCAAAGTAAATTGCTGGTAAGTGTACTGGCACCGGCACTGGCACAATGTTGTTCTGAGCTCATGATAGGACCATTGAGCGCGTTCTGTCATTATTTGCTAACTTCATAGGCTATAGCCTGCCAATACAACCCGCCTGCACGGCCCATAGGACGAGAGTTCCATTGTTTCCAGTACTTAACCAGGGAAAAGGCCCCATTCCTCCTCCCCCCTCTTCTCCAAGGATTGATACTCCCTTTCCCTCCCATCGTTTCCAAGTCACCTCTCCTGGGACGGACTGTGGCTATTTTCTTTTCTTCCAATGTTACTATTTTTTCCCCGAAAAATCTCGCGTTCCGTGGCACCAAAGCGTGCGGCAAGAGACTGGCAGGGCACCTAAGTGCCTCTGCGCGTCGTACCGATTTAAACCTTCAACATTCGATCCCCTCACTATCGGTGCCATAGTAAATCACTGGCACATGAGCGGTAGGTGCCGCCGTGCCCTTAAAGCTGCAATAACAGGAAATGCAGGAGGCTGTGGGACTGAAGGGCAACAGTATAAAACCAGTCTATTCGCCTAGGTGGTGTCATCGTCCTGATAGGGCGCCCACAATACGCAGCCATGTACAGCGACACCTTACGATAGGGGCCTGGTCCACCCTAACAGAACTTTTTATTACGGCGCACGCCGAGTGAGTTCAGTTTTCTCCTTCCTTGTGTAGACCGTGCAAACATAGCCTGCCTGTCATTCTATAGGAAGTGCGCGATCATGGGCAATATCCCAGCCCTGTTCATTTCGATGCTTATTTGCCCGACTCCTACCCCATGACTGTAGTCTCGAGTCTCGACCCTGGAGGAATATTCGGTCCTCGGACTCAATACCTATCCCATCTCGAACAACCTTTCGTGGGGACATTTCCCCCGGGCAACCCCGAAGTTGGACCCTCTTTTCCGATTCCCCAACAGGTCCTGGCACAGACGACCTCCCAGCCAATAGGCTCTGGTGCCCCCTGTGGCAATCCTACGCCTCCAGGGTCTTCCTCTGCTCGTCTCCTGCACCCAGCGTATTCTTCCGCGCCTCCCCCATTCCTGCCACACGATCCTCGGCTGGTAATGTTTTCCGTACTACCCGGGCGAGTTGACAATCAGGTGAGACGACATTTCCCATTTTCCTGCTGAGTGGGACGACTGACTGTGCCGCACGAACCAGCCGCAGCCGGTCTCTGTATCAGTCATTGGCCCTACGGGTCATGTCCAGTCGCCACGTACCACTCCGATGCGTCGCCGAAACAGACTCTCCGCCTCCCCGCCAAATGCGTATCCACGCCCATCGAAACCGAAACCCCCGGTACAATGGTACTGTCCTGTCCCAGGCTGCGGCATTCCGTCCGGCCGCCAGCAAGAAAGAGATAGGCACTTGAAATCGCACCTTCCATGTTCGATTGCTTGCTCGTTTGATCCTTGCCTTTGGAGGGGGGATCGTGTCGATACTTTTACAAAACATTTGTGCGACAAGCATCAGACCAACGAACCAGACGGACACGGGTATCAGCTATATGACCCACGTCCGCTTGTCGACGGGATCGTAAAGGGCCTCATTTCAATTGAGGACGCAACACAACGCGCGATTGAAAAGGTCGAAGAGACGGCCTTACGGATCGGGAAGCTGGAAATTTTGGACGACCCCTCGGGACCAAAAAGAAAGAGGGGCTTCCGGTGAGTTATGAGATTCCACGCTGAGGCTCACACAAAGTATAGATGGCGAAGTTAGTATACAGTATAAAAATGTCGGAAGAGTTTTTTCTTTATTTCTCCATATCCATTATGGTACAAAACCCAATGTATATATCTCATGAGGGAACATGCCGCTCTTCTTTCATAAGCCAGTCGGAGGCTCCGACTGGGGAGAATGGTTTTGGTGGTTAAGGAAAATGGTGTGCGGTGTGCACCAAGGCGTGGGAATCACTCGCCACGCAAAATGGAACACATCACCGTGGTGCTGCAGCCGTTGTACGTGTATTCCAGGTGCCTTCCCGTACCTTGTGGGGCTCCTGCTTGGCCCAACGAGTCACGGAGTTGGTGAGGTGATCCAGTGATGAGTCGAACTCACGGCGTGCTGCGTACGCGCGGCTCATACCGTAATATATGTTTCCATTGTAATCTACACACCTCGGTGGAACACTTGTCGTGATGGCGAGTCCAATTTATTCCCCTTGCGGCTGTGGAGTGTGGTATCATGATGCGATCGATTGTAGGCAATATTCTGGGGGAGAATTGCCAGGGTACCCAGACCACTAAATCTACCAAGAAAGGCATCTGAACCGAGAGTCATTAGCGTCATATTACAAGAACTATCCTCGAGGCCAACAGTTGTGCCTTTCTCAACTACAGGCTCAGGCGCCTGCCTGTTTAATGTCAGGCTTTCGTGGCCGCACTGTGGCTCTAAAAATATTTGTAGCTGGATTACATCTAGTCCGCCCCATCTTACAGCAGGTTTCATAACAGTCGTCATGTTACGACCACTTTAGGTGTATAGGCGGTGTTTGAATGGACACCTTGGTGACCATGCCGAATTTCTTTCCCACAAGATAACTATTCCACAACCTCATTTTTTCAAGATACCTATTCCATAACCCCAATTCTGTATGATAGCCCAATTTTTCGAGAATTTCCTCGTCCACTTAACTATGAACCCCGCTCTTGAGTTTTGGAAGTCCGTATGGTCGCTAAATTTTGGGCATGACAACTGTTATGAAACCTGCTGTATTTCCCAACCTTTTGTGACCAGACTTGGCCGCAGTGAATCACCGCTGCCACAACGCATGTTGACATCTCGCCCAGCTCCACTTACTGCAAATCGTCCTTTGCATGTGAAGACTCCGGGGAAAGCACTTCAGAAAGCTAGAAGCATACTTCAGGAGAACGCTCTTCAGGGTCTCCGCACCGTCAAAACTCACAAAGTACCGCTCCAGCTACAGTCACCAAGCGGTTCTCCGAGTACGGATTGTCATCTTCTTCTGAACTCTGACCTTATAGAGTGATGAAAGAAGCTAGGAAGCCGCCTAAGGATGTGCAATCGTCGAAAGGCACCGCCGTCAAGCTCATCGCTCGCCCGCTCGGCGACAAGACGCCTTTCACCAATCGTCAGCGTCGAGCAATATTTGATTCGACTCCGGGTCCCGCGAAAGGAAAGCCACCTGCGCAAGATGCATACCTCGAATCTATGGCCCCTGGACACGCCTTGCTTCCTAGTTCGGCGCGCAAGACCGTGCGCGGACGCTACAGTTCAGGCGCTGCGTTTGAGACCCCCGTCGCCAAAGGCAACCATTGGGACGTGATAGAAGGTGATATTGAAGTAGCAACACTGCCTGAGGTTCAAGATGAAGGGGCGCAGGCAGAAGATTATGACGAGATTGAGTACATGCCCCCCACAGCTATTGGTGAGTCCCTCGACTTTCTCCGTGTTGTGTTCTACCGCGCCGATATGCGATGCAGATCCACCATACACACCACATTTCGATGTGCCCGACTACGGACTCGTCGGCGCACAGCTTTTTAATATGATGCATTCATTTCCGAAGGACGATGCGACGGACCGATTCTACGCCGCAGAGAAGGAAGGTATAGATGACACGGGGTTACTCGAAGCCAGTGGCGTTGTTGATTCGCCGTCTCGGTGGAACTTCTTTGAGCTTCCCGAAGATGGCAAGTGAACGCGACTCACGAATCAAGTTAGCCCTCATATTAGCCTTTCATAGATGATCCTAGCCCTTTCAGTAAAGTTCGCGGGTTAAGCGCGGCTTCCAAACAGAGCGCCAACGTTCAAGCAGCACGACCTTCCTCAGTGCGTGTGAATACGGTCACGATTAGAACTGTGCCACCATCACGTCCACGCGCGGCAACTACTTCAGCTCCGCGTCAAGTGAAGCAACCAGCATCCTCCACTTCGAAGCATGTTCAAGCCGCTCAGGTGGCCCCTCTTCCCTCGGTGCGCCCGGAGAAAGCATCACGGGTTCTTCTCCCTGCACGCCCAGCAACCGCAGCGGGTCGCGTAATTTCGACATTGCGCACCGCACCTGCTCTGATGACATCACGCATACCCACGCGCCCTGCTACTTCTGCTTCATTGCGCCCGCCCATGGGGGTGAAGAGTGCCGCGAGGCAGACGACGTATACTCGAGCTGGCAAAACAGTGCCACCCGCGAAGTCGGAGTTCGCTCTCGAGTTCGATTGCGTAGATGATGTGATTGAGGATTTTATGTTCGATGTATGATCGGATCACGAATTCTCATTTGTTTTGTTTTATCTCCTCTTCTTGTCAATGCAGAGCAGTATAGTGCATGACTTAGCAGGTCATTGTGATCCCAGCGAGGGTTCCTCACCCATATTGTCTGTGCCCCACGTCCATCTCGTCGCGTGTACCCAAATGTCGATCTATCCCCGTGCAGTCTCCGCATATACTCGTGGCCTCAAGCTAACCCTGGGTTGCACGGACGCGGCGTGTCGTTGGACAATTCTCTGGCAAACGGCATAAAGCTCAGGAGGAGGGAACAAAAGAGGGAGATCAGGGGTCAAAACGAATACCCCATGCATGAATAAGAGACGCGTGTGACGATCAAAACTCGACTACAGCTCCGACGACGTGGTTGAAAAAGATGGGTGCGACGAGAGAAAAGAGTTGCACAATGTGCAAGAAGAATTCAACAGCTGGATCCTTGTGCGACCCGGAGATCGTGCAATCTATGAGCCATTTCGAACTCCAAGTGTTCTTTACCTAATTTTCCGCCCCAAATGTCCTGCCTCGACAGATCCATCACTCCATCGCCAAGTGCATCCTCACGTTCCCAAGTGGGCTCGCCTGCGCCCTTCATATTCTTCAGCACACCTTGAAGAAAATTATCACGGAAAAGGTCATCAAGGGGCCGCAAATTGTAGTCGGTGATGTGATCGAGTTTGAAGACCTTTCCGGCAATATCATCGTAGCCGGGAACGAACGGAATGACTACATGCCCGCGCTGTCGGGACGAATGGTGAGAACCGATACTGGGAAAAGATGAAAAGCGCAAACGTCAGGATTGACAGCAAACTTGTAGTTATCCCATGCATCACGCAAATCACTCCGAAGCAAAATTACATTTTGAATTGAATCGATTTTGGTAGGCCCGCCGAGTTTGAAAATAGGTGCAGGATCTGTGATACGACTTGGATAGCCTTTGTTGACCCACTGGATACTCGGCGTTAGCTTATTTGGAACGAAAGGGGCACGACGGACGTACGTCAACGTCATGCGTACGTGGGAAAATGTGCGCTGCTTTGAAACGACTAAAGTCACCTCTGACAACCGGGAGACTGGATATGAGGCAGCAAGGGTCGCGGGCGCGTATACGCTCTCGGTAGGCTGATGTCTGCAGAAAACCATTAGTTATATACGCTCTATGGAGGTGTGCGACATACCCTTAAAGGACTCGGAGTATTAGAGACAGTTGGATGGCGAAGACGAGACGAAACGGGCGAAAAGCCTACAGAGATCGGAGTACCATCTATAATGAATCATGTGGACAGACACGAATCTAAGTGGCAATCGTTAGATACCTGGTCGGAGAAGGACATATGTTCCAGGGCACGGGAGTTCGTAGTTTGGGGGACAAAGAGCCCCTCGTCCCCCAGGCACACTCTCGTCATATTCGAAAATCGCCCAATCACTCTCGGCAAATATAACTGTGCGCACACATCCGTAAAAGAGTTCCCAGTCAATAAGCCCATACTGCCAGAAGCCTAGATGAATCGAAGGTTAGAAGAACGTAGAAGCCCAATCCAATTCAACAGCTTACTTGACAAGGTATTGCCATCGAAATCGCGTAGGATAATATCCCCCATGATTTCGAGAGGAATGACCAAATTTATTTGTCTTTTGGGTTCGGTACTTGGTCCTATATCCTGTGGGTGCTACTGGACCCAGCGACTCTTCCGCTAAGTGAAGCTTCAAGTTACAGATTCAACGACAGCCTCGATGCATTTAGCCGGTCTGAGGCGGAGCGAAGAACGAACGGAGCCTTAGACTTGCCAGTGGTCTTCAAGTCTAAGCTCGAGGCGGCACGCGGCACGTGCCATGCATGCTGGGCCACCTCCTATCCGCCCACTTTTCCAACTGTCTACTGTAAAGATTATTTTCTTTTTCTCACCCGCTGCTCCCTTGTTATAAAGGATCGATGATGAGGTTCACCGAAGCTCATCCAGTCGCTCCCCGCCCCAGGAACGACCTCGCCTCGGCCACGAGGACTCTCATTTTCGATTGAGAGTAGCTTCGCGCTTTAATCTCTACGCAGCTCCTTTCTCATACCGCCTGGACCTTCAGACCGTCTAGTACCTACACCGCTTCATTTTCGCTATCAAGTAATCACATAAAATCGACCGCCCCTCGGCGTCGTCAAGCGCTGCGCGCCTCCTGCCTCCCACTCTCCGCAGCGTCGCATGAAACTTGTCATCGTAAGAGCGGAGCAGCGACTCGCAAAGACATGCGCGCTGTTATAGGGTGCTAATATATGGCGCTAAAGCCGACGCCCTGAACATTACACATAGCCAGAGCAAGACCTGGTCAACGGCGTCCAACGACACCCTAATCCCAGAAACTGCGTCCGGTGCACTAGGAAGACCTCCAATTGACCTGGAAATGCCCCCTGCATTCAAGTTACCCGTTTTGTTCACATTGCGTACCAGGATAGTACACCACTGGCACCTTGACTGGCACTCGGAATCACGGTACGGTCCCTTTGGTACTATCATGACTCTGGCGCAATAACTCCCTGAAGGTCATCCTTTACTTGACGCGGACGGTTTGGCCGGGGGGCGTGTGGCAGAAATGTTTATATGGGTACTGAGATAATCTGCGGGACCTTCGCGTGGATAGGTTGATAACCACTTTTTTGGTAAGCCCGTTCGAGCCCCCATCTTTGAAAGAGGCTGCTCGCCAGCGATCTTCGCTGAAAGTCAACGCCGCCGACACTCGCACAAGATACCCCGACCGCCAATGACTGCTTTGCTTTTCCCGACATCTAGACGCTCCAGCCTATCATCGGCGACTGAGAAGCTAAAGGTATGACCCATCAGGAGCAGAAGGTCATTATACGACTTCGAGTTGGCTATTGTATCTAGTACTTTCGGTGACCCACTTAAGTAGACAACCGACGGCGCTTCCAGCGTCTACAGCTAGACTCAGCACCATTCTATCATCCCGCCTTGAAATATTGTCGTCGAGTCTCGCCTTCTCTTTATTGTGCTCTGCGAGACTAAACAAACTTAGATTTAAAGAATACGTGCTGCCAGTGGTGCCAAGGAGGTTAGGGGAGAACCGAATATCGATTTCAGCTGCTTCGTTATCACGGTCACTGATGGTCCTGCAAACAATCCTACACCACGTCAGTAGGAAACACCTTAATAATGCTGCCACCGCAGGCACTACTAATGCGGCAACGGTGGAGGGAAGACATCATGATGTAGCGCGGGTGGCACCTCGGAGTCCCGCCACGTGAGCCCTCTCACTCCGGCCGTATCCAAGCTGGTTCTACACGGGCACTCTACTGTACCCTGAAACACCATGAGGCTGGCACGTTTAATCGCCTTGGCACTATGACGTTTACCTATTTCTCACCTCTGGCTCCCGATTGAGGCACTTCTGGCTGACCGGAACAGGCACAGTGGCGTCATTGGCTTCATGGCGTTGCCAGCAAGACTAGGATAAGAAATCAGTTTTGATTCTTTCGTGGAGATAGAGTACAAAACTAATTCTGGATGCAGCGTATACAGGCGGCGCTGATTGGTGGGTCAAATCGCGCGATCCCACGTACTACGACCGTGATACCTTCATTCAAAGCACTGCATGCAAACCAGAGTTTAAATGAGAAAAAAACTCAGAGGAAACCCTGTGGAGTGTTAAAAGATTTCCAAAGTTTACTTCCCATTAAACTTTGAATGGAGAGTTTAAATCTTCCTGAAATAAAATTTCATGGAAAAAATTGTTAAACTCTCCATTTGTGAGAAAGTCATGTGACATGTGACACATAACATGGGAGTTTGTGTGCCTGTTTTTGCTCAGCATATGTGTACATGTCACATGACTTTCTCACAAATGGAGAGTTTAACAATTTTTTCCATGAAATTTTATTTCAGGAAGATTTAAACTCTCCATTCAAAGTTTAATGGGAAGTAAACTTTAGAAATCTTTTAACACTCCACAGGGTTTCCTCTGAGTTTTTTTCTCATTTAAACTTTGGTTTGCATGTGGTGAAGTGGAAGCCTCGCTACCCCCTTCTGATCTTGTCGTACTGTCGGCTTCACACACATTGGTTTGTTCTCACAGGTGGATAGAAGCGCTCAACAAAATTGAACGTGCCCTTGAACCTTGGGCCAAGAACCGCGCCCAATTAACACTACGGGGTTCAAGAGCGCTTAACAAGTGCACATCATGGGTAGACACAATGTGACGCTTATCAAAACTTTTGCGATTCTTGCCCACCGCTCAGTGCCCAGAGGCACTTGGGCACTGGCACTCGCTGGTCAATCTGCTTGTTCAAAGATCAAGTTGATGCTGTATATAACCTGCCTGGATTGCTCTGAGCAACTGGCACAGTGCCGTTGACCGTCTTCTGGCTCGCGCTCTTTACCGTTCCCACCATGAACAGCCATTGTCCAGTGCATGTCGACTACTTCCTCCAACACCAACCTGGCGATTATCCTTTTGCAAAATACTTCTGCCCAAACGAGACGGGGTTCACATGTTCAATGAACGAGTCCGCCTCGTCATAACGGGAGACACCCCGACCATCATCATCTGCGGACGGTGCCACCGTATAGGTCACGCTACCGACTCCACTGCATGCCCCCTTCCCCCCAATGCCTTCCGATGCTTCATTTGTGGAGGCGCACACCACTTGGACGATCACGCCATGCTCTGGCCCAACACGCACCAAGTTGCGGGCACGTGCCGCTGCCTCTTCCGCTGCCTCAACTGCGGCGGTGGACATAACGTTCGCTCCGCCGACTGTAAGCTCCGGATGGGCTTTGCGCCCTCCACACTTGCTCCTAAGCCGACCCCCTCTGCCAAGGGCAAGGCTCCTGCACCCGCGCACCCTGTCGAGGACCTCGTACCCACTCAACGGGACGACCCTACGACGACAGCTGGCAAAGATGCAGAAGGAACCTTTACCACGGTCTCCCACAAGAGACCAAATCGCAAATCGGCAGCCAAGAAGAGGGCGCAAGCCAGTAACAGCAGAGTCCCCGGCGCGGGCCCCCCCTCCTCCCTCCCCTCCAACCCCGTCTAGCTCCCCGCCCCGAACACCACCGCCCCTGCGCAACTCAATGTGAAGCTAATGTCCTCGGTCCCCGCACGACCCGCGTATAAGGGCAAGCGCTTCCCGGAACCCCCTACATGGAAGGAGGTGCCCATCATCGGATGGAGCCACGTTGCGACACCAACGGAGACTGCTGATGCAACCCGGGCACTGTGCGGACATGAGCCCACGGCAGAAGACCTCAAACTCCTCCACATAGAATGGGACGGTCACCCCAGCGATGAGGAAGCCACAGCCATCCAAACCATCTACTTCCGATACGTGGTCCAATACGGCTTCCCACTCATGACTGATGCCACCAAATTTCGCCTCACCAAAGGCTTAGGCCCCGCTGAAGCTCAAGCCACACTCAAATGCTTTGAGGAAGACTGGGGTGTGGCATCCCTTCTTTCCCTTGTACCACCACCATCTCTTCTGACTAGTGCTGGTTCTAGCGTAGTTTTTGAGTACACCACCTCCTCTTACATTGTTGGGAATAATGCCTGGTATCCTCGTGACTCCCTGATGCTTTCATCAGGAAAACCATGTATTTACTTATTCATACTTTTCCATACTTTTTCATTCTTTTCAGAAAACAAGTAGAAAAAGTAAGAAAAAGACATCCCTCTTTCTTTTTTTTTTACTTGCTGAGCTGCCAAAAAAATTACAGGATAAGTAGAGTACCAAATGACCAAAAATTGACAAAATAAAATGACCAAAAATGGAGATATTGGACCAAACTTTATTTTTTGGTCCGAAAAATTCCATATATGGTAATAAATTGGACCAAAATCAGACCAAAATCCAAAATTTCCCCAGAAATATGCCTAAAAAGTGGGAAAAGTAAAGAAAAAGAAGAGGGGATTTCTTTTTTTAAGTAGTTGGTACTTTTCTGAAAGGGTCCTTTTTTCCCTTGCTAAAAGAGCAATAAGAACAGAAAGTACAAATAAGTAAAACATGGGTTTTCCTGATGTTTGCCATTATGGCACAACCTCCTGGGAATGAAACACGTTCCTACTCACATCTGTAAAAGTGGGACCTGTCAAAAGCTGTCAGCGACTGGTCCCGACTGGTCTCTGACAGCTTTTGACAGGTCCCACTTTTACAGATGCACCATTGAAACTCACTGATTTACCCACCGAATACTGATGAACAATGCACATGAAGGGATGATACTCACAGTGGACTGAAGACTGTGGTTGTTGAGCCGTAATACTTACTATAAGGCTCATTACGTAGGAATGACAGTACGATTAGTTATGCTATACACGTAATTCGGAGTATTTAGTCATACGGTATACGTACAGAATCCCCTTAAGGGATTATTCTGAGTCCACCGGTGATTAGACATTAGGTGACACTGAAAATGCGATATTGTGGATGCCTCTACTCATCACTTTTCCCCAAACGGACATGGGTGGACCATAGAGTATATAAATCCTACTGCATCTGTAAAAGTGGGACCTGTCAAAAGCTGTTGGCGACTGGTCCTGACTGGTCTCTGACAGCTTTTGACAGGTCCCACTTATACAGATGTGTAGGAGCGAGTACATATACCTATCTCTCTCCACCCCACTCTGAGCTTCCTCTGCTTCACTCTAAGCCTCGTCTAAGCTCTCTATTCAGGTAAGGGTCTACCTGTACACTGCGTGCATTGCTGCACAACAGTGGTGAGATATCAAGGGTGGCTGGAAGCAGCAACAGAGTGTTATCAAGCAAGTGAAGCAGATGGAAGTCTGGCACACAACAGATGAGAACTGATGTTATACATGAGAGAAGACATACCTGGCACACAACAGATGAGAACTGATGTGGACCAGGAGCGTACAAGCTACACTACTTATACAAAACTACAGGGTGATGCAAGTAACACCAGGTCACAGTAAATACAAGGGACATTGTTCTACAGATGGACAAAGGAGTGGATGTTCTGAGGACAAGGAACAAAAGAACAAGGAGAATCCAGACTAATGATATCATACTGACATCATAATAAGGATAGAACAAAGGGAAACTACAAGAGCGTTGAGTATAATGCAAAGTCCAGATTCTGTGATGTCATAGTGTACAGTGATGTCATAGATAAGTAAGTATAACAAGTCCGAGATTGTGTGATCATAATAATCTAATCTACATAAGTCCTGTATATCTTATCTACAGCAGTCCATATCTGATTGTCCTTTGAGCCGCTAAGTGTGCAAGGGTCACTTATCAACATCTCCCCGTGATGAGCAATCTAGGACTAGCACAAGCCCATGTCTATATTGTGTTTGTAACGCCACCACAGGGGCATTAAGTATGACATGTACTTCAGCAAGTCAATGGGATTGGAAGGGCGTGAGTTGGCTAAGACTCAGTTTGGTGGTGAACAAGTATCACTTGGTCTCCCAGGGACACAAGGATAATAGCGGAAGGTCAGAGCTCAAGCAAAGGGTGCGAGTGAAAACAGGGACTCAAGCACAATGGTGAGTCAAGGCTAGTTCATGAGGCAAAGATGATGTGGTATTACACAAGAAGTCAAGTCTACCGTACAAGCTAGGTAGGGCGTGACTTATATACTAATACAGGGTGTTTGTAAAGTACAAACACATGGCACGATCCTAGGGTACTGGCCCTAGTGAGCTAACTAGGAAGTATGAACGGGAAGTCCATAAGGGGTACAAGGGAGTTCCGCAGAGGCACACGGAATTCAAATGATGTCAGCGGGTTCTAAAAGTCATAAAACCAGCCTTCCTAATGGTCATGCGGTAGGTGCAAGATAGAAGCCGAGAAGCAAATCAAGACGGGTCATGGGTGAAAACATGGCTGAACACAAGGTGAGGTAAGAAAGAAGACAAGACCTATCATACAGAGAACACGAATTGTAACATTACCCCCCCATCAGACTCAAAGTTGCCACAACTTCGACTAGTCACTGGTGTAGTACCAGTCATCCTCAACTGGTACAGTGTCAGGGATTGGTGAGGGGGGACGTGGACAGGTATGACAACGCAAAAAGAGATGTCGGCCCTGCTCACCGCACTCTCGACACTGCTCATATTGAGGGCAGTGAATCTCCTCATGCTTCGCATTGTACTGCAGACACTTACCGCACCACTGAGGGTGGTCATCCGGGTCAATATAGGCAGGTGACATAGGGGAAATTCGACGGATAAGACACATGTCATACTGATGGGTATGACTCCCACACCACTGACATGGCTGCTTAGCCCTCTGCTGAGGGCACTGAGTGATCAAGTGGTCTGTTGATTTGCACTGGAAACACTTGCGAGTGTGCCTACTGCCCTCACCCTAAAGGTGCGGCATCTCACAAGGCCCTCCCGCGTGTGGGGGGATGGGGATGGGTTCAGGAGTAGGTTGAGGGCGTACGAACTTAGCTTGTAGCTTGTCGTACTTTTCAGATATGAGTGGTATCACGTGTGTGTATTGCAACTGCTTCCACATGCTCACAAGGTCCATATCCATGTGAAAGCGGTTGCACATGAGATCCATCTCCATCCGTCAGAGTTTGGACTTGCATGCGGTGATCACATCCTTCCACAACAGGCAGTCCCAGAGGTGTGCTACATCTGCGTGGAGATGAACGTTGCACAACTCTGTCAGAACCCTGTTGATGCATATAGCACAAGGGTCGTGAGGGTGGAACATCGCAAGCTGCTGGTCCATGATATGCCAGGGCAGCTGCCCCTCATACACCCCTCGCAAGTAGACTGATTGTACGTAACAGGGATGCCCCCTTCCCATAGTCCCGACGACCTCTTGGTAATTTTTATGGTAGTAGATGAATCACGCAATCTGCTTTGGGTACCCGGTGATGAACAGTGCACATGAAGGGACTATACTCACAGTGACAAAGTAGACTGTGGTGAGATACAGAGGGTGGCTGGAAGCAGCAACAGAGTAATCTTGTAAGTGAAGCAGAGGTAGTGTCTGGCACACAACAGATGAGAACTGATAATACATTGGAGAGGTGGAGACATACCTGGCACACAACAGATGAGAACTGATGTGGACCAGGAGCGTACAAAGTACTCTACTTATACTGCTACAGGGGGTGACGCTGGTAACAGCAGGTCACAGTAAATACAAAGCACATTGTTCTGTACACGGACAAAGGAGTGGACTAGAAAGAGAACAAGGCGTAGAGAACAAGAAGAGTTCAGACTATGATATCATAGTGACATCACAATAGAGATAAGAACAAAGGAAAGTACATAGACGTAGTACAAGGGTAATCCAGAGTGGTCCATGATGTCATGTACATATGTGATGTCATAGATAAGAGAATACAAGAAGTCCGAGATTGTAAAGATCAAAAATAATCTAATCTACAAGTCCTGTATATCTAATCTAAAGCAGTCCGTTATCTGCGTGTCCATTTGAGCCGCTAAGTGCGCACAGGTCACTTATCAACATCTCCCCGTGATCAGCAATCTAGGACTAGCACAAGCCCATGTCTATGTTGTGTTGCTGCAGCAGGACTCGCGCAAGTGACTTGGTGAAGCCGTCCGCAACCATTTCCGCAGTAGGGGTTCTAATGAGGGTGATGGTCCCCCTTTCGATGTACTCCCTGATGACATGATGCCTAATGGCAATGTGCTTTGATCGCCTCCCAGTGACAGGGTTTAAGGCCAAGTCAATGGCACCCTTATTGTCACCATGCAGTGGGATGGGGTCGTCGACCTCGTACCCGAGTTCCTCAAGGAAGCTCTGATACCATGCGGCTTGGTTGGCCGCGTCGGTCATGGCCATGTATTCTGCCTCTGTAGTGTTTTGGGCTACAGTCTTTTGCTTTCGCGAAGACCAGCTTATTGCACCATTGGCTAATAAGAACACATAACCGGAAGTGGAGTGTCTATCATCTACCTGGTCACCCAGGGAAGAATCAGAGTAGCCATGAAGGCCATCTCCACTGGCGCCATCATAAACTATACGCATGTCCACAGTTCCCACTAGGTAGGACAGAACGTATTGCGCAAGCCGTAGATGTTGTGGTGAAGGATTTGCTGCATACTGCGCCAAATGTGATACAGCAAAGGAAATGTCTGGCCTAGTGCCAATCTGAACGTACAGCAGACTACCAATGAGTGACTGATAGTGCGTAATGTCAGAGGCAGTAGCCTGACCCGTATATTTATGAAGGTGCTCGTCAGCACCAGCGGGTAAGGGTGTGGAGTGTGGAGTGGCATTAGACATGCCAAAGCATTCAAGGACATCCTTGACATAGCCAGACTGATCTATTTCGATGCGTTTGAGGGAGCGATCGCGCAAAATGCGCATACCAAGATATGATTGTATCTCCCCAAGGTCTGTCATCTCATAGCGTTCAGAGAGATCTGACTTTAAACGCTTAATCCTCTCCAAAGAGGCACCCAAAATTGTGATGTCGTCAATGTAAACGATAACAAAGAGTGGTCCATCCCCCTCTCGTTGAGGCAACACATATACGCCTGCATCGGCGAACGTCCGCTTGAAGCCGAGTGCTAGGAGCACTCCATGGAATTGTAAGTTCCATGCACGGGAGGCTTGTTTGAGACCATATATCGCCTTGACAAGGCGACACACCTTCGTCTCTGCACCAGCAATGGTGAAACCTTGTGGCTGCTCCATGTATATCTCCTCGTCAAGCATGCCATTGAGAAATGCGGACTTAACATCCATCTGATGGATGTGCCAGTCCTCCAGCGCGGCCAACGCCAGAAGCAATCTCAGCGACTCAAATCGTGCGACAGGAGAGAAGGTTTCATCGAAATCTATGCCAGGGATCTGCATAAATCCCTTAGCCACCAAGCGAGCTCTGTAGCGTCCATCCGCTTTGAGCTTGAAGACCCATTTGGATTTTACTGCCTTTCGATTGGGCGGGAGATCCACTAACTCCCATGTGCCATTGTGGGCGAGTGCGTCCATTTCATACTGGCACGCCTTAGTCCACTCATCTGCGTCTGCAGACCGCATGGCCTCTGCATAGGATGCAGGGTCTCTGCCGACATATGCTGCAGCTAGCAGCTCCGCATACCCCAGTCGCCTGCCGCGCAGTGCCACATTGTCCCCACTGTAATAGCGAGGGTTGGGCACAGGTACACGGCTAGAGCGCCTTGGTGCATTGTCCATCTCACGCAACAGCTGACTACGCTGTGCACGAGCCTCAAAACCTCCCGGCATGTCTGGTGAGGGAGGTGGGACATGGCGCATAATGTGTGTTGCACTTTGACGCGGCGGTGGTGAGGTGGGAGTGGCTTGCTCACGCTTTGGAGTGGTGGGCAGAGTGGGCAGTGCAGGTGGTGGTGGTGGCGTGTGTGGACGCTCTTGTTTTGGGTCTAGGAGTTCTTCAACATCCTCCTCCTCACTACTGCTGGAGTGTGCAGGGGAGGGAACTTGCTGTGGTGGTAACGCCGACGTGCTAGGTACGGCAATTACTGGTGGAGGTAGTGGTTGTGACACCACTTGAGAAGGTTGTGGGTGTGGCTCAGCACCCTGGAGGGACGGGAAGCTGCTCTCATCGAATGTCACATCCCTGGACAATCTGACAGAGCGGGTTTGGCGGTCCCAGAGCTTATAGCCCTTAGATTCAGGCTCAAACCCAATAAGCGTGACCTCAATGGCCTTCGCATCCAATTTGCGACGCTTATCAGCGGGTACGTGCATGTACCCCTTGCATCCAAAGACACGTAAATGTGAGACATCTGGTACTTTGCCAGAATACCAGAGCTCAAAAGGTGTGCGCCACTTAAGCGTACGGGTGGGAGAGCGGTTGTAGATGTGTACCGCTGTGCTCATAGCATGCTCCCAGAAGCCTTTAGACATGCCAGCTGTGTGTAGCATGGCCATCGCCTTGTCCGTAATGGTGCGGTTAAACCGCTCAGCTTTCCCGTTCGACTGTGGTGAACCTGGCATCGTAAGGTGATGCTCTATCCCCCTCTGTTTCAGAATGTCCTGCACTTGGCTAGCCATGTACTCGCCGCCGTGGTCAGAGTGGAGTGCGCACAGTTTATGGGACGTCTGGGTTTCACCCCAGGCCAAATACATCTGCAGCGCTTTCACAAACTGATCCTTCGACTTAATGAAGTATACCACTGCGAACTTAGAGTGGTCGTCTATGAAGGTGGTGGTGTAGGCGGAGCCTTGTAGGGACTGAGTTTGCATAGGACCGGCTAGGTCACTGTGCACAATCTCAAATATACGAGTTGTCCTTTTGGTGGAGGACGCAGAGAAGGGTTGGCGAGTGGATTTGCCTAACTCGCACCCACGACACACACCGGTGTGCGTGGTAGAGCTGTCAATGTCCATGCCAGTAGTGGCAGAGGGACCATACGACTTAAGAGCAGCAGAGGAGATGTGTCCCATGCGCTGATGCCAGATGTCTAGAGTGGTGGCAGCACTTTTGACGTGAGCATTTAGGCCAATTTTTGAAGCGTCCAACCAGTAGAGGTTGTCCTCCAAGTAGCCAACAGCTACACAACTTTTGTTGACAGATATTTTAAAAGAGCCACTGTCGAAGGCCACTTCCGCACCCTTTTGTGCTAGTGCACGTGTTGACAAGAAGCGTGTTTTCACCTGTGGTAGGTGCAGCACATTGCTTAGGGTGATAGGAATGCCCTGGCTCGTAGTGAAGACGACGGAGCCTACACCAACTTGGTCGATTGTGGACTTATCCCCTAGGCGCACACTGCCTTGACATGGGGTATAGTCCTTGAAGTCAGACCGATGTGGTGTGATGTGGTGTGTTGCACCACTGTCCATCATCCAACGCACACGTGAGACAGCATACAAGGCAACTCCGACTGTATTTGCGGCCCAATCAATGGCCGGTTCATCACTGACCTCCTTAATGGAGGCGGTGGTAGGTACGAGTACATGAGAGTTGGCAGCCTTGTTGCCAGTGTCCTTCAACTTCCCTGCAGCTTCATCCTTCTTCCTCTGCCTGCAGTCAGGCTTGATATGCCCCTTCTTGTTACAGTAGTGGCACGTAAGCTGAGAGTGATCCTTCTTCTTACGGGCACCACCACTAGGCTTGATAGGAGCAGCCTTATTGAGCGAGGAACCAGAGGGGCCAGAGCGGCACGCCTCCTCCGAAACAATGCGCGCAATTATTTCAGCGTGCTTGAGCTTGGAGGGTGCGCCACTGGCAAGGATGGTGGACGCCAGAACCTCATAGGAGGCTGGCAGGGCGTGGAGTATGAGACAGAATTGGGTGTCAGTGACACCCATCTGTGCGTTGGTGAGGCTGACCCGCAGCTCATTGAGTTTGGCCAATTGTGAGGCCATGGGCGTGGAGTCGTCAAGGTGGGCTTGAGTTAACTGGATCCACAAGTTAAAAATGGTGGTGCTGCCCGAAGCACCAGCATACACATCCTTCAGCTTGTCCCACTTCGCAGCGAAGGTGGGATAGGCATATGGGTCGGCAATGAGGGAGTATACGTCTGGTTTAAGATATAGGCGCAGGTACGCCTTAGACCGACGCTGGATGGATTCCCACTCTTCAGGGGAGACTCCAGTGGGTGGGGCATGACAGGTGAACACATCCTCAGCCTCGTGTAGAGTGAGGATGGCCTCAAGTGTCCCAGACCATTCGTTCCAGTGTGTCCCATTGAATTGCTCAAGGCGAATGCCAGAAGGCATGCCGAAGGTTGTGGAATATGCATTGGCGATGCGCGTGGAGGGTGTGGACCCAGAAGTGATTGGGGGCAGGCCGGTTGAGGCACCTGCCGTGGCTCCTGCAGCCGCACTAGTGGTGGCAACACCAGTGGGCGAGGCAGCGCGAGAGGAGTGTGCAGAAGACATTGGGATGATTTATCTATCGCCGAGGAGCAGTCAGCGATAGTGCTTCTAACAGTTTGCAAGATATAATGGGGGGTACCACTCCTGTCTGTGAATCTGTAAGGCCAGAACGCTAACGCGTCCTGCCTCCTGTGATATGCCAGTGATACAAGGGCTAGGCCCAGGATGGAAGATCCCTTTTGCCATACTAGGAGCCAGCTGCCAGCCAGGATGTGTCTAGGACACGGCTCACTAGTTTGCGTCAGGGGGATATGGAATGGATGCTTTCAGAGCCCAAGGCTGTCTACCTCAGCCTCCTCGGCCTGTTGGTTGCCTCATCGCCATAAGTGGCTTTACTGAATCCTTTCCCATTGCCGCTACAAGGCAGGTATCTGGTTGCAGAACACCATAGTGGTGAACACCCCCCAGAGTCTGAACCAGGTTTTACACTCCCATGGTGAGGAGATCCTGCGCCCAGTGTGGAGCACCAGAGACAGCTGGCACTAAGCTCCACAATACACAGCCCAGTGGGCCATGCACACCTGGATATGTATTAAGGGGCTACCAGACCCAATCTCCTTGCGCATAGCGCAGGGGCTAGGAAAACAGTAGGGGTGAAAGTAGGACTACTGGGCAGTACATGAACAGGAGGTTCCTCAGCAGAGACCACTGGCGCCCCAGTGTCTACTGCCTTGGGCAAGGCTGGTGAGGCCCCAGACAGACCTTAGCCTGGTGTGTGATCCTAAGAACACAGTGACCAGCCAAGTGGAGTGGCTAGGGCACCAGGGCCCATAACCTGATGAACAGCGCACATGAAGGGACTATACTCACAGTGACAAAGTAGACTGTGGTGAGATACAGAGGGTGGCTGGAAGCAGCAACAGAGTAATCTTGTAAGTGAAGCAGAGGTAGTGTCTGGCACACAACAGATGAGAACTGATAATACATTGGAGAGGTGGAGACATACCTGGCACACAACAGATGAGAACTGATGTGGACCAGGAGCGTACAAAGTACTCTACTTATACTGCTACAGGGGGTGACGCTGGTAACAGCAGGTCACAGTAAATACAAAGCACATTGTTCTGTACACGGACAAAGGAGTGGACTAGAAAGAGAACAAGGCGTAGAGAACAAGAAGAGTTCAGACTATGATATCATAGTGACATCACAATAGAGATAAGAACAAAGGAAAGTACATAGACGTAGTACAAGGGTAATCCAGAGTGGTCCATGATGTCATGTACATATGTGATGTCATAGATAAGAGAATACAAGAAGTCCGAGATTGTAAAGATCAAAAATAATCTAATCTACAAGTCCTGTATATCTAATCTAAAGCAGTCCGTTATCTGCGTGTCCATTTGAGCCGCTAAGTGCGCACAGGTCACTTATCAACACCCGGCCTCTCTGATCTTCAGGGGGAAGTACAGATAAGAGAGGTCAGGTCATTGCGAAGGAAGGGAAGTCCCGGATCGGTGTCATCCTCCCCCGTTTTCTTGTCATCAAAACAGGCGAATGTGTTGATAAGTGGCCTGAGCGCATCTAGTGGCTCAATGGACATGCAGATAACGGACTGCTTTAGATAAGATATATTGGACTTATGTAGATTAGATTATACTGTATATGATCTTTACAATCTCGGACTTTTCTTATCTATGACATCACTGTACAATGACATCATGGACTCCTCTGGACTCCCCTTGTATTTCGTCCTTGTACTCTGACCTTTGTTCCTATCTTTATTATGATGTCACTATGATATCATATTCCAGACCTTCCTTGTTCTATACGCCTTGTTCTCCAGAACAGTCCACTCCTTTGTCCACTTGTAGAACAATGCGTCTTGTATTTACTGTGACCAGCTGTTACCTGCATCACCCTGTATTTTGTATAAGTAGTGCAGCTTGTACGCTCCTGGTCCACATCAGTTCTCATCTGTTGTGTGCCAGGTATGTCTCCTCTCCTGTAATAACATCAGTTCTCATCTGTTGTGTGCCAGACCCCACATCTGCTTCACTTGCTTGATTCACTCTGTTGCTGCTTCCAGCCACCTTTGATATCTCACCACAGTCCTCTTGTCACTGTGAGTATCATCCCTTCATGTGCGCTGTTCATCAGAATGTGGGGTCAGGTTCGACACAGCGTGGTTGTGCAGGGGGTGTGGTTACATGGTTGATTCCAGGAAGGAACGGTGTGTCTTCAAGGGGTGGCGGTGGTGTGTGTGTTTGTGGTTGTGGGGGAGTAGGGATGGCGGGGATGTGTATAGTGATAGGAGTGTCGATGGGTGGGGCAGTGAGGGTGAGTAGTGAAGTGGTCATCGCTTCTCCTTCTGCGAGGCGACTAAGGACAGGAGCAATCAAGGACAAGATGGGAGGGCCTGGACTAGGGTTCACAAAATATGGCACACAACCCTCTGGCTGCGAGGGGACACCCTGGTCCTGTGAAGGTATGGTCAGTTGTTCTAGTATGTGTTGCACTGGGGGGTGCGAGGGGACTGTGGATATGATGGGAGTAGATGTCATGGCAGTAGAGGTGGGAGAAGGGGGGTACATTGTTTGGGTTCGTGGGGTGTCCTTTTTATATCTTTCGTCCAGCCCCTTTGGTGGTAGGATTGTGCCGATAGAAGTCAGTGACAAGATCAGGTGCGTGTTGAACATTCTCGAGTGGCCCCCACAAACTATCACTCATGGGGAATCCCTTCCACTGGACTAGGAATTGAAGTTTGTGCCCTCAGCCATGAAGTCTGGACCCAAGGATTTGCTCCACTTTGAATTCTTCTTCTCCGTCCACAAGGTCAGGGGGAGGTCACGTGAAGTTTTCCCCATGTAGTTCCATCTCCTTATATGGGGTGAGGAGGTTGGCATGGAATACTGGGTGGATCTTCCATGACTTTGGGAGTTCCAATTCGTAAGACACCACTGACAATGCCTTCTTAACTTGGAACGGTCCGTGGCACTTGGGCACTAGTTTGGCCATGGGGTAGAACATTTTAAGGTTCGTCCCTTCTAGCCACACTTGCGCCCCTTCTTGGTAGGGAATAAAGCGGGTGTGCCCTCGCTTCATCATGAGTTCTTGGGTGTGTTTGATGCAATTCTGTGCATGTTGTTGGAAGTTGCCCATGTCTTCTAGTCATTGGTCAACTGACGGGGAGGTTGTGGGTTTCAGGGTCCAGGTCATGCGTGGTTCCCAACCCATGATCAGCAAGAAAGGGGAGTGTTTTGTGGTTGCGTTTGGCCACATGTTGTGCGCAAATTGTGCTATGGGAAGGGCCTCTGCCTAGTTGTCTTGTTGCACGTTACTCCAGTGGCATAGGTAATGTTCCAGCCATTGGTTGGTTCACTCAGACTGTCCATCTGTTTGAGGGTGATACGCCAATGAGATGTTCTGCCTGATGCCGAGAACTTGGCAGAGTTGTGTCATGAATGCTGATGTGAATTGGGGGTCTTGGTCGGTGATCAGTTTGTGGGGTATGCCATAATGGGGGTAGACATGACAAAGGTATAGCCGAGCTACCCCTTCTGCGGTGATCATTTCGTTACAGGGGATGAAGATGGCTGCTTTGGAGCAGTTGTGGTTGGTGATGGTGAGGATTGAGTCATATCCCTGCGACGGTGGTAGTTTCGTGATGAAGTCCATTGCTACGACTTCAAATGGTTCTGCTTCTGGGTTGGTTGTGATGGGGAAAAGGTGTGGTTGTTGTTGGTAGGGATTGATTTTGTTGGCTTGGCATGTGGCGCAACCTTTGATGTATTCTTCTACATCTATATGCATGTTAGGCCACCAGTAGTCTCATCGTAAAAGTTCGTAGGTGTTTGTAATTCCAGGGTGTCCCATGGCGGGTGTGTTGTGGAAAAAGGTGATTACCCCCCGTTTAAGATTGTTGTCCCTGACAACAACAAGGGCCTTGCCCTTCCACCATAACCCTCCATGCTTTTTCAGGTTATGCAGCTCAATCCATCGCAACACTTGTGACTTGTTGAGGTTCTGCATGATTTGCGTCCAAATGTCCATGTCGTGCATTGACATTTCTGTGGCTTGAATGAAGCGTTCAGTGGGGAGGACTATGACATTGTTGTTGTCCTCATCTCCTGGCACGTAATCCGCTCTACGTGATAGGGCATCCGCATGACTGTTCTTGATACCGGAGACATGTTTCAGCATGAAGTCATACTCTGATAACTCTAGGAACTCGTGTGCCACTCAGTGGCTGATCTTTCATGGTTCCTTCCAATATTGAAGGTTGGCATGGTCAGTGTGTATGATGATTTTATGGGGGGATCCCACAAGGTACATTCGCCAGACACAAAGAGCTTTGACTACTGCTAGCAATTCTCGGTCGTAGATGTCGTAGTTCCGCTCGGCTTGTGATAATGATTCCGAGTGGAACACAACTGGGTGGAGTTTCTGATTGTCCCCTAGTTGATTGAGTACTGCCCCAATTGCGACATTAGATGCATCTACCTCCAATTCGAATGGTTTTGCCAGATCAGGGAATAGGAGGACTGGCTCTTGGCATATTTGGTCCTTGATGCCCTTGAAGGCTCGTTGTTGGTCTGCCCCCCAGCACCACAGGGCATCCTTTTTTGTAAGGTCATGAAGGGGGCGTGTGAGTGTCGAGAATCCCTTAATGAATTGGCAGTAGAAGTTGCAGAAGCCAATAAAGGTGTGTACTTCTTTAAGGTTCTTTGGGGGTTGCCAGTCACAGATACCTCGCACTTTTACAGGGTCCATCTGCAGCTTCCCGTGTCCAATGATAAGTCTAAGATACTCCATTTCATGTACTTTGAACTTGCACTTCTTGGGTTTGATGTAGAGGTCATTTTCTTCACAAATTGTCAAGACTTGATGAACCCTCTCACGATGGCATTCAAGATTATCGATGGTTGTGATAAGGATATCATCCATGTACACGATTACTTCTCCTGTTAGGACCAGGTCTCTGTCCATCATTGCTTGGAACGTGGCTGGGGAGTTCGTGAGTCTGAAGTACATTATGAGTGGTTTGAAGGTGCCTTTGTTTGTTTTGAAGGCAGCCTTCCACTCGTCCCCTTCATCTATGCGGATGTTATTGTACCCCCAGCGAATATCCAGCTTAGTGAAGAGTCGTGTGTCACGGATTTTGTCGATGAATTCGGGAATGAGGGGCAGTGGATAGTGATTGCAAATGGTGACTTCGTTGAGGCATTGGTAGTCTTGCACGGGTCTAAGTTTTCCGTCTTTCTTCTTTATGAAGAAGAATGGCAAGATGTATGGGGACTGTTGCGCAGCAATGTACGCAGTGTACAGGTAGACCCTTACCTGAATAGAGAGCTTAGACGAGGCTTAGAGTGAAGCAGAGGAAGCTCAAGGTGGGGTGGAGAGAGATGTGTATAGGTACTCGCTCCTATAGTAGGATTTATATACTCTATGGTCCACCCATGTCCGTTTGGGGAAAAGTGATGAGTAGAGGTGTCCACAATATCGCATTTTCAGTGTCGCCTAATGTCTAATCACTGGTGGACTCGGAATAATCCCTTAAGGGGATTCTGTACGTATACCGTATGACTAAATACTCCGAATTACGTGTATAGCATAACTAATCGTACTGTCATTCCTTCGTAATGAGCCTTATAGTAGGTATTACGGCTCAACACTCCCCCTTGCTAAGTGCAGCTACTAAGCGCTCTGAGCAAGTGTGTAAGGCGAATTAATATTCTAGCCATGATTAGAAGGGAGTCTAGGAACCATGAGAGTGGTTTCGAGACCAAGTTCTCTTCACCATCCCATTTCAGCTTTTGAACTATTACAGTTCATTGGGCTGATTTTTTGGTATAATGAGTGGAAATGTTGTGATTCTCTGGTTGAGAAGAATCTATGTATCCGGAAGACAATGTCTTCAAGCGTCGCTCGATATACCTTCCATAGTATTAATGGAATTTTCAGGCTTGTCTCAAGGCCAAGTTTGTTGCCTTGTGACTTAGTTGGACGAGTAAAACTCAAGTCCTAACTGACTTCTGAATTTTTCGAACTTAATACGCCCTAGGTTCTTGGTAAAGATATCTGCGGGATTTTCTGAACCATCTATAAAGAATAGTTCCATTTTCTTGTCCTTTACTACTTCTCTTATGTAGTGATAGCATATATCAATATGTTTAATGTGCTTCTCTTGGACAGGGTTTGAGGCCATAAAGATGGACCCCTGATTATCACCGCAGAGTGGTATTGGGCTTAGTTTGATGCCAAGCTCAGTAAAGAGTGACTTTATCCAAACTAATTGTCTGCTAGTATCCGACAGCGACATATATTCAGCTTCAGTGGAAGATAATGCGACTGTCTTTTGCACTCTAGAGTTCCAACTGAATATCCCATTAGCCAGTTTAACCATGTAACCTGTGGTAGATCGCCTATTATCTGGGTTTGAAGCCTAGTTAGAGTCTGCATAGGCAATTAAGCCTCCATTTGATCTTCCATCATACACCAAAGAGTATGAAGAAGTCCCGAGCAAATAGCGACAGATATAGAGTGCTCTGTTTAAATGGTCCTCTGAGGGGTTTGCAGCGAATTGTGATAGTTTAACGACTGCATAGGCGATGTCAGGGCAAGTCCCAAGCATTATGTATAGGAGTGAACCTATAACTTGCTGGTATTTGCTCCTGACGCTTGGGTTGACTGGTGAATTATTAGGTACAGGTTGGTACCCTTCAGGAAGTGGAGTTGCAGTTGCTTTCGCATCTATGAGTCCAAAGCATTGCAGCACCTTTCTAAGTAAGCGGTTTGATCTAAAAAGATCTTTCCATGTTTCCGCTGAATGCGCATACACAAGAATTCCTTTGCATCACCTAAGTCACGACATTCCCAAGCCTTCATGAACCTATTCTTAAGTTCATTTAAAAGGGCTTTGTCTGATCCCATAAAGATCACATCATCAACATAGACAATGATCACTACAAGGGCGCCACTCTTACCTTTATGGGTAAAGAGTCCTGAGTCAGATAGTAGCCTTTTACAGCCCATCGCAGCCATGGACTTATCCAGCGCTTTCCACCATGCTAGAGCAGCTTGTTTAAGTCCATAAATGGCGCGTTTTAGTCACAGTACTTTATTTTCATGCCCTTTAGCTTTGAAGCCCTCAAGTTGTTCCATGTATAGCTCTTCATTGAGCTCTCCATATAGGAAGGCAGTTTTAACATCTAGTCCAGTGATGTGCCAATCCTCTAGCGCTGCAAGCGCGAGCATCATCCGGACAGTCTCAAAGCGCACTACTGGTGAGAATATTTCATCATAGTCAACGCCTTCAACCTGAGAGAAGCCTTTGGCAAAAAGCCAGGCTTTCTTGCGACCATCAGTCTTTTGATCAAAGACCCATCTATTTTTTATTATTTTCCTCCCTTTAGGGGGTTCCACAAGCTCAAAGACATTACGTCTGCGAAGTGCCTCTAGTTCCTCGCAACAAGCAGTCTTCCATTCCTTTTGTTGTGCTGCAGGCATGCATATTATATCTTTATAGGTCCACTCCCGTATATTAGAAGTGTCCAGTGGTTCCAGATCATTAGATGGAACTGCCTTGGCAAGCAGATGATCTAGGAATTTTACTCCCCCTTCCTGAGCAAGGCGTGACAATAAATCATCTACTTCATCCTCTGAGGGTTCTGGCGGAGCTTCACTCTCAGCAGGTGGAGGGTCAGGGTTTGTCTCAGGAAATCCTCCTGGAATCTGCCTTTGCCCTGGTGTACTGTCAGCTCTGGAGCGACCAGGCTGTCTTCCAACCATTTCTTTCCACTTGCTGCTCCGTTCAACGTCTTTAGTAATGTTTGTGGGGTGCCTGTCTTCCCCATAGACATTGCCAGGACGAGTAGGTACTTTCCTCAAGCGCACAGACCGTCGTGGTAGTGCTGGTTCTGGCGCAGGAGGCAGAGGCTGTTGCACTTCTGGTTCCTCTGGTTCCACAGATCCGCCGTCACGGTCTGGCTCATCCTCCCTATTTTGCCTCTGTTTAGGGGGACGATGAGTAGGCATATCATCGTCAAAACCACTTGGAATGGGCTGTGTAGGTGATGGTTCATCCTCCATAGGAGGTTGATTCTCTACTGGCTCATTTATGCGGGTTGTGCCCCGCACCCTTTGTGTCTCGCACTTAGGGTATACGGTCTCATCAAATAATGCAGTAGTGCTGGTGAACACTGTGTTGTTTTTGATCTGCATGAATCTATATGCTTTTATACCCTCAGTATGACCAATATAGATCATTTGTTCGCTTTTGGGGTCAAGTTTGTTCGATCTGCGATCTTCTGGTATGTGCACATATGCGCCACATCCAAACACTCGTAAGTGTGAAAGACTAGGTGCTTCACCATGCAAGCTCATATAGGGTGTCTGCCAATTAAGGTGACTTATTGGAGTCCTATTATAGCAATGTACTGCATGTAGGACCACAAATTCCCACCAGGATTGAGGGAGACAGGCTTCAAGGCGCATAGCCTGAGCCTTATCCATACAAGTACGCATAAAGCGTTCAGCGCGACCATTTTGTTGGGGAGTATGCGGTGCACTTTGTAGCATAGTAATGCCCATATCTTTCAGTACCTTAGTAAACTCGTCAGACTTGTATTCTCCTCCAGTGTCAGACATCCACTGTTTAATGGTGGCGTTATGCTGATTTTTGACCATGGCAACAAACTGCCTTAACGCATTGATGGCCTGTGCTTTGGTGCGTAAGAGCACAACCCACGCATAGGAGGAAAAGTCGTCAAAGAAACTAATGAAGTATTTATATTTATGGTACGAGTCAACTGGGAAGCTCTTAAGATCGGAATGAATCTTTTCAAAGGGCTTCTTAGCACGCGTCTCAGAGGGTTTATGCATTGAAGCAGGCATTTTCCCTTGAGCGCAACCAGGACATATGGGTGTCTCAGAAGGATATTTAAGGTCCTTAGGGAATCCCTTAGTGTGATCCTTGGCACAACGTAGTACTTCCTTCGAAGGGTGTCCTAAACGTCTATGCCAAATGTCGTAGTCAGCAGTATAGATTGTACTATGGGCTGCATGTACATTCTTTACTTGCGTGACTTCGGCATCAAGCCAGTAAAGTGTCTGACCATCTGCTAGGGGTTTTGTTTGTAGTATGGGCGTCGTACTGCCCTTATAGAATAGAGATATATGCTGCGAATCCCCATGAACGCGCAATCCCTGTTGAAGAAACTCCCCCATGGACAATAGCTTAGTTGTCATCTGTGGTATGTGAAAGACAGGATATATGCATGTAATACGCTCTGTTTTAATGCCATTGTGTTCCACAGAATGCTTCAGTAAGACTGAGCCTTTGCCTTGTATATAAAGAGCATGGGCTGCCGTCTTTACCATAGGCTTTTGCGAAAGGGGGGTATAACTTATAAAGTCCAGTTTATTGTTTGTAAAGTGTGCCGACGCACCAGAGTCAAGTAACCAAATAGGTTCTTGCTCTGTTTGACTTTTCTTTCCCTTACATTTCGAGCATAGAGCAAAATCAAGACCATGAGCACATATATTAGCGCTATTTACAACTTTATTTACAAGTGCACTGTAACTACAATTTTTAGAAGCGCCAGTCGGCGTCATATCCAGTAGCACTGTAGAGTGGTCAGATTTGCTTATTAGAGGAGGGAAAGTTACTAACCCATCCTCGTAGGGGTTGAAGTCATCTTGTCCTACTGCATCAGCGAGGTTGTTGTAGACGTCACGGTCGTCGTCAGCGTCTGCTTTGCTTCCCCAATCCAGAGAAATATCCGGAGAGGGGGCACGTACTGCTGCCTTCTTATGAAAGCCTTCCCACATTTTGGTTATTTCAACCGCAGTAGGACTATCTGGGCATTCTTCGATAGGCTCAACCGTGCGAATGGGCTCCTTGCCCTTGTCTTTACGTGCCTCTTGCTCAGAAGGCGAGACTAAAGGGGTCAAGGTTAGTTTAGGAGTGTCTGGAGGCGAATTAATGGGCGCACTGCAGCCTGTAGGGAGGTCCTCATCCTCATCTGACATTTCCCAATATTCTGCGAAGGTATTCGGGTTCTTGGTCCATGGGGAATCCGCGACCATTTTTCCGAGACGCTGCTCAAGCGTCTTCACCGTCTGTACAGTTCCAGGGGTTTCTAAGGCCTGGGTGACGTCCAAAGCCTTATTTAAGGTCTTGTAATGTCCTGGAACGCGCTTTTTTGCAGGAGGGGCAGAGGAAATGCGCTGCTCGAGCCCAGAAGGTGAGATATGCACAATAGTGGTAGAGGTTGGCACTGGGAGCACCGCAACATCGGCAATGTGGGTATGCCCTTGCGTATGTTGCTTCTTGAACTTCTTGCCAGCGCGTTTACTACGCTGGCAATGGTTCCCTCCCTGTTGCTGCTGCTGCTGCTGATTGCTGCGCTGCTTGTTCTGGCCTGAAGAGCCTTGCTGCTGCTGCTGGAAGTCAGGGTCGTTACGCTTGCGCTTGACCGCTGATAACTTGTTGGCCGATTCCTTATTAGAGGACTGGCCTTTTGTACGCTCGATTTCCCACTGATTGACCGCCGCAGTACGGATGTCGGTCAAAGTAAGCTTCTTTGCCGTAGTGCCTGACATAAGGATAGGGACAAGGGATGACTCCCATTTGGCTGGTAGCTTCGAAAGAAGCATCATGGCCTGAAGGCCATCGGGTACTTTGGCAGAGTTGGCAGAAAGGTGGTCGTAAATAGTGGCAAGCTCATCGATCTGGGGGCCAGGATGCTTGGCATAGTCCAGACAGAACGTCACGGCACGCTTGAAATCCTGGTAGATGTTAGCAGCACTAATGCCCCCATACTGGGACTCGAGATGATCCCAAACCAAGCGAGAAGTCGCATATTTTTTGACCTGGCGTTGAATAGCCGGCGAAAGGCACAGCACAATCGAGCCAAGGGCATGATCATCATCAGTAGCCCAAGTGTTGTACGCTTCAAGCTCCTTTTCAGTGGGCTTGTCTTCATCTACAGCACTGGGGGCACCACACCTCCCAGACACTACATCCCACAGTGCAGAAGACTTCAAGAAAGCCTCCATTTGCTTAGCCCAAATTTGATAATTGTTGCCGTCAAGGACAGGGACAAGAGTAGTAAGAGTCGACATGTTTGATAATAGGTTTCTGTGTAGAGAGTAGTCAGCACTGTATGCGACTAATAACAGAAAAATAAACCGGCACACTGGATGGAAAATACACTTTTACCATTGACAAAATTTAGGCATAGCCAATAACAAAAGGTATTTTTTGTCCATAATTTTTCATACATAAGATGTTGATAAGGTAACCAAATATTGTCAATGCAATTTTAAAGTACAATATGTAGACAATATAATTTTCCTTTTCCATAATATTGTCAGAATATTATAGAAATTATATTATGAATCTTGTTAAAATATTTCACATGGTAATATCTTTATAAAATGCAACAGTGGCTCAGTTCAGAGGGTTCAGTCAAGGTTCAGGGTTCAACCACAAAAACATTTTATCAAGATATTACCATGTGAAATATTTCAACAAGATACATAGTATAACCTCTATAATATTCTGACAATATTATGGAAAAGGAAAATCATATTGTTTACATATTGTGCTCTGAAATTGTATTGACAATATTTAGTTACTCTATCAACATTTTATGTATGAAAAATTGTGAATAAAAAATACCTTTTATTATTGGATATGCCTAAATTTTGTCAATGGTAAAAGTGTATTTTCCATCCAGTGGCATAGTCTCCCCTTATAAGGAGACTAATGTCTGCCATTAAAGGTGACATACTGTCATAGTCTCCCCATAGTGGAGGAGACTAGCATCAGCCAATGAAGGCGACAACCCCACTGCAGGTACTAAAGGTAACCCGCCATCGTTGCAGCCAATGAAGGCGCAAAGCGACTTATGGCAGGGCCCATAACCTGTTGTGCAGCAATGTATGCAGTGTACAGGTAGACCCTTACCTGAATAGAGAGCTTAGACGAGGCTTAGAGTGAAGCAGAGGAAGCTCAAGGTGGGGTGGAGAGAGATGTGTATAGGTACTCGCTCCTATAGTAGGATTTATATACTCTATGGTCCACCCATGTCCGTTTGGGGAAAAGTGATGAGTAGAGGCATCCACAATATCGCGTTTTTAGTGTTGCCTAATGTCTAATCACTGGTGGACTCGGAATAATCCCTTAAGGAGATTCTGTACATATACCGTATGACTGTCATGAACCTAGAAACTTGGGTCGTGACTCGGGCGTCTAAGACTGGTCCGCACCGGCCCGGTCTTATCTAATCACCTTCCTAAAGGGGAAATCCGAAATCGGGGTTTGAATTTCGTACTCCGACGATCACGTGATGAGTCACGTGATCTCCCATCGTTTATCAAGTCACCTGACGACTGAAAGTTGTACCATTCCTTGGATTTATCTGATTGGACTGCGGAGCAGTCAAATCATTATGACCAACTCGACTGCGGCGCAGTTGTACCACTCCTACGATTATTCTGATTGGACTGCGGAGCAGTCACGTCATATGGCGTCATCGACTGCGGAGCAGTCGTACGATACTATCCTGATTTTCCCATTGGACACTATATTTAGATGTTACTGGAATGTTCCATTCCGCAGTATTCCGCAGTACCCGTGGGCAGACCTTAAGCCTGCCCTAAACTTACGCACAGACCATCCCTCTGGGTATATAAGCCAGCGCAATAGAACGGACAGTCCCTCAGACTGTCCACTTGTGACATTCCTCACTTGCCTTGTCTCCCGCCCCTGTGCCCCTTCAGCTGTGAAGACACGATCTTCCACTAAGCGCCACTTCATTGCCTAAGTCAAGCCAAGTCGTCCCAACCACAATTGTCTTTGTGCCCCGCCCCGCGCCCTCCACCACCCCCGGTCTTTCACATCCGTCGTGCCTTTACTGTCGAGTGACAGTGAGTCACCACACTTGGACAGTCTAACATAATTAGACCTGACCCCGGGTGTCCCTAGTGTCCGATTACAACTACGATTTCTCGCAGTTCAGTCAGTGGGACGGAGACTCTGCCTCCTATTATCAGGAGGATAGCCAACCCCCCAACCCCTCGGTCCTCTCTCACCTCCGCTCAATGCGCCCCCCCTTCCCCTCCTCTCCCTCAATCCCCTCTCACTCCCCTCGAGTCCCCCTCTGTCTTTACCCACGAGACAGAATACATAATCACCGACGTCTTTGGTGCACCAATATCAGGACAGCCATCCCCCATCACGCGCCCCTCTACTCCTCCTGAAAACGAGGAGGAATATAGCCCAGACTTCGATATCTGGACCCAAGTAGCTATCCGGTCCACCCCTCGCTCCCCTTCACCCCAACTGGTCTACCCTGACCCCCCTCTGGAACCGACCCCCCTCTCACGCCCCCTGAGCGCTCCCCCTCGTGTCTCTTCCCGCTCCTCCACCCCCCCTCGTGTCCCGACACCAGACTCCCCCATCAACTACGAGCGAGTAGCTGAACAGGCCCCCCTCACGTCAAACAAGAGAACCTCGCCCCTGCCGTCCCTCTCTTTCGCCCCCCTTCGTGCTTAAACAGCCCAGAAGACCACCCCCACCAATACACTGCCATCTATACTCCGGAAGGAGAATCTTGGCGCCTCGCTTCGGAAAGTATCAAAGAACATTTCCATCGTATCCCTCTTGCCCCCTCCCTCCTTCAAAGCCTTCATATCTTCCCTTCTGTCACCCCCTTCCGCATCCCACCACCTCACATCTACACCATCAGACCACGCCTCATCGACCCCCTCATCGACCCTGACTTCCCCCCCCTGTACATCTGTTCAAAGGCCATCTTTGACCTTCCCTGCCTTGACCTCCCACTTGGAAGTGTAAGGTACGACTTTCGAGAAGGACTCAGGAACACCTTCGCCCCCCTCCCCAATATTATCAAAGCAGGGTACACGGACTCCTTGGTAACCCTAGAAATACAAGATTTCTTAGACGGACGTGTTATTACTACTTACGGACATCTTCGTTTCTCTTACAACGGACAAGTCTTTGCCCATTATCAGGGCTATTTCTTTGAAGATCTTATTCGGTCCCAACCCTCTCTACTTGCCCACACTCTTACTCCTCGAGTCCCAGCCGATCCTTTCTCCTTTGTCCCAGTTATTCCCAACGAGCAACCACTCTAAAGTACTAGTGTGGTTATAGATTTGTTGCCTTGACTATTGAATCGAGTGGTTCAACTCAACGCAGCAGTAAGTTCCCCTCTTCTTCTACTAGGGATAAAGCAACCAAGAATCGAGTGATTCTAGTGCCTCCACCTACCTCCCTCTCCCCTCCACTAACCAGCGAGCAACATATCCAAAGGGCCCATACCCTATTTAACACCCATCGAGATCGACAAGTCCGTCGATACTACCCTTCGTCTTCTTATTACAACCTCTCAGAAAGCTCCCGCATTGACTGTTGGACGGACCCTCCTTTGGTACTCAAAGGACTTGTCAACATCTTTGAATTTGGAGAACTCCTAGGAAAAGAAGCCTACGACGACCTTCTTGAAGACCTTTCAAATGTTATCGACGGGTGTAACGACCAACTCCTGTTTTGGCACCTATCAGATATCATAGTCGATCAATTACTCCTCTGGACAAAGAGCGACTACCTTTGGTTCAGCTACATTCCCCCTCAACGCGACTACATCATCCGGCAACTCCAGTGGGGAAACCCTTTCCGATACATTGATCGATTCCGTCTTTCCTACGAAGAAATCCAAATATCCTTCTGCGAAGTACGAGTAGTGGACAGAGACGGCCCTCCTCACCTAGTCATCACTGAAGGAACCGAACTTACATATTCTTGGAATACTACCACCTGGGAAACCACTTTGACAAACCCAGACCAAAACCTAGTTAACCCGCGCGTCTACCACGACCCCCCGGAAGACCCCAACGACCCAGAACTAGTAGAACTTCTAACTGGAAGACTACCCAACCCCCTGAGCCTACTAGCTCGTCTATCCCTTCCTGCAAGCAGCCCCCCAACCAGAGAACTCAGTGACTCTCTCAGTTCGGATGACTGGGGAAACCCCACCAATCAAGGAACCTGTTGGTGCAGCCGAGAAGTGTGCACTTGCGGCTATAGGCCCGACACCCCCCCTACCCCAGAAAGCGTAATATTGTGGTCTCCAGGAATCAATCATCTACCTTATAGGGAAGCCGAGACGAACCCTAGAAATAGTAGAGCTGTGGTCCTACAATTAGAGGAAGCGTAACAAACTTTTAAAATCATTTTGTCGCAAGGTACTTTTGAGAAAAAGTGCTAAGTCGCAAAAAGTCAAGAACCATCAGACATTTTACGAGTGTAAATACAAGAAATCCTGGAACCCATAACAAATTGGGCTATCACTATGGCTTCCTCCCACCGACGACAAACCCATCAACACTTCCAAGCAAGAAATTCCCACATTTCATCACACGACAACTCTCCAATTATCCCAAGAAGACCTACAGGACCCCGACAAACTATTCAAACAACTCCTCATCCAACCATCCAAAGCGGACCAAGTGAACCAGTCTACCCAAGCATCTACCCAAACAGACCGAGCAATCCAACACTCCCAAGTAACCCAGTTGCAAGACAACATTCGACAAGTAGCGACGAGGCTCAATTCTTAGAAACCCAACCCCGAGAACTTCACTGTCACCTCCCTGAGGCCATCTTCGTTTCAGAGCAGCTACCCACAAGAACCCCCCGAGAACTTGACGTTTTCAAGAATCATTGTCGCCTTCAATACGACGAGTACCCGCAACAAACCCTCATCCTTGCATCACCCCTCACTCGAGCACAAGACATCACCTCAAGCCCGTTAAACTTCCAAAACTTCTTGTGGCGAAGTAAAACTACCCTGACCCACTTTGGTATTTACGAAGAATACCAGTGGATTCGTCGTCAACAAAGGCGAAACCAACCGGATCGAGCAATCCTCCGCCCCGCATATCAAGTTTTTTACCCTTGGAACGAGACAAGTTGGAACGTCTCGCTAATACATCAACGCCCCCAGTGAATGAGCGAAAAAAGAGACCTCACCACCGACGAACAAGACCTTATCCCTGTATATTTCCTGGACCCCTACTTTTCCATCACTGACAACCTCATCTACGCCACCTTCAACAATCAACCCATCACCAGCCCAAACGGTCACTATCCGTGGACACACGTCATCACCCAGAAACATCTTACAATCCAAGACTTGGAGCAGGTCTTCCCCCACGTTCGAAAAATTTGAAAACTAGATTGGACTATCCTCTGTGGATCCTTCAAGAAAAAGAGAGTATCCTGGTCCTTTACCCACTCCCGTTGGATATACGGCAATAACCGCGCAGTTCGATTTTCCGACTCTGAAGAACAATCAGATAGTGAAAAATCGCTCACTCCCTTGAGTCCTTCCAACGCCCCCGATTCCAATAGTGAACAAGAAGAAGTTTCACGAATCCTCAACGACACTACTAAACGACTCACTGGTCTCGTATCCTGAGTAGCTTCACAACCCTCTTCCCCTCGCATATCCCCCGGTCCACTCCCAAGTACACCCGGCCCCAGTCGGCTTCATCTGATTTCCACCACCTCCATAAATTTCCCCCCTAGACTACCATCCCCACCTCTAACCCATCAAGCAACAGCACCCCCACAATCCCAATCGCCTTCACCCCAAGCGCCTCGTCTTCCCAAATTCCCTTCATACTCCCCTCCAGGACCCCTAGCAATAAACCCCATGGTGGCAAACCCTGCAAAAATCCTTGGTGCAGCACCAGAACCCTTTGATGGAAAACCCAGCAAAGCAGAAGCTTTCTGGAATAATTTAGAAAACTACTTTCACCTCAATGGACCTGTCTTTGACACCAACGAAAAGAAAGTCTCAGCAGCCCTGACATACTTTAAAGCGGGCACCTCAGCAGGCGAGTGGGCCCAGGATAGACAACACAAGGCTTTGAACCCAGCTGCAGGAGCAGCTATCTCCTTCGGAACATGGGCTACATTCAAATCAGATTTTGACAAACACTTCATCCCAGCACATACCGCGTTGGAAGCCACCAACCTGATGTATACCATGAAAATGGGAAATCACCCGTTCAATGAATGGTACCAAGAATGGTCCACCCATGCCACCAGAAGCGGTGCAAATGAACAAACCCAAATGCATGCCTTTAGAAAGGCTATCCCAATGGCCCTCCATATGAAACTCATGGGTATCTCCCCAATCCCAACAACACTGGAAGCCTTGGTCGACAAAGCCAGGGAATTCGACTGCGTATATAAACTATACTGTTACGATTCTCGTCTTTCTGTACGATAGGTCTTATCTGCTTATCTGCCTTGTCTCGCGTTCGCGTGTACGTTTACCCATGTTCCGCTTCGATTCAGTCCTCGCCTCTTATCTCGCACCAACCCCATGACCGCAGGGAAGCCAGGGCTGTGACTTCTAGGGCCCGCTGACGTCATTTGAGCCCCGCGTGCCCCCGCGGGATTCCCTTGTACCTTTTACGGACTTCCCCTTTGCACTTCCTTATTAGCTCGCTGGGGCCAGTACCTCAGGATCGCGTCATATGTTTGTACTTCACAAACAACCTGTAGTAGTATATAAGTTACGCTCTACCTAGCTTGTACGGTAGACTTGACTTCTTGTGTAATACCACAATCGTCTTTGCCTCACGAACGACTTTGACTCGCCTTTGCGCTTGAGTCCCTCTTCGCTCGCCTTTTCGCTTGAGCCTCGAACTTCCGCTAATATCCTTGTGTCCCTGGGAGGCCAAGTGATACTTGTTCATCACCGAACTGAACCATAGCCGGTTCACGCCTAGCCGATCCCGTTGACTTATCGAAGTACACGTCGTACTTAACGCCCCTGTGGTGGCGTTACATTAAGTCAAGTCTCTCACAGTGGCGACGTCTAGTCGCAGCCGAACCAAGTTTAGGCCCGAATATATTGACCGTCTTAGCTCGGACGAATTATCAGACAGAGTTAAGGGAACCGCGGTCTGGGCAGAACACAACGGAGTCGAAGGATACTTTATCTTTGATCCCTCAACACGATCGTATCGACAGATCCATTACCTCGACGACAGACACCTCTGGGCCTTTATTGAATATTCCCCATCTGAAGGAGCGTGGTACACTACAGGACCAGTACCCCTCTCCCTGAACACCGGACCCTTGGGATCCTCCAATCCTTCGGGCATTATTATCGATCCCCCCAGCACCCCATCCCCGAGTGTATCCGTACCAACAACCAACCTCCCCACCTCAGCATTCCCATCATACACCATGGCTCAGCCAGGACAAGCATCCGCAAGTACCACCCTCACGAGCGGAGGAGGTATACCCAGTGGAAGTGGAGCGCCTGCCGGAGGAACCCCCACCGGCGGTGGCGGTGGCGGTGGCGGTGGCGGTGGCGGTGGCGGTGGCGGTGGCGGTGGCGGTAGCGGTGGTGGCGGTGGTGGCGGTGGACCGGCGCCAGCCGGAGGACTTGCACCAGCCCCTGGTGGCAACGGCCGCCTGGGAGGGAATCCCCCACCTGAGTTTGACGGGAATCGGGAAAAAAGCAAGGCATTCTTACGCGCCTTCAAACTATACTGCGGAATGAACCCAACGGTGGACCTGCTCGCAATACCAGGACAACGAGCCATGGCCTTCCTCTCTTACATCCGAGGGCCACTAGTCGACGATTGGGTTGACGAACAGATGAGATGGCTCGAAGACCAAATAGCGACAGGAGTCCTACGAACTCAGAACAACCTCTGGAATGAGGTAGAAACCCGGTTCCTACAAGCGTATACCGACACCGCGGAACAGACGAAGGCCCGCAAAGCCTTACAAACGTTAGCAATGAAAGGAGAAGATATTGACTCCTACATCGCCCAATTCGATAACCTGACCACGAAAGCCGGGTATGGCCCGGACGAAGCCACAACATTGGAGCTATTCCAGGATGGGCTCCTGAACCAGTTAGTCATTAACGCCATTTGCTTCCAACACCCCGTTACGTGGGAAGATTGGAAGCGAGCTGCCCGACTACAACAGGCTGAGTACTTGGTTTTGAAGGACCGACTCGGCAAGAACCGCACCCCGCGCCAAAAGAAGGGAGGGCATAACTGCGAACAGTGGGTACAAGCCCTCAACAAGAATCGTGACCCAAATACCATGGATGTTGGACGCGCCCGAGCCTCCGTGGCTCTCACCGACGCGGATCGAATCCAACTCCAAAAGGAGGGGCGCTGTTTTAGATGCCGTGTTACGGGGCACATCTCGCGTAACTGCCCACAAAAGAGCGCTCGAATTGCTACTTCCTCCACGACCACCCAACCAGCTTCCATCTCCGCTCCCCCGCCCGTACCAGCTCCCGCCATCACTACTGTCGCCATACAATCTAACCGCGTACTTTCGACGGAAGAGCAGGCTGAAGCACAGATCGCTGCGATGAAAGCACAACCCCCAGAGGTACGAGACCTCATGGTAGAAAAGCTGTTTGCGAAGGAGGATTTTCTCGACGCTTGAACCCGACGGCCTGGGCTAGAGCACTCAATGTAAACGTGTACCATAGCAGATACCGATCCATGCGAATCCCAGTACTCTTTAAATCTGCACACACAACGGCCGAACGACAAGTACTCCTAGATTCAGGAGCAACGGACAATTTTATCTGCGCCTCACTTCTAAAACGGCTGCAGATTGGAACACGTGATGTCACGCAACCAATACGCATTTGGAACGTGGACGGAACTCACAACCAGGACGGAGCAATCACCCAATATACTGATCTGAACGTCCGTACCGGAAACGATACCTAGAACACTTCGCTTCCTAGTAACGAATTTGGGAAGAGACGAAGTCATACTGGGTTACCCATGGTTCTCTGCGTTCGAACCTCTTGTAAAGTGGGGAGAAGCGACGCTGAACGAGGACTTCCAACCAGTTGTCATATCCAGCCTCCAGTCATCGGACGAAGCCACGCCCGTAGAAGCATCCATACGGGCGTTGGAGATGTATCAACTCGATGAGGAGGCTTGGGAACAGATCGCGGACTGACGACCAAGAGCCATGTGTGGCAGTTACTACGAAAAACCACGACGGCGTCTGAATTAGCACAGCAGGAGGCGGCCAAGCGAGAGGTACGCACCTTTGAAGAAATGGTACCACCAGAATATCGGCGGTATCGTAAGGTGTTCAGCGAGGAAGCAGTCCCATCGCCTCCCGCCGAAGCGCCCGTGGGACCATGCCATCGACTTAACACCGAGCGCGCCCGCGACGATGGACTGTAAGGTGTACCCATTGACCCAAGAGGAGGATAAAGCCCTCGACATATTCCTCGCCGAACAACTAGAAAGGGGATACATTAGACCATCGAAATCCCCATACGTTTCACCATTCTTCTTCATAAAGAAGAAAGACGGGAAGCTCAGACCCGTACAAGACTACCGACGACTGAATGAAGTCACCATCCGCAACCACTACCCGCTACCCCTAATTCCGGAACTCATTGACAAAATTCGCGATGCACGACTCTTCACGAAGCTAGACATCCGTTGGGGATATAATAACATTCGCGTAGGACGAAGGAGACGAGTGGAAAGCTGCCTTTAAAACGAATAAGGGAGCTTTCGAACCGCTTGTGATGTACTTCGGACTCACAAATTCCCCCTGCAACGTTCCAAGCGATGATGGACTTCACGTTCCGAGGACCGGTGTTAACGAATGAAGTGATTGTGTATATGGACGATATCCTAATCGCAACCGTCGATGACCTCACACGTCACCGAGAACGAGTCCATCAGGTCCTGACCATATGTGAAGAGAACGACCTCTACATCAAACCAGAGAAGTGCGAGTTCGAAGTACGCTGAAACGGAGTACCTAGGGCTTATCATCGGACACGGGAAGCTGCGCATGGATCCCGTAAAAGTACGAGGAATCCGCGAATGGCAACCCCCAAAAAGCCTCAAGGAAGTGCGTGCCTTTATCGGCTTCTGCAACTTCTACCGTCGGTTCATCAAAGGATTTTCGACACTCGCACGCCCCCTCCACGACCTTACAAAAAGGACACCCCATGGCATTGGGGGGCAGACCAACAACGCGCGTTTGAACGCATCAAGGACCAGATATGTCAAGAGCCAGTCCTCCTCTCCCCTGACCTAGCAAAGCCCTTCGAAATGGAAGTAGACGCGTCCAACGTCGCCATTGGCGCCGTCCTCAACCAATTAGGGAGCGATCAAAAGCTCCACCCAGTAGCGTTCCATTCAGAATCGTTATCTCAAGCTGAACGGAACTACGACATCTACGATCGAGAGTTGCTTGCAGTGGTCAAAGCGTTGCAGCGCCTGGCGCACCTACCTCAGTCGGCTCTCCTCACAAAATCATCATACACACCGATCATGCCAACCTTCAGTATTGGAAGGAACCGCGAAAAATCAGTCGACGAGTGGCACGCGAATTCCTAGAATTATCAGAATACGACTTCGTAGTTAAAGCACGTATCTGGAATTCGGAATGGTCGCGCAGACGCCCTATCTCGACGAGCCGACTACGCACCAGGACGACGGAGATAATGACGATGTCATCGTCCTCCCGGCAGACCGCTTCAGTCCGAGTCCACGGAAATGTCAATGCACGACATGGACATTTGGACCCAAATAGCGCAGAACCTTGATGAAGCACAAGTGCTGCACTGGGTTGAGCCGCACAGTCTGAAGAAGCATGGAGGATTATGGTGGAAAGGCGACGCCCTCGTCGTTATCGGGGATAACGATCTTAAGCGGGGGGTAATCACCTTTTTTCACGACACACCTGCAATGGGACACCCCGGAATCACAAACACCTACGAACTTTTACGACGAGACTACTGGTGGCCTAACATGCGCAAAGACGTCGAGGAGTACGTCAAGGGCTGCGCCACATGCCAAGCCAACAAAATTAATCCCCACCGACAAAAACCACACCTATTCCCCATCACAACCGACCCAGACGCAGAACCCTTCGAAGTCGTAGCCATGGACTTCATTACGAAACTACCACAGTCTCAAGGATACGACTCGATACTCACCATCACCGACCACGACTGCTCCAAAGCAGCCATCTTCATCCCGTGTAACGAAACGATCACAGCGGAAGGCGTAGCCCGGCTATACCTTCGCCACGTCTACCCCCATTACGGCATACCCCGAAAACTAATCACCGATCGGGACCCCAGATTTACATCCGCATTCATGACACAACTCTGCCAAGTTCTCGGAATCAGGCAGAACATCTCGTCGGCGTATCACCCCCAAACAGATGGGCAGTCAGGAACGCACCAATCAATGGCTAGGAACAATACCTACGCCACTGGAGCAACGTGCAACAGGACAACTGGGCAGAGGCCCTCCCCGTAGCACAGTTCGCACACAACGCGTGGCCCAACGCGACGACGAAACACTCCCCCTTCTCACTCATTATGGGGTGGGAACCACGTACCAACTGGATCTCGAAAACCCACGACCTCTCCGTCAGTTGACCAGCGGTTGGAAGATATGGGCAACTTCCGACAACATGCGCAAGATTGTATCAAACACGCCCAAGAACTCATGGCAAAGCGAGGACGCACTCGCTTCGTTCCTTATCAAGAAGGGGCGCAAGTGTGGTTAGAGGGGACAAACCTCAAAACGTTCTACCCCACTGCCAAGTTAGCCCCTAAACGCCACGGGCCGTTCCGCATCAAGAAGGCCCTGTCAGCAGTGTCTTACGAATTAGAACTTCCGGAATCATGGAAGATTCACCCCGTGTTCCACGCCAACCTCCTCACCCCATATAAGGAAACGGAGCTACACGGGGCAAACTTCACACGACCCCCTCCTGACCTTATCGATGGCGAAGAAGAGTTCGAAGTGGAGCGAATCCTCGGATCGAGAATCCACGGCCTGAGGGCGTAAGCTCCAATTTCTGATCAAATGGAAGGGATTCCCCATAAGCGATAGTTCGTGGGAACCCTTCGAGAACGCCCAACATGCACCTGACCTCATCGCCGACTTCTATCGGCATAATCCAACCGCCGAAGGGGCTGGACGAAAGATATAAGAACACGCCCCGCAAACCCATACAATGCACTCCCCTCTCACTCCTCACACCATGACGACCACTCCCATCATATCTAAGATTCCCTCGCGCCCACCGGCGCAACTCATACTCGAACAACTGACCGTACCATCGCAGGATCAGGGTGTCCCCTCTCAGCCAGAGGGTTGTACGCCATACTCTGTAGTCCCTAGCCCTGCTCCTCCCGTCCTATCCCTCATCGCTCCCGCTCTCGATCGCCTCGCGCGAGAAGGAGTCACCACGTCGCTACTCGCCCTGACCGCCCCACCTATTGACACCCCCATTCCCTCCCGGGATCGATCACGTACCCACACCAACCACCCAACCGCGTATCATCGAGCCCGACCCAACCATAGCCTTCCTCCAAGACGAGGAAGAAGAAGAAACTATAGACCCGGGACTCCCCTTCCTTCGCAACGACCCCGACCTCACCTTCCTCTATTTCCCCATGAAGATTGGGAACGCGGGATACCCAAAACAAATCGCGCGTTTCATTTATTATCGAAAGAATTATCAGGAAGTCGTGGGAACCATGGGAAGGGGGCACCCGTGCTACGTACAGTCGGTCTACCTACAGGGGGTATATGAAGGACAACTCCCCCAGCACGTCACGGACCAACAACTTGCCATGTTCCACCCCCACGACCCCCGCGCCATATGCATCAACGAAGTCCTGACGGAGTTGCGCAGCGTCCGCATTCACGCAGATGTATCCCGACTCCGGGAATGCCTCCTGCGCAAGGACGCGATTGCAGTTCGCGAGTCCGAGCTCCGACGGCTGGAGACGGACCTCACGCGGGACCGTTTCCACATGGACTATGGACCTCGCGAGTGTGCGGAAGCGGCTGCAGTACGCGCGTGTCGTACCACTTATATCCGAGAAGTTCGACGAGCTTCAGGCCAGGCTCATACGTCCAAGATCTACCCCCGAGGCCATTCCTATTCCCCCCACGCGCCGGGGGCCCTTGCGAGATGCCTCGCCTTCAGGGAGAGAGCAGCAAGCGAGCTCGCAAGTGTTTCCAATGCAAGTTGACGGACCACTTAATCGCGCAGTGCCCTCAACGGAGGGCCAAGCAGCCGTGTCAGTGGTGTGGCAGTCATACTCATCAGTACGATGTGTGCCTTATCCGCCGAATCTCCCCTATGTCCCCCGCTTATATCGATCCAGATGACCGCCCTCGGTGGTGCGGTAAGTGTCTGCGGTACGATGCCAAACACGAAGAGATACACTGCCCTCAGTATGAGCAGTGTCGAGAGTGTGACACAGTACCAGTCGAAGATGACTGGTACTACACCAGCGACTAGTCGAAGTCGTGGCGACTTTGAATCTGACGGGGGGGTAATGTTACGATTCTCGTCTTTCTGTACGATAGGTCTTATCTGCTTATCTGCCTTGTCTCGCGTTCGCATGTACGTTTACCCATGTTCCGCTTCGATTCGGTCCTCGCCTCTTATCTCGCACCAACCCCATGACCGCAGGGAAGCCAGGGCTGTGACTTCTAGGGCCCGCTGACGTCATTTGAGCCCCGCGTGCCCCCGCGGGATTCCCTTGTACCTTTTACGGACTTCCCCTTTGCACTTCCTTATTAGCTCGCTGGGGCCAGTACCTCAGGATCGCGTCATATGTTTGTACTTCACAAACAACCTGTAGTAGTATATAAGTTACGCTCTACCTAGCTTGTACGGTAGACTTGACTTCTTGTGTAATACCACAATCGTCTTTGCCTCACGAACGACTTTGACTCGCCTTTGCGCTTGAGTCCCTCTTCACTCGCCTTTTCGCTTGAGCCTCGAACTTCCGCTAATATCCTTGTGTCCCTGGGAGGCCAAGTGATACTTGTTCATCACCGAACTGAACCATAGCCGGTTCACGCCTAGCCGATCCCGTTGACTTATCGAAGTACACGTCGTACTTAACGCCCCTGTGGTGGCGTTACATATACGCTGATTCCTCCCCACGAAACCCATCTTTGTGTAGCAATACTGGAAAACCTGCTTTTGGACGAGCTATCCTAACGGAAGATGGCAGCTTAAATATTGATGCTACCTCCTCTGGTGCCAAAAAACCTCAAGGAAAACTTACCAAGGAAGAACGAAACCGACGCTTCCAAAACAAGCTTTGTCTGTATTGTGGCCAACCAGGCCACATCCTCCGTGAATGCCTGTTCCAAAACCCAAGCCATGAAGGCCAAAGGCAGCCGTTCCAATCCCAACAATGCCAGAGCACTGAGGCACCTTCATCGATGAAGATCACGATCAGGAGGAAACCCCTGTGGATCACCCAGCTCAAATTGGAGCTATGTATCAAGAAATACTCCCAGACACGCACCCACACTCTGCACCTATAAACGAGGATTTTTAAGTCCCTTCCTTCGAAGCACTGTCGATAGGAAGTTTGATAGCCAGTAACGCCTGTTAGCATTTTTTCCCTACTAGACACGCTCGGTAACAAGCCTGTGCCAGCCCATACGATACGAAATAGGAGAGCCCTCTCTATCGTACTATGAGTGTCACTAGTTGGAAAACAATCTGGCAAAGAAATCAGTGCCCGTGCCCTGTTGGACAGTGGCGCGGAGGGCATCATCATAGATGATGGGTTTGCACGTGCAAACAACTTAACCCTTCGAACCCTGATTAAACCATTACCGGTTAGAAATGTGGATGGCTCACCAAACAAAATGGGCTCCGTCAAGCATACCACAATCCAGAAGCTATGAATCAGAACGGCGAACGACGCTTACCACGATGAATTGGTTGAACTCTACGTCACCACTCTAGGGGAGCACGACATAATCCTAGGAACGGATTGGCTCCGAACACATAATCCCGAAATCGACTGGTCAAGACCCCAGCTCGCCTTCACGCGGTGCCCAAGCCACTGCACCTTGTCTACGAAGGCCGTAGTCATTTCCTCCCAGACACCCCAAACCCGAGACACAACAATCAACATTCTAGAGTTAGAACCTGAACCCTGAACAAACGAACGACGCTTTAATCCCAACTGCTGATGCAACAGAACCTGTAGAACGCACGTTCTTTCAAGAGGCTATTGAGCCATTCCTGTGGAGCCACAGTTTTCCCAAGTACGACCACTTGGCCATTCGAGCAAAGTTCACCACAAGTACCAAGTTAGCAGCAAAGACTGCCCCTAAACCTTCCACGGACCATATCCCGAGCCACTTCCAGCGATACACCCGAGTCTTCAGCGAGGAAGCGTCCCACCGCTTGCCGGCCCACCGACCCTGGGATCATGCAATTGATCTGAAACCTGGAGCGAGTTTAAAGAACTGTTCCATCTACCGCCTGAGGCCTAAAGAGGCAGATGCACTCAAGGAGTACATCTCTGAACACCTGCGGAAAGGTTACATCCGCCCTTCCAAGTCCCCCATGGCCTGTCCCTTCTTTTTTGTTGACAAGAAGGATGGAAAACTCCGCCCGGTTCAAGATTACCGAGCTCTGAATGACATCACCATCAAGAACGCGGCACCTCTCCCCCTCATTCCTGAATTAATCGACAAACTTCACGGCGCGCGTTATTTTACCAAGTTGGACATCCGGTGGGGTTACAATAACATCCAGGATTCGCAAGGGTGATGAATACAAGGCCGCTTTCAAGACTTCCCATGGCCTTTTTGAACCGACCGTAATGCCATTCGGTCTCTGCAACGCACCAGCAACGTTCCAAGTGTTCATGAACCAACTCTTCGAGCCCCTGATCGATGGTGGACATGTTGTGGTCTACCTCGACGACATTCTCATCTTCACAGAAGATCTTGACTCCCTTACTGCGTTAACCCACGACGTGCTCCAGCGTTTGGAACAGCACGACCTCTACCTGAAACCTGAGAAATGCGTATTTGCTCAGACCTCTGTCGAATACCTTGGAATCGTGATTTCCAACGGCCAAGTTTCCATGGACCCAGCCAAGGTGGCTGGTATTACTGATTGGCCTGTCCCGCGTACAGTCAAACAAGTCCAAGCATTTTTAGGCTTCTGTAACTTCTACCGACGGTTCATCAAAGATTATTCCACCGTCGCCCGCCCACTCTTCGACCTGACCAAGAAAGCTGTGCTCTTTTCTTGGGATACTGCGGCGGAAAGTGCTTTCCGCACCCTGATCAATGCTTTCACACAGGCCCCTGTTTTAACCCTTCCTGATCATTCCAAGCCATTCCGACTCATCACCGACGCCAGTGACTTTGCAACAGGGGCTATTCTGGAACAACCCGATGCCTTAGACCGTTGGCATCCCGTTGCCTTTTTGTCAAAATCTCTCCTTCCTGCAGAGCGCAACTACGAGATTTGCGACAAAGAACTCCTCGCAATCATACGCTTTCCATGCATTCCGACACTACCTCGAAGGACGAAGCGATACCACAGAAGTGTGGACCGACCACAACAACCTGGCTTACTTTATGAAGAAGCAAAAACTCTCCCGTCGACAGGCCCGTTGGGCGCTGTTTCTGTCTCAGTTCCAGTTCATCATCATCCACAAGCCAGGCAGTCAAAACAAATCCGATGCACTGTCCAGGCATCCAGATCATAAAAAGGGGATAGCGGATGAAGATGAAAAACGAATACTCCTGGATACCAAATATTTCCAAGTCAATGCCGTGCAAAGAACAACTATCACAGCCTTAGGAAACACCACCCTACGGCAACGCATCCGAAGTACACAAACATACAATACAGAAGTTAGCATGGCATTGGAAACCCTCTTGAAAAATGGCCCCCATTCACTCACCAAAGGACTAGAAGAGTGGAATCTAGAAGATGGAATCATCCTATTCCGTGGACAAGTCTATGTGCCCAAAAACGACGACCTAAGAAGAGATATCGTTAAACAATACCATGACCATATTGCTGTAGGACACCCAGGAAGATGGAAGACCTACGAGCTGATATCCCGAGATTTCTGGTGGCCAGGAATGTCCAGCTTCGTTAAAAGCTATGTAGATGGATGCGCTATCTGTCAATCAACAAAAATCAAGCCCAGAACCCAAGTACCCCTGCAACCCAATTCAATTCCTACAGAAGTATGGGGAATTATCACTATGGACTTCATTACCGACCTCCCCGTATCTCTTGGCTACGACACATTATTCGTAGTCGTAGACCGCCTCAGCAAAGCAACAATCATTGCCCCTTGTAACAAAACCATCACGGCTGATGAAACTGCCAAGTTATATCTGAAACAAGTCTGGCGAAGAACCGGACTCCCCCAACAAGTAATTTCGGATAGAGGACCCCAATTTGCATCTAAAGTGATGCAAGAAGTTTGGAGCAAACTGGGAGTCAAATCCACCATGTCAACTGCGTTCCGTCCACAGACAGATGGAGAAACCGAGCGAGTCAATCAAGAGCTCGAACAATACCTTCGCGTTTTCTGCAACTTCCAAGCAGATAACTGGGCAGATTTGATTCCATTCATGGAATTCGCACACAATGTCCGACAACACAGTGCTACCAAGAAATCACCCTTCGAAGTGTGGTACGGGTTCAAACCCGAATTCATTCCCCCCATCCACTTCACTACCAACATCCCTACAGCCGAAGACCGGCTAAAAACCCTGAACCAAATCCGATCTGAGGTCACCGCAGCACTAAAAGTGGCAGCAGAGATCATGAGAAATTCCAAATCACAAGTTCCAACACGGGAATTCAAGCCCGGAGATTTAGTCTGGTTGGAAGGAACCAATATCCACACCACACACCCCAAACCCAAACTTGCCCCAAGACGCCATGGCCCATTCAAAGTCTTATCCACCTGGGGAGTTAATTGTAAACTCCAACTCCCAAAAACATGGCGTATTCATCCAGTCTTCCACAACTCCTTGATCTCTCCGTATCATGAGAATAATATCCATGGACCCAACTTCACCCGACCCCCTCCCGAGATCGTCCAAGGAGAGGACGAACACTACGAAGTTGAAGCAGTCCTACAATCCAAAGTATCACCCAACAAGAAAGGGATACTTTACCTTATCAAGTGGAAAGGATATCCTGATTCTGAGAATTCCTGGCTCCCCTCATCCCGCATGACGCACTCCCAAGAACTGGTCCAGAAGTTCCACAAGGACCACCCCCGTGCCCCTCATCCAAAGTCAACCAGTGCTGTCGGTGCAGCACGGCGTTAAAAAGGGGATACTGTCACGAACCTAGAAACTTGGGTCGTGACTCGGGCGTCTAAGACCGGTCCACACTGGCCCGGTCTTATCTAATCACCTTCCTAAAGGGGAAATCCGAAATCGGGGTTTGAATTTCGTACTCCGACGATCACGTGATGAGTCACGTGATCTCCCATCGTTTATCAAGTCACCTGACGACTGAAAGTTGTACCATTCCTTGGATTTATCTGATTGGACTGCGGAGCAGTCAAATCATTATGACCAACTCGACTGCGGCGCAGTTGTACCACTCCTACGATTATTCTGATTGGACTGCGGAGCAGTCACGTCATATGGCGTCATCGACTGCGGAGCAGTCGTACGATACTATCCTGATTTTCCCATTGGACACTATATTTAGATGTTACTGGAATGTTCCATTCCGCAGTATTCCGCAGTACCCGTGGGCAGACCTTAAGCCTGCCCTAAACTTACGCACAGACCATCCCTCTGGGTATATAAGCCAGCGCAATAGAACGGACAGTCCCTCAGACTGTCCACTTGTGACATTCCTCACTTGCCTTGTCTCCCGCCCCTGTGCCCCTTCAGCTGTGAAGACACGATCTTCCACTAAGTGCCACTTCATTGCCTAAGTCAAGCCAAGTCGTCCCAACCACAATTGTCTTTGTGCCCCGCCCCGCGCCCTCCACCACCCCCAGTCTTTCGCATCCGTCGTGCCTTTACTGTCGAGTGACAGTGAGTCACCACAATGACTAAATACTCCGAATTATGTGTATAGCATAACTAATCGTACTGTCATTCCTTCGTAATGAGCCTTATAGTAGGTATTACGGCTCAACAGGGACTTCAATGGTCAAATGTATCCCTGTTCAAGTTGCTCAGTGAGGAATACTTCAAGGGCTTTGTCCTCTTCTTCTGTTAACAGGTATACTTTACAGTCCATCGTTGCAGGGGCATTTGGTACTAGGTCGATGGCGTGGTCCCACGGTCGTTTCGGTGGGAAGTGATGGGATGCCTCTTCACTAAAGACCTTGTGATATTGTTGATACTCTGGGGGGACCATCTCCTCAAAGGTTCGTACTTCTTTCTTTGCCACCTCCTGCTGCACCAATTCAGATGCTGTAGTGGTTTTGTGCACCAATGCCACACAGGGTTCTTGTTCATCGTTCATTAACTGTTCCCACGCCTCCTCATCGAGTTGATACATCTCCAACGCTCGTATGGATGCTTCTACATGTCACAATCCACCGACCGTGCCATCGATAGGAAAAGTTTCGGAACATTCTCGGTTTCTCGATTCTCGACTCATGTTTCAGATCCTGCTTCTTGTTCTATCTAGAAAGTCTCACCAGCTCACAGATTGCGCAATCGTCACGACAGACTGATGTGCTCAATCTATGTTTAGTTTCCCGCTTATGTGTCCCCAGAAAATAGTAGGAAAAAGCATAGAAAAATAGGATTCCTGTAAGATACTTAAAGAGTTCGTAGTGTACCCTGTATTCCTTGTACTGGTCTTGTTCTCGAATATAGCCCATCTACCACCCCTAGTGCTCTGCTTGGCATTATAAGCAGTTCTCCTCTTGGAAGCTCAAGAGTTGTCTTAGGCTCTGTCTAACTGTATAGACGGCACTCCGCTTGGTGGCTCAAGCAAGTATTCAAAGGTATCGAGCCCTTCCCCCAGGTCCCCATCCCCGAGTTATCCCCGAGTCCAGCGCTGAGTCATAGACGATCCAGGTGATCGTAAAATAAGACCAGTACCTACCCTTTGCCCTCTCGACACGACCACGAGAGCCCGAACGTCACTGCCGACACAGGAGGCGCGATTCGCCATGGCCTGCTAGGAAGACGTTGAGACCCCGAACCCTGACTGTGACTCCCGACGCCGTCGGCAAGCCGGAACCCTCTCAACACAACCGCGAGAGCCAGGAAACCCCATTGTGGCTGCCTCAGTTATCAGTTCCCCGAAAACGACAATGAGTGGATCAAAGTACTTTACCGTTGGGAAGACAACCTCCCCGCGCAAGTATTAGGATCTGCGTATTGGAATACATCACCAACAGACCCCCACGGAGGCTACTGCTGTGTAGTCAGACAGCAAGTCTTTCTCGTAGAATTCATCAACGACGCTTGGCACTTTATAGAGTGCCACTTCGACCCTGACCTCAGAGAACACATCCATTGTACCCGATGTTCCGCTGCGCTCGATTGAGAAAACACTCTCGGCCTAGGTTGGTGGCTCCCTGAAGATGAGGCTAATCCAGATCGATTCCCTGCCGCTATCGCACCTGTCCCCATAGAAGAACCCCAAGAGGAAGAGCAGATTGAATATACTGATGAAGACATCTCCCTCGACCTCCCGCTCCCTGACCCCGTCGAAGAACTCACAGAAGCATTCCGTTGTCTCACCCCAATCCACGTTGATCTCACCCTCGTTGAATCCTCCACACCAACGCCCACAGTTCCAGCAGTATCACCTGCACCCCCTGCTCCTCCAGTCGTCCCAATGGCCACAGCCCCACTCACTAGTGCCCTCAAAGGCACACCCCTGACTCTCTTCACAGGCAATTGCGCCGATAGCGATCAATTCCTGCGGGAATTTCGCTTGTATCGAAAACTCAACAGAGATCATGTTCTCATGCAGAACCCGTACTCGCGCGTGATCTGCACACTCGGATTCATACGCAGACCCACTATTAACAATTGGGTCAATATTGAAGAACAAAAACTCGACAGTCTGACAACTCGAGCCACGAACCCCATCGCCGAAACCGACGAGCAGCTGTGGACCACGTTTGAAACTTCATTCAAGGCAACGTGGACAGACACACTCAGCAAACAAAACACATACCAGAAACTCACAATGCTCCAGATGAAGGGAGACGACATCGACACTTATATTTCTCAGTTCAAATTTCTCGCCAATGCCGCTGAGTGGCATTGCGAAGCCAGCGGTACGGTCGAGTTCTTCTGTCGTGGCCTTTCCGAATCTCTCCTCCACGCTTGCATACTGCGTACCACACCCCCAGAGACCATGACCAAATGGCAGGACGCCACCCACGCTGAAGCACAGTGCACGCATATCCTTGCCAGCTGTCTCCAGGCTCGCGGAATCAAGACTTCTCGTCGTTCAGACCCCGTCCCTGTCACATCGAACGTTGCTACACCCCCGCCTGCTCCACCTGTCTGTTACGATTTTCGCCCTACTATACAACGTGTTCTGTTTACCATCTCACCTCGCCTCGTGTTCGCGTGTACCGTTATCCATGATCCGTTCCGATTCACTCTTCGACTCTTATCTCGCACCAACCCCATGACCGTAGAAAAGCCAGACCTATAACTTCTAGGACCCGCTGACGTCATTTGAGCCCCGCGTGCCCCCGCGGGATTTCCTTGTACTTCTTACGGACTTCCCCTTCATGCTTCCTTATTAGCTTGCTGAGGCCAGTACCTCAGGATCGCGCCATGTGTTTGTACTTTACAAACACCCTGTACTAGTATATAAGTCACACCCTACCTAGCTTGTACGGTAGACTTGACTTCTTGTGTAATACCACATTGTCTTGACCTCATGAACTGACCTTGACTCGCCTCTGCGCTTGAGTCCTTGCTTTCGCTTGCCTCTTCGCTTGAGCCTTGATTTCCGCTATTATCCTTGTGTCCCTGGGAGACCAAGTGATACTTGTTCACCACTGAACTGAGTCCTAACCGACTCGTGCGCCTCCGATCCTGTTGACTTGCTGAAGTACACGTCATACTTAACGCCCCTGTGGTGGCGTTACATTAAGTCAAGTCTCTCACAGTGGCGACATCTAGTCGCAGCCGAACCAAGTTTAGGCCCGAGTACATTGACCGCCTCAGTTCCGACGAACTATCAGATAGAGTTAAAGGAACCGCAGTCTGGGCAGAACACAATGGAGTCAAAGGGTACTTTGTCTTTGACCCCTCGACACAATCATACTGACAAATCCATTACCTCGACGACAGACATCTTTGGGCTTTTATTGAATATTCCCCAACTGAGGGAGCGTGGTACACTACAGGACCAGTACCCCTCACCCTGAACACCAGACCTCTAGGATCCTCCAATCCTTCAGGCATTAACATTGATCCTTTGGACACCCCATCCCCAAGTGTATCCGTACCAACGACCAACCTCCCGTCTTCAGCATTTCCGTCTTACACAATGGCCCAACAAGGACAAGCATCCGCAAGCACCACCCTCACAAGTGGAGGAGGAGTACCTAGCAGAAGTGGAGCACCTGCCAGAGGAACCCCTGCTGGCGGTGGCGGTGGCGGTGGTGGTGGCGGTGGTGGTGGCGATGGACCAGCACCGGCTGGAGGACCTGCACCAGCCCCTGGTGGCAATGGTCACCTAGGGGGAAACCCCCCACCAGAATTTGACGGAAACCGAGAAAAGAGCAAGGCCTTCTTACGTGCCTTCAAATTGTATTGCGGGATGAACCTGACAGTAGACCTGCTTGCGATACCTGGACAATGGGCCATGGCCTTCCTCTCTTATATCCGAGGGCCACTCAGTCGACAATTGGGTCGACAAGCAGATGAGGTGGCTTGACAATCAGGTAGCAGCAGGAGTCCTGCGAACCCAAAATAACCTCTGGAACAAGGTGGAAACTCGATTTCTGCAGGCATATACCGACACTGTGGAACAAACTGTTGGAACAAGATAAGTACATAAGGACCTTATCTATAGCAATTACGACATTATGGTAGTTGGGATACGTACTATAGTGGGTGTAATACGCCCTCTGAGTGAGAGAAGCCCTATGGCTATCTCAAAGTGGTAGTTTACATCAGGCGTGTGTAAAAATGCGATATTGTGGACGCCTGTACTCATCACTTTTACGCATATGGACAGGGTAGGACCATAGAGTATAAAAACCCTCCCATGGGGAGGGAGGCGAATAGGATATTCACTCTCTTCTTCACTTGCGCACCCTCTCCACTCTACAGTCTCTCAACCTACTCAAAGGTGAGAACTCCATTCCTGTTAGCTGCACTGTATTGCTGCGCAACAGGTTATGGGCCCTGTTACAGGGTTTTGCCGTCAGCACTCTTTGATAGAGTTGCGCCTTGTGGTCATCGCCCACCACGACGTTGCCTTTGCAAAGAGGGACTTGTGCGGTTGTAGGCATTAGACTCAAGGAGGCTCCCTGGTTCATAACAGCCCAATATTGTGCTCTGGAGTACACAGACTAGGCCTCTCGCCTAACTAAACAAGGCCATGTGTAAACCTCCATTAATTTGGAGGCGCTGCACATGATAACCTTGGGGCGATGCTGAGCAGTTCTATTGGCTTAGCAATTAACCGGCAGACTGCAAAGACTGGCGCACAACATAGGATTGACCTATGGGTCAAAACGGGACTAATATTGGCTTTTTATCTTACTCAGTATTGTTATTATTGTAACGCAATGCTGACGTTCTCAAAGCCAACAGATTTTTACACCTATGTCGTCCCAACTCACTATGCTTGTCCCCGTCTTCGATGGCTCTAACTGGGCCACCTGGTCTAAGCAGATGACCACCTTCTTTATGTCGCAAGGGCTCTGGGGCTATGTTGCTGGCACAATCCCTGTCCCTCCTGTTGCCGATGCCAGCTGAAAGAGCGGCTTGGATGTGAAGCGATGAGATGGCGAGGGGTAATCTTACCCTTCGCCTCTCGCCTGCTATACAGCAGGCAGTTACTGGCAACACTTCCCAGCTTCTCTGGGAATCTGTTAAAGACCAGTACGGTGCGGTATCCATGCCCCACATCTACAAGGACTTTAAAGAAGCCATCTCTATCCGCTTTAACACCAATCAGCACCCCTGCTCCCCAGTTCGAGAAAATGGCTGCCGCTTTCACTTGTCTTGGAGCAGTCACTGTTGGTACTGGAGCCAATGCCACCACTCTTGCCATTCGCCCACAGCTGCAGGCACTTATTGCTATGTCCGCCCTGCCCCAGAAATGGGAGCACCTTATTCCTGTCATGTGCAACAATCTTGCCCTGGCAGATCTTCAGCTCGCCACCATATCGGCTTGTGTCGAGAGCCAGTATGAGACTGAGACCAATCACAGACAGCATAAGGCTGCCCATAACGCGCAGAAGCTTTCTGCCATTAAGCAGAAGCGCAATGACCCTCGCTTCTCTAAGCAGGGTTCTTCGTTGCAGCAGCCTAGCGCCCCCGGCCTGTCCAACCAGCAGCAGCCTTTCAGGCAGTGTGGAGGACGTGGATCTGGAAGAGGCAAGGCTAAAGGGAAAGGCAAGGCACCTGCCCGTGCTCCACAGCACTCGCATATTGCCTCCATCGCCACACTAGCCCCCCCCACTTTCCACAAGGTGACTCATATTGGGTCATCTGGTGTCTCTACAAGGACAGAAGTCGAATCATCCTCCCCTCAGAGGACTTCGGGCTTCTTCCCTTCGGTCAATAAGGCATTGACGCTCACTGAACGGCTGGATGTACCCGCTACAGTCCAGACTGTAAAGACGCTTGAGCAGCGCTTTGCTGATGTTGATGCGCTGATGCGCCCCCGCATTGAAAAGTTCATGGATGAGGAGTACGACTCCGATTTCGATATTGATATGTCGCAGCAGCCCTCTGGCAGCGCGCAATCAATCATGAACATAGATGGCCTCGATGACACCAAGATATTTGGTGAGCATTCCAATGCTCTCCAACTTGACTTATCGGATCTGACAATAAGCGATGGGGGTTCTGATACAGAAAACCAGTGCCCCCACGCCTCCTTACATCGACCTGGCTTCTATTGTCGAAGCAACAGTCAGGTGGGCTACTACCGGTGAAAGCCGTTTCCCTCCTCGATCACGTTCTAATGAACGGATTGAATCCATCTGGCGTAGCAATCAGCAGTACCTGAAAGATAACGGCAAAGAAACAGACCCTCGTTTCGACGCCTTGTCTCTCCTTCGGTCTCTATAGGCCGATCTTTGACACCGGAGTCTTTCTTGACCGGACTGGATACTGAGATCCTCGATTGGGGATCATGTGATGAAGAGTACGTCTTTTCTTCACTTTGCGCACCACATGCTGATAACATTACAGTATTAGCCCTGCCCCCAAAAAATCCAAAATGGGGCAACTGTAATAGTTTCGTATATCTACGAGAATCGCATGTAGTAGCACCGAAGTCACTCAAAATGTACAATATTAGCAGCGCTCTCCTCGATTCTTTTGAGTGTGAGCACAATGAGTACTTCAGTCAATGCGTTAAGTGTTTAGAATGTACAAAAAATATGTGGCTCCTTGATTCAGGAGCATCAGCACATTTCACTAATAAACTTAGTGACTTCATCGACTATAAGCCAACTGCCAAGTCTGATAAGATTCGCGTAAAGACTGCAGCTCATACTCTCTATGTTGAAGGAACTGGAACTGTCTTGCTAGAGCATTACATCGCAGACAAACTCGTGACCACGCAGGGTGTATCCGGTCCTATACATTCCTAGAATGAGCACACTGTCTTCTATCTATGGGAGTCTTCTTACAGCAAGGTTTGCGCGTTTTGGGGAATTCGCAGCATATTAACTTGCTACGTAAAAAGAAGACGATTGTCCAATGTAAACCCCTCCTTCACGGACAATCTCTATATTGGCTAGATGCCTCTATATCCACTCTAACTGAGTCGCTTATTGCGAACCAGTCTGCATTACTCAATGTAGACTATGACCTTATGCATCGTCGCCTCGGTCACCCATCCAAAGAGGTTTTGAGACGAGCTAAGGAACACACTAAGGGCTTTCCAGAAGGGATTATAATTCCCACCTCTGATAACATTTGTCCTGGGTGCACACAAGGCAAAATGCCTGCTGCCTTACATCCTCCGTCCGATACAAGGGCTAAAGCCTCTTTCAATCAAATACATTCTGATTTGAAAAGCTTCCCTTTACCGTCATACCATAAATACAAGTATTTTATCGTCTTCTTTGACGATTATACTTCGTTTGCATGGATTACTCTTTTACGGGATAAAGCCTCTGCTATTACTGCATTGAAGCAGTGGCTTGCGCTAATTAAAAATCAATTTAGCGCTACCATAAAAGAATGGATGTCTGATGCCGGCGGTGAATACAAATCGGATGCTTTCCTAAAGCAGCTTAAGGATGCCGGCATTACAGTGCTACAGTCAGCGCCACATACACCTCAGCAAAATGGGCGCGCTGAGCGCTTTATGCGTACTATAATGGACAAAGCTCAGGCTATGTGCCTTGATGCTTGTTTACCACAGAGCTGGTGGGAATTTGCAGTCCTACACGCTGCACATTGTTACAATAGAACCCCCATAAGTCGCCTTCAATGGCAGACTCCTTACAAACTATTGTACAATGAAGTCCCTGATATATCGCATCTTAGAGTATTTGGTTGTGGCGCATATGTACATATTCCAGAAGCTTGCTGGGTGAATAAACTTTCTCCCAAAAGCGAGCTAATGATCTACCTTGGTAGAGGACCTGGAATGAAGGCTGATGTCTTCATGCACATGCCAAATACCTTGTTCTATTCAGACAAGGCACTCTTCGATGAAGCTCTATTTCCTAGGTGTCCAATAGACAATCCTAGACGTGAGCCCCGTGGTGTAACTCAGTTAGATGATACAGTTCTGCATGAGCTGTCTAAAGACCATACCACTCCTGGTGATGATGACGACCTACCACCTGAGCCCCCTATTACCAAAGGGAGAAGCGCTCCCCAGCCGGCCGCTGGACCCCCTCCTAGTACTCATACTAGAGGGATTGGATCGCAGCTACCTCCGCCTTTACCCCCTGAACCAGTACCTGGTCCTAGTGAACCTAGGCGCTCGGGGCGTACAAGGAAACTAGTTACTCGTCCTGATAATGTCTATGGAGATAGGCCTCCTACTACGATTATTCAAGACATTGCGCGGACTCGCACATGGCGACAATTGACACAACCACAGCCGGGTAGCTCCCAGCAGCGTCCATGTCTGAGTCAGATGGCCTCAGGTGACATTCCTGAACAAGCCGATCCTGACTCTTCCAGTGCACAGAGTGATAATCCGCATGATTCAGACAAAGTAGATCAGCAACTTCTGATCCGCCTAGCTCAGGAAGGGGGAGTCAAATTTCTAGATCTTCTGCTCGCCAAAGCAGTTTCACCATTGGATCTAGAGTCACCTGATACCTCTAATATTCGCAAATGGACCTATCGGGACATTCTTAAAATGCCAAGTGAACTTCAGGATGAGTGGCGTAATGCATGCCAAGAAGAGCTTGCCTCTCTTTGCAAACGCAAGGTCTATGATCTTGTTAACCTGCCGCAAGGCAGAAGGGTGATCAAGAATAGATGGGTATTTGACTTAAAGTCAGATGGCCGTAAGAAAGCCAGGCTAGTTGCCAAAGGCTTTTCACAGGTTGAAGGCATAGACTATGACGAAATATTCTCGCCAGTGGTATGGTTTGAGACCATCCGGATGATGCTCGCGCTTGTAGCGCTGAAGGATTGGCACATCTCTGGACTTGACATCAAAACTGCCTTTCTTTATGGAGACCTCAATGAGGAACTCTATATGGAACAACCTGAAGGGTTTAAAGACCCTAGCCAACAAAATAAAGTCATGTGCCTTAGGAAAGCTATATACGGACTTAAACAAGCAGCACTTGCTTGGTGGAGAGCGCTGGATAAGTCCATGAGCACCCTTGGCTGCACACGACTTCAATCAGACTCAGGTCTGTTTGTGAATGAAGACAAAACAATCGTAGTTATTGTCTATGTCGATGATGTTCTTTTCCTTGGGAGAAGTAAAAAGGACATAGCATCCCTGAAGAAACGCTTCATGGAGATATGGGAATGCAGAGATCTGGGTGATACCAAAGAGTTTCTACGCATGCGCATATTACATTCTAAGGGTAGAATCCTGATAGATCAGCAGGATTACCTTCAGAAAGTGCTGCAGTGCTTTAACCTGATTAATGCCAAATCAGTACCTACCCCACTACCAGAAGGGTATCATCCATCCCCTAATAAGGGAACTGCAACCCCAGAGCTCCGCACGTCATACCAACAAGTGATAGGGTCTCTCCTATACATTATGATTGGTACGCGACCAGATATTGCCTATGCTGTTACAAAGATGGCGCAGTTTGCTGCCAACCCATCTGAGGACCATTATAAGCGTGCACTTTACATTTGCCGCTACCTACTTGGTACCTCAAACTATGCTTTAGTCTTTGACGGCAAAAGCGATGGTGGTATAATAGCATACGCAGATTCTCACTGGGCTTCTGACCCAGTTACCAGAAAGTCCACTACAGGCTACTTAGTAAAGATGGCCAATGGAGTGTTCTGCTGGAATTCTAGAGCGCAGAAATCTATCGTGCTCTCATCCACTGAAGCAGAATACATGTCGCTGTGTGATACAAGCAAACAATTGGTCTGGATTCGCTTGCTCTTTAGTGAGCTTGGAATAAACCTCGGACCTATTCCATTATGCGGAGACAATCAAGGCTCCATATTCTTATCTTCTAATCCTGTTCAGGAGAAATGGATCAAACACATTGATTTGCGTCACCATTACATACGTGATGTGATCTGTGAAAAGAAGATAGAATTGTTCTTTATTGAAGGAGCTGAGAACCCCGCCGATCTTTTTACTAAGAATCTGGGTCGCATTAAATTCCTAAAATTCAGGGAACAGCTAGGGCTAGAGTTTGGCCACTCGCCACTCATACACACCATGTCTGATGATGGGGATTCATGATGGAGAGCGTGAAGGAACTTTTGTACTTCTGAGGAACACATGTTTCTCTATGTCCTCCACGTGCATCGTTTCTTCTTCATGGAGAGCACAACGAGCAACTGTCTCCTCATAGAACAGGACAGAATCACCTAACTAGACATGGTGCAATGTCGCTTCTCGAAAGCAGACATCTGGCTCTAAGCCTCTCATCGAACTACCAGAAGGGAGTTCGTACATCCTGTCTCCAATGGGAACATAATAATCATACTTCAAGTTGGAAGAATGTCGTTGATGATAGCCATTCACAACTTGATGAGACGGGTTAGAGACAGCCATAGTCTCATCAACTCCTATGCAACGCTCACTTGATGCTCATTCCCAATGCTCGTGAGATTGCTAGGTAATTGCTTAGACGCGCTTTAGTAGCTGCACTAAGCAAGGGGGAGTGTTGGAACGAGATAAGTATGTAAGGACCTTATCTATAGCAATTACGACATTACGGTAGTTGGGATACGTACTATAGTGGGCATAATACGCCCTCTGAGTGAGAGAAGCCCTATGGCTATCTCAAAGTGGTAGTTTACATCAGGCGTGTGTAAAAATGCGATATTGTGGACGCCTGTACTCATCACTTTTACGCATATGGACAGGGTAGGACCATAGAGTATAAAAACCCTCCCATGGGGAGGGAGGCGAATAGGATATTCACTCTCTTCTTCACTTGCGCACCCTCTCCACTCTACAGTCTCTCAACCTACTCAAAGGTGAGAACTCCATTCCTGTTAGCTGCGTGTATTGCTGCTCAACACAAACGAAGGCTCGCAAAGCCTTGCAGACCCTGGCGATGAAGGGAGAAGATATTGACTCTTACATTGCCCAGTTTGACAACTTGACGACAAAAGCCGGGTATGGTCCGGATGAAGCCACAACATTGGAATTATTCCAAGACGGACTTCCAAACCAGTTAGTAATCAACGCCATTCGCTTCCAACACCCCATTATGTGGGAGGATTGGAAGCGAGCTGCTCAATTACAGCAGGCTGAATACCTGGTTTTGAAGGACCGACTCGGCAAGAACCGAACCCCATGCCAAAAGAAAGGAGGGCATAACCGTGACCAGTGGGTACAGGCCCTCAACAAGAACCGCGACCCGAATGCCATGGATGTTGGACGCGCCCGAGCCTCTGTGGCTCTCACCGACTCTGACCGCATCCAACTCCAAAAGGAGGGGCACTGTTTTAGATGCCGTGCTACGGGGCACATCTCGCGTAACTGCCCACAAAAGAGCGCTCGAATTGCTACTTCCTCCACAACCACCCAATCAGCTCCCCTCTCCGCTCCCCCAACTGTATCAACTCCTGCCGTCACTACAGTCGCCATACAATCTAACCGCGTACTTTCGACGGAAGAACAGGCTGAAGCACAGATCGCTGCAATGAAAGCGCAGTCCCAAGAAGTGCGAGACCTCATGGTGGAGAAGCTATTTGCGAAGGAGGATTTTCTCGATGCTTGAACCCGACGGCCTGGGCTAGAGCACTCAATGTAAACGTGTACCATAGCAGATATCCATCTATGCAAATTCCAGTACTCTTTAAATCTGCACATGCAACGGCTGAACGACAAGTACTCCTGGACTCAGGAGCAACAGACAATTTTATCTGCGCCTCACTACTGAAGTGGCTGCAGATCGGAACATGTGACATCACACAACCGATACGCATCTGGAATGTGGACGGGACTCACAACCAAGATGGGGCCATCACCCAATACACCGACTTGAACGTCCGAACCAGGAACAACACCAAAACACTTCACTTCCTAGTAACAAACTTAGGAAGGGACGAAGTTATACTAGGCTATCCATGGTTCTCGGCATTCGAACCACTTGTAAAGTGGGGAGAAGCAACGTTGGATGAAGAGTGTCAACCGGTGGTCATATCCAGCCTCCAGTTGTCAGACGAAGCCACGCCGGTAGAAGCATCTATACAGGCATTGGAGACATATAAACTTGACGAGGAGGCATGGGAGCAGATTGCGGACGACGAGCAAGAGCCATGTGTGGCATTACTGCGAAAAACCACGACAGCGTCCGAACTAGCACAACAAGAAGCTGCCAAGCGGGAAGTACGAACCTTTGAAGAAATGGTTCCACCAGAATACCAGCGGTACCATAAGGTATTCGACAAGGAAGCCTTGCACCACTTCCTGCTGAAATGACCATGGGACCATGCCATCAACCTGACACCCAATGCACCCACAACAATGGACTGCAAGGTGTACCCACTAACGCAAGAAGAGGATACATCGGGGAATCACCTCCCTGCAAATTAGCGTTAATTATGATTAATTAACGTATAAGCACCCATTTTCTGTTTTAATTATCCCCCCCATTAATTAAGGACAATTTGTGTTTCAGTTTGAACTAATCCGCAATTGCTTATTAATTTTCGAGTAATTTGTCGTTCAGAAACATTAAAATGATTTGCCATTTGGTCTAAACTGTAAGTTAACTGAGTGGTAATGAGCGGTAATAACAAGCAGTAACGAGTGGTAATAACAAGCAGTAACGAGCAGTAAGAAATGATTAAGAAACTATAGATAAGATATTCAAGTCGCCAGCTATCATTTTTGGGTATCAATAGGTTATCGCATGCCCTCAATCTTCCAGCATACTAAGATCAAGCACTGGCACAGAATTCGAGGGGGGAGGCTGATCCAAGCCACCATTGCTAAGAATGATGAGTAAAATTAGTTGAGAGGCATAGACGAGACACTCATGTTACAAGTTGATAAATGTCTGCCATCATCTTGTGGTAGGACATGTTGCGTTCCATTTCAATCCGGTTAAGATTGGCAATGTGACATTCATAAACCTCCACAAATGTATTTGTAGTGAAGTCAAGTTGTCTGCGCTCACCTGTGGACCATTCACGGAGGGCTGCATAGTACTGGCATGATTCCGAAAAAAAATTAGATAATAAACAGGAAATGAAGGAAAGAACATACTGCAGTTGATACCAATGCGACCATTGCCTTTGGAACTTCCCAAATAATATCCCCATTGGGTCCATGGCGACATGGGAACTGATCTTGATGGACTGTAACAAATGGAGTGTTCCCAGAAAAATAGAGGTCGCAAGCTACAGAGATGATGACAGAGCTACGGAATGGGCGGCGAAGATCTGGTGACCTGACAAGGACATGATCATTCTATAAGTGGAATATTAGTAAGTCCAACTTTGGGGCACTTTAACGACTCACATTTCCTTTTGAACACCTCGGGTAAATATAACAGAAGTCCGTCTCCAGCTTCTTGACCAGGTCCACAATTGCTATTGGGTCATAGACACTAAACAACAGAGCAACAGTAACCACACAGCGCTCTTTGACTTCTGCACGGAAGATGCTGATGCGCGCTCAGGGCTACATGATGTTTTTGAGCTGTTTTTCCGGAAGCATACAGACAACATACCAGGACAGACATTTGCCAGCAATAATTGCTGTCCTTGAGGATGCGGGCGTGTACATCTTCAGCACCCCGAACCCTGAGCGATGCCGTGCTAAGCGCATCCCGTATGAACCTGGCAACTTGTAATGTTTCCGGGAAAGCATTTTCCAACACAATGGAAGCTTGCAAAAGGTTGAATGAGCCCATGATGGTGCTTCGTACAATGCTTGACTGGTCTGTGAGCCGAAGCTTCACTGAAGTTTTGGAAAGATCAGTATCAGCTGGCCATAGCCATGGGACTTTGGCATGCCCATTGCGAGTCGAGTCCTCTGGCATAGTAGCTGTGCCGTTGTGTCAGCATACAACATATGTGTGATGTACAACACTACAGGCTTACCCGCAAATCCCAGGGTGGTGACTTGAGTGCGCTCAGAACGCGCAGTTGCTCCTCGTTGACCCTGGGAAGTGGTGCCTGCATCGACACATGGACACAGGATGTGAGTATTATTAAACAGATAGCTACTATGGGCTTACCTGCAAACTCCAAAGATGTGGCGTGAGGATACCCAGGGGGGTATGAAAAGATCGCTCGTCGCCCCTCAGAGGCGGTGCCTACATTGGTATATCAACGCGCAACATTAGGCTGGGCAATAGTGTTGGGCTCACCTTTGAGTCCTGTGGCGATAACTTGACGGCGCTTGGAACGAGTTGGTGCCATTTGTGGACCCTCAGATTGGTGCTGGAAATGCGTCTGTGCTACTTGTTGACCTCCAGAATGGCACTCTGAGTGCACGCGCATCGCTCGCTGACCCTCGGAAATGGTGTCTACATTAATATAGAGTAAGTATCATGCATCCAAAAAAAGACTGGTCTTACCTGTGAGCCCCGAAACAGTGTCTTGAGAGCGCGTGGAATGCACATGTGTCACTTGTCGACCTTTTGAGGCTGTACCTATGGCACATTAACGGACAGTATAAGTGAGATGAGTATGGGCTTACCTGCATACTCCGAGTATCGATTGTCCAGGTCCGGGTCCTTGAATTGCACGCGTTTGCCTGGCGCTGACTGAGGCGTCTCAGCACCATTGTCTGTGGCACCTCCGAGCCAAGAGGGTCTCTAAATAGCCTTGAGTCGTGATGCTAGACATGATGATGGGAGATACTTACCTCGAATGCCAGCCGTTGAGACGATCTGGCTGTCTGTGTGAATGCAACCATATCCTCGTGTTCCTCTGAGTTGCCTTCAACTGGCTCAGAATCCGAGCCTGAGCTGCCTGTGACACTAGAGTGAGAAAGGTTGTTGTCTAAAGACGAATTCCTGTCCTCGTCCCCGTCCTCCTGAACGAGAGTCTCCGCTAGGGTGTAAGTGTAAAGTAAGCACAACTTGACGTGGCAACTCCAAACAAGGTCCAAACATAACACGCACATCGTCTCAACTTTCTCATGCTGCTGGGCGGAACACTGCCCATCCCCGCTGACATGGGTTCGACCTCATCGTCCGACAGTTCAAGACGGGGAGGATGGGTGCCTTCTAAACCTTGGATTATTAGATGTAAGTGATCCCATTTCTGATTTAAAAATACTCGCCGTTGAACTCACCGCCCACTTTCACTCGCTTAGCAGGTTTCATTGGGGCCTCTGGCGTCAAGCTTGGCACTGCAGGCCTCTTAGCAAGCCCCTCAGCATCGGTGGCTGGGCCCTCTTCGGGAGACAGGGCACGCTTTCTGAAGGAGACTATGATACCCGTATGTAAGTCATCACATCGCCTTGACTTAGCATGACAATGACCAGGCGCGTACCTTCTGACTCTCCCCCAGCATTTTGCGGCCGCCTAATCACCAGTGGAGGCAACTTAGGGTGCGTATTGGTACCTTTTCCCTTCTTCTTCGAGCTCACAGAGCGTGTTGATGTGTCAGTGGAGGTCACCACTGAAGTCGTATCTACGGAGTTGTGCTGCCGCCGCGTGGAGGGTGCCATACCTGTATGGCCAAACAAATACGAGAGAATGTATTGGGAAGGGCGTTGGTGGGGATACAATGAGAAACTAGGGTTTGGATGGGGGATTTGTCCCTCGGGTATGTGCTGCGTCTTATATTTTTTTCTTAGCACGCTTAACTTTTTTTGCAGTGACCCATCAGTCACAGCAGCTTGCACCCCAAGTGCCACGTAGCCATTCTGTCATTGTTACTATCACCATCGTTCCAAATCACACTAGTTCTCGTTTTCAATGAGTTTGATTACCTGCACTGGCTGCCATCGACGCTTCACTTATGCCGGGTACTCACGTCACCTTAGCATGACAACTCGTGCTACTTGTCGTGCCATCTACGATAGCTGTCTGGATCACTCCGCAGCGTGTGACCCTCCAGGCGAATCTGGTCAGAGGACAGCATTCCAAGTGAGTGGTTTTGCCGACTTGATCATGCTAGTAGATTGACCCAAAATTTAGATGGGAGCGAATTCAATGGACAATTTGACCAACACGAGACGGTGAACTGGACCATATGAACGTTGACACAGATGACAGGGCACCGGCACCCGAACAAAAAAAAAAACCCAGTGTGCCCTCAACAATCCCGATCGCCCTCAACAATCCTGCGATCGCCCTCAACAAGATGGGCTCCGTTTGTCAAGCGCTTTCCTTCAGAGGTGGCTGGAACCCCCATTTCCGAGATGGGTCAGACACGCCGGTTACCAGGCGTTGCGGGACGATTTGGGACCAGGCAATATTTGGTACCCATTTCAGTCGCAGTGTGATTGGGACTTCGCTCGGTGGGCAAAGAACAGGGGGTCATCCTCAACTGCGGTAACTGAATTGCTTGCGATTAATGGTGAAGTACATGACAGCTCGAATGGCAACAAACCAGAATTGATTCAATGGCTAACAACGGAAGTAGGTGGTCGAAAAGTTGGAATTGTCATACCACAACATGAAGGAGCTCAATCACATCATCGATGAAGAGATGCCAGGACGACTGAAGTTCAAGTGCGAGAAGATCTGTATTGGTGGGGAATCCTATGACTTCCACTTTCGAGAAGTTATTCCCTGCATCCGCGCACTCTTTGGGGACCCAAGATATTCTGGGCACTTGTATTTGCACACAGAACGTCATTACCGAGACGCAGGTTGCACCACACAAGTATTCGGTGAAATGTACACCGGAAAATGGTGGTGGTCAGTGCAGGTACGTGCAAATCCAACTACAACTCTTTACCGTGTCCTCATGTCATCTTTAGCAATCCCTGGAGCTACGCAAACCAGGCGCGACAGTATTACCACTCATAATCTCATCAGACAAGACCCAGCTCACTCATTTCCGATCGAAGAGTGCCTATCCTGTCTACCTGTCAATTGGCAACATTCCGAAAGACATCCATTCTAAACTCAGCAAGCACAAATGTTGATGGGGTACATTCCGGCAACACAGCTCAAGCAAATTACGAATCAGGCTGCGCGGCGCCGGGCACTTGGAAACCTGTTCCATTCATGCATGCGCAAATTACTCAACCCCATCGAATCTTATGGTGTGACCGGCATCGCAATGGCCACAGGTGATGGGATTTGGTATCGCTGTCACCCGATTCTTGCAACGTTTATTGGTGACTATCCCGAACAATTGCTCATTACTTGCACCTATAACAGAAGTGCCCCAAGTGCACTGTACCACAAGGCGAACTTGGAACCGACACAAGATTCCCTTTGCGTAACTTCGGCAGCAGTTGGTGCGTTTTCTTTGTCAGACGGCAATCCAACAACTTTCCAAGCGAGTGTCATGACGCTGGCCTCAAGCCCACATACCATCCATTCTGGGAGCGTCTCATACGCCAATATATTCCTTTGATTATGCCAGATATATTACATCAACTTCATCAAGGTGTCCTGAAACATCTGGTCCGTTGGTTGGCTGCACTTAGATCCGGGGAGATCACGCGCGATGCAGCCGTCTACCACCGAACCACAATGCCCGATACTTTCACAAAGGCATCACCTGGCTCTCAAGCTCACCGGTAAGAGCATAAAGACATAGCTCGCATTATTCTTGGAGTTGTGGTGGATCTTTCTCTTCCGGGTGTCCAGTCCTCAGCACGCTTGACCCGTGCCATGCGGGCACTTCTCGATTTCATTTACCTTAGTCATATCCCTGCACACCACTCAAACTCTCAATGCCATGGACAACGCACTGTGCCGATTTCATGAGAACAAGGATGTGTTTATTGAACTTGGAGTTCAGAAACACTTTAACCTTCCTAAGCTCCATAGTCCTCCTCCACTACACCCAGATCATCACGCTTTTTGGCACCGCCGACAATTATAACACCGAAATTCGGAACGACTTCATATCGACTTGACAAGAATGCATACCGCGCGACAAATTTCAAAGACAGTACAAACAAATGACCACTTGGCTGGAGCGCCAAGA